>CM065136.1:26301990-26949490 GCA_033026305.1 Cirrhinus molitorella | reverse complement strand
ACACTCATGCACTCAAAAAAGGAATTGAGCTCTTGAGAAATAATGTGCCATGAGTTACACAGTTGGGCCTGAGATGACCTGAGGGCATCTGGTAAAGGATTGCATGCTGGTACATGTACTGTTAGGCCTCAGGGCCAGATTCAGCACTTGCACTCTTCTGAAACATCGCACTGTTTCCACTATTGTCAGTCATCAGGGTTGTTTATTTTTTTTCTATTATTATTATTATTATTATTATTATTATTATACCCTATAGCAAAAATGCATTGACAAATTGCTGAACAAACTGCTACAAACAAACCAGTAAAGAATGTATTTTAGACTAAATGTAAATGTTGTGAAAAGTTTTTCAGTTTTGTGCTCCTTTTTATGTTTTTGCTAGCTGATATGTGCCCTATTTAAGAATGGCTAGAAAAAATCGCTATTTATTTTTGTGTATTTAAGTTGATATGAGTGAGATTGGATTGTGTATTTTTGTAAATGCTTTTCATGATCTTTATGCAGAGGATTTTGTAATTGCCATGTGATCTTCATAGGTTGGCTTTTCAAATAAAATTCTATTTTTTTTTTTATTATTTTAAAAAAAGGACTGGATTCATTCAGAATTACACCACAATATTGGTTTGATGTTAGACATTTGGTCTATACATTAACATTATATGTATTTCATCAATTTATAATGCCCAGGAGGCATATTAATATTTACACACAACCCAGTGGAACTTAAATCTCAAGGTACATTTTTAAAATACTTTTGAATGGTTGCCCTATTTAAAAATGGAATGCACATGCTTGTTACTATCAGTGGTCACCTTTAAGTTAAGGATGTGGCCCTGAAGTCCTCCCTACTGCAGAGGGAACACAGGACCCCTGTCACAGGTGACCCTAAAGTCCTCCTTACTACTGAGGAACCCATTACCTTATATGTGAGGACTTAAACTTGACCTTGCCCTGAGAGAGAAAGCCCTTTTCCAACAGCAATGAGAGAGATGGGCTCCATAACTGTATGTGCAGTCTTACAGCTGGCTGGTGAACTGCAACACAAAAGAGGTAAAACACCCCATTTCATATAATAAACCAATTTATTTATGAAAAAGTAATTATTGCATAAAAAACGTCTAGGGATGAAAAGCAAAATTCTGTACACGTGGGTATTTGGGGAAAAAAAGGGAGGAATAAGGGGGGAAAAAAACACAAGGAAAAGCAACACCTGAGGGAGAGCAACTCACGGACACACTACTCTTTTATCCGTGGCCACCCTCCCGGGAAGCTTGAACAATGATTAATGTCACCTGTTGCCCAGTCACCAACTGCACTAAACAGCAAAGCCAGCAGAGGGCAACAGACAGGTGTAACACCTTCCCCACCGAGCCTCATGCTAGAGATGGGGCATCCGCAACTATATTGTCGCTGCACCGGATTAGTTTAATCTCAAGAGCAAATGGTTGCAGAATGAGGCTCAATCTCATTATTATTTGATTGCGATTTTTTTTTTTTTTTTTTTTTTTTTTTTTTTTTTTTTTTATATATTATATCCAATGTAAAAACACTAAAGGATTGTGGTCTGTATACGCAACAATGGGACTTGCAGACGATCCCAAGTAGACTTCAAAATGCTGGACAGCCAAGACAAGGGCAATTGCTTCCTTCTCTACAACAGAATAAACTTGTTAATAAGCATTACATTTTTTTGAAAAATAACAAACTGGATGTTCTATGCCATCCTGGCTCCTCTGTAAGAGTACAGCCCCAGCTCCAGTTTCACTGGCATCTACGGCCAAGCAAAAAGGGTGTGAAAAATCTGGTGCAACAAGCAAGGGAGCGCTAGCCAACAAGGCTTTTGGTCCATCAAAGGCCTGCTGAGAAACGGTAGTCCATTCAAAAGGCACTTTGGTACTTATGAAGTCAGTCAAGGGTGCCACATTGGATACAAAATTTGGACAAAATCCACAATAATACCCAGCCATTCCCAGAAACCTACGCAATTCTCAACGATTTATAGGTACTGGGAAGGCACAAATGGATCCTTCGATCTTAGCTTCCATCAGTCAAACCTGTCCATTTCCCATGATTTTATCTAAATAAGTAACTGTAGCTTTCCCAAAGTCACATTTTGCCAGATTTCAAGTTAAAGAGGCCTCAGTCAAACAAACAAATAATTCCCTAATTTGAGCTAGGTGATCTGCCCAAGAGGGGCCATACAAAACCAAGTCATCCAAATAGGCCTGACAGCCAGATAAGCCAAACAAGATCCTATTTATAAGGCGCTGGAAAGTAGCTGGAGCATTTCAGACCCCAAAGGGCATGACCTGATATTGAAGGAAATCGTCAGGGGTCACAAATGCTGACAGTTCCTTGGCCTTGGCAGTCAATGGGACTTGCCAGTATCCTTCCTGATTGGGAAGAGTTGCTGGAAAAATGGGGAACCATTACTGCTGAAGTGCAGCCTGATTGGGATGAATCGAGAGAGTGGCTAAAAGAGAAGGCCCTGCTCCAACAGCAAGAAGAGAGATAGGCTGTATATGCGAACTGACTGGGAAGAGGAGCTGAAGAAATGGAATGTTTTGGAATGTGCATTTTAATGTACAAGACATATGCAAATAAAATAAGCAAGTTGTAAATGTACAAAAATGTGTCTTGAAAGTATGCATGAGTAATACAGTGATGGAAAATATTATTTGATCCCCTGCTAATTTTGTACGTTTGCCCACTCACAGAGAAATGATCTGTCTATAATTTTAATGGTAGGTTTATTTTAACAGTGAGAGACAGAATAACAATAGAAAACACATTTCAAAAACAGTTATAAATTGATTTGCATTTTAATGAGTGACATAAGTATTTGATCCCCTATCAAATAGCAAGATTTCTGGCTCCCAGGTGTCTTTTATACAGGTAATGAACAGAGATTAGGAGCACTCTCTTAAAGGTAGTGCTCCTAGTCTCAGCTTGTTAACTGTATAAAAGACACCTGTCCACAGAAGCAATCAATCAGATTCCAATCTCTCCACCATGGCCAAAACCAATGGGCTGTCCAAGGATGTCCGGGATAAGATTGTAGATCTACACAAGGCTGGAATGGGCTACAGGACCATCGTCAAGCATCTTGGTAAGAAGGTAACAACAGTTTATTTGCAAATGGAAGAAACAAAATACTTATCAGTCTTTCTAAGTCTGGGGCTCCATGCAAGATCTCACCAATGATCATGAAAACAATTGGTAACACTACGCTGTGAAGGGCTGAAATCCTGCAGCGCCCGCAAGGTCCCCTGCTCAAGAAAGCACATGTACAGGCCTGTCTGAAGTTTGCCAATTAACATCTGAATGATTTAGAGGAGAACTGGGTGAAAGTGCTGTGGTCAGATGAGATGAAAATCGAGCTCTTTGGCATCAACTCGCCGTGTTTGGAGGAGGAGGAATTTTGCCTGTGACCCCAAGAACACCATCCTCATCATCAAACATGGAGGTGGAAACATTATGTTTTGAGGGTGTTTTTCTGCTAAAAGGACAGGACAACTGCACTGCATCAAAGGGCCGATGGACAGGGCTATGTACCGTCAAATCTTGTGTGAGAACCTCCTTCCCTCTGTCAGGGCAATGAAAATGAGTCATGGATGGGTATTCCAGCATGACAATGACCTAAAACACCCATCCAAGGCAACAAAGGAGTGGCTCAAGAAGAACCACATTAAGGTCCTGGGGTGGCCTAGCCAATCTCCAGACATTAACCCATAGAAAATCTGTGGAGGGAGCTAAAGGTTTGAGGTGCCAAACGTTAGCCTTGAAACCTTTATGGCTTGGAGAGGGTCTGCAAAGAGGAATGGGACAAAATCCCTCCTGAGATGTGTAAAACCTGGTGGCAAACTACAGGAAATGTCAGACCTCTGTGGTTCCCAACAAGGGTTTTGCCACCAAGTACTGTCATGTTTTGCGAAGGGGTCAAATATTTATTTCACTCATTAAATGTGTGTGTATTAAAATATACACTTTGAAAAATGGGTATCTAAAAAGCACATTACAAACATTGCACATTTTAAAAAAAAAGGTACAAAAATGCCCTCCGGTATACATGTCACTATCAACATCCAGCAATTACAGAACTGTCCAAAGCAAAAAAAAAAAAAAAAGGTCAAGTCACCTTTATTTATATAGCACTTTTAACATACAGGTTGTGTCAAAGCAACTTAACAGTATTAAATAGGACAATAGTGTGTCAATAATGCAGTATTGTAAACAATAAATTTTAAGTTAAAGGCAGTTCCTCATTGTACTCAGTGATGTCATCGTCCAGCAGCTCAGTTCAGTTCAAACAGTAGGCTATACGATATCGCTGGAAATTAAGACCACACAACTAAAATGTATAAAACTAAACTGACAAAAAAATTAATAAAAAGCCGCCAATGAATAAAAAATAAATGGCTTTTTGCGACTTTTTCTCTCACAATTACAGAATCACGTGAACTCACAATGTTTTTCTCAGAATTGCGTGATATATACTCATAATTGCGAAAAGTATAATCAGAATTGCAAGTTTATATCTGAGAAATATGTCAATTTTGAGAGAAAAGGGTGGCTATGTAAAAACGTTTTATTTTAGTTTGAATGCTGAATAAGCCCTCCCATTTTTAATATATAGCCTATGTTTAATGTTTTCATAACTCATTTAAAATAAGGCATATTTGATAGTCAACAAAATTCGCTCCATTCCATTAGGAGGCAGCAGAGAGTGTGTTTATTGTTTGGGACGGGTCGGGATATATATGTGTGTGTGTGTGTGTGTGTGTGTGTGTGTGTGTGTGTGTGTGTGAGTGCAGTGTAGACCGGGATCTGAGATTTTTGGGTGGTGGCTGTTTGTTTTACTGGAACAGCGGCAGCAGCAAATGCTCTGGAATGCGGTCGGCCAGCTAACTTTACCTCGTCGAGTTTGAGCGAAATTTCACATTTCCTTTCAACTTTTATCGACTCCGCTTTTCTTTTGTGCGCATTGAATTCTGCGGGTGTGTTATCCCAGTCAGAGCAGCTTTTATCGATTCATTCACAGGGAAAGCTAACGGGATAGCTTGCTAAGTGAACACAGATGCAGGCCATAAAGTGTGTGGTAGTCGGGGACGGGTGAGTTTGTTAACCTCATTTTTTTCAGCATTGTAATTGTTGTGGAAAAAAGTTTTACTCGTGTCAGACTTTTCTTAGTTTGCTCTGTGGTGTTTTTGAGTTTTGATAACTTGTGAGCCTTTATTTTGAAACTTTTGTAGCACACAGAGTTCTTATTTCACAAATATCACTCATTAAATATGTCTTCTACTTTTAGTTATTCTGTCACAGTGAAAATAGCTTATTAAATGATTTTAAATGTGTATATATATTTGTATAATGGAATCCAGCCGTGCTTTTTTCTGGGGTTTTCCGTGTTGGTAAACCGACCCTTCCCTTAGTTTCCTTTAAATCTTACGTCATAAAATGCAGTAGACTTGAGTAAATGCAGTATGGATGTGTGGGGAGTGTTGCAGTACTTAATGTAGAAGTCAACCTAACCCACTTTTATAATTCATGAGTAACACCAGCTGTTATGTTTATACAATGTCATGTTTGTTCGACAAGTATATGCCCTACTTTTTCTATCACTGGGATGTATGGCAGTTAAAGGAGATGAGATCAGTTTGTGTTATTTAAGACATGGTAATTTGTGTCACTGGATGTTTTATATGAATGTTTTGACTTTCTTTTCCCTCCAGAGCTGTGGGAAAAACATGCCTTCTGATCAGCTACACCACCAATGCTTTTCCCGGGGAATATATCCCTACAGTGTAAGCAGACCTTACTGTAACCCTGAGCTTCTTAAAGGGACAGTTAAGCCAAAGATTATTTATTATTATTTATTTACATGCATACAATCACAATCTGAATCACAATTTTCTGAATTTTAAAATATACATACTAGAATAAGCATATGGACTTATCGATTTGCATAATATTCCATTAAACAATCAGTTGTCAAAATGGTCATTAATTCTGAAATTGAGTTGAAATAAACAAATTAAATTATTAACTTTTAATAGTCTTCACTGTATTAATTAAATATACATTACCAGTCAAACGTTTTTGAACAGTAAGTTTTTTTTTTTTGTTGTTGTTGTTTGTTTTTGTTTTTTAAAGAAGACTTTTCCGCTCACCAAGCCTGCATTTATTTGATTCAAAGTACAGCAAAAACAGTAAAATTGCAAAATATTTTTACTATTTAAAATACACTGCTTACTGTTTGAATACATTTTAAAATGTCATTTATTCCTGTGATTTCAAAGCTGAATTTGTAGCATCATTACTACAGTCACATGATCCTTCAGAAATCGTTCTAATATTCTGATTTGCTGCTCAAAAACATTTATTATTATTATTATTATTATTATTATTATTATTATGTTGAAAACAGCTGAGTATAATTTTTTTCAGGTTTCTTTGATGAATAGAACGTTCAGAAGAACAGCATTTATTTAAAATCAAAATCTGTTGTGACAATTTTAAATGTCTGTATCATCAATTTAAAGCATGTTTTGTTTATTTAAAGTGTTAATTTTCATCATTTCTAAAAGCTTTAGAAGGGTATAACGTTACGAAAACTTTTTATTTCAGATTAATGCTGATCTTAGGGTGTTTCTATTCATCAAAGAATCCTGAACAAAAATTTTACTCAAATGTTTTAAATATTGATAAGAACAAAAAATGTTTCTTGAACAGCAAATCAGCATAGTAGAATGATTTCTGAAGGATCATGTGATGCCATAGATGTCTGTAATGATGCTGAATATTTAGCTTTGATCACAG
Organism: Cirrhinus molitorella; assembly: GCA_033026305.1. Taxonomy (NCBI): domain Eukaryota; kingdom Metazoa; phylum Chordata; class Actinopteri; order Cypriniformes; family Cyprinidae; genus Cirrhinus; species Cirrhinus molitorella. Next base: position 26,942,671 of record CM065136.1, on the reverse strand, counting down.
GAATAAATTACATTTCAAAATATATTCAAACAGAAAGTAGTTATTTTAAATGGTAAAAATATTTCACAATATTACTGCTGTTGTACTTGAGATCAAATAATTGCACGTCTGGGGAGCATTAAATATTAAAAATCTTACTGTTCAAAAACTTTAGTACATGTATAAAATATTTTAAGTATTAACTATTTAAGCAGTGTAGTTAGCAAGTTAATGATATTCTAAACTTAACTGACGAATTATTTAATTATATATTCTAAACATTTTTGTTGTTTTGGAAGCTATGGATTTTATGACTTTTTACTATATTTCTACATTATATTTATTTTTACTACATGCTTTAAAAGGTGTGGAGCAAATTTTTATTTTTGCGTGTACTGTCCCTTTCAAGTCAACATGACATCCAAACTGACACTATTTAATTTAAAAACCGGCATTCCTGGTCTTGTTGTGCCAGTTTCCTCCGTGTATGTTATTCCAAGTAAAAAACTTTAATCTTTTATCAGAATTTTTTTCGCTTTCTTTTTAACCCCTTCCTTTCATCTGCTTGACTTCATTCTGGTAGTCACTTCCCAATGGATAAAATAACTCATAGTATGTTCTGATTTTCACTTTCATTTTAATATTCACTTTAATCACTGTATTCCTATTTACTACTAGTTATAGCACACAATAAAAATAAATTAACATTAGAAGGTATGTAAAAAGAAACTGTACAACTTACTGAAATATTTTTTTGCCCCAAGTAGACACCCAATCTGTGTTTTTTAAAAAAAAGGGTATTGCCGCTTTTCACTGTATCTTATCCTTGAATTGTATGTTATCTTTCATTTAGGTTTGATAATTATTCTGCTAATGTGATGGTCGATGGAAAGCCAGTGAACCTGGGACTGTGGGATACAGCGGGGCAGGAGGATTACGACAGGCTTCGACCACTTTCCTACCCTCAGACGGTACAATCATAATAGCTAGAAAATGTATTTTTATATAGAATTAGATATGAGTTTCAGAGCCACAAGGATAACATTTTAAGAGAGTTTTGACTCCTCGCCTTAATGAGTCATGAGACCAGGAAGGATCTCAAAACTAGTTTGATGACTTGCGTTTTGGAAATGTAATAAGCACTACGTCTTAGCAGAGTAAAATGGTCAAAAATAGCCCACGTCCTGATTCCTGGTAAGCTGAAGTGATTTCTTACATGTTGCTCAGAGCATTAATGGCAGCTCTGTGTTGTCATTGTCTGTCTTGCTAAGGCTGTGAGAGTGAATGGCTCAATTGTTTGCCGTTGTCATTCAAGCACAAACCTCACTGTGTTTTTGTTGCTCCGTTTCACTTGGGAAACAAGTGGAGTCAATTTACAGTTCATTAATGCAAGCAGCCTAGTCAATGCTGTGCTTTACATATAGCAAAATAATGTTAAAAGAAGAGGGGTTTTTTTTGTCTGATTTGTTTTTTTGTTTTTGTTTTTTCCTATAGGATGTGTTCTTGATCTGTTTCTCTCTTGTGAGTCCAGCCTCGTTTGAGAACGTCCGTGCGAAGGTAAGCAAGCGCTTAAAAATTTATGTTGGTTTAAGTCAATGTAGGTGACTTTCGAAATGATCACTGCGAATGGAATAGAGGAAGTGCTCTAAGAATAGTTTGACTGGCTTGACTGATTGAGAAAATGTGCAAATGTGGTTTCAGAGCCTCAAAATAGAAACTTAATGCTTCTGTAATAAAGCAGACCAAAGGTCTTTTTAATTTTCGGTGTCTGCAAAATGTCCAGTGATGTCCATTTCAAAGGATCAAGTGGCATTTGCCATTAGTACGCAATACAACTGGTAGCTGAAGGATGTGGCGTTTATCCATAGGTAAAATATGGGTTTGGTTTGGAAATGGCACAGTAACATGCTATTAGTGTTTAAGTATAGTGTATGTATGCTGTGCACCGTGTGCCAGTTTTCTCTATGCATAAGCTGACTTTGCATTCAGTGAAAGCTCGACATGTCTGTTTTGATTTCTTTAACAGTGGTATCCGGAGGTCAGACATCATTGTCCCAACACTCCGATAATTCTCGTTGGGACTAAGCTTGACCTGAGAGACGATAAGGACACTATTGAAAAGTTGAAAGAGAAGAAACTCACACCCATCACCTACCCTCAAGGCCTTGCTATGGCCAAAGAAATAGGTTAGCACTTCAGTTTTAATACACTGGTGTTTAAATTCTGTCATTAATTGTTGTTCCAAACACATAAAACCTTTGATAATCATCGGAACACAAATTAGGGTGTTTTTGATGAAATCCAACAGCTTTCTGACCTCCATAGATAGCAATGTAACTGAAATGGTCCCAGGCTCAGAAATGTAGGACATTGGTAAAATGATTAATGTGACATCAGTGGTTCAACTGTAATTTTACAAAGCTACAAGAATACTTTTTGCACAGAGAAAACAAAAATTACTTTTAAGTCATTATCAAGAGTACCATGACGCATGCGTGTGGTGCTGCTGACATAAAACATGCATGCGTTGTGCCTTGTTTACTACGTTTCTGGGCCTTGAATGTATCAGATGTGTTGCTGTCTATGGAGGGCCAGAAGGCTCTTGGATTTCATAAATATCTTAATTTGTTTTCTGAAGATGAGTCTTGCGGGTTTGGAACGACGTGAGGGTAAATAATTAATGACAGAATTTTCATTCTATCCCTTAAAAAATGGACTGACGGTATTAGTTTAAATCAATCTTCATTTTAATAAACATCAAAATTGATATTTAAATTCTAAAATTGATCTTTTAGTTTTTTGTTTGTTTGTTTGTTTTTTGATGCATGAATAAAACTTGACTGAACATAATTTATATTGTGACTGCCATCTAAAAATCATGTGTTTTTTGTTACTTTTAATATCAAGTGCTTTCAAAATTCTGTTCCTTTAGCAAAAAATTCAAACCGTAAAACAGTATTGGTGCTCTTTAATGTGACCATGACAGATTGCTGTAGATCCTCAGTTTAAGCGACCCATGAAACGTTCTCCTCTTTTTCATATTTACTACTAGTTATAGCACAAAATAGACACAAATGAACATTAGAAGGTATGTGGAGAAAAACTGTACAACTTGCTGAAATGTTTCATGCCCCAAGTAGTTTTAGCATCTGTTTTATATGGAAACCCATTTCCACCACTAAATAAAACATAAAGGTTACTGTGTCTTTTTATCTCTCAATTCTGGCTTTTTTTTCCCTCAAAATATAAACTTGCAATTGCAAGTTATAAAGTAAGAATTGCAAAGTCAGAATTGCAAAATATAAACTCCAATTCTGACTTTTTTTTTTTCTTTTTTTTTTCTCTAAAGTTCAAATTGCAAGATGTAAACTCGCAGTTCTTTTTTCCTCAATTGCATGATGTAAACTTGCGAGAAATAGTCAGAATTGCCATTTTTATCTGCCAATTCTGACTTGTTTTCTCAGAAGTGTGATACAATCTCGCAATCCTGCTTTCTTAGAATTGAGATATAAACTTGCAATTCAAAGAAATAAAGTCAGAATTGTTTTAATCTTGTAGTTCTGACTTAATTTCTCAGATTTTAGTTTCTATCTTGCAATTCTGAGTTTATTATTGTTATTATTTAGTCACTGAAACAGGCTTCCATCTCAATTCCATCCTAAAGACAGGTTTTGTCTTAATCATGGAAAGATGTCAATAAAACTTTAGTTTTTTTTTTAACCCCAGGAAAGCGAGTTCATTTAATGTTCAAAGCTTGATAGTTTGCTAGAAAAAAAAATAGCATTTTGCGAAATATATGGACTAATATTCATTATATATTTTTTTTTTTACATATTATTTTTATTATATTTTTACATGCTAATGTTTAATGTGCCATTTTTATTTGAGTATTGATTTATTAAGTAAATTTGATTACTTGGTCTTATTTAAATGAGAAGCTAAAAAGTAAGGTTTTTGGCTAAAAGAAATCTTACATTTTTCTGCATTAGTTTAAACTATCCATCTATCATTTCATCCAAAAGTTTATTGTAACCAAGGAGACTCAATGTTTAGTGCAAGGAACACAACCTAAGTTTACCAGCCTTTTTAAAGCATGGATCCACTTTTGTATTGACTACAGGAGCTGTGAAGTACCTGGAGTGCTCAGCCTTAACGCAACGCGGCCTTAAGACGGTGTTCGATGAAGCCATCCGTGCTGTCCTGTGTCCGCCCCCGGCCAAGAAATCACACAGGAAGTGTTTAGTCCTCTGAATTGACTGCACACACAGCACCAGCTGCAATCTGAGCTCACCTGAGGGGAAAACAATGGAGGCGGGGATGATGGGAAATGTGTGTTGGGGAAGAGGAAAGAGTCTGCACAGTGAATGCATACAGATATTTCTCTCTCTTGCATTGTAATTAGAGATATGCCACTAACTAGATGTCAAGATGCCAGATTATTCACTTCCAAGAGATGAGGAGTGGCATCCGTAGCTGTTTTCCTTCGTGTACACTAAATTCCTGCTGCCTTCTAATGATCTCTTTTATTTTCCCCTCGTTTTGATGAACTAAATACTCCTTTCAGTGTATTGTAAGGCCATATATTTTGTTTACAATCTGCATTTTTGTAGAAAATGAAGTATTGCCAAAAGTTAAATGTACAAGTCATAGATTTTAATTTGCGGACACTAACAACGTCAAAGGGTGGGGGGTGTTAATCGTGTACTTGTAAGAGACGGATTGCAGTAATATTGAAGGAACTATTTTACAAGAGGACAGCTAAAGAAAACGCTTTATTTTTTTTGGTTCCTGTGTTACAGTTTCCATGCTAGAGAGTTTATTTTGTTTAAGTGTGTAAGAAACAAACCTAGTTAAAATGCATTTAACAGCTTTGTTTTGTCAGCATATAGTATATTTTCACTACTGTGATATATTCAAAAGGGCAGATCTCGTGTTTGATCTCGTGTTTAATCTCTCTTTGTATTTTAGTCAGGTGGTGTTTTATCTATTATACAGTCCCAGTATTGTATTTAGACTACCAGTGCCTAGTATCAGACCAGGGTTTTGTTGGAAAGTTGAGCATGTACGTTTCTGTACTGCAGACACCTCAACACTATGGCATGGGGTTCATATTCTTAAAAGATCTCCATGAAGACTGTGCTAAATATAGTGGATTCTTGCATTCAACAAATATAAAGAGTTTGTTGTTGGGGTACAGACATTAGGCATTAAACTTCTAATTGGTCTTCAGACATGGTTCAAGAGGAAATGCTTGTAATTTGCCACATGGAATGTTTCATTGTCATTTTGACAGATATGTAACTTTTTAAAACCGTTAAAATGCTTTATATTCGTGCTTGAAATTGTCTCCACTAAAGCTACAATGTATTAACCTTTATGTCTGAAATAGAAATCAAATATAAAAACATGCCTTTGTCTTTCATTTTCCACATATGCTTATTGGTTTGTTCAGTAAGTAATTTGTCTAGGTTCTTCCGTGTTTTGTTCGTCGTAGTCTTTACAAATGAACACCGCTTTATGAATTCTGAAGGCTAAATGCAATCGCCAGAAGTAAAATGCTACAAACTCTGTATCACTTTAAAGAAATGTCCTTGAAAGTTCAAGTTTTTCAAGACAGGTAAAATCTTTCAAATCTGTGTAAAGCAGTATTAAATGCAGTTTGTCCCAAAATGTTTTTTTTTTTTTTTACTTTTTTTTTTTTTTCAGAATTGTATGATATAAACTCAAAACTACGATTTTATAAAGTCAGAATTGCGAGATAAAAAGTCACAATTCTGAGTTTTTTTTTCTTAGAATTGCATGATATAAACAAATAAAGTTGCATTTGTGAGAAAAAAAAAATCAAAAAAACTATCTTGCAAATTTTTTTTCCCCCCTGACAAATGCAAATTTGTATCTCGTAATTTCTTCCTCACAATTGCGCGTTATGTCTCGCCATTTGGACTTTTTTTTTCCTCAGAATTGTGAGGATATAAAATCTTGTAATTTTGACATTTTTGGCAGTTGTGAGTTTATATTGCATTTTGGACTTCTTTCTTGCAATTCTGACTTTTTTCCTCAGAATTTTGTTGAATGAATGAATTGCATGATATAAAATCTAAATTTCGAGAAATATTATCAGAAATGCTTGATTTAAAAACTTTTTCTCACAAATGTAAATTTGTATCTTGCAATTTGGACTTTTTTTTTTCTCAGAAATTAAGTCAGAATTGCATGATATAAACTCGCAATTGAGAGAAATAAAGCCAAAATTGCAAGATAAAAACACAATTCTGGCTTTTTTTCTTTCAAATGTGAGTTTGCATCTCACAATTCTGACTTTTTTCCCTACAATTGCACATTTATATCTTGAAATCTGGACTTTTTTCCCTCGCAATTGCAAGTTTATATTGCAATTCTGATTTTTTTTTCTCAGAATTGTGAGATATAAACTTGCAATTGCAAGTTATAAAGTAATTTTGAGGGGAAAATTAAATTGCGAATTCTGGCTTAAATTGCAACTGCAAAGAAAAACAAATTCTAAGATTTTTTTATATACAGGTCCTTCTCAAAAAATTAGCATATTGTGATAAAATTCATTATTTTCTGTAATGTACTGATAAACATTAGACTTTCATATATTTTAGATTCATTACACACAACTCGAAGTAGTTCAAGCCTTTTATTGTTTTAATATTGATGATTTTGGCATACAGCTCATGAAAACCCAAAATTCCTATCTCAAAAAATTAGCATATCATGAAAAGGTTCTCTAAACGAGCTATTAACCTAATCATCTGAATCAACTAATTAACTCTAAACACCTGCAAAAGATTCCTGAGGCTTTTAAAAACTCCCAGCCTGGTTCATTACTCAAAACCGCAATCATGGGTAAGACTGCCGACCTGACTGCTGTCCAGAAGGCTATCATTGACACCCTCAAGCAAGAGGTCTGTGGGAAGGAAAAAGTGTGGCAGAAAACGCTGCACAACGAGAAGAGGTGACCGGACCCTGAGGAAGATTGTGGAGAAGGACCGATTCCAGACCTTGGGGGACCTGCGGAAGCAGTGGACTGAGTCTGGAGTAGAAACATCCAGAGCCACCGTGTACAGGCGTGTGCAGGAAATGGGCTACAGGTGCCGCATTCCCCAGGTCAAGCCACTTTTGAACCAGAAACAGCGGCAGAAGCGCCTGACCTGGGCTACAGAGAAGCAGCACTGGACTGTTGCTCAGTGGTCCAAAGTACTTTTTTCGGATGAAAGCAAATTTTGCATGTCATTCGGAAATCAAGTTGCCAGAGTCTGGAGGAAGACTGGGGAGAGGGAAATGCCAAAATGCCTGAAGTCCAGTGTCAAGTACCCACAGTCAGTGATGGTCTGGGGTGCCATGTCAGCTGCTGGTGTTGGTCCACTGTGTTTTATCAAGGGCAGGGTCAATGCAGCTAGCTATCAGGAGATTTTGGAGCACTTTATGCTTCCATCTGCTGAAAAGCTTTATGGAGATGAAGATTTCATTTTTCAGCACGACCTGGCACCTGCTCACAGTGCCAAAACCACTGGTAAATGGTTTACTGACCATGGTATTACTGTGCTCAATTGGCCTGCCAACTCTCCTGACCTGAACCCCATAGAGAATCTGTGGGATATTGTGAGAAGAAAGTTGAGAGACGCAAGACCCAACACTCTGGATGAGCTTAAGGCCGCTATCGAAGCATCCTGGGCCTCCATAACACCTCAGCAGTGCCACAGGCTGATTGCCTCCATGCCACGCCGCATTGAAGCAGTCATTTCTGCAAAAGGATTCCCGACCAAGTATTGAGTGCATAACTGAACATAATTATTTGAAGGTTGACTTTTTTTGTATTAAAAACACTTTTCTTTTATTGGTCGGATGAAATATGCTAATTTTTTGAGATAGGAATTTTGGGTTTTCATGAGCTGTATGCCAAAATCATCAATATTAAAACAATAAAAGGCTTGAACTACTTCAGTTGTGTGTAATGAATCTAAAATATATGAAAGTCTAATGTTTATCAGTACATTACAGAAAATAATGAACTTAATCACAATATGCAAATTTTTTGAGAAGGACCTGTATATATCTCACAATTCTGACTTTATAACTTGCAATTGCTATTTTATATCTCAATTCTGAGAGAAAAAGTCAGAATTGCGAGTTTGTATCACAGTTCTACGAAAAAAGTCAGAATTGCAAGATGTAAACTAGATGTATCTTTTAGTTTTTGTATTTCAAATTTCGAGAAATTAAGATATATTTTCAGAATTGCAAGATATAAACTGACTTTTTTTGCAGTTGTGAATTCACAATTTGGACTTCTTTCTTGCAATTCTGACTTTTATTTCAGAATTTCGTGATATAAACTTGCAACTACGATTTATAGTCAGAACTGCAAAATATAAAGTCACAATTCTGACTCAGAATTGCAAGACAAAAACTCACAATTCTGGCTTTTTTCTTGCAAATGTAAGTTTGCTTCTCACAATTCTGTCTTTTTTTTCTCGCAATTGCACATTTATATCGCGTTTATATCGCAATTCTAACTTTTTTCTTGCAATTCAGATTATTTCTCAGAATTGTGAGATATAAACTCGCAACTGCGTGTTAGAAAGGTTCATTTTGAGGATAAAATTAAATTGCGAGTTCTGACTAGAAATGCGAAGAAAAACATTAATTCTGAGGGGGAAAAAACGTATATCTTACAAATTCAATTCTAACTTTATAACTTGCAATTGCTATTTTATTTTACAATACAGAGAGAAAAGGTCAGAATTGCGAGTTTATCACGCAAATCTAAGAGACAAAGTCACAATTACCTTTTTTATTTTTTTAATCAGTGGCGGAAATGGGCTTCCACGGTTTTGTATCGCAAACAGGTAATATTTACGTGAGGAAGGCATAGCTAGCTAGCAAACTATGCTGTAGTAACTAACAGTTAAGAATTGCCTTTTTTTTTTTTAAATCACAATGCGGTATTACTTCAGTAGTTTGTCATAGAATAAAATGTGAATAATCTTGAGTTAACCGCAGACATTTTAACTAAAAACCCATCAACTTTAAGGCGATAGAACCGTATGTGCTAAAATCAAGTTTTGACCAACAAAAATACATCATCCCTGCAGCACTTTATTAATAATGCTACAAAGTGTGTAAAAAAGTGATACCTGCAATTAGTGGGGCTACTTTTGGCAAACAAAAAGTAATCTTTTAATAGTGTGTAAAAGCGTGAGTGCAGTTTGTTTTTGTAATCATCGATCAGGATGAAGACGCCAGCACCATTTATGCAATTATGCAATCGGTAGAGGAAGCTGTGCTGTTTGGTTCTTCAGTGTTCGCTCTTCCACTTCTCCAGCACAAGTTTCGCTGAGACAGCATCTTGAATCCCCATTCCTGCATTTGAAAATGCAAACTATTCAGTTAGTCATAACAAGTAGCTTTGTTTCCACTGACATTGAGCAGGACAAATTAGGAAATAATGACATACAGCTTCTTATGAACAACTGACTAAAGACCAGCAGTGGTTGCATAAGCTTGCATAATAAAAGTTATAAATACATTTTGTCTCTTGAGAGGACTAAAATACAAACTTCAAGCTTTTTAAGGCACATTCTGCCACTATGACTTTTTATCAGTGGCGAGAATGCACTTTTTCTTTTTTGTTTTATCTTCAGTACATCTTGTTCTTGATTTTTGGATCACAACTGTGGAAAAACAAGTTACCCAGTGACTTGAATACCGTAATCTTCTCACGCTGAGCAGGAAAGGATCCATTTATAACTTCTCCGAGCTCTGCGAAAGCTTCAGCCTGAGTAAATAATGAGCATGTATAATATTTAGGAATTTGGATATACAATATGTATGTCTATGGTAAAGTAACTCAATTACATGTTTGTGAGATCAGCTATATTTTACTGATGGATAGTAATGCATACTCCAGACAGAATGATGTCTCCTGACTCTGCTGTCGCCCCCTCTCTGCTGTCCACGTACACCACAGCCTGTCTCATCAAGACGTCATCCAGTTCCCTCCAGTCTGGCCGACAAGCGCCAACCGCTGTCACAAAACATTGTGGACTTGTTCAGACCAACAGTAAGCAGTTTTAGTTACAGTATAACTTGATTTTGGGTATAAACCTCACAAAATATCTCACTGGAAATCTGCTGGCTGACCTGCTATGTGTGCACCTGCTTTGACCCACTCGCCAAAGAGTATCGGCTGACTTGCACCTGTGGCGGTGACTATTACATCAGCTCCCATCACGGCCTCCTTCACTGAACCACAAACTGTTACAGGACCTTGGAGATCATTAACAAACCGTTGAGCCATTTCTTTCCTTCTGCTCCACAAACGGACCTGAAGTGAATACAACACTGGATTACACACACACACACACACACACACACTCAAAAACAGTTTTGAATGATTTGGATGTATTTTCTATTTTCACACTGGTTACCTCTTTGAACTTGAAGAGCTTTGTAAAAACATCATAGTGGCTTCTAGCTTGTTGCCCTGAACCAAGGATGCACAACACCTCTGAAAGAGCTGGACTGAACAGCTGGAGAGAGAAAAACATTTTTAGATTAAGTGACTTTATAAATATTTTACCATTACAAATTTGGGGTCTGTTTCAGAGGAACCTACTTTAGCTGAAATGGCCGATACTGCTGCGGTTCGTTTGGCTGTGATGGCCTCCCCATCCATGATCTAACATTAGAATTATAGTTATAGAACAAAAGCATTTCTACAGCATTTTTAAATAAATCTATTGAATAACATACTTTTAGATGTCAGATACACAGAATAAACTTGCATTTTTTGCTGATTATGCTAAACATTTTATTGTTATTGTCATGTTTAGGGCTGTACTAATTGGTCATATCAAGAAAAAATTTTGGAGTACAAAATGTTGCCAAAGTTGTGACAAATGTGCAAAAAAGAAGTGTGCAAAAATCTGTCAAAGGCTTCCAGGGCAAGAATCTTAACAACATTTGTGTTTGTTCTTTTCATTTCCAGTCAGGTAGGTGAAATCAGCTTTCCAAAGAACCCAGCGTTACGCGAACAGTGGATGCAGTTTGTTTTTCTGGGGCAGCAATGGAGTGTAGCAAGTGCGTTTGTGTGTTCCCGTCATTTCAGTGATGAATGTTTTATAAACAAGGCCCAGGTTGACGCTGGATTTGCACATCATTTGCTATTAAAACATGGAGCGGTCCCAGATAAAAGATCCCAGTCATGTAAGCACAACTGCATCAGATTTCTGTCTTTTGTTGGAAATCAGCTTGACTCTATAGCTCCGCCCACGGCACGCCTCCAGGAGTTTGGCTTTTTCCGGAGAGAATCGGAAAGCTGTATTTTTCTTTTATAAATATGATAAAACTGAAGAATTTTTTGAGATATTTTTGGATGCAGTACTACTCTATAGGTACTCAAAATTAACGTGAGATTAGGTGAAACTGTGTGGACCCTTTAAATCACGATTTGGTCAGTTGCCAGGATGCGCGGCCATACTGGTGATACTCTGATCTGATGTAAACAGCATGAATTGCTCAGTTAATGTACTACTGAATACGTTGTTCTGCTATTTTATGCTGTCTGAAACGCAGAAGAAAACGTGTGGAAGCTGCTAAATCGCATGGGGAAGGACTTAATAAGCCAGAAAGGGCGCAATATTTTGACACATTAAAGTTGATAGGTGCTAAGATACGAACGAGCAGCATTATTAGCCTAACATTTCACCAACCTGACTGGAAATGATAAGAACAAGCACGAATGTTGTCAAGATTCTTGCCCTGGAAATTCTGGTTCAGTTTGGTCAACCACAATTGTTTTTTTTTCCCCTCAGACAGTTTATTTCACTCTTCTCCTTTATTTTGTTATAACTTTTGTCAGTCTATAGTACACTATAGTGTTTTTCCTGGTCCAACCGATTAGTACAGCCCAAAACATGACAATAATTAATCATTTTCAGCAGCAATGGTGTGCCAATGTTTACGTTCAGTGCCAATGATGCATCGTGAAAACACCCTATTTAGTTTGTCAAAATATTGCATCCTTTCCTGCTTACTAAGTCCTTTTTTATATGATTTAGCAGCTACCATACGTTTTTTTTCGTGGTTGAGACAGCATAAATTAGCAGAACAACATATTCAGTAATCGTGCAGTCCATGCTGTTGTTTAAATCCGCGTATCTCCAATATAGCCGCGCATCCGGGTGACTAACCAAAACGTGACGTAAGTGCAAACCCTCTATTTCATAAATCCCAGACATGAACAGATGTGCATGAAATGAGATGAGATGATGGTAAACTGTTTGCCAAATGAATCAGGTTTGTGTGGCTCACCGCTGTCACATTTCCATGCTCGGGATGAAACAGTAACACAGTGGCTTGAGTTGATGGTAAACTGGAGCCCTCTGCACGCTGGTAGAAAGTCACCATTTTAGTGGATAAAATGCCCTCAGCGGCCAAATATGCGGGCATTACCCCCAAAAACCTGAAAATAAAGAGTTTATTTTTTAAGTCTGTCAGTTAAAGATAGTGATATTTCGAGATACGATTTATTCATACCCATTGTGGTGTTGTATAGGTACCACAGATCTCACAGGCTGGATTATTTCTGAACTGTCCCGTTTAGAAAACTTTCCCATGACAGACTCCAGTCTGGGAATCAGATCGTCGTAACAGAGCAAACGCTCGACCTCATGTTTGTTTAATACAACTGGAGACTCGCACATAGTTGTTGCACTGTCTGTCTTGCTATCAAAAGACTTCGCGGTTTGTTGTGGACTTTAGTTTTTTTAGTCACGTGGTTGGTTCGCGAGAGTCAGATGAGCATTTTCCTTCTCTTTCTATCTAAATAACTTTGTTATAAAAACTACTAACAAAAAAAGCTTTTTGGATTGTGACGATTACACGTTCATATTAAATTCGCACAAATCTACACTGCGGTTGAAAAGTTAAGGATCAGGATTTATTCAAAAATTCTGTAAATAAGTAATATTAAGAAATATTATTGCAATTTAAAATCAGTTTTTAATTTAATATAATGTAATATACTTTAGTATAATTTAATTCTGTCATGCAAAGCTGCATTTTCATCAGCCATTACTCCAGTCTCAAACGATTCTTCAGGAATCTTTCTAATATGCTGATTTATTATCAATATTGGAAACAGTCTTAACTATCAGTTTTTATCAATTTAACACATCCTTGCTGAATAAAAGCAAAAACAAAAATAAATAAAAACAAATTACCAACCCCAAACTTTGAGCAGTAGTGTATATTGTTAGAAAATATAAATTTAAAAATTTATATTTTAAATAACTGCTATTGTTTTTAACATAATGCAGACAAAAGCATCACACACCAAAAATACTAAGCAGCACAACTGTTCCCAACATTGATAATAAATCAGCATATTAGAATGATTTCTGAAGTATCATGTGACACTGAAGACAGGAATAAATTAAGTATATTAAAATAGAAAACCACTATTTTAAATTACAGCCTTGATGAGCAGAAAAATATTCCTGATCCCAAACTTTTGAAAGGCACTGTACAATGTAAACACAATGTAAAAATCACTGGTTGAAAACAAAATATCAATATATTTGCTCTATGTCACTACAGGAATTTGCAAAATGTCTTTTGATAGGTCAAATGTACTAGCTTACATTCATTAAATCTATCAACTTTACTAAAAATGTGAACTGCATAGCTTACTAAACACTTAAAATGCATGATTAGTTTTCATTTGTGCACATCTGACAGTATTTAATGTTGTTTTATGTTCACTTTACTGGGGACAAAATACACAGTTTTTCACGTAGCATTAGGTAAGAACAGAAAAATTGTAGACCATTTCATTCCATTTTAAAAAATGACATGTATTATTGTTAGATGTGCAGCATGTACATTATGTACATTTATCAAGCAAACAACCCACACACATTTGTTTTTAACCGAACTTTATTTCGGCAGTCAATTGTTGAGGAGCACACTTAACATTGTTTGATTCTAACATACAAAAAGAAAAAAAATCCTTAAGGATTATACAAAGAGATCATCATTTATAAAACCTGAAAACAAAAGTGTAAAAAAATCTGAGCTCAAACTAGCAGTCTTTCAATAGCCATCTGCACAGACTGAATCTGAGGTTTCAGCTGCGATCCCTCCTTGATGGTGACCGATGTTGCAACAACAGGCCTCGACACTCCACACGCACGTCCGAGAGCTTGTTTAGAGCGCACAAACACATATGGCACATTCTTATCCTCACACAGCAGCGGCAGGTGCAGGATGATCTCCAGAGGTTCAGCATCAGCTGCCATCACAATGAACTCAGCAATCCCACGGTTAAGAGTTTTGGTGGCTACGAAAGATAATGAAAATCAGAGCTGGCAAAATATAACTTTAACAATATGTAGAACTTTTTTTTTTTTTTTCCCCACCTAATAAAGCTTTTTATTTATTTATTTTATTTCTTTGCCTGACATTCTCAACCACAGAGCTTGAAGCAGCAAGTTTTAAAGTGATAGTTCACCCAAAAATGAAAATTATCCAATGGTTTACTCACCTTCAAGCCATCCTAGGTGTATATGACTTTTTCTTTCAGGCAAATACAATCAGATTATTATTAACCCCCTGAAGCCATATGGAGCACTTTCTATGATGGATGGATGCACTTTATTGGACTTCACAACCTCAACACCCATTCACTGCCATTATAAATCTTGGAGGAGCCAGGACATTTTTAAAAGCATCTCTGTTTGTACTCATCTGAACGAAGAAAGTCATACACACCGAGGATGGCTTGAGGGTGAGTAAATCATGGGGTAATTTTCATTTTTGGATGTACAGCTTTAAAGTGGTAATATACAGCTGGGTTTTTAATAAAAGCTGTCCGCTATGCAGTACAAATTAAGTGCAACATGACTAAAGAAAAGAGAAATACGGATGTGGTGAAAAAAGGTAGGTAAACTTCACCCACAATGCATCTGACAAGGTAGTTTTAAAAAAAGTCATGGAGCTGTCAAAAGTCCACTGCATTTATGGTATCCAGTGGACTTTTCCTATCTTGGTGCAGGTAACATGAAAAAATATTTAATGTTCATTCACTTATACTGTCATCAGTGTAACAACAAAACTAGCTGAAAAATCAGTTGACATACCATTTAAAGATTCTAAAAGTTAAAATAAAATATATAACGTATACATTAAAAACATAAATAACCCATTTAAAAAAAAAAAATTACATTAAATAATTTTACACTTCCACGTGCTGACGCTAGTTGGACAAATTAAACGTCAGTTATTTAGCATTACCTTTTTTTTTTAATAAGTTTAAGTAATTGACTAGCACAAATGTAGAGATATTACGGTTAAGGACTGTTATGCCCTTAATGGCCATACATTCATCTAGCTGGGATACTTTACCTTCATTAGCCCCTTTTCTCAACTGTTTGTAGTTCGCTGCCTGCTGCACCAAGTCCAGAATGGTTTTGGACAGCGTGGCGTCTGCCAGAGGATAGGCTTTAGGATTCACTTCAGCTTCAGTCTGTGCAAAGAAGAGGAAAGACAAAAGAACAAAGCGTTATCAGCAAGACATTCTGCATAAAATTAACCAAACGACACGTTATCTGGTAAACATAATGCCTGATACCACGGTATTCTGATCTGTACATACAACGCATTTTAAAGCAAAACTCAAAACATCTTAAAACAAGATTCAGTATATGAATACTCTCATAATTTCGCAAGGAATTAAAAAAAAATAATAATATATCTACACGTGGAATGCTCTGAAGTAAAATCCTGAACTAACGTTAGTAAGAAGTCCCACATGTGATACTCACCATTGCGTTTGTTGTGTTTTGGCCGGTGATCAACTTATAAACACACGGGTCCTCTCGGCAATAGCTTCACGGAGGACAGTACTATTTAACTAAGCAGAAAAACGTCTACAGTTAGCAAATAAGCTAAATAAATCGCTCTAAGGACCAGCGAAGCTCTATGATTTCCACTACTACCGCGACTCGCAACACGTGTTTGTGACCGGCACACTGCGCATGCTCACATTTCAATCCACTTCCGGTAGTTTTTTTTTTCTTTTTAAATAATTACATTTTATCTTAAATACAGTCTTTCTACGATGTTAAATTTTATTAAGAATATTTAGAAAATGTATAGAATTAAATATTTTTATTAAAACAAAAACTGGATTTTGAAAGCTGAATTCGGAACAGTATACTAGCATACTATTTCAGTAAGAGTAGTATGCTAGTATGCGGTTGCGAATTCTGATTTTTATTTATTTATTTATTTATTTATTTATTTTTATTGCAAGACAAAAAGAAAACAACAAAGAAACAGCACTGCACTGAAATACATCATAAAGGAAAGGAAAGGACCAAATAAATAAAATAAATAACAACAAAAATGACATCTCAATCAGTAAGAAAAATATTGTCATAAGCCTTAAGAAACATATTATTATTATTATTATTATTATTATTATTATTATTATCAATGTGTCTAAGAGATTTAACAATTAGCAAAATCTCTGCAAAAAAAGACATCAAATATAGGTAACATATTGAGAAATTTGGACTTATGAATAAAGAATTTACAATGCAAAACAAAAAAATTAACAACAAAATTGATAGCATGGTCACTGCCAGAAAAATACATAAATACATATTTTAGTGAAAAATTTAAATCATATTTTATAAAAGGGGATAAATAGCAACTTAAGTTCTCCCAAAGAAGTTTAACCTGATTGCAATGATAGAATAAATTAATTGAAGTTTCTTCCTCCACTTTGCAAAATATACATAAGTTAGAAAGATCAAAAAAAAAAAAAAAAAAAAAAAAGCAATTTGGGAGTTCATTGGATAAACATTATGCAAAATCTTAAAATGTATCTCTCTGATTTTATTAGAAATGCAAAATTTTTCAGGGAGCATGCTCTCTTCCAATGAATACTGTCCAAAAAAATGTACATCTAGGGGATGTATGTACTGAATGATGTAACATTCACTTTATAAACCTACTGTTACATTTTTTGTCAAAAAAACAAACTCCATCCAATAAAAGTTTAGGCATAATTGTTTTCGTCTCATTAAAGCAAAGATATGTTTTAAATAAATGCACATAACTTGGAGACAAACTTTTGATGACAGAATTGAAAGATCTTGCTGGCAGAGGAAGACTGTACAAAGTCATAAATTCTTCATACTCCAGTATACTACCATCAAGTCCAAAACAAAAACAATACCGCTGTCAAACCACTTGTCAATAAAAAGAGATCTTCCACGGACTAAAATACTTGAATTATTCCAAAAGAATTCTTTGTGGGGAGAGAAATTGTGCACATAAAACAGTTTCCAAGCAAGCAGAGTTTGTTGGTGAAGGTTCCGAATTGCGAATTGGTTTTGAAATTAAAATTAAAATTACGTTTAAAAAAAAAAGAAGAAAAAAAAGTCAGCACTGGTTTCGAAGAAATCCAGATGTTTCGCTGCAAGACATAATTAATTTTAATAAACGTGATATAATTAAAAGTGAGATCTAGAGTTAAGATCTTATTAAAAGCTAACACTGTCTAAAAACATAAAACAAGCACTAGAAATTAATAAAATATACAGACACTCAACAAATGGTATTTAACGAGTTGAAGATTACATTTAGTAGATTTAGTACATTTTCGTAAAAACATTCGTAAAAGGCACATTTATGCACTTTAGGACTAAATTTAAAACATTGTTTCAATCATTTCAACGTGGCATGTAAACGCTACGCAAACTCCGAGTCGCCATGTGGCAGTATGCACTTGTTCTTCATTTCTGTTTCGACGTAGAGAAGCAAAGAGCGAAGGATTTTGGGTAGGACATCCTTAGGTCAGCCATATTGCGGTGTCTGTCTGAAGGAGAGAGAGAAGATGAGGGGGATTCGGGGAATAAGCCAGTTATCGGTGAGAACTTGGTTAACTGGTTTAAAGATGACTAGATGAGGTTCTGCTGTATGGTTTTGTGTTGTTTTGTTCCTGTGCTTTAGACAGGACAGTTGCTGGCCTTGTTCTCATACAACCCAGCTAGATAAGAGATACAGCTGTCAGTTCAGCTCTGTGTATATATCTCATCACGTTTTTATCCATGTTTTAAATACAGATATGTAGAGCAGCTCAATCTTTATAATGCAATGGTATCCTAAAATTCACAAGGATCTATATAGTTTCTTGTATAAAGGTTGTGATGTATTACTGGCCATAAATATGTCCAAATATTATTGGGAAAATATCTAGTTTCTATTCATTTACGTTTTTCATACTTATTTTAGTACTTTTAGTTGAATTTTTTTTTTTATTTTAATGTCATTTTTATTCATTTAAAATATTTTTATCAAAACATTTCCATGGATCCCCTAGCACTCCCCTGGACCCTAGTTTGAGGACCCCTGACTTGTCTGTTTTGCCCCAGCTTGTGCTTCTTCAATTTGACTTTGTTTTCATTCGCTGTCCATACTTTAAAGTATATATAATTTTTGAGCAACTTGCCATTGTTTGTTAGTTAACCATCATGGTGATTTGACAGCACTTTCACGTTGGCAGCTGGAAGAATAACAGAATGTGAATTTAATGTATTCAGCACTGTAAACACAGTATGGGGTAGGGAGAAATGTTTACTGAATATTTATGCTTATATTAGTTGTCATGCAGTGCATTATGACTTGTTGCTCCTTTTGGTTTATAGTTTTTTTTTTTTTTTGATGACCTATGACTACACTACCTGTGAAAAGTTCATACATACAGTTGTCTGGATTAGTTTTCATGATATTAGTCTGAATGTGACTAAAATTAGACGAATATTAAATAAAAATACAAAGTTTGTCACACTCACAGCCCTACTCTCTACAATGCATAGTGAAATAGTCAAAAAAAAATTAACATGGGTAAAAATAACATAGATAAGAACATGGAAAAATATTTCTAATTAAAAATACATAAAAAATAGCATAAACAAAAAGATAAACAAAACGGAAATGCATAAAAAAATTTATTAGAACATACAAATAATATAGGAAATTTAAAGTTTACGTGGGACACACTTTTTCTTCAGAGGCGTGATGTCTTTTCTGATTTTCAGAGGAGGCTTTATGCAGCCCAGGCTGCCCGTAAGGTGGATGTTGCGGCAGCTGTGGAGCCATTAAAGTTTCTGCCGCAGGAAGTGCAGGTCAGTAGGTGATGATTTGTCTTTCTGTCCACAGAGACGCTTCTATGCGGCCACTCAAAGGGACCAGCCCTTGACTGTGCCTCTGCCGGGCATCAAGGTCTCGGCAGGTGCCCCTCACATGTACCAGGATGTTCATGTACGTGTGGGTTCTGGGGAGGGTTTTTGCTCTCATATTAGGGCCTGTTCGTGAACAAAAGTTTTTGAACAGTAAGATTTTTGTTGTTGAAGAAGTCTCTTCTGCTCACCAAGCCTGCATTTATTTGATCCAAAATACAAATAGAAATTAGTTATTTTAAATAGTAAAAATATTTAGAACTTTTACTGTTTTTCAGTAAAAGTTTTAAATATTTGTACTATTTAAAATAACTAATTTCTATTTGAATATCTTTTAAAATGTAATTTATTCCTATGATTTCAAAGCTGGATTTTCAGCATCCGTACTCCAGTCACATGATTCTTCAGAAAACATTATATAATATTCTGATTTGCTGCTTAAATTTATTATGTTAACACAACTGAGTATAATTTTTTTCAGGTTTCTTTAATGATTAGAAAGTTCAGAAATCAAAAACAGAAATCTTTTGTAATATTATACATATCTTTATCATCACCTTTGATCAATTTAAAGCATCCTTGCTAAATAAAATTCTAATTCTAATTAAAAATAATAATAATAATTCTTTAAAACATGAATTAAAATGCACTGATCTGCTGATACCGCAGAACAAGCTGTGATATAATTACAGTTTCATCCAATTCAGCAGCATGCAATCAATATATCAATATTACAATATGATGAGCCTATTTTATACCACTATTTTTTTTTAATTTAATTTTAACTCACAAAAGCAACCAAAATATAACAAACATTTAACTGATTTATTTATTTATTTTTTTTTATTAACTCAAAAAATGTTCCCTCTTCCAGGTGACAAAATTGCCTAGCGGGTTAGTGATTGCTTCCTTGGAAAACTATTCTCCTGCTTCTCGGATTGGTGTGTTGATCAGGGCAGGAAGTCGCTATGAGACTATGGACAACCTCGGTGTCACGCACTTGCTCCGTCTGGCTGCCAGTCTGGTATACATCCATCATGACTCTGTGTTTGACTGCTTTACGGCTAATGTGCAGTAACTTTGTTAGCATTCACTTCTTTGTACTCCTGATTCCAGACAACCAAGGGAGCATCTGCCTTCAGGATCTGCCGTGGTGTTGAGGCTGTAGGGGGAAGCTTAAGGTCAGTTTATCATAGTCACAAAACAGCTTCTTCTAAACATCTGCTATCTATGTGGCATACGACAGTGGTTCTCAAGTGCTTTTGCGTCAGAACCCAAGTTCAATACCACAACAGATCTGTCACCCACTTTTGATTTGCAGCAAACCAGTAAAGAACCGCTGGTGCATTATACACAAATTATGTCTGGTATGTTATGCGAGTAAATGTTTATAGTATGTTTTTACATGCAGTGTGTCAAGCTCCAGGGAAACCATGGGATACACTGTAGACTGCCTGAGAGATCATATGTGAGTAGAGCACATGATTAGTTTGTCTGTGTGATCTTTTCTTCTACTGGGAACAAACATGTTGTCGGTCTGTCTTCTCACAGTGATACTGTTATGGAGTACTTGATCAATGTGACCACTGCACCAGAGTTTCGGCCATGGGAAGTGTCAGACCTCACTGCCAGGGTGAAACTGGATAAGGAACTTGCCAAGCAGACTCCACAGATTGGTATGCAGTGTTTAACCCTCTGGCAGTCATTTTAGACATACAGAGCTATTTTTTGGTACATTCTACAAATCTGCCACAATTACATTTTTAAAAATGTCTAAATATATACACTGCTGTTCAACATTTTGGGATCAGTACTTTTTTTTTGCTTGTTAGTTTTTTTTAAAAGAAGTTTCTTATGTTAATTAAGGCTGCATTAATTTTTTGTTAAAAAATAAAGAAACAACAGTAATATTGTGAAATAATATTATTACAATTTAAAATAAGTGTTTTAAAATACCTTAAAATATAATTTGTGACCCTGGACCACAAAACCATAAGGGTCAATTCTTAAAAATCTGGATTTATGTATCATCTGAAAGCTGAATAAATAGCTTTCCACTG
The DNA here is from genome assembly GCA_033026305.1 of Cirrhinus molitorella. Lineage (NCBI taxonomy): Eukaryota > Metazoa > Chordata > Actinopteri > Cypriniformes > Cyprinidae > Cirrhinus > Cirrhinus molitorella. Next base: position 26,921,355 of record CM065136.1, on the reverse strand, counting down.
ATGTATGGTTTGTTATGGTAGGACAATATTTGGCCGAGACACAACTTTTTGAAAACCTGGAATCTGAGGGTGCAAAAGAATAAAAATATTGAAAAAATCACCTTTAAAGTTGTTCAAATGAAGTTCTTAGCAATGCGTATTACTAAATTACTAAAAATTAAGTTTTGATATATTTACAGGAGGAAATTTACAAAATATCTTTATGGAACATGATCTTTACTTAATATCCTAACGATTTTTGGCATAAAAGAGAAATCAATAATTTTGACCCATACAATGTATTTTTGGCTATTGCTACAAATATACCCCAGCGACGTATGACTGGTTTTGAGGTCCAGGGTCACATTTTTTTCCTGTCGTCAAAGCTGAATTTTTATCAGTCATTTCTCCAGTCTCCAGTGATCCTTCGGAAATCAGTCTAATACGGTGATTTATTATCAGTGTTGAAAACTGATTAATTTTTTTTGAATTTTTGATTAAAAAGTTAAAAAGAACAGCATTTATTCAAAATAGAAATCCTTTGTAATAATATAAATGACTCTTCAAAGGTTTGAGGTCAATACATTTTCATACAAAATAATGCTTTTATATTGTTAGAAAAGATTGCTATTTTGAATAAACGCTGTTCTTTTTAACTTTTTATTCATCAAAGAATCCTGAAAAAAGTATCACAGGTTCCAAAAAAATATTAAGCAGCGCAACTATTTCCAACATGGACGATAACTGAGTCTCAATTCAGCAAATTTCTGAAGGATCATGTGACACTGATGAAAATTCAGCTTTGCATTAAACAAAATTATACATTAAAGAGTATTAAAATAGAAAACCACTATTTTAAACTGTAATAATATTTCACAATATTACTGTTGTTTTTCCTGTATTTTTGATCAAATAAATGCAGCCTTGGTGAGCATAAGAGACTTCATTAAAAAAACCTTCGAACTGCAGTGTATATGAATGATAAATAAATATTTAAATATGAACTTAAACACTATTTATTGATTTTCTTTTTGTAATATTTGTATTATTTTATAAAGAAATAAATGGTGCAAAATTTAGAGGTGAATATTGTCTAGTACCATGAAAATCCCCTCAAAATACAAAAAAAATAAACATTGAAACTAAATATAATTAAATATAACAATGTCACTGTTTTTGTTGTGGTCTGTTTTGGCCGACAAGGATCACACGAGTGGTCCCAGAGTGTTATGGTTGTTGCGGAACTGTTTGTTAATACAGTAATTTAATCATGGATTTATGATTGATGATGAGACTGAGGTTGGTTAGCGGTCATAATATCTCTGCTTCCCGTTTCTGTTCTTCATCTGTTTGTACCTTAGGTGTCATTGAGAATTTGCATGCTGCAGCTTATAAGAATGCCCTATCCAATTCCTTGTACTGTCCAGACTACATGCTCGGCCAAATCACCACAGAACAGGTAAGACAGCATTTATTTTTGTACAGATTTATTTGAATCTTTAATGTAGCATTTGAGTCTTGTCCAAATGATGCATCATTTCATATCATAGTGTATATATAATGTGATTTTTCCACTGGAATTTTAATGGATACATTTTTGGATTTTCATTATTAAATTGATATTTAAAAAAATGTAAAGTCACTTCATTGGATTTTATCCATTTATTCATAGCATAATGGACATAAACCAAACAAAGATGAATCATACAAGAATAAGTCATGAGATACTCATCTTTAATCAGGTTTCATGTTGTTGTAAAATTAGTTGTTGCAGAATAGTAATGCACCAGGTTACTACATTAACATACATAACTCACACCTGCACAAATATATCTACCACAGCGTAAATGGTACAGAAATAATTGGTTATTACACATTGCAAATGAATGTCACTTTTTTTTATGTCCTTTTTCACAGATGCACACCTTTGTTCAGAATAACTTCACAAGTGCAAGAATGGCTCTTGTTGGTCTTGGTATGTTAGGAAATTGTTCACTTAGTAAAGAAGATTATTTAACATGTCCCAAAAAAGATTATTAAGTCATTTGTACTGTATGTTATTGTGTAGGTGTGGATCATGCTGTGCTTAAGCAGGTTGGGGAGCAATTCCTGAACATCCGCAGTGGAACAGGCACCGTTGGTTCCAAAGCTGTGTATCATGGAGGTAGAGTGCATCATTTATTCTAGAACAGTATCCATATTAACAGTGTTAAAAGTACAAAATAGAACAGTACAGTTAAGGTCAAAAGTTTACATGCACCTTGCAGAGTCTGCAAAATTGTAATTATTTTACCAAAATAAGAGGGATCATACAAAATGCTTGTTATTTTTTATTTAGTTCTGACCTGAATAGGATATTTCAGATAAAAGTCATTTACATATAGTCCACAAGAGAAAATGATAGTTACATTTATAAAAATTACACCGTTTCAACAGTTTACATACACTTAATTCTTAATACTGTGTTGTTACCTGAATGATCCAGAGCTGTTTTTTTTGTCCTGTTTGTCCTCAAACTGCCCGCTGTTCTTCAGAAAAATCCTTCAGGTCCCACAGATTCTTTGTTTTTGTTTTTTTTAGCATTTGTGTATTTGAACCCTTTCCAACAATGACTGTATGATTTTGAGATCATCTTTTCACACTAAGGACAACTGACAGACACATATGCAACTATTACAAAAGGTTCAAATAATCTAAAATGAGGGACTCATGAACAACTGTCACTAAACATGAAAATACACAGCTGTGGATCAATTAGGTAACAACACAGTATTAAGACTCAATCTTATGTAAGCTTTTGAACAGGGTTATTTTTATAAATGTAACTGTTATTTTCTGGGACTATATGTAAACATCTTTTATGTGAAATATTTGTCAGGTCAGAACTAAATAAAAAATACTATGCATTTTGTATGATCCCTCTTATTTTGCTAAAGTAATTAACATTTTGCAGATTCTGCAGTAATGTAGAAGCTTGTCTATGGCTCTATCACAGAAGCTAGTCTCACTGTCTGCTTCTGTATTAGACAGCTAACTTCTAAGGCAGTACCCAAAGAAAAATGGTCCTTATGGACATAAGTGACATGCTAAATGTGACCCTGGACCACAAAACCAGTGATAGGGGTTAATTTGTGTTTATAAGATTTATACATTATCTAAAATCTGAATAAATAAGCTTTCCACTGATGTATGGAAGGGATATCCTAATGTTGTTAGGATAGGACAGTGTTTGGCTGAGATACAACTATTTGAAAATCTTGAGGGTGCAAAAAATCTAATCATTGAGAAAATCGCCTTTAAAGTTGTCCAAATGAAGTTCTTAGCGATGCATTTTACTAGTTTAAATATATTTACGGTGGGAAATTTACTAAAAATCTTCATGGAACATGAGCTTTACTTAATATCCTAATGATATTTGGCATAAAAGACAAATCGATAATTTCGGCCCATACAATGTATTTTTAGCTATTGCTAAGACTACTTAAGACTGGTTTTGTGGCGCAGAGTCAGAAATGTGTTTTGTGTTCTCCAGGTGAGCTGAGGCATCAGTCTGGAGGAGGACTAGTTCATGCCGTCGTGGCAAGTGAAGGTGCAAGTGCAACATCATCTGAGACCACCGCGTTTAGCATACTGCAGCATGTGCTTGGAGCAGGACCTCATGTCAAGAGAGGCTCCAACACTACAAGCAAACTGAGTCAGGGCATCTCAAAGGTCACCACCCAGCCCTTTGATGTAGGTATCACTTTATGTGACCTTCAGCTTAAAAAGTCTTTATATGAAGGACTCTTTGTAACTGTCTCTCTTGCTTTGTTGCAGGCATCTGCCTTCAATGCCAACTACACTGATTCTGGCCTGTTTGGAGTTTACACCATCTGCCAGGCTAATGCTGCCAAAGATGTACGTGTGATATACATTACACTCTAGTTTTAACATGAATTTATTCAGTATCAAATAAATATGTATTAATAAAGATTAGATATGTGTTCTTAAAAGTGATCATTTTTGTATTCAGGTAATCAAAGCAGCAGTTAGTCAAGTGAATGACATTGCACAAGGAAACCTTGCAGCAGCTGACCTCAGCAGAGCTAAGTGAGTTCATTTGCTTGAGACCTAGAGTGCAGGACTTACATTATAATTTATTCTTTCCATGACTTAATATAATTATTCATTAATTGTCCTTTTGTCTGTGCAGGAATCAGTTGACAGCTGAGTACCTGATGTCTGTTGAGAGTTCTGAGGGCTTAATGGAAGCTATTGGTTCACAAGTGCTTGCAGAGGGTACCTACCATTCCCCTGAGGCTGTAACCCAGAAAATCAATGCTGTGTCTTCAGCTGATGTTGTCAATGTAAGCAGCTATTGTTTTTTTTAGAGTTGTGGTAACCAAACAGATTCAATCCTGGGTAAAGACAACATGTGAACTGTTATTTGTATATTTTATATTTTAATTTAGTCTGTAAAATAGTAATAATAAGTAGGTATGTCCAAAATGTTGAGTCTTATTGTATCTGTTATTATATCTAAGATTTAAGTCTTTATTTCTTGTGATGCAATTTTGTAAAACAAAATTTGTCCTCATTTGTTTTTCAGGTTGCAAAGAAATTCATGTCTGGCAAAAAGACTATGGCCTCCAGTGGACACTTGGTCAACACACCTTTTGTTGATGAAATCTGATGGGCACACATCAGTACTTCTACACATTTTATCTAACTCTTTGTTTCATTATAATGAAATGACATGTTCATGATATCTATTGTTTCTGTCCAAAAAAATAAATATAAGGCTGTCATCAACAGTTGGTCTTGATATTTGTAATATTATATAAATGGAGTAATCTGAAAAGAACAACTCAGCACTTGTCCATTTTAAAATGTATAGATGTAAATTAATAAAGTATCTTCCCAACACCAACAAACATTAATGAAATAAGTTGTGATTTGTGACCCTTACACCACTTAAACTTTGAGTTCTTCATAACATATATATATTTTTTTACTTTATAATATATTTTTTAATATCTGACTAGTGGTGTTTTACTGCTTTGTTTTGCAAACAGTCTTCAAACAACCATAAAAACTTAAAAAATCACATTTTAATTATATACAGTGGAGATCAAAATGAGAGAACAAGCTATAATTTCCTAAATTTCAAGGTCACTGCTTAGTCCTGTTTGACGTTATCCTAACAGGATTAGAAGGGCAGTTTTTTAAGCATATTTCATAAATTAATTGTATTCTGAAGCACATTATAAAAGCCTTAAGTGAGTTATTAGTATTAATCTGGCACCTGGTGCTAATTCCATTAATTATGTGACTAAAACCTTGCAACAGAAGATGACCCTTTCAGCCACATTTCACACCTATGAATATTGCAGGTTTACAATGACACTAATTCATTCAAGTTCCCTAAAAAGGCTGGTTGTCCACGTAAGACAAATGCACAACAAGACAGGATAATGCAAATTCTTAATGGGGAATTGGTTCAACACTGCAGCTGAAATTGCTTGCCAGTTCAGTGCTGACCAGGTTAAGGATCTGTTTTGGCATGTTTAAGAGAAGCTAGACTTAAAGATTCAAATGGCTAAGCTCACCTTTGCTAAGAAGCTTGTTGTGTGAACAGAGGAGAACTGGTCCAAAAGTTCACTTTAATGATGAGAGCAAGTTTAATTTATTTGGGTCTGATGGGAAACATTTTGTTCAGCATCAAACTTAATAAACTGATGTTAGATCACTGTCCCCATGCCTAGACAATTAAGATCCAGCCCCGGATGTCAGATCCTGTCAGAAAATATCAGTTTGTCCTGTAACAGAACTTGTCAGTAGAGTAGTCTAATACCCAAACCCTCTTAATAGGAGGTCTTGTCTGGTACCCAAAATACCCCAAACACTATTAACAGGTTGACTGAGGAAAAACCAGTGAAAGTGAAGAGCAGAAGCAGGAGACGAAGTAAAAAAAGGAGCAGAGTTTATTGAATAGACTTAGTTGCTTAGTTGTCTCAGTGCTCAGTCTTCATCTGAAGAACACAAATCCAAGTATTGTTATACCAAATTGCTTCACAACAACAACCCATAAACCTTGGTTTTCATAAACAGTCCCTCATATCTCTTATTTATGAAGACAAACAGCCCTTGAAACCACACAGCCATAAGACTAAACAACAATGGAAAATGTATTTAAAAAAACAACTATAATATAACAATATAAATGACTAATCAATTAATGAATCAATGTAATGGATATATAAATGACTATAATGACTATTATAAATGATTAAATGGAATAATAAAATGATAAATGAATGAAGAATAAATTGACAATATAAAAAACAAAGTTAAAAAACAACAACACAAATGTATGGTTGCTCTCTTGAAGCAAAACACACCCAATTTGCATTTGAGGATCCTTCACTGATCACAATGACTGGAAAAAACATGTCATAAAAAATGTGTGATTCACTGGTCAAAAGGCTGAGGAACACTTTCAGGAAAAGTTGATTTAAGTTTGTGTAATATTTCACTGAGACATTGGTCAAAACATGTCCATCAATTTTAACTGCTATTAGGTTTAGAAATTGTAGTGTAAATGTTATGAGGGATTAATAATAGAATGTATTTTACACAATTATTCCCTTCAGTTTCATTTTATCATTATTATATCAAATCTATAACACTTATTCTCTTCATACTACATCAAAAACAGTGTGTTATGGTATATAAATAAAAATAATGTTTTTTATTGAGGAAAAAAAGCTTGCTTAATCAAAAGCAACACTTTTAATATCTCATATTAAAATTAAATTGTTTTTCAAGGACAGGTGTATGTTTCATAAGGTTTCAAAGTTGTGTCCCCACTTTTTGTTAACACCATCAGACATTCATTAAAATGTAATAAAATCAGGGAATATCAGGCAACTGTCACTAACACTTACCTCATTCTTTGAAAGATGATTGAAAGAGATTATTTGAAATATTTAGATGATTTTATACTCCTGAAACAGGTTCTATTAGCATCTAGCATCAGCAGAGAAAACAAAATGGCTACTACATAAACTCTTTGTTTTGTGAAAGAAATGCCAAATTTGTTAACACTGTCAGATGTAAGACCGTAAGATTTTCTGTCTGAGAGTGTGATGGGCCAATGACGAAATTCAAATTCAATACGAAGTCATCATATATTTGTGGTTTTCATGTTATTTGCAATTATATTAAATATAAAATAGTGTTTCATTCTTCCAGAAATGTATAAATTCAAAATTTACAGCATATATTGCTTTTGTAGGTTAACAGTCTTGATTTCTAGCAGGGTTAAAGGAACATAAGATTCAGGGAACATAAGGCTGAGGGAACACAAAACACTAGATAAAACATATCTATACATAGGCCTACAATTTTGATATGTGTTCTGATAATATTTGTATCTTTTATGTTTAATTCTGAATATTAAGATCCTGGTGAATGTAAATGGACAGTGGTAATTGTTTTATTTGTTCATATAACTGTTTTTAAAAGTTACCACACAGCAGACATAGGCCTACTGGTCCAATGATATATCAAAATACTTAAATGTGAATCTTAAATAAAAACCTTCACTTGTTTCAAGTTTCAGTGTATTTAATAGGTGGTTTTCGTCACCACTGTCAGATAAATATTTTGATAATATTTATGATATTTTAGATTTATTGAGGAAAGTTAGGAGGGTGGAATCAAAGTATTACTCAGTACCTTGTACATGCAAGATACAAAAATTTAGCTTCATTTGTCGAAGTACAAGGTTTTCTTTTTTCAATATTGCACCGTTTTGTTTTATTATTAAATCACAGAGAGAAATATTCATTAACATCAAAAATTTTAACCGGTTTAAATTAAGCAAATGTCAGGTAAAACCATATCGAGCAATATGTTTAATAAAATACTTGTCTTTAATAGCTTTACAGCGTTCACTACAGTGTTAAAATGTTTATAGTCTTAAAAAAGGTTTCTCTTAATCACATTTTGTCTCTGTTCAAATTAAGCATCTATGCTTAAACTTTTTGAAAAAACTATTTTGTTCACTGAGGTTTCCAGCGAGAGACAGCACACAACTGTCAAAAGCAGGTTGGTGACGTCACACGTTGCGTCATGTTCTCCTGCCCCCTCCGTTATTCCTTACAAAGGGAAAACATCTCGCGAGCAGGGTTGTGTTTTGAAAGGTTCGCGGACGCTGTTTCACGGTATATTAGTTCAAATTGAAACGCGGAAGAATATAAGACAAGAAGGTCAACTGTAGTTATCGTTACAGCACTACATTCGCCAGCATATCCGATACTGATGCGCGAACGACTCCTGCGCTGTGGAATCGTTTTCCTTTTTCAATGATATCCATAAATCAAGAGGGAAGATCCATCACGGATGTAACACATCGGAATACTTGGGATTTTCCACACAGCCTTGCTCAAGTATGGGCTCACCTTTCAGGGTGTTATTAGTGGAGCACGTGAGGGGTAATGTTTCATAATGGGATGATGCTCAATGCTGAATGTCATACTGCTGGTGTTTGCATCACAATCCCTCTGCTGACATTTAGATGTTATCTTCTAGAACTGTATGAAGAGCATCTCCATGAGGTTCCCTCTGAATAGAGGGAGTGAAAGTTGCATCCATCTCATACAATCCCAAACACCTAAGACCTAAACTCATGTTGTTCACAGACTGAAGTATGAAAATGGATAAACTCACCATTATTTCAGGATGTCTCTTTCTCGCAGCAGATATCTTCGCAATTGCAAGTATTGCAAATCCAGACTGGATCAATACAGGCGGCCAAGAGGGTAAGAAACTTCATGTTCAGTCAAATACCACTGTAACTCTTTAGGTAGAGCACACGTGTATCTGCATGTGCAATGTTTGTATAACTATTGAGTATAAAATACAATTCAACTCCATTCTATCTGCCTCTAATGTATTTATTTATGCAATAAACAAGCATTTCCGGCTGTGGTTGGACACAATGTACTCAAACAAGATAGGACAATATCATTGTCCTTTCTCCACAACCATTTATGGGTACAACATATAAATGTATAAAAGCATCTGGCATTAGCTGATAAAAGCCAGTGATTAAATGTTTTGCATTAGTGAGATGTGCAGAAGTGCGCTTTTAAGGGAAATGTGTTGTTGATTACTCAGTGTGTTTGTTGCTGTATTAATGAAGTCTGTTGGGAATTGCCTTCCACAGAGATGAGATCTACCAGCAGCTAATTAGTTGGAAAATCGTTCTGTTATGTAAACGTGGGAATAATATTAATAGAATGTTGTTGCTGCAAATGATCTTACAATGGATCCTTACATTTTCCACTCAACCTAAATGCTCAAATAAAAAAAAAATCCTTTAAACTTTTATGACTTTTAAAACATAACGAGCCCCAGCAGGATCTACATTTTGTTGAAGAAGAGTGTTTTTTTCTCACAATTTATTGTGAAGATCCCCTCCTAATCAAATGTGACACAAAACAGCTGTTTACCAGTCTTTACTTTATTTTTTGTCCCAAAGAGATGTAGCAGAGAGCAAAAAGTACAATGCTCTCTGAATGCTGAACATTCACAACACATTGTGAATAATAATAAACACTTGAGTTACTCCACAATCTATGTATCTGTCTATCTACATGCACTAAACTGTATAATTGTCCATTGTCTCAGGCAACCTATGTAGCTGTGCTACATTCATCTCTGTCATATGACTCCAGCTCTTCTTTTCCCATAATACAATAATTAAAATCAATATTTCATGTTATTGGAATTGTTTAGCTGTAAAATTAGGCATGTAATAAACTCTGTATTGGGCATATACACATTTCTAATATTAAATGTACACTACTAGTTTTTTTATGTTTTTTAAAGAAGTCTCTTCTGCTCACCAGGACTGCTTTTATTTAATCCAAAGTACAGCAAAAATCTTGAAATATTTTTACTATTTAAAATAACGGTTTTCTGTTTGAATATATTTTTAAAATGTAATATATTCCTGTGATTTCAAAGCTGAATTTGTAGCATAATTACTCCAGTCACATGACTCATTCTAATATTCTGATTTCCTGAAAAAAAAGTTATGATTATTAAAACAGCTGAGTAGATTTTTTTTCAGGTTTCTTTGATGAATAATAAGTTCATAAGAACAGCATTTATCTGAAATAGAAATCTTTTGTAACATTATAGATTTCTTTAGCATTAATTTTGATCAATTTAAAGCACTCATGCTAAATAAAAGTATTAATTCCTATAATTTTGTTCCTCCATTTCAAGCTTTTAAATTGTAATATATAAAGTTACAAACGCTTTTAATTTCAGATACATGCTTTGGATCTTTTTATTCATCAAAGGATCCTGAAAAATTTACTCAACTGTTTTATAAATTGAAAATAATAATAAATGTTTCATATTAGCATATTAGAATGATTTTTGAAGTGATTTCTAATGATGCTGAAAATTTATGGGTACAAATAGAAATTACATTTTACAATAAACAATTTAAATTTGTACAAATATTTGAAAAATGTACTGTTTTTGCAGTACTTTGGATCAAATAAATGCAGGCTTGGTAAGCAAAAGAGACATTTAAAAAACATTTAAAAATTTGACTTTTTACGCAATTTTACACAATATTTACTCAAAATTATCACAAAAAAGATAATGGCTGATGGTGGTTTCTGAGTCAAGTGGGTACACAAGATAAAACCATTTATGGCTTCACTCTAAAGATGTGTATAGGGAAAGAACAGGATATCCTGTGGAGTGACTTTAAATGGAATTTCCCACGGTAAAGCTGGATTTGGCTGTATTTCAACTAATTACTCATATTTTTTGAAGAGTTGATGTCCAGCAGACCTCCATTACAGAAAGATACTGTCATTAGATTTACATTAATCTTTTATGTAGTTTAATTCAAGCTTAACCCCTAAGGCCTATACTGGTGTCATATTTAATGCAAACATTTGTAAGGCCTCTAAATGAACATGACCAAAACTTTGCTGAAAAACATGTTGAACTCTATCTACTAGATGCCCTGAATTGTATGATTGATGGTTTATACTTTAGCTAGTAAAAGCCATTTGTTCATCTCTCAATCACCATTTTATTTCATTGCATTATATGTTTTGACCCCACAATAAACACTACAGAGTTTTAGTTTTCATAAAACTAAGCGTCAAGTTAATCTGACTTGGTGTCTGTTGAGATGTCTGGTTAAATTAAATGACAAAGTTACAGGCTAGGCTATATAATTTTATACAACTTTGTGAAAACAAAAGATAGTCCTGAGTCACAAAACTGGCAAAGACAGCATGATTTGAGATATCTTTTAATCCATTGTTGGTGTATTTTTGGAAGTAGATTGTGTAGCTTTTTAGTGGATGGCTTAATTTAGAGTGGAATTCTGAATATTATAGGAGGAGACTCTTTATTTTTGAAAACTCTTAGTTCTTCATGTTCTTGTCCATGTTCCAGGAAGGAATTCACATCAATCATGACACTTATTTTTGTATTTTACTGTTACATAAGCCAGAGGTCCCCGGCTCAAGTTTTTTTTTGATTTTGCTAATATTTTTTTCTGCGGAAAGATAGACATGTATAATGAAGAAAGCCAAAATATTAAATGCCATGGATAAATATTTACTGAGTAATCCACTATTTTGACGAGGGGGGTCAAAATGGCTATTTTCACCTGAGTCAAGTTACATGGGGGGTAAAAATGACTTCAGTAAGATGATTTGGATAAAGGGAAATGAGATACAATTCTAATTTCAACATGATTTCTTCTTCAGACATTGTTCTTTAAATAAAATAAGTATCAGCTGTATACAAAGTGACCAACATTTGGTTTTTGACTATTAAAAATGTGTAATATTCAATCACCTGGACATGGAGCCTCATTGAGATCCCCATATCTCTGGGACTGAATGATGTAGGGCCTTGAAAAATAAGATTACAAATAAAAAGTTTATTAACAACTAGAATCTAAACTCATATTGTGGTATCCTTAATACTTCTTGAGTTATAGGCATGTAAACAAATGGAAAACAAATATTTACGACAGACAGGTATGTTCAATGCAGCTGTTTTGATAAAAGGAAACAAGATACATCTCTAGTTTCAACATTTATTTGTTTTTCAGACATTCCTTCAGAAAATAAATATTTTTTTTGCAAACTGACCCACATTTGGTTTTCGACCACTGAAAAAATGTTTTACTCCTGGTGCCATATTGAAATTGCAATATCTCTGGAACCGAATCATATAGGGCCTTAAAAATAAAGATGCCAAAATGAATGTTTGTTAAGACCCAGTATCTAAAAGGGCACTAAGATATCTTTAATACTTCTTGAGTTACTTTTGAAACTTGGTTGATTTGACACAGAATGAACCTGTTGTAGAATTGCAACTGCAAGGATTGCTATCATCATTATGACCTTTTGTAAAGTGATAGTTCACCCAGAGATGAAAATTTCATCATTTTGTCACTTTCATGTCATTCCTGTATGCATTTTTCCCCTTCTGCTGTATACACAAAAAGGATACTTTAAAGAATGTTGTTTTGATTCAAGCAGTTTTGCTTCCTATTGACTTACCATGTATTTTTTTTATCCATATAATGGACGTCAAAGAAAACTGAAACATTTTTTAAATATTGTGTTCCGCAGAAAAAAAGAAAGTCACACTGGTTTGGAATAACAGGAGGTTGAGTAAATATTAGTAGAATTCTATTTTGAGAAGTACTAACCCATTAAAGAAATTATTTTCATTATTTACTCACCTTATGTCATTCCAGTATGTTGTTTTATCATCTTGTAGTCCAAGTTGTGTTATGTGGTGCTAAAAGAAGACTCGTTTTACACTTTATAGTCACAACATTTTTGTGTGTTTTGCACATAGGAGCTCTGACTGTGGGTCTAGTCAAGCAATGCCAGACCATCCACGGTCGCAACAGGGTATGCATCTCCCCAAGCCTTCCTCCGGAATGGATCACTACCCTGTTCTTCATCATCTTAGGCATCATCTCGCTCTCTATCACATGTGGCCTGCTTGTGATCTCACATTGGCGGCGAGAGGCTACAAAATACGCCCGCTGGATCGCCTTCATGGGAAGTATGTTACCTAAAGGAAATTTGATATGCACAAATAATTCATATCTCTTTTGTGTTTTAAACAACCTTGTGTTATTTTGTTTGTTTTTTGTAGTGGTCCTCTTCTGCATGGCCGCCCTCATATTTCCAGTTGGATTTTACATCAATCAAGTTGGAGGACAACCTTACAAATTACCCAATAATACGGTTGTTGGGTCCTCATATGTACTGTTTGTTTTATCAATATTTTTCACAATAGTTGGACTTCTTTTTGCAGGTAAAGTCTGTCTGCCTGGCTGATACATTTTTTTTTAAGATACATATTTGACTTTTTCAATGCCGATGTGGTTCAACTGATGACAAAGGAATTGATCCACTTTAAAGGGATGACTCACTGACACAAAAGGGCCTTTTTGCAGTGGATGTTTTATTAGAATGATATTGTGGTCATTAAAAGGTTTACATAAGCATTAATGTACAGTCAGTCAGTCAGTCATTAAAGCTAAATAAATCATCCTTGTATCATCCTGAGGCGATTTATTTTTGAATAATGACTGGCGGACTGCACAATGTCCTGCTTATGACAAAGCTACTCACCAAATAAATATGGGCAAATAACACTGATATGAGTTTAAATGATTTTTAAAAATGTTCCTGTATATAGAGTATTTTCACGACGCATCGTCAGTCGGCCATATTGTACTACTGCCAAAAGTTGTAACAAATCAAGGAGAATAGTGTAAAAAAAAAACTGTCTGAGGAACAAAAGACGCTTGTGGTTGGCCAAACTGAACCAGGATTTTCAAAACAAGAATCTTGACAACATCTGTGTTTGTTCTTATCATTTCCAGGCAGATGGTAGGTGAAATATTAGGCTAATATTCTAATTAATACTTATTTTTACCTACCTTTCCTGCTTACTAAGTCCTTCTCTATATGATTTAGCATCTTCCACATGTTTTTTTCCCCATGGTTTACACAGCATAAATGAGCAAAAAACATGTATTCAGTAGTACATTAAGCGTGCAATCCAAGCTGTTATTTACATCCGAGTAGGCTATCGCCAATATGGCCGCACATCCGAGTAACTGACTAAACAATTCACTAAAAAAAATGAAAATTTGCTGAAAATCTACTCACTCTCAGGTTATCCAAGATGTAGATGAGTTGGTTTCATTGTCAGAACAGATTTGAAGAAATTTAGCATTACATCACTTGCTCACCAGTGGATCCTCTGCAGTGCATGGGTGCCTTCAGAATGAAAGTTCAAACAGCTGATAAAAACATCACAATAATCCACAAGTAATCCACATAATTAACTATTTGTGGAATGCAAAACTGTTTGTAAGTAACACATTCATAATTTATTTTAAACCACTGCTTTCGGCTAAAATAGCTTTTTTACAGATTAATGAATAAGAAAAACCATCTGACTGATATACATTCACATAGGTTTTAGACTGTACACACGATAGTTTTCTATATAAAGTGTTTTGTTATTATTATTATTAATGCTTGAACAACACAATTCGCTGTGTTGAAATGACTTGACTTGCGGTGTTTCACCAAACACCAGAGAGAATCATCGCGCTCATTTTCTGCCGCCTCTGTAGATGAGTTAGTAGCGTAGTGTTGTTTGGTGACACGACGAGCGACAATGGAGTACACTTATGATGCTTTACAAGCAAAGTCAACGGGAGAATTAGTATTTGTGCGGCCAAAGAAGCAGCTAGAAGACAGGAAGACCGACAAAGACGAGAAACGAACGTAAACGACGGTAACATTACTTCAAAAGGTGGAAAGATTTGGTGACTGGGAAAACACAGAGTACTGATGAACAGGTAGCTTTTTTGTGGCTGGATGTGTAAGGGAATTACTAAAACTCACTGGTATCAGTTTAATTTATATAAATTACGGAGAGATCACGATGTAGTGTCTAACACAATCGTGTTACACGAATAACAACGATGCTAACGCTAGCCATACATAAAACACCTTCTGAATACACCTTTAAAGCTTGTGTTAAGGAAAAAAAACAGCCCACTGCAAAGTGTCAGGCTAACTACTAAAATACTTCAAAATATATCTTGTTCTTTTGGGTGATGGTGAATATCAGGAGATGTCAGACCACTGGATGGCGCAATTAACCAATTATTTCTATGCAGTAAATTTACCAAGGGGGTACATTTACCTCTGGTTTCACAGACATGGCTTAAGACTAGTCCTACAGCCTGAGCTGTTTCAAGTAAAAGAAACTTGCACTGACTGATCTTAAAATATATCAGTGCCTTTGTTTTGTCTCAAGATGCACACCAGTAATGTTTTTTTCTAAGGCACTTTTTTAAAAATTACTTAAATGTCTTAATCGAACTATGGCCTAATCCTGGTTTAGACTCAGTCCTGTCTATGAAACGGGGCCTTAAAGTTTTAGATCTTCAGACCACATTGATCTTAGTACCAACTAAGCTGCTTAATCACTTGATATTTAATTTTCAATAAATGTTTTGGGGTTTTGAATTATGGAGATTGTTATGAACTGACTGTGTTTTGTAAAAAACCTGATTTATTAGTATTATTAAGTGCACATCACTGAAGCTCTTTTTCTTTATTTTATTTTGCTTACAGCTTTACGTTTTTAAAAATGTATATGGGGCGGTTCTAGGGTGAGTGGATATCCGGGGCTTAGCCCAGATGTCCTTCAAATAAAATGTTTAAAAGTTATATTGGTTAAGTGGATTAATTTTTTAAAGAACAAGTATATTTAAACACACGGGGCTTAATACATACACATATACTTACACATATTTTTAAGGAGCGCCTGCATGCATTTACACTGCATTTACAAATTGCATAAGTAATATTATGAGATGAATGTTTTAAATATAAAATTTAGACTTAAATTTAGAAATATGAAATGATAGAAAAATAGAAATACACTTTTAAATGTGAAACTAAAATTGCCAGTAGGTGGCAGTACGACACTGTCTTAATGACTGAGTTACTGTCATTAGATTCAAAACGGATGATTCATTAAAAAGCGGAAAAAAAAACAAGTTTATAAATTGGTCAGTAAATCATTGATTAAAAAACGTGTTCAAAAAAATGCAAATTCATTCAGCATCAGCACCAAAACACCAGAGAGGCACGACATGGCTTTGCTTAGAATTAGAGCAAAAAGACAGTATTTTCTTTATGATTTAAATCACTTAAATAATAACGTAGTTTACTGAATTGTTGCCCTGACACTTAGTAAATCCTGCCACTGGCCATGCGAAATGCTAACCTTGCATATAATCGCTCTAAAAGCCTGCGTGTGTCCTAGAAAGTCTGCAATTTGTTGCTTTTATGAAGTTATACAGTAAGATACCTGAAGCAGCTGCATTTGGCTGTTTAAGTGCTGGTTTATAAATGATTTTAATGCACATGAAAACTTTTGATCCGCAAAAGACATGGTAATAAAAACATTCTCAGCTTTACTGAAAAAATTTGTGTATGGTTCAGGTGAGTAGACAAGTTTGGAATACTGTATCGCCTTTGTATATTGTTAGGAATGACAAATGCCTATATGGGTCCAAACTAGGGTTGGGTACCGTTCACATTTTTTCTGGTACCGGTTCCAGTACCGGTACCCGAAATTCGATACCGGTACCCAACGGTACCTTTTTCGATACTTTACTCTGACTTAAGTGACTTTCAGTGCATATAATAAGCCCAAACCTCTCATTTTCAACATTTTGTTATTTATTTTGAAATGTTCAATGATACAAACAATCTGTACAATAATTAAATCCCTACAACATCCAGGGCATAGTGTAATGCAGTGGTTTTCAAAGTTTAAGCGTGACCCTATTTTTTTTTTTAAATTGCCATGACCCTGACTTTAGTTAGGAGTGGTGGGACATATATATATATATATATACTGAACATATAAATAAAAACAGTATAAAATAAATAATAAACAACACAGGTCTTTCTTAGTCATATTAAATGCAGCCATAATCAAAGTAGGCAATACTCTCTCAATATTCAAAGTGCATATAGACACCAAATATTTCAAGAATGATACAGAATGTTATAAAGCCTAGATATGTTATATAGCCTAATTAGTGTGCATTGGGGCCGCGTATAGAGAGCGACTCCCCAATACGCGCAAATTAGGCGGGTATTAAAATTGCTTTTGAATGCGCGTGTGCCTTTAACTTTCGGTTTCGGTTTCGGTTAAGGATCGCGCGAAACTCTCGGCAGCTCTCAACGTGTATTCTACAGGCGTGTCTACAGGCGTTGTTATAGTAAGAGGATTAATTAGCTTGCAGAACTGAACAAAATGTCCAGCGTTTTAAACGGTGAGTGGATAACAGATAAACACAAACACAAATACGCACTAGAGTCTGACGTGAGCCGTGTGAATCATAGACGCATAGTCTGCTACGTTTTTAGTCTATTTGCACTACGTTTATGTACAGAACTGAGATCGCTTTCGTAGTGTTTTGAATTGATAAAATATAGGAATCACTTTAATTTCTAAATAAAACTAACCAGTTGGAACTGAGCCGTCCTCCCTTGAAATTCACTCCCAAAACTACGTCCCACATAAATTGCACTCCTGCGCTTTTAAATACACGTTGTGTTTAACTGAGTGCTTCCTCAGGTTGGGTATTACCACTGCCTGCCTTGCACTTACTGTTAGAAATATTGAAGCCATTTGTCCGCATGAACCATTGTGAAATGTAACCCACACATTACAGCGCTTTCTGTTAGCCATTGCCCTGTGCGTTTTGAGCGCGCACGCTTTCGCTACGTACCACACTCACGCGGCACACAGACGTGTTCTCTCAGGTACCGAAATTGAGCACCGATAGATTTTATGTGAATCGATACTCGGTAGTACCGACGCAATTCGGTCGGTGCCTATAAAAGTACCGAGTTCGGTACCCATCCCTAGTCCAAACTGC
This sequence comes from Cirrhinus molitorella, assembly GCA_033026305.1. Classification (NCBI taxonomy): domain Eukaryota; kingdom Metazoa; phylum Chordata; class Actinopteri; order Cypriniformes; family Cyprinidae; genus Cirrhinus; species Cirrhinus molitorella. Next base: position 26,903,330 of record CM065136.1, on the reverse strand, counting down.
TGTCCCACATTTACAAATCATTTAAGTATTAAAATCTTAGATGTTTACCGAGATCCTTTTATTATCTGTTGAAACCCACAATAATATTTTAAATATCACTAGGCTTAATATAATTATGTAAAATCATGTAGTGGATAATTGCAGTTGGGAGGTTGCTGTCTCGAACCCTAACCCCTAAATATCAACTTATGAAAGTGATATTTCAATAATTTTTGCCTTTTATTCCAATGTTGTTGTTTTTTTTTAAATCTTTATTTATTTATTTTTTAAGTGAAATTCAAAAAATTATTTTTAATATTTTCTTAGTAAATTATGAAACTTTAAAAAAAAAAAAAAAAAAAAAAAAAAAATATATATATATATATATATATATATATATATATATATATATATAATAAAGTTTCATAATTTACTAAGAAAATATTAAAAATAATTTTTTGAATTTTCATGTCACTACCGAAACAGTGTATTATTTAGTCCATTGGCTGAGACTGATTTTAACTACACCCCTACATTTATGATTGGGAAATATGTATTTGCACTCTCTCTTATAGCTACATGGTGAGTATATCCCCACCACTTTGTGGTAAATGTGTTCAAAAGTATGAAAAATCTGCGTAACTTTAAAGAATGTCACTCCCGAACACCATTTTTCTATAATTAAATAACATTTAGTTTTTATATGTGTACAACTGTTCATAACTGTGCTAGCTAACCAAGTGCTGATTAGCATTTTTGAGCTAGGTTCAGAAGTATCTAAAATTGTCACTACCAAAACAGTCAAGACCAAAAACCAAAAAAATCTTAATACATCAATATAACACAGTGACAAATGTGAGAAGAGGACAAATATTCCAAAACTTTCTGAAAATACAATATGAGAATTAACTGCACAATTACTAGAAATGTTTTTATTTTACATATAGAAATGAAACCCGTTTGTATATTTAAAATGACAAACCCTTGACTAATGTTAACATTTTCATATATAAAGTTCAAATATAGGTGCGTTTCTATGCTTGTATGTATATTACATGCTAAGTTTATTTTATAGATGGAAGGTCCTTAAGAAATATGTAGTCGAAAATATATTGGCAGCGGTGGGATTCGAACCCACGCCATCGAAATGACTGGAGCCTAAATCCAGCGCCTTAGACCACTCGGCCACGCTACCATGAGACTTCAGTATTGAACGGTTGGCCTTATAACAGTAAGCCTAATACGAAAAATAAAGTTTCTCAATATATTTTTTTATCTCTATATAGTTTAATTGCTCAGTTCGAGTATGTTGCTTAAGTAACATCTCAAATTTTATGATATTACTGATTCATAATACAAGCAGTTTGATACAAATGTTATTTGACAGAACGAGTTAGCCTATTGCTAACAAACGCAGCTCAATCGTTGATTTATTATTATTATTATTATTATTATTATTATTATTATTATTATTATTATTATTATTATTATTATTAATGTTAATCTGCAAATGTCCTAAAACTGAATCGTTGGAACCGTTTCGTAACAACTGTAAGCGTCACATCTGATGACGCTGACACGGGCAATAAATCGAATACCACAAACACGAAAATATCCGCTCTCTGTGCACGCCACATGAGTCTGATGGGCAGATCTGTTCTTTTTCGCAGTGGCTACGTGCAGCTAGTCCTCAACAGTGTGGATTCCTGCCCTGCCCCCGAGAACATGCGGTTCTACTATGGCGAAGGAATATTAATATTAATAAGGAATAGTAATATTAATATTAATGACGCAACGTGACGCAACACCAGTGCGCGTACTTGATTTTGGAAATGTAGCCGCTTGAAGGCTTGGCTCATAAATATTAATATTTCTCAACGGCTCAGTCCAGGAAACGTTAGCACGAGTAAATTAATATTCATGAGGCATGCCCTTGCCTTAGTAGCATTCGTAACTTTCCCGCTGAGATCGATAACAACATGAGCTCCCCCATAAAAGGCCATGTGATTGACTATAGCACATGGCTCTCTTTAAATGATATTTTGACGGGGTTTATCTTTATGCTAATATATTTTTGTGTATTTTAAATATTATTCATATGTTTACTTTTACATATTCAGATACCTAATGTTTCTCTGAAATGAAAGAACTTTTAAGTACATGAATGTATTTTTGTTAAAGGCCACTAGAGGGCTAAATATACAGCTTTGTCGTTATCCTGAGTTATGCGAGGCTGGAGGAATCGTCAACACAAGAGAACATTTGCTCGCAGTCCAGGACACGTAGTACACATTTGTGCAGAGGCACAGTAAACCTGTCACCATCCAGTGTGCTTGAGACACAACCGCAGCTGAAACTTCCGTTCAAACGCGCAATTCATTGATGACTTGGTTTCCTTTTTTAAAAAGGGTGTGAAGGCGATTCAAGATAAGTGAGATTATCTGTCTTCTGCTTTCGATATGTCTTCAATCTAGCAGCTTTATTCATTTTAACGTAAGGTATGTGACATGCACCTTTGCTTATTGTTGTGCTATGTACCTTTAAGATGTCACGGTTATGCTTTGTTGTTATTAGTATTTATGCAAAAATTACATTAAATCGAAGCTTAAAGTGAATGACGGTTTATGTATTAAAATGACTTGCTTTTGTTATTGCAAACTGATTATTTTAGCACGACCATTTGACTGGTCAATGGAATGCATGAACAGGAACAGGTTTATCTCGGAGTGAGATTAGCGAATACCTTCGCATTTGATCAACCTGTTCTTGGTTATTCGTTTCTCAGTTAATCTAAAACTGTGCATTTTTTTCTGACAATGCATCTGCTGATGCAGCAGTATTTGACACTTATTGTAATGTGCTTGTTGATAGTTCTGGTACACAACACAGTGGGACATCATGGCTGAGGAGGAGCTCATGTTTAGTATGGAGGAGGTGGGAAGTCCTCGGGATGGACCTAGGAATGGATGTGCTAAGAGTAGAGTGGCTTTCAAAGATTGCAATGCAAGTGATGATGATGAAGATGATGATGATGAAGATGACCTCCGTATCTGCCCCATCTTCACCGACGACCCCATAAGCCCAACCAAAGGCTTCTTTGACTACCCAAAGAACGTCGTCTGCAACCAGCAGCTTTCTAACTCATTGCCCAAAAACTCCTTCACGTACAGGGTGAGTCTTTCCCAGTGTTGTAAGCAATACGGTTGAATAGGTTTTGCTAGATTTTGAATATAGTCATATATGTACAATACAGCACGACTTCGAGTGCCTCACTGCTTTTATAAAACTGTTACTACGTAATAAAAACATTAAGTGCACAAACATTCGTTACAACGTTATTGTAATAAGGAAATACATAAAGTAGCGTTTCCTAGATGAATGTAGTCCCTAACATGTAAACAAATGCTATTTTTGGACCAGCATACCACTATTTGTACTATTTTGGTAGTAGACAGCTTGTTTTTCCTGTGTAGTTTCAGAACTTGTATAACTTTATATAGCATTTACCAGGAATTTTAGTTTAATTGAGATCCATACATCATCTGAAAGCTGAATAAATAAGATTTCCATTGATGTATGGTTTGTTAGGATATAGGACAGTATTTAGCCGAGATACAACTATTTGAAAATCTGGTATCTGAGGGAGCAAAAGAAATTACAATTTAGAAAAAATTGTCTTTAAAGTTGTCCAAATAAAGTTCTTAGCAATGCATATTACTAATCAAAAATTAAGTTTTGATATATTTAGGGGAGGAAATTTACAAAATATCTTAATGGAACATGTTCTTTACTTTATATCCTAATGATTTTTGGCATAAAAGTAAAAATTATCATTTTGACCCATACAGTGTATTTTTGGCTATTGCTACAAAGACAAGAGGTTTTGTGGTCCAGGGTAGTGTTTGAAACATTCATCATTGCATAATGCATAATGTTTCACATAGTATTACAATAGCTACATTTCACATCATAAATCCATATATTGTGTAATTTATTATGAATGTAATGCTCTGTCATTATGTAGAACTGAAGCTATCCATTTCATAATAGTATTTTTAGTGGTATTCCAAGAACGTCCTTATTGTGTTCACATCCATGTGACCTCTCTGTAATAGTAAAATAGATCATCTGTACCACAGAGAACTAGTGAACAAATGTTTTTTCTTGGCCACAAAGCGTTTTGTGCTGTTACCAGAAGCAGCTCTGAACTAATGTACAGTATGCAAAAATTGTTTTCCTCTATCTCTGTGACATACTCACTTCCATATATGGAGCTCTCTCAAGCTCTAATGGTGATGTGACTTCCTTAAACTCATGTACTGTAAAACTTACTGTAAATACAGTAAGTCAGCTTTTATACTAACATTTTTGTGTTTAAACGAGTGGGTTTGTCTATTCCTTCAATTTAGAACAAAAATGAAAACGAGCAGGATGGGCACTCTGTCAGGTTTGGCTCTTTAACTGAGAAAGGCCGGGTATGTTTAGAAAAGTTTCAATTTTCACCTTTACCAGATTTTATTAATTCATTTTACCCTTTGTCATTGTGGCATCTCGCCTGGAATGCATGCTCTTCCTATATTTCTTCTCTTTCCCTATTTTCCCTTTCATTCCTTCTGCATTTGCTCACTGTGAAAAGAGTATCTGTTAGGGATGCAAAGAATGTGTGTATAATACAGACAGCAATATTTCAGATGTTATGGCTGATATGATGGCTAATATTGTTAATCCAGTACACTTTACTTTCTATTATCTCTATTTAACAATTTATCTGTGCATGTATTTCTGTTTTGTAAAAACTTTTTATAATGTACAGCATAATATTAATATCTGCATTTTTTTTGTTATATCAGTCATTAATATTTAATTGAGTACTTTTTAGGAGATGCCTATGGCTTATGAATACCTATGTAAAGCTATGTCATATGACACATGGGTAATGTTTCCATACTTTAGGGGTTCCCTGTAAAGAGGAGCCCACATTTCCCCAGTGTCTGACGTATATTTGTACTCACTGTCTCACTGACCTTTCAAAAGGAAATAAATAATTAGTTGAATGTACGTGTCCACAGGATCTACGTTTACTGGTTATTTTGAGATATCGTGTCATGTCTGCCGCATGTCAGGTTTACTCCACTGATGACACTTGGATCATGATGAGACTTGTACTACAGTATAGTAGTGCAGTAAACTCTCTTACAGATCTCTTACAGCAGTTATTCAGAATTTGCAAAACACAAAGTTCAGGAAATAACCAAGCCTGGTGTTTGCTCTTGAAATGCTTAGCAGGATCAGCAACTTGGAGTACCTGTTCAAAAGAAACGGGAATCAAGGAATGTAACAATTCTTGATTCCTAAAGATAATTGCTAAACATTTTCTGATGGTATTTCTTTAATGGATCCCTAACATATTGTCTACTGAACAGTTTCAGCATTAATTCAAGCTTTTCTTTGTGCTTTTATTCCTGCATGACCATTATTGTAGCATACCTCTTTTCCTCCAGTAGTTTCCTTCTTTTCCCAACCATTGTTTTGTGCTTGCACACAGCCCTAAAATATAGCGTGGATCTCTGCCATCTTCAGTTTTTCAACCCATACACACACATGTGGACGTTTTTTTTTTAAACCAATCTTTATTTTCTCTCTCTCAGGCAACTTGGAAACATGCTATTGAGAAAGCCAAAGCCATGCCAGATCCTTGGGCCGAGTTCCATCTGGAGGAAATCGAGACAGAGCGCTGCACTCGATACAGGTAAGTGAATAGAAAGCCTTTTGAATTGTTAACCTACTGTTCAAGGAGTGGAGGTTTGAATCTAGTAAGAAGCAACAGATGAGCAGTGTTAGAGAAGCTAATTTTAATCTTTAGACAGCCAAGCTGCAAGCTAGGTCAAGCTATTCTTTGGGAAAAGCAGTGTATTTATCTAATCTAAAGCCAAGCAACAAAAAGCAGCTACACTGAAGCTACTTAAAGGATTAAAACATTTCAGACCCGTAAGATTTTTCTTCATCTTCAGAACAAAATTGAAGATATTTATGTCCATCCAACCAAAACTTTAACTTGAATTGAGCAGTTTAATCCAGAGACAACTACTTCAGTAAAAATATATGAAATATACAAATTTTCATCAAAAACTAGAATGTTATTGTGTCATTTTGAAAACACTTGAGCTACTCTAATGTTAGTGAAATTTTTTTAATTTGTTGAATCGCTACCTTTAATTTGTGAGTCCCCAGCACTTCACATGAGATTGACCTTTGATCATCACTGAACTTTAGTTTTCTCCTCTTACCATTCTTGGGTTTTTACCACTATGCCACATCACAGACACCTGACACAACTCTAAACCAATCTCAGGTGATTTCAGACCGTCATCGCATGTTAAATAAGAGACACCGCACATATAATGTCAGATGGGTACCAACACAAGGGGTCCACTCCCAGTTTCAAGACTCTAAATTTAAGCATCTGTAACTTCACACCTCTAAAATATCTCTTGACTTCTAGCCAGTGGCTGTGTGTGCCATTAAACAACTGTGTCTGATGGGTTGGTCTACATGGTACACAGTGTTCTGGGCCAAGGGAAAAAAAAGCAGCAGTTACTTGTGTAAATATTGGGTGATTCATTTTAAGGACTGTGCCTATTGTGCAGTATTTGCTCTATTAACTCTTTCATTAACTGTCCCAAAGAATAGTCACTTTTGTGTGTTCTTTACAAGTATTATCTTCATAATGTAGAAGTACAAATTTTTAGGGTAAAATGCGTTTGTTTAATTTGGATCCATTTACATCTCCATATAGCCACATAGTTTGAGGCCGATCTCCAGATGCTGCTGTGGAAACAGTTTGAAAACTATTTCCTGAGAATGAAAGGGAATAGAAAGCAATATTTAAAGTGATTTAAAATGTGAACATGTTTTTGCTTTTTAGATACAATGCGATTACTGGTGAATGGGCAAAAGATGACATATTTATCAAGGTTTCCTCTCAGGTATTTTGTTATGGTTTTCTGTGGTAGTAACAGCAAAATAAATATTTTGATGCTGATTATTTATGTTTTTTTTTATTAATTAATTTATATTTCTTTCGCAGACATTTGGAAGAGGAGCCATGAGAGAATGTTTTAGAGCGTAAGTCAAGCCAATTAAAAAATACATACCTTAGACTAGGTAAATATTACTTTTTACTTTTTATTAACAATGTATTTTTTCCCCACAGTTTTGCTCACCTTTTAACCTTTTTTATTTTTAGTTTTTTTGTACCATTTCTTCTCAATGTAGTCAAGTTTCTCCACAGTTTTTATTCATTTCTTTTCAATGTAGTCAAATGTTTCCAGTTTTATTCATTTCAATGTAGTCAAGTCTTTCCAGTTTTTGTGACTTTCTTGTCAGTGTAGTCCAGTTTGTCCACAGTTTTTATTAATTTCTTTTCAATGTAGTCAGGTTTTTCCAGTTTTTGTTAATTTCTTGTCAATGTAGTCAGGTTTTTCCACAGTTTTTGTTAGTTTCTTGTCAGTGTAGTCAAATGTTTCTATTAAGTTCTAAACAATGTATTTTTTTCCCACAGTTTTTATTCACCTTTTAACCTTTTTTTAGTTGTTTTTTTAAATTGTACTATTTCTTATCATTGTAGTCAAGTTTTTCCCCAGTTTTCATTCATTTCTTGTCAATGTAGTCAAATGTTTCCAGTTTTATTAATTTCAATGTAGTCAAGTCTTTCTTATTTTTGTGAATTTCTTGTGAATGTAGTCAAGTTTTTCCACGGTTTTTATTAAATTATTGTCAATGTTGTCTCATTTTTCCACGGTTTTTATTAATTTATTTTCAATGTAGTAAAATTTTTCTCTGTTTGATTAATTTATCAATGTATTCCAGTTTTTATTCACCTTTTACCCTTTTTTTAAATATTTGTTTAAATTAAAAGTATAAATATCCCATGTAATTGTTTAATTGCTGTCAAAATTGCACATTATAATATTAAAATCTTTTTTAAAATGTTAGAATAATTATACTTGTCACACTGGATGACATTACTGACACTGCTTGACACATCTTTTACTTCTGAAGTCATATTCCCCACATTACCCAGCCTATCAACATTGTATTTAAAATATTTGTTATGCTTTATAAAATATACAGCCCTTTTAGTTGGTATGTCCCTTTCTTGGTAGTATATTTCCATTTTCAAGTAATCATTTTAGAGCTCTCATCTTGTTTTGAACTGTTTTTTGTTGACCTGTAGCTTTCTGTTCTTTCATTTACAGGAAGAAGTTGTCAAACTTTTCCCACAGCAGCAACTGGAAATCGGCCTCAAACTATGTAGCTAAGAGATACATGGAGACTGTGGACAGAGAAGTTTACTTTGAAGATGTGAGGTTACAAATGGAGGCTAAATTATGGGGTGAGGAGTTCAATCGTCACAGGCCTCCCAAACAGGTACTTCTTTGGTGGACATAGTTTGAAAACCAGGATTGACCACTTAAACAATAATATCATTGTTTGAATTTTGTGCTGCTTTAACATATCCCATCATTATTAGGTTGACATCATGCAGATGTGTATTGTGGAAATGATTAGTCGCCCTGGGAGCCCTTTGTTTCACCTGGAACACTACATTGAAGGGAAGTACACAAAGTACAACTCCAACTCTGGTTTTGTGAGGGACGATAACATACGGCTTACACCCCAGGTATATTGTGAAGGATATAACAAATCTGAATCAGTTGTTGAATTTATGTGTTATTATTAATTGGCAGTTATGTTTTTGTGGTTTTAGGCATTCAGTCACTTCACATTTGAGCGCTCTGGACACCAGCTGATAGTGGTGGACATTCAGGGTGTTGGGGACCTTTACACAGACCCTCAGATCCACACTGAGAAGGGAACCGATTTTGGAGATGGCAACCTAGGTATTTATCAACATCTGGCATTTTTTTCCTACTTACAACTTGAAGAATTTAATTTAATAAACATTTGTCTGTGTGTTTGTGTTTCAGGTGTGCGTGGCATGGCTCTTTTCTTCCACTCTCACCTATGTAATAAGATCTGTAGGAGTATGGGCCTCACTCGCTTTGACCTGTCCCCGTCTGAAATTGCACAATTGGACTGCACCAACAAATTGCTGGTTTGTATTGGACAAAAAAAATCCTTATGTAACCATAACCAGAGCTTAATAGTAGGATGACCTGAAGTTAGTGAGAGATCTGGACCAGCTGTTGAAGCTGCTCAATAGAGACATTGCTATATTTATTCAGTATAGAGTACTGTAGAGATGACATATTTTTTTAAACCAACCGGAAGTTAGCATCACCCTGGTTTCCTTGAGAAAAACCCAATAGGATTTTTCTCTCAGCTTTAAAATAAGCTCTTTGTTCTGTTCATCGCAATAATCTTCACAAATAAACATAACCTTTATAAATTTCGAAGCCTGAATACAATCGTCAGGCGTAAAAAGCTAAACATGTGCTACAAACAAACTACACCACTATCACATGACATAAACATCACCACTCTTAAGCTTCTTATTTTAACAACATTTTCTCTGAAAGTTTGAGAGTGATTATGAACACAATGGTGCTATAAAATTGAACTAGTGAGTAGATTGAGGTCAAAGGTTTACATATACCTTGCAGAATCTGCAAAATGTTATTTATTTTACCAATGTAAGGGAGCATACAAAATGCATGTTATTTTTTTTAGTTCTGACCTAAATAAGGTATTTCACATAAAAGAAATTTACATATAGTCCATAAGAGAAAATAAAAGTTAGTTTAGAAAAATTAACCCTGTTAAAAAGTTTATATACACTTGATTCTTAATACTGTGTTGGTACCTGAATGAACCACAGCTTTGTTTTTTGTTTAGTGATAATTGTTCATGAGTCCTGAACAGTTAAACTGCCCGTTGTTTTTAGAAAAAATCCTTCATGTCCCACAAATTCTTAGATTTTTCCGCATTTTTGTGTATTTGAACCCTTTCCAGTAATGACTATGATTTTTGAGATCCATCTTTTTGCACTGAGGACAACTGAGGGACTCGTATGCAACTATTATAGAAGGTTTGAATGCTCATTGATGCTCCAGAAGGAAAAATGTACAATCATACAGTCGTTGTTGGAAAGGGTTCAAATACACAAAAATGCTGAAAAACCAAAGAATTTGGAACATGAAGGATCAGTACTAAATAAAAATAACACCCCTCTTATTTTGGTCAAATAATTAACATTTTGCAGATTCTACAACCACATTTTTCAAAAATATTGTATGACTTATTCAAAGCAGGTATTTCTGTTGGATTGTATGTTGTAGATTAAAAACCCATTAAAAAATCCCTCTGACCTCAGGAGGTTGGAACTGGAAGTGCTAAAATGGGAACTACAAAAATATGTCATTCTGCAGCACATCTAAAGCTCGTATATTGATGCACTATTTTTCAATGGTTAACAGAAAAAAATGTATACTAAAATATTATACTTTTGTTCTGATTTGTTTTGTTAATTTAAATGTTTATAATTTGTTGTTGTTGTTGTGGCCAGTGAAAATATCACTGGACCTGATCAGGCCAACAGAATAAAATTCACAAACTGCATTCACAAACTGTTGCAGTTAATTATTAATTTCTTCAGGTTAAGTAAATTCTTTTTTCTAATCAGCAGTCAGCTCAGACTGTCCTCCGTGGATGTGAGGAGCAGTGTGGTTCGCCCAGGGTCCGGACAACCTCTCTCGGCCACATGCCTGTTCTCCTCTCCCGGCTCTCTGAGACTTCCTCTGTTGATGAAAGTAGTGAGACAGACTCGGTTCCCTGTTCACCACTTAGTATGGGCGTCTCTGCAGGCCGATCACCCATGGGTAATACTGTACTAACCCAATACTTTGTGTGAATGCACAGATTATTATATCAAATCCCCTTTATCCAAGTCAGATCACTCTGTGACAGACATTTACTTTGTAGGTGACAAGCATACAGTTGCAAACTGCTTGCAAACTGAGAAAGACTAAAACTATAAATGTTATTAAAACCTACATTTAATTCTGAGCAGTACAATCCGACAACAGTGGTTACCCTATAAAACCGTATTTTCTTAGACAGGTCTAGTTAATGATATTAGTGCAGTTTTCCATCTGTCTATGAACTATCAGTTGCCACCTATTTAAGACAGCAGACAAAACAATGAATGAATCTATTTTTAGGGTCTTTTGCCATTATAATTTATTAGCTGTCAGGATGTTTCAACCATCTGGAAACACTTTTTAAATATAAATATTTAAAGTACAAGAAGTCCCTCCACTTGTTGTCAGCTGGCTGAGAACTTAAGTGGGCCTTTGGGTGTCTGGTTGTGATGTTACTAAAATTACTAGCTCTTTTCAATGGGAAAACAAAAACAAATATTTAATGGATTTGCCTATTTTTAGACGGAATGTTCTCTATACAGTACTTTCCATAATGCTTAAAAGTTTTGTTTGTTGTTTGATGCTTACAAAGCAAAAATCCACAACCATCCTTTCATATTCTGATACCAATATAGATAACACAAAATGAGAGTTGCTCTAAACATGTATGTCTGTAGCACTGTGACTTCTCTAAATATAGCCAAATTTATCCAAAATTTCCCTATAGAAAAGTAGCTATGGTAGTTTGAGTTTGTTTTCCCTAATGCTCAATTATGTTCCTCCCTAGAAAATAAAGCACTGCTGATAGTATCTATGGCTTACTTCATGAATATTAATTAGCTAGTGTTGAAGTTGCTAAGTAACCTAGCCCTGTGTGCACCAACCGTTTATTGTTTTGATTTAGTATTATAAGCACACACATCCCAACTTACATATGTGACCCTGGACCACAAAACCAGTAGCATGGATATAATGTAGCAATGACCAAAAAAACATTGTATGGGTCAAAATGATTGATTTTTCTTTAATGCCAAAAATCATTAGGATATTAAGTAAAGATCATTTTCCATGAAGAAATTTTGTAAATATATAAAAACTTAATTTTTGATTAGTAATATACATTGCTAAGAATTTCATTTGGACAACTTTAACAGTGAATTTTTTTTTTTTTTTTCTTTTTCTTTTTTGCACCCTCAGATTCCATATTTTCAAATAGTTGTATATTGGCCAAATATTGTCTTATCCCAACCATACATTAATGGAAAGCTTATTTATTCAGCTTTCAGATTATGTATAAACCTCAATTTTAAAAAAAATCAGCCCTTATGACTGATTTTGTGGACTTGTTTGAAATTTCAAAACTGTGATGTTGAATATTTAATATTTTTATTGGAAACATAATTAACAAAAAGCAATTAATATCAACAGCAGCCTGATGGGTGCTACTACATATTCTGTTCAATTAAAACACAGTGGGTTGTTTAAGACATTTTTAATTTTTCTCAATTTATGTGCACAAATGAAACAAACCACAACTTATTTTTTTATTGTGAATTTTATTCTCACAACTGTCAGCAGTCTAGACAATCTAAATGTAAAGTTTGTTCTCGTATGTCAGGTTTATATAGATTTAACACTACTGTCTTTCTATCCATGCGTGTTTACAGGTTGGTCATTTATGAATGAAATGAATGAGGCACATCGAGCTAACACAGATCACAAGGTCAGTTTATGAAGAAGAATATACATCCATCATTAAGAGTGAAATTAAATCATTAAATTCAGTGAGATTTTGTGGACACTTTTTGATTTAAGTTGATTTTAACAGCAATGCAAAGCTGATTTGTAATGTGACCTGTACTATTCCAGGACTCAGAGAGTGGAGGAGACAGTGGTTATCCCAGTGAGAAACGCAGTGAAGGAGACTCAGTCGAACATCACAATCAGGTACAGATTATCAGATGGCTAGACAGTGCAAATTAAAAAATCTTACACAAAATGACATTAAAGTTCTGTTATATATTTACAAAATATAGAAGGTTATATTATATTAATCACAACGTTATTTGTATTTGGCACAAAAACAATGAGGGTTTTTAATGATTGAGCCAGTTCTTTGAGGGTGAGAGCACTAACCCCAAACAAATACAGATTTTCAACTAAACTAAGAATTTACAACTGTTGTATTTAAATAAGAAACTGAAATTAGAAGCTGTGGTTTGTTGTCTTTGTTACTCCCCCAACAATGTTTTCTTTCTGTTAGTGTGCATTATAAATGTTGTTGTGTGCCGTGCTTAAATGCATCATAAAATGCAGCAGTAATCATTTTTGGGCTCCTGAGATGTGTGATGGTAGGTTTTTACATCATCATTTAGGGACGTCCCTTCTACAGCAGACATTACTCAGAATCGGATGAGGACAGTGTTCGTCGGGTAACTACGAAACCATTGATAAACTCCCTGTATCTAATCATGATAGAGTCACCCATCACCCATTGATTCCTGTTTTCTTCTCATAGATGATTGATTTAGAGTGGTGGCGTCTTGTGATCCACCTGTTATCTAAACCTTTTCATCTCATTCTTTTTTCATCTAATACCTAACCTTTATCTCATCTCACTTTCATCCTCTAACCGGTGGCAAGCTCTCATTTCCATACTCTAAACCCTGCAGGGTTCCCACGATCATGCAAAACCTGCTAATGTCAGGAAATTTTTAAACAGCATGTAAAACTCATTGAAATTTCTCTAGTTGTGGTTGGAAAAATATGAAATTGATTAGCAACTGCTGTTTGTGAGTGAAATCTTTATAGATTATTTTTTTAACTTCCTAGTCATCATGAATGACTAGAGATGTCATGGAAGTCCTTTAGTCAAAATGTGTGGGAACCCTGTATGTGATTTCCTGCATGCATTGCTTTTTACGCAGCAACATTTGAAGTGTTTATTTTTGTGGTTTTCCTCACAGATGTTAGTTCTACTGCTTCTCATAGAAACGTTTTATATTTAAGACAAAAAAAAAAAAAAGAGAGCAGTTACATATAAAAAACAATGTCAAATGTTTTCATTGACAATAAAATAAGCAATTCACAGAACAGCTAATCACTGTATTTAATCTCAACAGACCAACATTTTTGTGACACATACAGTTGCACTCAAAATTATTCAAAAACCCCTGAAGGTACTTTACAAATACATGTTTTTCTGAAGATCCAGAATTTTAGAACAATTGCATCTATATTAAAAGTGATCATGTCAATACATAATGTTTTTGACTTATAGGATTTTTTTAATAACTCAGCTGTGTCATAAATATTCAACCCCGGTTCAGCATTGCTGTTTTTAAGTCTTTATTTTTATGGTAGGGAACAAAATTGCCTTAAAACACAATTAAGCCTTTAGAAACTAACTAATAGGCTGTTATACATATAATGTAATGCCAGTGTGTGTGCTAAAGTGGAGTAGCAAATATGGAAAAGTCAACAGAGTTCTAACAAAAGGTATAGAGAAGAAATAGTTGTATTATAGAAAGTCTAAGGCTACATGAAGATTTCCAAGACATTAAAAGTTCCTAGACACACAGCTGGCAGCCGTATTCCTTAGTTTATGATGTGTTGTAGCAGAAAACCTTTGAGGGTGTTGAACAAATGTTTGATCAGAGCAACTAAGATAAACCTGCAATGTACAGCCAAAGACTTGTGAGATGACCCGTCAAAAGGAGGAAAAACACTTCAATGCAGTGTATAAGAGGAACACTAGACAAGTATGGCCTTCATGTTGAGGCATGTTGCCGAATACCACTCTTGACCAAGAAGAACAAAAAGGCTGACTTGAACATGCTAAAATTCATTTGGATAGACCTGTGGAGTTCTGGAAGAACGTTTTATGGAGTGATGTGACCAAACTGAAACTTTTTAGACATGGATCAGCAGTATGTCTGGTGCAAAAAAAGGCTAAACTTGTAAGCAGAAGAACACCATCTCCATGGTCAAACATGGTGGGCCAGTCCTGTTATGGGGGCAAGAAGTGGAAATCATGACTGTATGAAGGACATCATGGATTCTTTGAAGTATTTGGCCATTTTGCAAAGACTGAAGCTAATGATCAATGGACTTTCCTGCAGGACAGCCATCCCAAAGTATACATCCAAATCTACTTAAGCTTGGTTCAGGGTTTGGTTGTAGAATGTTCTTGAGTGTCCTGTTCAGTCATCAGATTTAATTCTTATTGAAAATATTTGTTTGAATTTGAGTGGCAGTGTGGCAATGTGAAAACCTAAGATTGTCAGTGATCTGAAAGCTTTTTTAAGTAAGGAATAGGCCAGGATTGCAGTAGATTATTGAAAATATTTGATTGAATTTGAGTGGCAGTATGACAATGTGAAAACCTAAGATTGTCAGTGATCTGAAAGCTTTTTTTAAGTAAGGAATAGGCCAGGATTGCAGTAGAGAGGTGACAGAAGCGTCTAAACACTTACAGGCAGCGTTTATATGATGTTATAAAGAATAAGAGATTCTGCACCAGATTTGACTTGGTAGTTGAATAATTTTTAACATGAATGTTTAGAGCCAATTAGATTTTTTACTTACGTTCTCAGAATCACTCAAATGTGTATCACTCAAACTTTCTCCACTGGTTTACTAATACCTTTGTTAAACCGTTTTCATAAAATTTTGTTCTCTACAGCAAAATGTCTTGCAGGTCAAGAGGGATGAATAATTTTGATTGCAACTGTATATAGATAAAAAAAAAAGTATGGACATAATATATAGTTGACTTTTGGATATGGGACAAAACAATGTTGTTGTAAATGTTTGCCTCAGTTATTACTCTGGGTGCTTAATACACTTTTTGTTGTATCTCTCAGCTGACAGAAGAAAAATGGACTTTTTACCATTCATCTCGCTCCCACATACACAGACCCTCCTGTGTGGCAATGGAGGTGGAGAGACTTAACACTATGCTTCTCGAAAGGAAGATTGGTAAATCCATCCTAGGCAAGGTAAGATATTGTGACATTTGTTTATTTTTATATTATCATACATTATACTTTGGTTTTGTCAACCAAAAATTGAAAGTCATTGTTTACTCACCCTCATGTCATATCAAACCTATAAGACATCTTTGAAATACAAATGAATTCATTTTTAGCTCTGAGAGGTTACTGTCCCACCAGTGAAAGTCTGTGCAACCAAAACTTTGAAAATTTAAAAAGATCTTAAAGGTGTTGTAAACTAATCTATATGAATCAAGCAGAACAATTTACTCAGTCACTTGTCATCCAATATGTTCATGTCTGTCTTCAGTCTAAAAAGAAATAAGGGTTTTTGAGGAAAACATTCCAGGATTTTCTCCATATATAAGTGTACTTCAATGGGAGCCAACGGGTTGAAGGTCCAAATTGCAGTTTCAATGCAGCTTCAAAAGGCTCTACACGATCCAGCCGAGAAATAAGGGACTTATTTAGCGAAATGATCAGTCATTTTCTAAAATAATAAAAAGTAATATACTTTTTAACCATAAATACTCATATTTTGTCCCGCATTGAGTAATCATGTTGCAAAGGTCACGTGCAGTTAGTTTTTTGTCTGTGTACTCCAGTTCAGAAAGGTAGGGTAGGGCGAAAAACGTCATTTCATTTTCTCCTCCAACTTTAAAAGCACTCGACATTGTTGTTTTGCGTTTTTTTTGTTTTGTTTTGTAAAGGCCGTTTGAGTGCGTCTTTGCACCTTCACTTTGTAATCCTGGGTCGGTACTTCCACCTGTGTAACACCTGACCTTACCAACGTGACTACGTACAATGTAAAGTAGAGCTAGCACAAGACAAGCATTTAAATGCATAAAAATGTGTAATTATTATTTTTTTAATGTCTGAACTAGATAAGACACTTATTCCTCATCTGGGATCATGTAGAGCCCTTTGAAGCTGCATTGAAACTGCAATTTGGACTTTTGTATGGTGAAAAATCCAGGACAAAAACCTCTCAGGTTTCATTCAGCAAAAGTCTTTAGATGAAGCTCTATGGCTCGATACCATAATTTTGGCTTTGGTTCGATACCAGAATGTAATACCTCGGTATCGATACTAAATCAATGCCTTACGTGACAAATAACCAGCCTCAAGTAAACTGAAAACAGTTTAGTAAGTAATGTTAACATACTAAACATGTATTAGTTAATTTATCATTTATAACTAATTTTTGACCTAGATTAATAAGTGCTGTAATACTGTTAGGTCGGCTTACCTAATGAATTTTAACAAAGGTTGCTTTACTGTAAAGTCTTATTCTTACAGTCAAAGTATTCAAAATCACGTTATTGTCTCTCTCTCCAATTGTTTTCAGATTTCAGACTCAGCCAAAGAAAAAGCATTATCTCTCTCTCGCTCTCTCGGCTGCTTCATATATTAGAAACGTTCCATCATATTATTGATACTAAAATGAATATAGCAAAACTCTTGCTTCATTTAAATTCAATTAATATTTGATTGTTTGAAATGAAAGTGCTAATATTATGTGACCAAAGCTAAACTGATTACACGCACATTTGAGCTTTTGTGTTTACGTTACTCTGTATCACATCTGAATAAAAGTTAAATAAACCTGAATTTATGAATAATGAAGGCTGCGTTTACACTGGCAGAAAAAATCTAATTTTTTGCCCACATCTGACACAGGTCGGAATTTGATGCACGTGTGTAAACAGAAAAATAAGCACGAGATCCGATTTTTTCGCATCCGATCTTTTCGCATCCGATCTGAGCCACTTCCAAATGTGGTTTTAAATCAGATACATATCCGATATCTGGACATCCGACCTGCGTCTAAACCAGGGTTCCTCAATTAGTTTTCACCGAGGGCCAAATTCTGCCAACAATACCAAGCTGAGGGCCACCGACTTTAGATTTTTGGGGGATTAAACTGTGGGTCACTGTGTCCCAACCAGACGTGACACGATAAAAGGTATCTTTTCCATGTAGTTTTTGTCGTAACCATGCGCGCAGTGACAAGCGAAGGGGATTTTATTTTTCGAAATGGTTTTAATTTCTGCGACGGCGCGGCTGGAACAACATACAAACTATGACAGCGATAACCCCAGGTATTGATTACATGCTTTATTCATTGTTAAAATAGTCTAATGTGAGTTTGAATATCATATTGCGTGACATTTATAGCCATACTGAAAGCAACAACAGATTACATCAGATCTAAAAATAAAATAAAACAAACATTACAACGAACTTAATGCGGACCAAGTGTTTTCCATGACAAACAAGGTATCAGTCACTCAGTGTGTAGTTTTAATAATGTTAAATATTTAAATAGCTATTTATATAGGTTTAATATTTATTAATTAGATTACAGACTTGTCCATTTCGTTGTGAGTACAGTGTGCTTCTCGCTTTTGAATGGCTGTGATGTTTAAATGATCGTTGCTGTCGCATTGCGTTGTTGCATCGCGTCTGGTTAGGAGTGTGAAGCGGCTAAACACCGAACGCGGAAAGTGCTGCGCTGGCCGCGGGGTTCAGCCCTTCAGAGCGCAGCGGCAAAAGTTCAGCTATTTTAAACTTTGACCGCGGCTTGTGCGCCAGTGGTGCGCTCCGCTGCTCGCGCGCTTAAAAGTCGGCACAGCAACAAACCGTCCTCGCGAGTCGCAAGCCAAGCCAATTAAATAGATTCCATAGCGCAGTGCTTTATGCGTTTGGTGTGAAAGCCCTTAAAAGGCTGAATTTTCATGCCACATTATTTGAAATTAGCGTGGGCCAAATAATTTTCTCTCGCGGGCGCCTATTGAGGAACCCTGGTCTAAACCATAGACCAGGGGTCACCACACTCAGTCCTGGAGGGCCGGTGTCCTACAGAGTTTAGCTCCAACCCTAACCAAACACACCTGAACCAGCTAATCAAGGTCTTAATAGGTGTACTTGAAACTTCCAGACAGGTGTGTTGAGGCAAGTTGAAGCTAAACTCTGCAGGACACCGGCCCTCCAGGACTGAGTGTGGTGACCCCTGCCATAGACTGTAAAAAACATGGACGTAGTGTCAGTGACGTCACCCGTAGGTTTCTGAAGAGCGTTTTTGAAGCAAAAGTTGGGCGGGGCCTGTCGTTGCCATTTTAGAACCGTGTCACTAAAGAGGCGGGACGCGGGTGGAGCTAAGATGTCTGGGTTTTAAATGTATTAATATAATCATGAAAAAGTAAAACCCTAACAAAAAACAAACGCAATAACACGGCTGAGATGCCAAGATCAACAGCTGGAACAAGCTGAGGGAATGTAAGGGCTGACTGACACAGCTGTCACTCAAGTGGCCACGTCATTAATTATGCAGCATTTTAATGCTTAATATAATTTAAACGGGTGAGTTAGAAAACACCCCCCTCAGAGTTGTCATGAAGGGTAAAACTAGCTGTAAAAACCAAAACCACTTTTTGCACCAGGCTGTAAACATGTTTTTATCTGTTATAAAGTTGAGCATTTTAACACGAGAGTCTATGGGGATTTGCTCCCTTTTGCAGCCAGCCTCAAGCGGCCAGCCGATGAACTGCAGCTTCAGTCACTTCCGTATTGTTTCAAGAGCGAGAGCGGGAGGTTGCCGCTTGGTCTAAAAACGCATATCCGATACCCCTTGTCAATTACGTCACTGTTCCACGACGGACTGCGTTAAACGTCATTAATCAGTAGGGTTGTGTGACAGGGCACTGATGGGAATGTGACTCCCATCAATTGCTCCAGCACATTGAGGGAAACCCCAGGTAGTATTGAACCCCCTTATCACATTCTTAAGTTCCTCTCCCCGTGGTAACTTCACATACTTGTGGAGCAGCTCGCGTTTTACTGCGAGGCAAAAATCGCGAACAATGTGACACACCGACGAGCCACTCACTCCGAACAGGTGCGCTAATGTGCGATAGCCGGCCACCATAAGGCAAGGGCGACACGTTTGCGCACTGGGATCTTTTTTCATAATGGGGTGTCCTTTTGACAGAGACGTGACTGTAAGCGCTCGCAAAGACACTCCATGCAAATCTTGTTTACGCGAAAACTTTGTACCCATTCCTTCTTGTCAAAGAAGTCGACTTGGTTCCATCACTCCTGCCTCCTTGGTCTTTCCTACACTTGTCGCGACACCGATGTAGAAAGCATTAACGCCGTCTTTATGATTAAAAAGCACTAAAAAGCCGCTTTCGCTTTCTTTGCCTAATTATTTGCAGTCGGGTATACTTTTGCCGATTTTGGAAAAGATGAATCAGCAAAAGTCCATCCAGAATTCGATGATCAGTCATTGTGCTCATGATCATAAAAGCCAGTTGAATGATTTTAGGCGGGGGATGAGTGTAAACACGGATATCGGATATGAGGCGTGTCTACAGTGAATGTAAACAGGCGGGCCAAAAAATCGGATATGGTCAAAAAATCAGATCTGTGCATTAAGACTTCCAGTGTAAACGCAGCCGAACGCGCGTTCAAATTCGTGTTAAAGATCAGGATGAGCAAGTGACAAATGCTTGGCAAGATTTGCTGTGTGTCTCCTGTGGCAACAAATGATTATAGAAATTCTTGCATACAGGTGCAGTAAGGTCAGCTCGTTCACATTTATCATCTGTTTTGTATGCAAAAATATGCCATATTTCACTTCTACTGTTGTCTTTATATACTAGTTTCGAGCGCGTTGATGTTGTTTCGTCTGTTTGTTGACCAGTCGCGTTGTTCTGTTTACCGTTTCGCGGCAATTTGGGAAGCACTGCCGCCTACAGGCGAAATTCGGAACAGCAGCGTATAAAATACCGAATTGATGAAAATGATTTGAAATGAAATGTATTCCGGTATTTTTCCAGTACCTTTATACCGCGCATACCTAAGATGAAGTAGATGAAGACAGTTTTCATTTTCATGTGAACTATTCCTTTAAGGTTCATCTAGCCATGGTCCGCTACCACGAGGCCGGGCGTTTCTGCGAGAAGGATGCACAATGGGACCAGATTTCTGCAATGTACCATTTGGAAAGAGCTGCCATGTGCGGGGAGCTCGAGGCTATAGTTGCCCTTGGCCAGTGTTGCCTTCAGCTGCCACATCATATTCTACCAGAGATTGAATTAGAGGTGCTTACATTTTCTAATTATCTTACAGTTGGTGTGGTGGTCCTGCTAATTCTTCCTTAGTCATGTCTGTGTTGTTTCATCTCAGGCATCTGAGGAAAACAGCAGGAAGGGTTTCCACTTTCTCCTGCAGGCAGCTGAAGCAGGAGACCGACCAAGTATGATTCTAGTAGCACGAGCTTTCGACACGGGTTTGAACCTCCCTTCTGATAGGTGAGAAATGCATTGATTGAATTTTTATCTGTATGGGCCAAAATGTGTTTATAACTGAAACTTTCATTTTGGACTTTAAAAACAGGACTATGGACTGGAAGCACGCTGTGCACTGGTATGACTCTGCTCTTAAGATGACGGACTACGACGAGGGGGGAGAGTTTGATGGGATGCAGGATGAACCACGCTACCTTCTTTTGGCACGATTGGCTGAGATGTACCAGGAGGGAGGGCACAACTTGAATGGAGACCCCCAAAGAGCAGGTGAGTGTATCTCATAAAGTCTTATCACTTTTGAAATTACAAATGTTAAATTGGTAGTTTTGGTTTAACACTTTAAATATGGATTGTATGCATGTGTGTCTCATGATGTCTTTCAATTTTGTAGGTGATCTTTTCACTGAGGCTGCTGATGCAGCTATGGAGGCCATGAAGGGGAGACTGGCCAATCAGTACTACATGAAAGCAGAGGAAGCATGGGCTATGATGGAAGAATGAAAGTGCTGGTGTGCAAAAAAAAGCATGAACACGGTTCCTATTGTGCACCCAGCCCCTGTTTACATCAATGCCTTTATTTTTCCTTGGGTCCTTTTGACTTAAGAAATAATGTTGATATTTGATCAGTTTTCTAATGAATGTGACAAGGGCATATGCTGATTCTATACTGAGGTGCTACATACAGATACTCTCCTGGTTCATTTTTTCTTAGGAATAAGAAAAATCTGCAGTCTGTTCCGGTTGCTTCATGGGAATATGTGCATTACCTGTCAATCATTTCTTTCTCTTGTTTCTAAAAGGACGAATGGATGTTTCTTTAATAAACATGTGACTGTTAAGAAATGGCATTACTGATTATTTAACTTATGTACAATTAATTTGCTAGTATTGTCAGATCTGATGTCTAAGAATATTAAGCATCAATAGATATCGTGGTGAGTTTTAACCTGCTTTGTGTTGACTGTCAATTAATAATTCACCTTAATCAAAGAGAGTAGAAGTAAGTGTGAAAATATTTGCTGGTTATTTTTCAAATGAGAACAAGATTACAAAGAAACAAACAATAAAATAATTTTTCAAAAAATAAATTGTCTCATTACACATTATGCTTGTAAGGGGGTAAGATGCACCATCTGGGTGAAAAATGACCATCTGACTGAATCTGATTCATACCCATGTGAAATTTTTAAGAGAATTTTACAAACAGACATATTTCTTTAGCTAATAAAACTAACCAAATGAAGTTAAATTTTTTCATCTTTATTTGTTTGCATTTCTGAAACAATGTGTTGAACACCAACATTTTACTTTGTTGAGTAAAATTAAATAAAAACTGAACTAGAATGAAGGAATAAATGTCTCTGAAACTAATAAATATTGTAGTCCAGAGATTTTTGAGTGGCATATGCCCATGGCTTGGAAAGATCTTACTCCTGTTGAGATTCTTGGCATGGTACCTTTTCTGCAATGTTGAATCGGCCATTAGGGAATACAGGTGAAAAGGTATATTTGATTATAATGGTTCTCAGAGAAAGATTTGGTGCACTTGTACTCCATCCCTATCAAATCAACTACAAATAATATATATGTACAGTAAAAGGAAAAAATATTTGATCCCCTGCTGATTTTGTATGTTTGCTCACCGACAAAGAAATTATTCTATAATTTATCTATAATTTTAATGGTAGGTATATTTGAACTATGAGAGACAGAATAACAAAAAAAATGCATTTTAAAAATATATTATAAATTGATTTGCATTTTAATGAGTGAAATAAGTATTTTACCCCTTCGCAAAACATGACTTAGTACATGATGGCAAAACCCTTATTGGCAATCACAGAGGTCAGATGTTTCTTGTAGTTGGCCAAAAGGTTTGCACACACATGCATTTTTTCCCTCTCCTCTTTGTAGAGCCTCTCCAAGTCATTAAGGTTTTGAGGCTGATGTTTGGCAACTCAAACCTTCAGCTCCTTTTACAGATTTTCTATGGGATTATGGTCTGGAGACTGGCTAGGCCACTCCAGGACCTTAATGTGCTTCTTCTTGAGTTACTCCTTTGTTGCCTTGGCCATGTGTTTTGGGTCATTGTCATGCTGGAATACCCATCCACAACCGATTTTCAATACACTTGCCACTTCCACCACCACGTTTGACGGTGGGGATGGTGTTCTTGGGGTCATAGGCAGAATTCCTCCTCCTCCAAACACGGCGAGTTGAGCTGATGCCAAAGAGCTTGATTTTGGTCTCACCTGACCACAACACTTTCACCCAGTTCTTCTCTGAATCATTCAGATGTTCATTGGCAAACTTCAGATGGGCCTGTACATGTGCTTTCTTGAGCAGGGGGACTTTGCGTGCGTCCTTCACGGCGTAATGTGTTACCAATTGTTTTCTTGGTGACTATAGTCCCAGCTGCCTTGAGATCATTGACAAGATCCTCATGTGTAGTTCTGGGCTGATTCATCATCGTTCTCATGATCATTGAAACTCCACGAGGTGAGATCTTGCATGGAGCCCCAGACCGAGGGAGATTGAAAGTTATTTTGTGCTTCTTCCATTTGCGAATAATCGCACCAGCTCTTCTCACCTTCTCACCAAGCTGCTTGGCGATGGTCTTATAGCCCATTCCAGCCTTGTGTAGGTCCACAGTCTTGTCCCTGACATCCTTGGACAACTCTTTGGTCTTAGCCATGGTGGAGAGTTTGGAATCGATCGATTGATTGCTTCTGTGGACAGGGGTCTTTTATACAGGTAACAAGATGAGATTAGGAGCACTCCCTTTAAGAGAGTGCGTCCAAATCTCAGCTCGCTACCCATATAAAAGACAAATGGGAGCCAGAAATCTTGCTGATTGATAGGGGATTAAATACTTATTTCACTCTTTTTAAAATGCAAAAATGCAAATCAATTTATATTTTTTTACATGTGTTTTTCTGGAGAGTCATTCTGTCTCTCACTGTTCAAATAAACCTACCATTAAAATTATAGACTGATCATTTCTTTGTCAGTGGGCAAACAAACAAAATTAGAAGGGGTTAAAATATATATATTTTTTCCCTCACTGTGCATATAATAAACTATACTAGTTGCGTAATATCACATATCAAATACCAGTTTATACTTTGGACATTTAACTTCAGGCCTTAAGGTGGGGTAAGTTAAAGTGCTAGCTCAACTTACCCCACAGCATTTGGCTCACTTTGCCGCATATTTGGCATTTTAAACAAAAAAAAAAAAAATTAATAATAATAGCTTGCTTACTAATTCAGGCTAATATTTAGCTATATGATTTGCATTTTTTAATATGATGATAATTTGTTTTTGTTTTTTACTTTGACAAGCCAAAAAATAAAGTTTATAAAGTAAATGGGTGCCTTCCATTCGTCCCATGTGTTTCTCCAAAATGCTTTGTCACATGACAGTAAAAGTGCACAACTGCCAAGATACAGGGGGTAGGTCAACTTACCCCACTCTCCCCATAGCAATTTAAGTGTATGATCAACAGTGTTGGGGGTAACGCATTACAAGTAACACAAGTTACATAATCAGATTACTTTTTTCAAGCAACTAGTGAAGTAACGCATTACTTTTTCATTTAGAAAATATCTGAGTTACATTTTCAATAAAGTAACATCAGTTACTTTTTGTTTCCTTTATGTATTTAATCTCATTTTATTAACCAATGTCTTTGCTGCTGACTTTTGTTGATCCAACTCATTTATACTAATAAGCAAAACTTTTTGTGCTTCATTTTCCTAATTGCTGAAGAGTGTTGAACTTCCTTCTCCTACAGTTCTATTGTACGGATATGAATTTACTTTTCCTTCAGCCTTAGGCTTATTTATTTCACTTTTTGGTGTCAAAGGGCTTTCACATTTGCTAAAAATCGAGCTTTTTATATTAAAAACAAACAAGCAAGCCCTGCCCAGATTCAAAAAGTAACGCAAAAGTAATATAACGCATTCCTTTCCGTAAAGTAACTTAAAAAGTTATGCAATTAGTTACTTTTTTAGAGAGCAATGCAATATTGTAATGCATTACTTTTAAAAGTAACTTTCCTCAACAATGATAATCAAATATAATTTGTGATAATCATAACTTGGTTATTATCACAAAATAAACACCTTTTGTTTTTTACAAGATTCTGATCACCCTGTTTTTTAATTTAGAATAATGGCAGCATAATATGTGCAAAATAGTGTTCTTTTTTTATATAGATGTTTGAAGTGGTATTTATTGTCCCTTATGATAGTTTGTAACAGTATTCATTATTTAACTCTCTTTTTAATTTCAGATACAATTACCAGTTATTATTTAAATATTTAAAAATACAAATTTTATTTAATGAAAATGTCATCAACATCTAAAGCCAGACCCATAAAATGTACAAATTTACACTCTTACAGAAAAATACATAATTAAGTACAAAATTAGTTACAAACTATTATACCTAACTGTATATATAAAAATAATATTGCTAGTTACAATAGGATCAATACTAATGCTTGCTTTTTCTGTATATTTTTAATTCTCGTTACATATCTTAATTTATCCATGTTTATGTTTGTTTTTTCACTGTATAGGTAAGTTATTTATTTTATTAAAAATATATATTATATCTATTACTCGCTTTGTACTTATTAATTTTAATCACTTTATAAAGGTCAACCTATAGTGATCGTACGGATAAAAATTTTCAGCAACGCTTCACTGCTTCTGCTCCCTTATCATGGTAGGGCGGGTCTTGTCTGGTTCAAAAGTGCGGTTGCGCATTTACCGTGATTTAATTGGCCGCCTTTTCTGTCGCGTTGCGTCAACACAAAATTCTATTGGCTATGAAAAGTAGCAAGTATTGCTACTGGCCAACCAGAAGCCTTCGCGCGGAATTTTGAATAGTTTTCAAACATTGGTAGTTATCCGTCTTATACCCCTCCGCAGACTGATAAAGAAACTAGTCCTCGATTTTTATAATACATGACATGCTAAATTAACCTTTAAATATGACTCAATTTGCATTGCTCAATTCTTTATGCGATAGTATGTTATATTTGAGTAAATAACTGGTAGCTGTTTTGTTTTATGCGGATGGATATATACCCTCAGTCAAGACGGAAGCACGCGCTGCCTGTGTCGATGGACGGTAGTAAGTTAGTAGTTTGAGCTAGTAACGGCAGGAGCGACCGGGACAATAATCCTAATGCTGGATTAAATAATAAAACCAGGGTTTGACATCGATGGAATATCTTTTATCGTTTTGATTTACGCAACCTCAGGTAAAGACGGGTTCGTTTTAACTTCAGTGATACAAAGTGCTCAAACATTATTGACATAACGTTACTACGCTGTAGGCAGATGCGTAGTTACAGTTAACAAAACAGTTTGGTATAACGTTAGCTTTATTTTCAGTCAACGTAATCACAAATATTGTAGGCCATTCCAGTCACTAAAACTAGTAAATGTGAATGTATACCAGGTGCTTTTTGCATATTATGGAGTGTTTTAAATGCCTTTGGCCATGTGCTGATCTCGTGTTGTCAATTGTGCATGTGAATGTAAGTTGTATGTTGAAATTATGCGTTAATATTGTATATTAAGACATGTTCTTTGTACATAACAAGAAGGATGATATTAAAGTTGGATTTCCAAGAAACGTTACAGTAAAATGCATTTACGTCGATTAAAAGTCACACCAGTCACGAGTTTTTTCTTTTTGTCTTTTGTGTTTGCTAAACAGGGTAAGTTGATTTAAGATGCCTTTGCTTGGGAAGATAGTGGTGATCAAGAGAAATGGAGGAGATGGCACTGAATTCCCTCTCACAGCGTCCTGTCTGTTCGGAAGGTCAGTAACATTTTATAATCATGGCTGTTAAGAGACGTATCTATATACTGCCAATACAGTGAGGCCTATGGAAAAACTACTAAAAGATTAACGTTACTACTATAACACAATCGCTGCAAGTACAATTAAAGTGCACTTGCTTAAAAACTTTAACATTTGGTTTAAAGTACTTGCTAAATTGCAATTGCTATAAAGAACTGTAAATGTTTAGGGCATGCGCTTTTCTTCTCGTTTGATGCCAGGCGGGCTTTTCATTGATGTCAAATTTGACGCAAACAGCCACCGCAGCCAATGAGAATACGTTGTACTAAATGACACGCATTCATGCTCATTGTATAGATCGTGAGACAAGGTCCCACATGTCTATTAAAGCCATGTTTTGCAAATTATCTGCCTCTCTCAGTTGTTGCCAGTGGTGACTGAATGAGAAAATTGACTTAATGTAAATATTTCCTCATGTTTTCTATGAAAATGTTTGATGGGCAGACAGTTTTACATTTCCAGATATCAAGTCTCTTCTGCTTACCAAGCCTGTACTTATTTGATCCAAAGCACAGCAAAAGACAGTGGTATATATTATAAATTACTATTTCCTATTTGAATATATTTTAAAATGTAATTTATACCTGTGATCAAAGCTACATTTTTAGCATCATTACTCAGGGTTCCCACGGGTCATGGAAATTCTGGAATATCATGGAATTTTATAAGGTCTATTCCAGTCATTGAAAGTCAGGGAATTTAATATTTTTTTGGTCCAAGTCATGGAATATCAGGGATTTTTGTTTGTTGCTTTAAATTTTAGTTTCTGTTTATCAAACTGAACTTTTCTGTACCGTTTTTATTTATTTATTTAATTTATTTATTTATTTATTTTTTATATCACATTGTTTCACACATTTTGTCTATTTTTATGGTTAGGCTATTTTTCAGTGCCATTTTATTCCCTATCCGCCCGTCAACTGGCAATCACTGAAGTCAAATGCAGTCACCAGGCTAAGATAACTAAGGCAAACATGCCAGAAAAAAATTAATTTCAAGAGCTTTGGCTACAAAATGACCACTTCAAATACTGGGTATGAAAAGTAGATCATAGAAAAGCAAAAACTAAATGTGCAGAAATAAAAAAACCTGAATGAACTTGATTACAAACCCTTACAAAAATCCTTCAGATTGTTATAAACATAAATGAATCTCTGTAGAAATATTACAGAAAAAGCCTGTTTCCGGCACTAAATAAAAAATAAAAAGGTTATTGCGACTTATCTCACAATTCTGACTTATTTTCTCACAATAGCGTGATACAAACTCGCAATTCTGACTTTTGTTTCTCTGAATTGTGAGATATGAACTAGCAGTTGCGGAAAAAAAAGTCAGAATTGCATGATATAAACTCGCAATTGAGAGTTAAGGCAGAATTGTGTGATATGAACTCGCAATTATGTGAACATATCAGTATTTTTTCTCCTCAGAAATGAATTTATATGTTACAATTCTGAGAAAAAAAGTCAAAATTGCAAGATAGAAACTCGCAATTGCAAGAAAAAAAGTCAGAATTGTGAGTTTTATCTTTATCTTTTTTTATTTAGTGGCAGAAACGGGCTTCCATAGTTTTGTACTAAAAACGTCTGTAAACAAGTAAATAAAGCTTGCAAGTGGATGGATCCGTTCATTATAGGTCATGGAAATTCAGCTTTTTAGTCATTAAAAGTCAGGGAATTTAACATTTGGCTTAGAGTGGGAACCCTGATTACTGTAGTCACATGATCATTAAGGATTTCTTTGGATCTTTTTATTCATCAAAGAATCCTGAGAAAAACGTACTCAACTGTTATAAATATTGATGATGATAATAATAATAATAATAATACAATTCTTGAACAGCAAATCAACATATTAGAATAAATCTTGTGACTGGAGTAATGATGCTGAAAATGTAGCTTTGATCACAGGAGTATATTACATTTTAAAATGTATTTATTGTAAAATGTAATGTAGTTATTTTAAATGGTAAAAATATTTCGCAATATTACTGCTTTTGCTGTATTTTGGATCTAGTAAATGCAGAGTTGGTGAGCAGAAAAGACTTTTGACTGGTAGTGTATCGCAAAAACGTAAAGAAACGCTTTGATTTTTGTTTGTATTATATATTCATTGTGACAGATCACAACCTTCAGCAAACCAAATGTAATGTTAAAACATTTTGTCTGTTGGTATGCGTTAAGTGTGGAAAAAAAGTGAATGTTGATATTAAATGCACGTTTCAGTGTCTTGAGCAACCAATGATTAAGGTATACTTGAGTGAGTAATGTGTGGTGAAACTAGAGTGATGTCTTTGTCTTTTATAACATCATATTTCACGTTCACCAATAAGGCAAATGGGAACAGTTTTAATGTGGACTCTTCTTGCGTCTTTTTAGGAAGCTGGACTGTGATATTCGGATTCAGCTGCCACAGGTGTCTAAAGAGCATTGTAAAATTGAGCTGAATGAGAACAAGGAGGTAACTATATTTTGTTGTTAAACTGTTTAAATGTCTTGCTTTTGAAAAACTGTTTCTTTCTGCAAATGAACACATGACATGCTATTCATTTATTGTGTCTTGTCTCTCTTGCTTTAAGCTCATTTTGACCAATTTGAGCTCTGTGAATCCCACACTTATTAACGGAGAAGTTCTTAATCAATCAGAACGTTTAAAGCATGGTGATCTCATCACAATCATTGATCGTTCTTTCAGGTGAGTTGGATATTTACTACTATTATTTTAAATCTTTCTTGGCTGATCCTTGTTTCGTAGAGTAATTTGTTTTATATGGTTTATTCTTGTCAAAATGTCAGGTTTGAGTACCCACCTCCTAAGACGCCGAAGAAGGGGCTGTCCACACCTGGAAAAGACAAAGCAGTTCAGGTGTGTACTTGATGAGAGTCTTGTGAGACAGATGATAGGTGTTTTTGTTTATTTATCACTTATTTCTTTGTTGAATTTTGTTTATTTTTCCTTTAGGCTTTGCAAGAGCAGCAGGAAAGAGGCACACCTGTTTCTGTGGACAAGAGGAAGTCAGAGCATTCATTTGGTTAGTGATTATGATTTGAGGCTGTTTCTTTGTTATATTAGTAGTAGTAGAAAGATCGTACTAATAATTATTCCCACTGGTTTTACAGACAAGGCTTAAGCATAGTCCTAGACTAAAATGTAAAAAGTCTTAGCGGTTTCAACTGAAAGAGACTAGCACTGACTTAAAATATATCAGTGCCTTTGTTTCGTCTCAAAATGACGTATAAAAATGACTTAAATGTCTTAACTGAACTTAGGCATGGGACAATACCGGTTTCAAGGTAAACCGTGGTTTGGAAAAGTCACAGATCCAAAACCACAAAAATACGTTCCTGCGGTATGTGCACTTTATTTTGTTTAACGTGTCAAAGGCGGAAAGGAATCTCTGTTGTGTGCAGCGAAGAGCGTAACAAGTCAAAATTATGACATTTAACACGCAAACAAACTGCTGGCTCTCAAGTGTCTTTGCCCCTAGTTGAGTGTAGAAAGGAGAAGAGACTGTGTGTGTGTGTGTGCATGCGCAAGCGTGTGTGCGTGTAACACTCGCGGTGTCTCTCTTCTCTTGTACCTCACTGCTCCAAACTTAATCCAGGAAAGGTGAACATTCCTGCATCAAAAAACTGAAAGATGGATGTGTAGAAAGTGAGCATGTCTCTAAAGACCTTGTTGAGCTGCAGGTTTAATGATTGCAACATTTATTTATTTATTTATTTTTATTTAATTTTATTTTTTTACAGAAGCTGCAGGTTTATTGAGCTGCAGGTTTAGGCTCACTTAAGTGACTTCCCTTAATTTAATTAGGAACAATTCCATTATTCATTTTATTTAGCTGAAATGTTTACTGCTCCAAAATGTTTTGTTTCTTAAAAATAAAATATATTGTGTTCAGTGGAAGAAAAGTTGTTATTTTACACAGACACTTAAAAATAACATATTTTAAAGCTGTAATCTAAATACTGTGATATTTTTATCTAAGGTTATCGTGCCGTCAGAATCTCATACCGGCCCGTGCCTAATTGAACTATGACCTAATCCTGGCTTAGTCTAAGCCCTGTCTGTGAAACCAGGCCATTATTTTAAAAATAATTCATATCAATGATTGTCATGTGTTCTGTATTTACAGACACTTGTTTGAAAGATGGGTCAAATTTGCCACCATCTGTGGAACAATCTGTTGAGCCTGAATCAGAAGATGGCAAACTTAAAAAGGACAGCATGTCACCTTTTTGTGAGCTCTACCAAATGGTCAAACAGGACCTTGCTGCAAAAACACCAAGGAAATCTGAGCTACCAAAAACACCCCTTGCAAGACCTCAGGTTGGCCACGAGAACGTCCCCTCTGCAGATGTTAAAATTACTCCTAAACAGGTCACAACCCCATCTACCAAGAAGCGAAGATCCTCTCAATCCAGTTCTGAAGATGCAACTGGACCAGCTACACCTCAGAGGTCCTTGAATGCAAATGTGGAGGAAAAAACTGATATGCCATCTGTAGGGTCTGCCACCCCCTTGATGACAGATAAAAGTGAAACTCCTGTCTCCAAGAAGAAGAGAACACCCTTGAAAACACCTCAGAAGTTCAGTGCTGGTGAGGTAGTCCAGCAAATTCTCTTAGAGCCACAGTCTGAAGAGAAAACTCCTAAATCACCAAAAGGAAGGAGAAGTGGTGGATCACAGGATCAGAGCCTTGCTCAGCAAATGCCTTCAGTCCAGACTCCAGACTTGAAGGATAAGAACACGGACGTAAAAATGTCACCAAGAACATCGCCAAGAGCAAATGCCGGCAAAAGGTTTCAAGTCCAAGATGTTCTGCCTGAAATTGCAGCTACCACATCAGCTTCTAAGAAGAAAGGTATGAAAGTGTTTTCTTTTTTTTTTTTTCTCTCTCTTTATGAATGGAACTATTTGTAACACATTAGTGTCTTCATGCCATATCTGGCTACTTTAGACATATTCATCATACTTTTGTTTTGTCCTACAGATGACACTTCCGTCAACAAGGGATGTGATGGAAATATATCACGCAATGAATTAGCCATTTTAAAGGCAAAGAAAAAACGAGTGTCCTTTGGTGGTCAGTTGAGCCCAGAGCTGTTTGACAAACGCCTGCCCCCTGATTCTCCCCTTCGTCGTGGGGCAACCCCTCGACGCAGCTTGGGTCCTTCTCAAAAGCCCCAATCTCTCCTACGACGAGCATCCACCATTGGCCTTTTGGTAATGTTTAACACAGTTTTTTGAGAGTTAATAAATCTTTTTTTAAACTTTTTTTTGTTGTTGTTGTGGTTTTTAATCCAGTTTTCTCCATTAATTTCTTTTTTTAGGCTCTTCGACTTGAAGAAACAGATTCAGAGACTCAAAAAAGTTCTCCAAGGAAAGCTTCACCCAAACGGGCAGCATCTTCAGCGAAGACTCCATCACCTGCCAAAAGGACACCAAGTGCGAAGGCTAAAACCCCATCACCTGCCAAAAGGTCACCGAGTACCAAGGCTAAAACTCCATCACCAAAACCTCAGAAGTCACCGTCTGCTTCAACCAAGACACCAACCCCATCCTCTACTCGTGCTACACCCAGGACACCTGCATCTGCTAAGAGAGCATCAACAGGTGATGTGTCATTAACTGGGACACCTAGGGTGCAAGGGCGGTTTTCCATCTCTCGTATCAGTACTCCATCACCTGTTCAGGACCAGGAAGACAAGCCTGAACCACAGTCAAACACTGTAGAAGATGTGAAGAGCTGCATAACACCAAAGATACCCTTAAGGAGGAAGAGCATGAAGTCTTCTGCAAGAAAAACACCCAGAAGTGCAATTAAAAGTGCACTTGATGTCATGCGTTCAAGACGCAGTGGAGCATCACGGGCTAATCTAAAAGGTAAAACATTTAAACTGATTGTTTATGCTTTCCTGTTTAGAATACTAAATCTTTCATTAATTTAAATGTGTATTTAACTTTTTCCCCCTTTGTTTTAAGTGTTGACCTCTTGGGCTGATATTGTGAAGTTTGGTCAGACCAAACCTCAAACAGAAGTGACAACTAAGAAAAAATCTACAAAGAGTAGTGTAGTGAAGAGAACTGCGGTGCCAAAACCCAAGGTAAAATGCAGAAGACAGTCACTCTCAAAATAAGTGTTTTTGTACTGATTCATTATTCAGATTTCTTAATTGTTTTATTTGAGTTTATGGCTTTATTTCAACCTGCTTTTAATTTGTGGTTACCTATGCAGACACCTGCACGTAGGCTGAAAGATTATGTGAGCACTGGGCATGCAGCATCTCCAGTCACCATTGTTGTTGGCAAAGCCCATTTGAGGACTAACCAGTCTGTTGGTGCTGCACCTAAAATAATGCAGAACGTGGCACTGTTCAAGAAGGACATGAAAATGGACGAGGACTTGACAGGTTTGTTCAATGTTCAAGAAAACAGTGTTTGTAAAAACTGTTAATTGTTAGTTCAAATTCAATATCTTATGTGTATTGTTAGGTGTTGCAGAGATTTTCAAAACTCCAGCCAACACCAGGTCTAAGAATAGAGTTCCTGTGAGTAATGAATGTCTGGAGATTCCTCTGGATGAGATTTCAGTGATGAAGACACCAGAAGAATCGGGTAAGAGTTTCATACTTAATCATAAGTGTCATAAGTGATCTACTCTGTGTTGTTTTAATATAACTCTGATTTCATACTCTTGTTTTTCACTTCCCACACAGGTGAAATGGTGGTGTCGCCATTAAGTGTGGTCTCCACTGCCAAACGTGGCCGCTACAATGGTGAAGCAGTAACTCGACTACTACTGGACAAGCAGGATGGTAGTTTGTTGGAAGACGAAGGTCTTTCTCAGCTCCCTGACAGCTCAAATGAGATGAGTTGCAATGACATTGTTCCAGATGAAGAGACACTCTCTGATGTCCAAACAGAGGAAGAGGAGGCTGCACCTGAAACGTTAGTCAAAACCCCAAAACAAACAGCAGCACCATCCTTGTGCCTCACTGGAGTCAAGCGAATCATGAAGACACCCAAACAGAAGGCTGAACCAATTGAGGACCTAAGGGGAAAGCTGCTCAAGACCCCCAAGGAATGTAAACCTCCCCAGGATGAAAGTCTAGAAGGTGTTAAAGAACTCCTAAAGACTCCCAAATACAGGGGAGCCCCAGTAGAAGACATGGTTGGAGTGAAAAGAGTGATGCAGACTCCAAAAGAGAAGAGCAATCCTGTACTCTGCGCAGCTGGTCTTCAGAGGCTTATGAGAACACCCAAAGAAAAGGCTGAGCAACATGAAGACCTCACCGGTGTGAAAGAACTGCTGAAAACGCCTAAAATAAAGGGAGACATGGTGGAGAATCAATTAGAGCTGAAAAGATTGAAGACACCTAAACAGAAGAAAAATCAAGTTGAAGAGGACCTAACTGGTGTTCAACATCTGATGAAGACCCCTAAACACAAAGGAGAACCAGTTGAAGATCAAATGGGTGTAAAAAGGCTAATGCAAACTCCCAAAGAGAAAGTTGAACCTGTAGAGGACTTCTCTGGTGTGAAGCAGTTGATGCAGACTCCCAAACAAAAAGGAGAACCTGTCAGCAGTCAGTGTGAAATCAGCGAACTCATGAAGACCCCTCAACTTAAAGAAGCAATGGATTCCACTGACCTTACAGAACTTGAACCAGAGAACACCACTTCCCAGACAACAGAAAGTAGTGTGACTGAGCCTATTGAGGTAAATGGCAAGGTCACCCCATTAAAGATAATTTAGCTGACAATGTGAGTTTTGTCACACAGCTTGCTTGCATCCTTCTTTGAATGGGTGCTTTATTAACATATCAAACATTCTAAAAACAGTTTATTATTTGTTTTAGAAGTAGTCTAGAGTTTTTATTTCCTTCAAATTTATTTAACTAAGGCTTATACGTTTAATTTTTAGGTACAAGAACTGGTGGAAAGTGTCTCTGCATTCCTGCCAGCTGAAGGTGAGTTAAAACGGGGTCATGCATATTATAGTGTGTGTGTATGTATGTATATATGTGTGTGTGTGTGTGTGTGTGTATATATATATATATATATATATATATATATATATATATACATATACACACATACAGGTCCTTCTCAAAAAATTAGCATATTGTGATAAAGTTCATTATTTTCTGTAATGTACTGATAAACATTAGACTTTCATATATTTTAGATTCATTACACACAACTGAAGTAGTTCAAGCCTTTTTTTTTGTTTTAATATTGATGATTTTGGCATACAGCTCATGAAAACCCAAAATCTCAAAAAATTAGCATATTTCATCCGACCAATAAAAGAAAAGTCAACCTTCAAATAATTATGTTCAGTTATGCACTCAATACTTGGTCGGGAATCCTTTTGCAGAAATGACTGCTTCAATGCGGCGTGGCATGGAGGCAATCAGCCTGTTGCACTGCTGAGGTGTTATGGAGGCCCAGGATGCTTCGATAGCGGCCTTAAGCTCATCCAGAGTGTTGGGTCTTGCGCCTCTCAACTTTCTCTTCACAATATCCCACAGATTCTCTATGGGGTTCAGGTCAGGAGAGTTGGCAGGCCAATTGAGCACAGTAATACCATGGTCAGTAAACCATTTACCAGTGGTTTTGGCACTGTGAGCAGGTGCCAGGTCGTGCTGAAAAATGAAATCTTCATCTCCATAAAGCTTTTCAGCAGATGGAAGCATGAAGTGCTCCAAAATCTCCTGATAGCTAGCTGCATTGACCCTGCCCTTGATAAAACACAGTGGACCAACACCAGCAGCTGACATGGCACCCCAGACCATCACTGACTGTGGGTACTTGACACTGGACTTCAGGCATTTTGGCATTTCCCTCTCCCCAGTCTTCCTCCAGACTCTGGCACCTTGATTTCCGAATGACATGCAAAATTTGCTTTCATCCGAAAAAAGTACTTTGGACCACTGAGCAACAGTCCAGTGCTGCTTCTCTGTAGCCCAGGTCAGGCGCTTCTGCCGCTGTTTCTGGTTCAAAAGTGGCTTGACCTGGGGAATGCGGCACCTGTAGCCCATTTCCTGCACACGCCTGTACACGGTGGCTCTGGATGTTTCTACTCCAGACTCAGTCCACTGCTTCCGCAGGTCCCCCTCTCGTTGTGCAGCGTTTTCTGCCACACTTTTTCCTTCCCACAGACTTCCCATTGAGGTGCCTTGATACAGCACTCTGGGAACAGCCTATTCGTTCAGAAATTTCTTTCTGTGTCTTACCCTCTTGCTTGAGGGTGTCAATGATGGCCTTCTGGACAGCAGTCAGGTCGGCAGTCTTACCCATGATTGCGGTTTTGAGTAATGAACCAGGCTGGGAGTTTTTAAAAGCCTCAGGAATCTTTTGCAGGTGTTTAGAGTTAATTAGTTGATTCAGATGATTAGGTTAATAGCTCGTTTAGAGAACCTTTTCATGATATGCTAATTTTTTGAGATAGGAATTTTGGGTTTTCATGAGCTGTATGCCAAAATCATCTATATTAAAACAAAAAAAAGGCTTGAACTACTTCAGTTGTGTGTAATGAATCTAAAATATATGAAAGTCTAATGTTTATCAGTACATTACAGAAAATAATGAACTTTATCACAATATGCTAATTTTTTGAGAAGGACGTGTGTGTGTGTGTGTGTGTGTGTGTGTGTGTGTATGTATATATATAATATAAAATATCTCAAATGACACAAAAATGAATTAACGCTAATGCAAGGGTGTTTCTAATGCAGCGTCTATGGGACAGACGTAAATTTGAGATTTTTCTCTCTTCTGATTGCCGTTATCAGTTTCTGTTTTTCCCCCTGAAAGTTGTGAAAACACTATTGTGAAGTTTTTCTTTTGCTGTTTGAGCAAATTGAAACGCAAAAAATATTTGTGGTATTCTCCCAATATTTGTGCTACTGCTCTCGATATTAACCCAACTATGAAGACTTCCAATACCGAGAAACCCCGAAATGTGAAAAAGGTCCATTGTAATATATATTGTTGTTCAGTCTTAAAAGTTGAGAAATTAGGTGTTTGCTTATTCTTAAACATGAGAGAAATGACCGATAACTGCTTACATTTCTAAGCTAATGAAGTTGTCTTGACTTGTTGTAGGTTTGGATGAGGAATGTGACAAAGAAAATGTCTGCCCAGTTGAAACCGTGGAGACTGAAGTTTTAAAATCTGTGGATCTCCAGTGCACAGCTGAACAAGTTGAATCTATTCAGAGTCATCCAGAGATTGTTTCAGTTGAAGCTGTTGAGGTCTGTTCTTCTGAGACTGATGAGACGACCAAAGAGCAGTCTGAAGAAACTGTATGCGTATCTGTTAATACCACTGCAACAGTTGAAGCTACCCCAACTTCATCCACTGTTGAGCAAGAGGAGCTAATCAAGTCTCCACCTGTTAACAAAATTCAGCGTGGCGGTCGAGGAAGAGCAGCACAGAAGTCCAAAAATGGTAAAGATGTTGCCAAAGCGCCTGCTGTGTTGTCATTAATTGAAGAGGAAAATATGGGTAGTCCACTTCCTGCTAGCCCTACCAGGGGAAGAAGAGGCAAGAAACTCATTGAAGTTACAGAAATCGCTGCCAGCCCTGTCAGAAAATCAGCTCGTGGTAGAGTTCCCAAGCACAGTGTTGTGGAAGAAGCAAAGAATACTGAAGCTCCCCAAGTGCCTGTAGAGTCCATGAATACTGAGATACCAGAATGCCCGCCTGTTGTTACCAAAACCAGGAAAGGACGAAAAGCTAAACAAGATGATGTTGATGCTGCAGTTGTGCCTTCTGATGATGCAAATGCTGCTGAGTCACAGTGTCCTGATGCAAATGAAGAGCAGGTCCAAGCTCCTGTTGTGAAAACTGGCAGGAGAAAGAAGATGGATAAAGCAGAAACCCAAACTTTAGAAGAGCCTGAAGTTGTTTGTGAGGAAACCAATGTTGTACCAGAGGATGTTAAGTTGCAAACTTCACTAGGTACTGAGACTGTCTCTGCAACTAGAGCTAGGAGGGGAAGACTAGCAAAGAAGGAAAGCTTGAAAACCGAGCCAAGCCCTGCTTTGGAAAGTGAAATTACGAGCACTCATGATGTTGTAGTGGCTGAAAAGCCACTGTCACCTGTAGCAAAGTCAGGGCGAGGAAAGAGAGGTAAAAAAGAACCTGTCAAGGACCAATCCTTGGATGATGACGATGTCACGGTTGTTTCCAAAACGGTGGCTGAGGCAAATGTTGACCATAAGGAGGAGCCTGAAACACCTGTGGTCAAGTCTGGCAGAGGACGAAAGGCCAAACAGCAGGTTGTTGACCAACCCGCTGTAGATACCAACATACCTTTACCTGTGACAGAGGAACACACTGAAACAGTGGTGAAATCTGTGAGAGGGAATAGGAAGACAAAGCAGTCAAAGTTGACAGATTCAGTTGCGGCTGAGGAGAACATTGTCAGCCCGGTTGAAAAAGCAGAGACTCCTGTTGTGAAATCCAGTCGAAAAAGGGCTGCTATTTCAAAGGAACCTGAAGTGGTGCCAGATGTTTCTGTCAAAAGAGGTCGCCGTGCTGTTGCAGACCCTGCACCACCGGTTGCTGTGGTGTCCATCCGTGCACGTAAAGCAGTTGCTAAGGCAGAGTCTGAGGTTACTGAAGATGTCGCTTCATCAGAAGAGCCAGTTAAGCCTGGCAAACAAACCAGGAGAACAGCAAAAGCACCTGAATCTAAGAAAGAAGATGATACCACGACACAGGCAGTTTCTGAGAATACACCAGTTGTTGCACTGGAGAGCGTGAAAAGAGGAAGCCGTGGGAAAAAACAGAAGGATTCAACTAAGGACATCCCAGTCAATGAATCTGCTACAGCTGAGGAAGCTAGTGAAACGAAAACCTTGAAAATGGTTAACTGGAACCCTGAATTGGTCGTCTGTAAAGACATTGAAGAGTCTGAAACTTCTACAGATGTAAAAGAACCACAGCTGAAAAAATCCAAAAGGTTAGGCAAATCAACAGCTGAGACGACCACCACAGAATCAAATCAACCAGCTGATCTTCCACCCAGAGGCCGCAGAGGGAGAGGAGTGAAAAAAGAAGAAACTCCTGTTGAAGAGACTCAAGAAGTCAAGCCAGTGAGAAGAGGAAAGGCAGTGGCTTCCTCTGCACCCAAATCAGAGCCCACTGAAAGCAAGACATCAACTCCCCTCAAAAGGAAAAGGAATGAGGTGACTGAAGTAACAGATGAGACCGTAAATAAGGAACCTTTGCCAAAAAGAAGAGGCAGAGTAGCCAACAGCGCTGAAGTTGTAGCAGAGGTCTCCAGCAAAGAAAAAACGCCTGAGGTTGAACCAGAAAAGGCTGAGCCTACTCCCAAGAAGACTGTTAATCGAGCTCCAAGAGGACAGAAAAGGACAGCCCAAGAACCAGATCCAGCACCTGCTAAGGCTCAAGAGTCTGTTTCAGGTGAGCCTAATGTAAATGCTATCCTCATTCCAGAAGTCAAATAAATGTACTAAATATTTTGCTGGCATGAACTCGCATGCTTTGGGGAATGATTCATGGGCTTAACATGTGCCTTGACTGTATACTGTTGAGACCCATGTGTTAGGTACATGCACATGGGTAATAATAAATAGCTTTTAGTGTTCAGGCTGTGCTGTTCATCTGTTGAGAGTGTAATATTTTATGTGTTCACACAGGAACCGCCACTCGAAAAGGAAGGAGTGTGAAAAAAGTAGAGGAAGTAGATGTCCCTACAGAGGCAGCTCCTGTCAGGCGCACCAGGAGGAAGTAAAGCACTGATCTTACAGGGTGGTCTTAATTATCTATTCTCTGTAATCTCTGGAAAAAAGTTTTAGTTTTATATGTTTGTAATGTTTCATTGTTTGTTTTTTTTTTTTTTTTTTTTTTTTTTTTTTCTATACATTTTTCAGTGTAATTTTAGCTGCTTTTATCTTTGGGAAAACTCTGTGTACACTTAATGTGTTTGTTATCTTAAACTCAGAAGAAAGGGGCATTTAAACATACAAAAAACTTGTTTTTACTTCCAGAAAATGTTTAAAGAGTTTCTACATTTGAACTGTTAACTTCCCTCATAAACTTTTTTTTTTTTTTTTTTTCCTTTTATATTACATTTTGTGGGGGTTTTATATGTATCTTTTTTTAAAAGAATAAAATGAGGGGTTTAAAACCAGGCTTCATCTGTCACAATTCTTAAGCCCAAGGGTGTGTAATGTGCTGTAGTGATACAGTGTGACATGCTTGAAAGTTTTTATTAAAAAGGTTTTTGTCACCTCATGTCTGATTGTTTTTTTTTTTTTTTTTCCTCTAAGTTTTCATTAAAAAAATATGTGCCACTTGAATATGTTGAGACCATTCATTGTATAAGATACAAACCTTGTATAATCTACCAAAATAAGAGGGATCATACAAAATGCATCTTATTTTATTTAGTACTGACTTTAATTAGATATTTAGCATAATAGACCACAAGTAAAAATAATTGTTCGATTTATAAAAATGACATTCAAAAGTTTACATGCATGATTCTTAAGACTCTGTTACCTGAAAATATATATATATATATATATATATATATATATACATATACATACACCTGAAATGTTACCTGAATATTTTTTTTTGTTGATTGATAGTTGTTCATGAGTCCTTTTTTTGGCCTGAACAGTTAAACTGCCCACTGTTCTTCAGAAAAATCCTTCAGGTCCCACAAATTCTTTGGTTTTTAGGCATTTTTGTGTATTTGAACCCTTTCCAACAATGACTATGATTTTAA
This sequence comes from Cirrhinus molitorella, assembly GCA_033026305.1. Lineage (NCBI taxonomy): Eukaryota > Metazoa > Chordata > Actinopteri > Cypriniformes > Cyprinidae > Cirrhinus > Cirrhinus molitorella. The sequence continues at coordinate 26,862,504 of CM065136.1, read as the reverse complement.
GATCCATGCTTTCACACTGAGGGCAACTGAGGGACTCGCATGCAACTATTAGAGAAGGTTCAAACGGAATGAAAAATGATGCATTAAGAGCCAGGGGTGTAAACTTTTGAACACAACGAGGATGTTAAATTTACCCTGATCTTCAAATTCAAAATGTTTTCAGCCCCTGGCTCTTAATACATCATGTTTCCTTCTGAAGCATCAGTTGTTGAACCTTCTCCAAGTTCAGTGGTTCACTCTAGTTCATTGGGGCTGCCCAATGGAAAGCACCTAAGACTCGCAGTCTGTATTAAGAACCCAATATTGAAATAATAATCAAAACAGCACTGATCTGTAATAGAAAGCTTCTGTAACATTATGCACTATACAATTCAAAAGTCAGTAGGCTATAATTATTTTTAAAAGAAATTAATATTTTCTTTTTAAGCAAGAATGCTTTAAATCATCAAAAGTGATGATAAAGACATCTAGAAAATTACAAAAGATTTCTATTTCAGATTATGCTGTTCTTTTGAAAATGTTGATTATGCTGAAAAAATTTTACTCAGCTGTTTTCAACATAATAAATGTGTTTTGATCAACAAATCAGAATATTAGAATGATTTCTGAAGGATCATGGGAGTGGAGTAATGATGCTAAAATTCAGCTTTAAAATATATTTAATTAGAACGCTTTTATTTTAAATAGTAAAACTTTTAAAAGCAGAAGAAACTTAAAAAAAACATTACAAATCTTACTGTTTAAAAACTTTTGACTGGTAGTGTATGTTTATTGTATAGTTTAGCTATTACAATTCATGGCGCTATTTAATAATTCAGTAATGACACACTTGTGTAAAATTTGTTAGAAATTATTTATTTATTTGTCGATATTTCCAGTCTTCATGCACAGCGCAGTCTCCGCCTCACCAGCAGGTGGCAGTACAACGCTCAGCCGCTCAAACGAAGGCAGTGACGTAATCAGAGTGATCCGTTGAACGGCGGTCGCGGAAAATTTTGAAATCCAACCGAAGAAGCGACGGAAGAATATACTAGTGTAGTGAAGTAAATATAGACTGTAGTATTCCATATACCTAAGTATACCTAATACATATGGTATGCTGATATACATTTCTGGAGTATACCGTTAATCTTTTTATGAACTGAGGATCGTCCTCCAGCTGAAGTTTATATCCGAGGTATTGTTCGGTGCACAGCTCTCATTTATTTCGGTGCTAACATAATAAGTAATTCATTCGTTATTAAATTAACATCATCTATGTATATAGTAACATTTGTTTATTTTTCAGTATTAGAGTATTAGATGGTTGTTGTTGTTTATCTGTGGGTGTGTGTGTGTAGGTTTAAAGTTTATTTTCCTCGTTATTTATATTAGTAACATATTAGGCACATAGTACAATTACAGTGTAGTTTTGCATAGAAAAATTCTAAGTATTGAGTGAGTCTATGTACTTTTGTTTTGCTACAATAGACAACAGTTAAAGCTCTCTTGAATGTAATCAACATGGTTAAAGTACATTAATTATGTAATTTTTTTTTCTGTCCTACATGTCAAGGGGGTGTTTATAAAGGTCAAAATGAGTCGGCGACCCAGCAGCAGATATTCTGACATGCCCATGCGTGTGACAGACAACAGGATGAGTCTGATCAATGCCACCCCTCAAAAGTACAACCCATCTGTCATTTCTGTTATATTACTTAAGAGCAGGTTACATGAGTTATGTAGCAATATATGTGATATATTAACTTCATCAATTTTTTTACAGTAAGGACAATGTCTTTGGCAAGCTGAACATACCTAAACCTCAGTCTACCACATCTGAAAGACGAACAAGCTTTTTTGGAAAGTGAGTCTGACAGTTAACGTTACACAAATGTTGCATGATCATGATTTTGTGGTTTGTCACTGTGCATTTTAATTTTATGAAACCTTAATTAGTTAATCATGCAGTCTACCATCTCTCTGCCTCTCCACAGAGGCATCGGGGCAGGTGGCCAGAGGAACAGCATGTTTGGTGCTTACGGGGGCCCAGAGAAGATGAAGGACCCCAGGCCCCTACATGACAAAGCTTTTGTCCAGCAGTGTATCAGGCAGCTTTGTGAAGTATGATATTATGTGTACATTTACAGAATATTGTGGGTTCAGTACAACATAACAAATAATTTTAATTTGGCTTTTTTTTTTAATTGGATGTGAATGGGCCAAATTTAGCTTGAAATGTAAAAGTTTGAAATTTTCTTGAAAGCACTACCAGTAACAGTAAGATTTTTTATGTTTTTTTAAAGAAATCTCTTCCGCTCACCAAGTCTGCATTTATGTGATCCAAAGTATAGCCAAAACAGTAATATTTTGAAACATTTTTACTATTTAAAATAACCATTTTCTATTTAAATATATTTTACACTGTAATTTATTACTTAGATTTCAAAGCTGAATTTTTCATGATCAAACATTAAAATACTCTAATATTCACTCTAATATTCTGATTTGCTGCTCAAAAAACATTTATTGTTGTTATGTTGAAAACAGCTGAGTAGAATTTTGTCAGGTTTCTTTGAAACTTTCTTTGAAAGTTCAGCATAAATCTAAAATACAAATCTTTTGTAATTTTATAAATGTCTGTATCATCATTTTTGATGAATCTAAAGCATCTTTGATAAATAGAAGTATTCATTTCTATAATTTCTTTACCAAAAAAAAAAAAAAGCTTTAAATAAATAAATTCTACCAAAGATAAATTCTGATCTTTGGATCTCTCTATTCATCAAAGAATCCTGAAAAAAATGTTTTAAATGGCAATAATAATAATAATAAAGAAATATTTCTAAACGATCACGTGACACTGAAGACTGGAGTAATGATGCTGAAAATTTTAGCATTGGAATAAATTAAATTTTTAAATGTATTCAAATAGAAAGCAGTTATTTTAAATAGTAAAAATATTTTGCTGGCAATTAGGAGATGATCTTTGAGGAAGCAGTCAAAATTTTTTCCTGTAATCATGAGCAGCTGGAAAACTGGTCCAAAACCTTGGTTACAATTAGCATGTTCTCCCATTATTTCTAGTTCCTGCTGGAGCGAGGCTTTCCAGGCAGCATCACAGTAAAGGCTCTGCAGTCTCCATCCACAAAAGAGTTTTTAAAGATATACGAATTCATCTACACTTTCCTGGAGCCATCCTTTCAGATGCCCACGGCCAAAGTGGAGGAGGAGATCCCAAGAATGCTCAAAGATCTGGGGTAATCACAATATGAAAAAAACAAAGCACAACAATCTTATTTCATTACTACACCCTGTTTAAATTAGTTACAGTATAGTTTAAAGTCAAACACACCGTCCTGTACTCTGTCCTAATCACTGAGAGATGATTATGGTTTTGTTTCAGATACCCGTTTGCGCTCTCAAAAAGCTCCATGTACTCCATTGGTGCTCCTCACACGTGGCCTCAGGCTCTTGGAGCTCTTATCTGGCTCATCGACACAGTCAAGGTGACTCTTCTCAAGACCTTTAACAGGGTTATGTGATCTAGAATTTGTGTACAGAACTGTCCAGTCAGTATTACTTCCACTGCTCATACTTGGGGTTAAGGGTTTGTTCAAATCCTTAACACTGTCTATATGGGACGCAACCATTCAAGGCTGTGTCAACACTGGATGTTTCAAAGCAAACATGAAAATGTATCACTAGAATTCAAAAGTTTTGTTTTTATAAAAGAAACCTCTTATGCTCACCAAGGCTGCATGTATTTGATCAAAACTTCTCTAAAAACAGTAATTTTAAGTACTGTGACAATTTAAAATTACGCTTAATTAAATTAAATTTACTATATTTTTCAATTTTCACCGTTTTCACTTTCCACAAGAAATGTGAGAATGTAGCTTTCCTTACCAGAGTGTACATTAAAATGCAACAGTATACATTATAGCACTGCATGACATTAAGGTTTTATCTCTGCAGATCTTCAGTGGTCCAAGAGAGCAGGACCTGCTATTTTCTGATTTCTCAGATGAACTGTGTGATCTAGAGGAAAGGGCTGAGTACAACAAGGTATCTTGTGAGACAAAAAGTCAGCTTTAACAGTTTCAGCAGTCATTCTGTGTATATTTTACACCTCTGCATTGTAGACATCACACATTTGCTAAATTTGTATTTGTGTGCTGTGTTATCTCCGTAGCTGTTTATGGAGCACTGTTCTGACACCTACAACAAGTTCATGCAGGGAGCAGATACATTTGAAGATGAGGATGAAGACTATCTTAATAAACTAAGTAAGTCACGATGCAGATGAAAAGTATCCACCTTATATTCTTTAACGCGAAAGTAAGCCTCTATAGGAAAATAATAAGAAGAATAACAGCGTAAAGTGAACAGTAAAACTCTTTGCACAACAAACTAGTGTTCTCATATTTACGATAACACATTAAAATAATATGGTAAGACACACCAATTTGCAATATCAGCAGCAAAACGAGCTGTTTTGTACAGCTAAACATGTATCTGTGCATATATTGTTTGTTTGTTTTGTTTTTGACTTAGTAAAGTTGAATCCAAATGTCAAAAATGGAACTTCCTTTTTCTAGTGATTTATGCAGGATTTTTTTCAGTTATTTAGTCTGCTTAAACTCTAGCCTTTCAAGCTTGTGTTCATCTTGCTTCACTTTTGAGTGCATCACTCACTCCCATCTTAAAATCCAATCAATAACTGATGGATAGAACCATATCATTGCCATATAATTGTATTTGTTATTTATTTGATAATATTTTACACTTAGATGTAAGTCACATTGTTATTCTCAACCACTATATATGGCAACATTTATGTGGCATATACCTCATATTAATGGAATAGTTCTCCCAAAAATGAAAACTGTCATTAATTACTCACCCTCATGTAGTTCCTAACCCATAAGATCTTCGTTCATCTTCAGAATGCAAATTAAGATATTTTTTTATGAAATCTGAGAGCTTTCTTACCCTGCATAGACAGGCCCAGAAAGGTTCCAAGAACACTGACAAAATAGTCCACGTAAGTTCAATTGTAATTTAATGAAGTGACGAGAAATTGTGAAAATAAAAAACAGAAATAACTTACCATCTTCCGCCATTATGAAAAGTACCATGCCTTAAACATGGTAGGACCTTTGCTGTCTATAGAGGGTTAGAAAGCCCTGAGATTTAATCAAAAATATCTTAATTTGTGTTCCAAAGATTAATACAAAGTCTTATGGGTTTGGAATGACATGAAGGTGAGTAATTCATGATAGAATTATCATTTTTGGCTGAACTATCCCTTTAAGCCACTAAAAATGAAAATAATAAGAGGGGGAAAAATATCACATTTCTTGCACGTATTACGTTATAATAAAAATCGATTTTATTGTTTGAATATTTGAATGAAACTAATGTAAAATACAGATTAATGGCTAATCAATTTTCTGAATTCTCTCAGAGAGGCTGTACAATGTGGATGAGGCGCTGTTACAGTCCCAGCAGGAGAAACATGCAATGCTGATGGAGCATGTGGAAAGACTTGAAAGAGAAAGCCAAACTGTGAGTGCATGTGTTTCCTTTTTGTCATTTCTAAGGTTCAGTCAGATGAGAATTACTACTTGCCAGAATGTACTAATTTTAAAATAATAGTATGGAATAATAGTCAAGTCAGTCAGAACTTTAAAAAAAATTATAATTATCAGATTACTCCATTAATCGTCAGAATAATCGACAGATTACTCAATTACCAAAATAATCATTAGTGACAGCCCTATTCCAAACCTGTAAAAGCTTTGTTCATCTTCAGAAAACAATGTAAGATATTTTGGATGAAAACCGGGAGGCTTGTGACTGTCCCATTGACTGCCAAGTAAATAACACTGTCAAGGCCCAGACAAGTATGACACACATTGTCAAAATAGTCAATTTGCAAGCGTGTTCATGAGTTCACGAGCAGATCACGTACGTCACACGTTCGAGTTGTTATTTTGTTTTCTTTGTGCACAAAAATTGTTCTCGTCGCTTTATACAATTTAGATTGAACCACTAATGGACTATTTTGACAATGTCTTTCATACTTTTTTCTGGGGCTTGACAGTGTTATTTACTTGGCAGTAAATGGGACAGTCACATCACAAGCCTCCCGGTTTTCATCCAAAATATCTTCAATTCTGTTCTGAAGACGAACAAAGCTTTTACGGGTTTGGAATAGGGCTGTCACTAATGATTATTTTGGTAATCAAGTAATCTGTCGATTATTATATTCTGACAAATAATCGACTCATCGGATATATATATAGTTATATAGACCAGTTAACAATAGCCTATAAAATGAAAGTACATATATAATAACAATGAGGCAATACTAATTAGTTCAAATGAAGTATCAAAAGCAAGTAGTCCTCCTAAAATACGTAATGTATTAAATAGTAGAGCTAATGTACATTATAACAAATGCCTGCAGACGGCGCTAACGACCTGACATTTATATTTTAATCTTCGTTTAACCCTCGTTTAATATTGACTCAACAAACATTTAATTTAAATGTCCACTTAATCTTTAATATTTGGCCATTTCTTTACAACAGAAATGCTGCAGCCACTGTAATATGTTGAATATGTGGACATCAAAATGTGAGTTCTTAACAGCATTATGCTTAATTATGATTTTTAAAACGATTTGATATGTGGAATACGCCTTTTCCGGCATTTTGACGAGTACTCGACGCAGGCAACATGCAGTCAGATTTTTTTTAATCGAATACTTGACATGGGGGTACGTGATTAATAACAAATTTTTATTTTGGGGTGGAGTAACCCTTTAAGGTCTTAAATATACAAAAAATGAGCTTGCACTAATATTTGGGACTATGTGTGTATGTTGACAGGATCGTTTAGTAGGGAAGAGGGCCGAGAAGCTCACATTACAGGCTACTCTGCAGAAGCTGCAGAACTTTCGTTGTAATCTGGAGGCTCATAAAACTGGACTGGAGAATAAAGCTGCTGGACTAGTTGAGGAGCTTGAGGCTGCTGGTAAGAGAGATTACAAGATGCAGATACAAATGCCTTGGCATCGTAAATACAAAGGTGGAATTCAATTGCTTAATTTACCTGTTCTTTTTGCAGAAATGCAACTGGAGGGACTGAAGCAGGAGAGGACAAGGCTACAGCACATCCTGGAGAATCAGAAGTTCACTCCAGCTGATATTGAGCGTATTAACCGAGAGAGGAATGAACTCCAGCAGACCGTTCACAGCCTAAACCAGAGTTTAGAGGAGGCAGAGCAGCTGGTGTGGAACGAGGAGGTCAACCTGTCCAAAACCAAAGAGAAGGTCAGCCAATCTGTTAAAGGGATAATTCACCCAAAAATTAATTACTCACCCTCAAGCCATTCTAGATGTACATGACTTTCTTCTTTCAGATGAATATAATTAGTTAAAAAATATCCTAGCTATAATGGCAGTGAATGGTGGTCAAGATTTAGTGCATCCATCGATTGGCATGCAGGCTAAAGCATGTAAACACTACAAATTTTTCACATTTTGTTGCAGGCGGAGTTGAAGGTTGCTGAGTATAATAAACTGGGTCGTAAGCTGAAGCTCATCCCACAGTCAGCAGAGAACGCCTGTGGCCATGACTTTGAGATCAGAGCAGATTACAGCCCCACTACCATCACACAGTACAAGACACAGATACAGGTACAATCACTGCCTTGATTCATCAAAGAGGCTTCATATTTGTAACAAACATGGATGGAAATGTGGAATCCACTTTTTAAAAATGGAATTTGCTGTATGAAGTGGAATGTCACAGAGTTTTGTCACCAAATTTGGGATGAATCATTCAAAAGTAGGTCAGTACACTTAAATCAAAACGTGATATGGACTAGTATCTGTGAATATTAAGCTGCAAAAATACTATTTAAATATAAATCCTGTATGTTCTGCGTGTCTCTGTGAATAAATGACGCAGATGCGCAGTTTGGTTTACTACACACTTACTGAAGTATGCGTGACGCAATGTTTTTAGCCTCTGCCGCCGCATTATATAAGTACATGAACACAAACAACAATCTGAGAGTCAATTCATGAGCATTTCACTGATTGTTTTGAGAAAAACTATCATCATATCATATACAAACCAAAATGTGAAAGTCTTCAAAGCATCCTGTCAAAATTTCAAAAAGTTCATTTTAACGTGAAGAAACGGTGACAGAGGAAAAATATGACTTAATGTAATGATAGAACTACTACTAATAAAACAAATTTACCAGAAAATATTTACTAGAATTTAGTTAAAAAATGTTAAAACACAGTATTTATGAAAAAGGAAATAAATAAATAACAATTATTTTTGTTTTATAAAATCAATCTATTAGAGATGCTTCTGATTACCAAACAATTATGAAACTATTAAAACGGAATCCAGAAAATTAATGGAAAAAACTGAATTGGGTAAAAATTTAACTGAAAAACAAAAGAAATGTTTCATATGGCCTTAACATTTTAATTTGTGTTAAACTTTTAATAACTTATTATTAAATTGTGTAATATTTAAAAAATATTTAAAAAACAAAATTATTTACAAACAACAAAAAATAACACTGAGAAAAAAGGAATCGAGTAAAATGAGCACGGGGAAAAAATGGAATTAGGAATTTGGGAAAAAATAAAATGGATTTAATTTTTTTTTCTTATGGTTTTCTCTGACTTGTCTTAACTCTTACAGAATCCTCTGAAGAACATGATGATCGATGTGGAGGATGAATACAGCAGACTCACAAATGTGAAGATGAGTTTGGAAGAAACTGTTGAGCAGGTACGAGACTTTTATGCAACTTCTTGTAATTGTCTTTTTAGTAGTAATGGTATTACATTTGCGGATGGAACAGGGTCGCACTGTTGCATGGGCACTGCTTGTTCCAAGTCAAATGCTGCACAGTTGCATGTTCTACAGTTTAAGAGCAGTTCACAATAACTTCCACACATTTATACCAAGCAGTTGATAACGGGATAGTTCACCCAAAAATTCAGTCATTAATTACTCACCTTCATGTTGTTCCAAACCTGTAAGATCCACAAATTAGGATATTTTTGATGAAATCCAAAAGCTATTTGTCCCTGTATAGACAGCAAAGGTCCTACCACGTTCAAGGCCCAGAAGGGTACCAAGAACATCTACAAAATCCATGTGACATCAGTGGTTCAACCGTACTTTTTATGAAGCTGTGAGAATACTTTTGTGCATACAAAAAGAAAAATAACTTTGACTTATAACGACTTTGTTGTTGGTACCTTTCTGGACCCTTGCTGTCTATACAGTGTCAGAAAGCTCTCAGATTTCATCGAAAATATCTTAATTTGTGTTCTGAAGAAGAATGAAGGTCTTACCGGTTTGGAACGCCATGAGGATAAGTAATTAATGACAGAAGTTTCATGTTTTGGGTGAATTTAATACATTTAATGATTCACTCTTAATAAATGATGACAGTGCTTACTTTATGTTGTTAACATCCTTCTCTAAGGTAAAGTCCAACATCGTTGAAAAGGAGAAGGACATCAAGCATCTAAAGGAACAGATTCGCAAAGTCGACCAACAGCTTGAGCATGACATGCAGGTACAAATGCAGGAATTTCTATGAAAATATATCAGCCTGTATGTTCATTGAATTCATGGGATTTTTTAATTGTCACTCAGCACAAAATATGATTAGATATGGTGTGTGTAGGAAATTGCACAAGAGGAGGAGAAGTGGGCAGCTGAGGTGGACTCTGCTGAAACTCACAAAAAGCGTTTGGAAAAGAACGTGACGCAGGGATGCGAGGAAGCCGAGGAGGAACTCAAAGCTGCCCAGCAGCAGTGAGCATGTTTTCACAATTTTATTCTTTTTAATGTGTCACCTGTTCATCTTATTTGACATGTATCTGAACTTCTCCATCAGGTATCACGTGGTCGTGCAGGAGACTAATGAGGAGAACCGCATGGTGTTCAAGAATCTCACTGATATCTTCTCTTCCGCAGTAAACCTTCTGTGTGAAGTTGAAGTATGTGATGGCTTTTGCCTGCAATTACCAAAAGCATCTTAACTATGAGAACAGATTTTAGACACATGTATTACTGTTGCCTGCAACTTGATTTATAAAATAGCAAAAACAGAGAAATTAAACTCAATTATTTAAATATTTACTTTTTACCTTTATACTTGAAAATGAATATGACCTGCTTTGTGTAGAATCTACATGTAAACAATAAATGTCTTTTTTTTGTCTTTTAGAAACAGTGCAGCGAGCAGCTAAAAAAGTTTGATAAGCTGAAGGAAGTGATTCGTGAGGATGAGACTAACATGGAACAGCTGACGGATATAGTGGAAAACTTCATGAAGAAAGTGAATAGCTGTTAATGCCTGATAGCTCGAAATTGTAAATGGTTTTACTGTTAGATGTTTTTTTTTAATACCTGATTTTGTCAGATTCTGGCTATGGAGTAATATCGGAGTAGCCATTGTCTTTGGAGACAGAATTATATTTTGTGTATTTATCCTGTATTTACATGTTTGTTTACTAAAAATAAATATGTTTTGGAAAATTGTTGATCAAAATGTTTATTGTAGCAGTTTGCTTATAATCTTAGACTATTATGGTATCAGTCTATATTAAAATGGCATTGTATTTACTTAAAAAAAAAAAAAAAAAAAACATTCTTCTGATTATACAGTTGAAGTCAAAAGTTTACATACACCTTGCAGAATCTGCAAAATGTTAATTATTTTACTAAAATAAGAGGGATCTTTTTTTTTATTTAGTACTGACCTGAATAAGATATTTCACATAAAAGTCTTATGTGAAATATCTAGTTTACATATAGTCCATAAGAGAAAATAAGTCATCTAAATTAGTTACTAGCTCAAAAAAAGACATTTGTTAAATACACAATGATGTTTGTGAGTTTGTTAAATGCGTGTGTAAAGAAAGCAGCAATAATCCTTTCAATTAAAATATGACTTATTTTATTCATATACAGGAAAGTCCATTTATTTCAATAATTTGTTTCAAAAAGTGAAACTTGTATGTTATATTAGTTCACTTTTATATAGTATATTAGTTCAATTCAGAAATCTGGGGGAGCTTCATAAGGAGTGGACTGAGGCTGGTGTCAGTGCATCAAGAACCACCACATACAGACGTCTACATGACATGGGCTACAGCTGTAGAATTCCATGTGTCAAGCCACTCCTGAACCAAAAACAATGTCAGAAGCATCTGTGCTGGGCTATGGAGAAAAAGTACTAGTCTGTTGCCCAGTGGTCTTAAGTCCTATTTTCAGATGAAAGCAAATTTTGCATTTCATTTGGAAATCAAGGTCCCAGAGTCTGGAGGAAGACCGGATAGGCACAAAAGTCAAGCTGCTTAAAGTCCAGTGTGAAGTTTCCACAGTCTGTGATGGTTAGGGGAGCCATGTCATCTTCTGGTGTGGGTCCATTGTCTTTCATCAAGTCCACAGTCAACGCAGCTGTCTACCAGGAAATTTTAGAGCACTTCATGCTTCCCCCTGCTGACAAGCTTTTTGGAGATGATGATTTTAATTTCCAGCAGGATTTGGCACCTGCCTACAAAGCCAAAACTACCAGTACCTGGTTTAATAGCCATGGAATAACTGTACTTTATTGGCCGCCAAACTCGCCTGACTTAAAACCCATTGAAAATCTATGGGGTATTGTCAAGAGTAAGATGAGGGAACAGGGAATCTACCATAACACCTCAACTGTGTCAAAGGCTGATCGCCTCCATGCCATGCCGCCTTGATGCTGTAATTAGTGCAAAATTGGACAAAGTACTGAGGACATAATACAGTACATTGACACACTTTTCAGAAGGCCAACGTGTGTTTAAGATCCTTTTTTTTATTGGTCACATGAAATATTCTAATTTTGTGAAATACTGGATTTGTTTTGTTTTTTTGTCATTAATCCATAATCATCCAAATTGAAACAAATAAAGGCTTGAAATATTTTACTTTGTGTGTAGTGAACTAATATAAGGGTCATTCTTCAATTTGGGTGGCAAATGAAAGGCAGAAATTGTAAAAATGCTTTTTTGTTTTCTTTTAATAAAATGTATTGTTATGCATTTAAAATTAGTTTAATATGCTATATCCATAAAAATTGAAGCTTAATAACATTTTTAATTTTAAATAATTTTAATCAAACACTGGTGAAACATCCACTTATGTCTGTGGTGTTACCAATATTTGAAGTAAAATTTTGGTTTGTTCTTAAATGAGCAGGGATATGCAACTTTAGGTAATAATTAATTAATAAATAAATTACTTTAAGAATTCATTTTCATTGATGATTTAAATTTATTTTTTTAAAAGAAACGTTTAATTGTTCTTCTCGGCCCCTATTTTTACCAAAGAAGAATAGTTTCTTTTTTTTAAATTTGGATATACATAAAAAAAGGCAGAAAAAATGGTCTGTGCTACTTTAAGTCTTTATTCTAAAAGATTAAAACCACTTTACAGTCTACAAACATTAAATTATAAGATTAAATGGCTCTGAAGGAAGGAAATTTCAGATACATATTGAAGTAACACCACAGACTTCATGTTGCATAAAAGGTTTAACAATTAAAAGTTTATTGAGCAAAATAGTGAAATTGAGTCATGAGTAGGATTACAAAAAGTATCTACTCTGTTATAAGAACAATTAGAGTAAACTGTAAAAAACTGTATTAAAAATATATAATTAAAACAACCTGCATCCTGTTTCTCACTCCTCTCACTCTGTGCTTTCTTGCCCTGTAATCTGCCTTATATATTCTCCAGTTCTTCCTTGCTGTTCTCTTTCCCCTCTCTGAGAGATCTCCTATTCTCAGTCTTTTTTTGCACTGAATATCTTTTACATAGGTCTGCTGTTTCTTTTGAAGGTACTCTGCTCTTCGAACTGGGTCTGCATCTCTGCGCTGTCTATAAAGACGCTGCTTTTCAGCAGCAGTTAATCTTGCCATACCTGACAAGAGAGCTACAATTATATGATTATGAATGTCCTATGTGTTTCATTAAAAATACAACATTTCTGATTGTATATTGTCTGTGGAGTTACTATAGAGTCTGTGGTGTTACCAAAAAAGACAGTAACACCACAGACAGTAACACCACAGACAAATTAGCATAAATTCAGTCTTTTCTAAAATGGAGGCTGCCATCATGATGATTTCAAGATCAGGGGACATTTAGGAAATATTAATAAGCATGTATTTATCAAAATTTGGATTAAAATATGTAAAATCTGCAAGTTATAAACATAACACCACAGACACTAATAAAGTGCGACACATGAAATTGTCAGAAATTTAGCTAACTTTAAGAAAATTAATAAGGAAGAATGCACTCACAATGCACCCCTCAGATCAACCAGCACCTGCAATGACCTTTACACACAGGAAGTAGTCCAAATAGATTTCTCCCTTTTCTTAAAGGGGCAACGTCCATTGTTGTAACACCACAGACATGAATTTGGGGGACACTACTTTTTTCTTAAATATTACAAAATATATATATTTTAAAACAATTTAATAAAATTGTACATGTTAAATAAAATCTATATTCACAATATAACCACTTAATTTGTGTTAAAAATGTTATATTGTTGCAATTACAATCCATGATACCTCTCTGAGGTATGGCGGGAACATGCATATTTTGTTACAAATGCAATCTCTCAAACTCAATTAAATATGTATTTTAAAGCAAAAAATGTAATTGTTAATAGTGCATGAATTGTGTTTATCCTACAGAATACAAACATGGAAACATTTTAGAATTTATTGGTATTTAAAGTTTATTTCAACTATTGTAAAGTAAATGACCCATAACAAAGAAGTTTCACTTTTTGAAACAAATTGAAATAAATATCCCTGGATAGACTGGCCCAATCACGTTTTGAAAAATAGCGTTCCGGGGGGTAAAATATGCGTTTTGTGGTGGGGTTCCTCTGGTAAAATTAGCATTACAGGGGCTAAATATTACGTTCTTGGGGTTTGCTTCGGCTTCAACCAACGGCAACAGTATTAAAATATACCAATTCCACGGGAAACCGCGGACTTGGCAACACTGATGGTCACTCTTACGGGAAAAGGCTGGTTGGCTGGTCTAAGCTGGAAGTAGCTGGTTTTAGCTGGTCTCCCAAGCTCGTCAGGCTGACTTTAGCTGGTCGTTGCAACTGGTCTCCCAGCCTGACCAGCTAAGACCAGCTTATGCTGGTTTTAGCTGTTTTTTTTTCAGCAGGGATATTCACATTTTTACAAATTACTTATCAAGTTATCTGGCAACCCTACGCTGCTGAAAGGCGGAACTATAATTCCACGCTCAGCGTTTCTGTTGGAAGAATTGAGAGGACGGACGCAGAGGAACATCATGGAGGGAGATTTGAGTAGTTTAATGTAACGTTAACAGCAACTCAGCCGCATTTCTTTGGAAATATCAGTACAGCCTCTCAATGGAGCACGATAAAGACATCCAGACAACGCAAAGAGGATTTCACTGCAACCTCTGCATCGTTAATATACCCAATAGTAAGTTGTAATAAACTAAAAAACATCAGCGCTAACACAAGTGAGATATGTGTATGCACTTTGGATTATTAAAAAAATAGGCCACTTTAGCCAAAAAGTACACTTGTTTTAAACATTTTCTGTGGGAATATCACAGCATTTATAGGTACTATGTTTATAAATATGGTAATTATTCAGGAACAAGTTATGCACACAAGTACGATGGTATAATGTCACTGTACCCTTTTGTGTGTGATCTTCTTAATGTACCCCATCAATTTCCTTTAACTTTTAACTGAAGTGTTTCTGTTTAGAGCCAAGCCTGGATGACCATGTCAAAGGAAAGAAACACCAACATCTCCTGCGGCTCAGAGCTCAGCGTAAAGCTCAGGAGGAGAACAGCGTGTTTGTGAGCGGCTTTAAACCAGACACCTCTCAAACCGATCTGAAGGAGTATTTCGCACAGTTTGGACCGGTGTCAGATGTGATCATGGACAAACACAAGGTTTATATAGACAGTCTTTACTCTGTGGAAATAATTTAAGGCTTTGTCTTGCTTATTTGGTAACCCTATGTTAACATTAATC
Organism: Cirrhinus molitorella; assembly: GCA_033026305.1. NCBI lineage: Eukaryota > Metazoa > Chordata > Actinopteri > Cypriniformes > Cyprinidae > Cirrhinus > Cirrhinus molitorella. The sequence goes on along the minus strand of CM065136.1, from coordinate 26,847,377 downwards.
CTAAATTGTTTTTTATTTGAGTTAAAGGAGATGTAATGTCAGTTTTGTCGTTCTTTGTAGGGTGTCTATGCCATTGTTGAGTTCTCCGAGCCGCAGAACGCGCAGGCGGTTCTGGCACAACTAGAGCATCAGCTCGATGGTCTCAAGCTCCGTGTCAAGCCCAGAGAGAGGAAAGAGTTCAAACTGGCCACCAGGGGGAAGCAGGACTCTAAAAACACCCAGATCAGCCTGGACAGACTCAACAACGAGCTCTTGAAGGCTACATCTGTAAGAGAGCGTTTCACATCCAGGCAGCACAAAAAAAACAAACATTTAAAAAAAAAAAACAAACCTTTTAATGTTCTTTTTGTGTGTAAAAGGTAAACGAGCAGATGCAGAAGGTGGTGGACAGTTTCGAGTTAAAAGAGAATGAGAAGAAAGTGAGAGATCTTCTAGTTCAGCTGCTGCAGGAAGTCTTCACAGAGTTCTTTCCAGGTTCTCGCTTAAGTAAAACACAAATCAGACAAAATGTGACTCTGGACCTCTTAATAGCCAAAAATACATAGTATGGGTCAAAATTATTGTTTTTTTTATGCCAAAAATCATTTGGATATTAAGTAAAGATCATGTTTCATGAAGATATTTTGTAAATTTCCTACCTTAAATGCATCTCAACTTAATTTGATTATTAATATGCATTGCTAAGAACAATTTTCTCAATATTTAGATTTTTTCTTTTTTTTTTTTTGCACCCACAGTTATTTTTTTTTAATTGTATCTCAGCCAATTATTGCCCTATCCCAACAAACCATGCATCAATGGAAAGCTGTTATTTATTCATTTTGTAGTGATTTAAAAGATTCTTCAAAAAGTTGCTAAGTCTTTGTGTCATGTTTCAGATTGCCAGATTGTGCCTTTTGGCTCCTCTGTGAACACATTTGGGATTCACTCCTGTGACCTTGATCTGTTCCTCGACCTTGAGAACACCAAAGCATTTCAAGCTTGTGCCAAGTCTTCTGAAGCGGTGTGTTAGCACTACTACTGTGACCTCAGTCTTTAAATAATCAAACTATTTACTTCTGCCAATCTGTAAAAATCTCTAAAGCTGCCCATTTTCAGCAGACTGGAGAAAATCAGTCTGAGGATTGCCATTCTGAAGACTCCATTTTGTCTGACATTGACCTTTCCACTGCCTCTCCTGCTGAAGTTTTGGAGCTGGTTGCAGTCATTTTAAGGAAGTGCGTTCCAGGCGTCCACAAAGTCCAAACGCTCAGCACTGCCCGGCTTCCTGTGGTCAAGTTCAGTCATCGAGAGCTCAACCTCCATGGAGACATCACCATCAACAACAGGTTAAGAACAGATGTTTTTGGCCACTTTGGACAGTTGTACACTTCAGATGTACATGTTTGTCTATAATGTTTTTTTCTTTCTGCACCAGATTGGCTGTAAGAAACACTCGATTTCTGCAATTGTGTTCGGGCATTGACTCCAGACTGCGACCCTTAGTCTACACTATCCGATTATGGGCCAAGCAGAAACAATTAGCGGGTAATAAAGTTGGGCATGACGTTTTATTTTTGTACATCGCATAAAAAAGGAGTACATTTCTAATGTTTTACCTCATATGTATATTTTGTGGCCGCATATTAATGGTTGCGTACATTTGTAATGCAAAATAATTATTTAATGTACTGCAAAATATATTAGCAAATAAATATATTTTAAAATAAAATCATTCCTGTGATGCATAGCTGAATTTTCATCAGTCTTAACCCACATGATCCTTCAGAAATCATTCTAATATGCTGATTTATTAACAGAAAATGCTGAATTTTTTTGGAACCAGTGATACTTTTTTCAGGATTTTTTTTTAAAGAATAAAATGTTAAAAAGAGCTGCGTTTATAAGTTTTTGCTATAACTTTTTATCAATTTAACACATCCTTGCCAAACAAAAGTATTCATTTCTTAAAAAAAAAAAAAAAAAAAAAAAAAAGAATACAAATGTACTGACCCCAGACCTATATATTGTATATTGTTAGAAAAGATTTCTATTTTAAATAAATGCTGTTCTTTTTTAACTTTTTATTTATCAAAGAATGCTAAAAAAAAAAAGTATCACAGTTTCCAAAATATTATCCAGCACTGGTAACAAATCAGCATATTACATTGATTTTTTTTTAAGGATAATGTGACACTGAAGACTGGAGCAATGATGCTGAAAATTCAGCTTTGATCACAGGAATAAATTAGATTTTAATATATCCTAAAATAGAAAAATGTTATTTTACATCGTAATAATAATTCTCAATATTAAATTTTTTTTTTTCTGTACTTTTCATCAAATAAACACAGCCTTGATGAGCATAAGCAGACCTTTTAATTTTAAAATATTATTTTAAATAAAATATATAATCTGGACATTTCTTGACCATTTTGGTGTGATTCACATGTACAAATTTCTCAGTTAAACCTTCTACATTTTTAATATTATAGGGAACCTTTCTGGTCCTGGACCGTTGTTGAACAACTACGCTCTTACACTGCTGGTGATCTTCTACCTTCAGAATCGAGACCCTCCTGTGCTTCCTTCTGTGAACCATCTCAAAAACATGGCCTGTGCGTTAACCAGGACTGCTCTTTATTTGACTTTCTTAATCATTTGTTTTCTTATTACATATTTTGTTGACACTTCTTTTTAAGGAAATATTTAATGTAGAAGTAAAAAGATGTCAGACTAAACAGTACCTGTCATATAGCATGAGATGTGTTTTAATAATGATTTTTGTTTGTGCAGGTGAGGAAGAAGAGTGTGTTATTGAGGAGTGGGACTGTACGTTTCCTAGTCAGCCATTTATTGTGCCATCTAGCAAAAACACTGAAGATCTCTGTAAGTATCTCTGCTTTGCATTATTCTTCTTCTTCTTCTTATTATTATTATTACACTTTCTTAAACTAATTATGCTTGATAGGCTGACAAAGTGTATAGACATGTTAAACTGTTTTCCTTTATCTGCGTACGGTCATAAACGGCTTCAGCATAAGATGATCCACACAGCTAGATTTTTGGCCAGTTTCGTCAGCCTTTTTTTGAACAGTAAGATTTTTTTAAATGTTTTTTTTTTTTTTTTTTTTTTTTTTTTTTTTAAGAAGTCTCTTCTGCTCACCAAGCCTGTATTTATTTTATCCAAAATACAGCAACGTCTGTAATATTGTTAAATATTTTTACAGTTTTAAAACTGCATTCTATTTGAATGTATTTTAAAATGCAATTTATTCCTGTGATCAAAGCTACATTTTCAGCATCATTACTCCAGTCTTCAGTGTCACATGATCTTTTAGAAATCATTCTAATATGCTGACTTGCTTTTCAGGAAACATTTTATTATTATTAATTTATATCTGTAATTAAAGTTGATTTTCCAGAATCATTACTCCAGTCTTCAGTGTCACATGATCCTTCAAAAATCATTCTAATATGCTGTTTTATTATCGGTGCTGGAAACAGTTGCGCTGATTATTATTTTTTTTGGAACCTGTGATACTTTTTTCAGGATTTTTTTGTTCAATAAAAGGTTAAAATAGAACAGCATTTATTTAAAATATAAAAGTTTTCTAACAATATACACTACTGTTCAAAAGTTTGCGGTCAGTAAATTTTTATTCTTTTTTTTTTAATTAATACTTTTATTCACCAAGGATGTGTTAAATTAATAAAAAGTGATAGCGTAGATTTACATAGTTAGAAAAGATTTATATTTGGAATAAATGCTGTTCTTTTTAACTTGTTATTCATCAAAGAATCCTGAAAAAATAATCGCAGGTTGTAAAAAAAATATTTGGCAGCACAACTGTTTCCAACAATCAGAATCAGAATTCACTTTATTCGTCAAAAGTGTGCAGACACACAAGGAATTTGTTGTGGTTTTTAAGGTGCTCTTGGTACATACAGACATGAGAACAGAAAACATTTAAATAGTAAGACTTAACAATAAATAATAATAGGTGTATGAATCTGGAACAGATTTATGTACAGATTTGTGCATTATTTACTCTATATACAGCTGTATCAATAAAGAGATATGCATATGTATTTACATAATACTTGAGAAAGGCAATAATTAAAGGTGGAGAATGGATTACAGAAATGAATTACGGAACACAGGTGATGATATATGTGTTAGCTGTTTAGGCTTGAGATGGCATGGGGGGAAAAACTGTTTTTATGCCTAGATGTTCTAGTGCACAGGGATCAGTACCGTCTTCCTGAGGGGAGAAGTGCAAACAGGTTGTGTCCAGGGTGAGAGGGGTCTTTGATGATGTTTCCTGCCTGTTTCTTCTCTCTGGAGTTGTACAAGTCCTGAAGGTTGGACAGGTGCACACCAATGATCTTTTCTGATGTCCTAACAGTCCGTTGCAGTCGTCTTATATCTGATTTGCTGGCTGACCCACAGAACCGACTCTAACTGCTGAGTAAAACTGTGTCATCAGTGCTTGTGGCAGGTTGAACTTTTTCAGTTGACGAAGGAAGTACAACCTCTGCTGGGCCTTTTTCACAATGGTGGTTCCAAGGAACATGAATGATTCCACTGCAGCCACAGTGCTGTCCATGATGGTGAGAAGGGGTAGTGCAGGGGGGTTTCTCCTGAAGTCCACGATAATCTCCAGTCTTGAGCGTGTTCAGCTTCAGGTTATTGTGACTGCACCAGACAGTTAGCTGATCAACCTCTTGTCTGTAAGCAGACTCGTCGCCGTCCTGTATGAGACCGATGATTGTAGTGTCATCTGCAAACTTCAGGAGTTTGACAGAGGTGTCTTTAGAGGTGCAATCATTTGTGTAGAGGGAGAAGAGCAGTGGGGAGAGAACGCAGCCCTGAGAAGCTCCAGGGCTGATGGTGCGGGTGTTGGATGTGAGTTTTCCCAGCCTCACTAGCTGTTGCCTGTCTGTCAGGAAGCTGGTAATCCACTGACAGATGGAGGTTTGTACAGAGAGCTGTGTCAGTTTATTCTGAAGTGTATCTTGGATGATGGTGTTAAAAGCGGAGCTAAAGTCCACAAACAGGATCCTCGCATAAGTCCCTGGTTTGTCCAGATGTTGGAGGATGCAGTGCAATCCCATATTGACAGCATCATCCACAGACCTGTTTGCACACTGCAAGGGGTCCAGCAAGGGTCCAGGAATGTCCTTGAAGTAGGCCAACACCAGTCTCTCAAATGACTTCATGACCACAGATGTTAAAGCAACAGGTCTGTAGTCATTAGAAGCATTTGAAGCAGGATGGAACTACACATAGCTCCAGTGATTTGTTGAAGATCAATGTGAAGATGGGTGATAGCTGGACAGCACAGGCTTTGAGGCAGGCTGGAGAGACTCCTTCGGGGACTTTGGCTTTCTTATCTTCTGCTTCCTGAAGACTTTGCATACATCATCTTCACAGATCTTAAGTGTTGGCTGAGAAACAGTAGGGGGAGGGAGGGGGAGGGGGTTGATGGCTGTGTTGTGAGATGGTCAGAGTGGGTGTGAGGTGTCAGACCAGGCTTTTGCTTTTCAAGCCTGCAGTAAAACTCGTTCAGGTCTTCAGCCAGTTGTTGATTGGCCTCAGTGCCGGGGGATGGGGTCTTGTAGCTAGTGATGGCTTTCAGGTCATTCTACACTGATGTAGAGTCGTTGCTTGAAAGCTGCTTTTTTTTTAGCCTTTCAGAGTAGTTTAACTTTGCCACTCTTATCTCCCTCTTCAGTGTGTATTTGGCTTGTTTGTACAAGTCTTTGTCCCCACTCCTGTAGGCATCCTCTTTGGCCTGGCGAAGCTGTAATTTGTAAAGCCCGCTCTGCTTCGACAGTCCATCTCTTTACAGTTCTTACTATAGGTTTAGCAGATTTAAGTTTCTGCCTGTAGGCTGGTAAAAGATGAACCAAAGAGTGATCAAAGAGTCCTAGAGCGGCTCGGGGGACAGAGTAGTATGCTTTAAAACAGTGTAGCAGTGGTCCAGTATATTGCTGTCTCTGGTGGGGCATGTGATGTGCTGTCTGTATTTAGGCAGTTCGCGGGTGAGATTAGCTTTATTAAAATCACTGAGAATGATAATGAAAGAGTCCGGATAACGCTGCTCTGTATGTGTGATCTGATCAGTTAACAGTTCAAGTGCCGCGCTCACCAGATTAAACGAGGAAAACTCCCGCTGTGAATAATAAGGTTTACAGTTAATAAAGAGAGCTTCCAAATTTGGGCAGCACATCCTCTTTAAAACTGTCACATCTGTACACCAGCCTTGTTTATATATAAACATAAACCACCGCGCCTCGTTTTCCCTGACGACTCAGTGACGCGGTCTGCTCTGAGCAGCTGGAAGCCCGTACGATGTATTGCGCTGTCTGGAATGGCTCCAGTCAGCCAGGTTTCCGTGAAGCAAAGCGCAGCAGAGTTTGAAAAATCCTTGTTTGTGTGGGTGAGGAGTCTTAGTCCATCTAAATTTTTTTGCTAGGGAGCGGAGATTCGCCAGATGAATGCTCGGCAGCGGAGTCCTAAAACCCGTGCTGTCGGAATTTCGCGAGCGCACCAGCATGCTTGTATAGGATCACAGCTCCTCCGACTGAAATGTCCAGTAAACATCTGTTGTCGGCAGAAAGTTATTTGGTGTGCTATATTTGATGTCCAGGAGTTTGTTTCTAGTAAAACTGATCTGGAAAACGTTGCTTAAGACAAACAAACAAAAACAGTAAAAGTACCAAGGAGCGACAAACCATGGCTGCCGTTGGCGGCGCCATCTTGCATTGATAATTCTAATAATAAATCAGCATATTAGAATGAGTTCTGAAGGATCACGTGACACTTAAGACTGGAGTAACAGCTGATGAAAATTCAGCTTTGCATCACAGGAATAAAATATATTGTAAAGTATATTAAAATAAAAGCCATTATTTTATATTGTAATAACATTTGCAATATTACTGTTTTTTTTCTGTATTTTTGATCAAATAAATGCAGCCTTGATGAGCATAAGAGATTTCTTTAAAAAACATTAAATGAGAGAGTGTGTCCAAACTTTTGACTAGTAGTGTATATATTAAATTTGAAATAAAAGATTTTTTTAAAAAGTGCAAAAAATGCCATTACAAAGGTAATGGCAAATTACAGGTGCTCCTAAAAAGATAAGTAAACGTTGAGCCCTGTATTGATTCAAATATTTTGTAAATATTGCACAGTCTTATTAAAGTCCCTTTAAGGCAAGTCTTTGAAATGCCTCTCGGGCTTGTAAGTGCAGCTCCTATCTCTTTGAATAGGGAAACATTAAATTCTCCAAAACTGTTTACCAAGTTTATGATTAAAGTTCATAATTGAAATCACCAGTGAAATCTGAGAAGAACTGCCTCATAAATATGGTTCCTTGTGCTCCAGTAGCATTAAAAAATGCAAATTTTTCAGGCTAGATCAGCCAGTGTGCATGTGCAGTACTGAGTGCACGTCTTAGAACACCGTTTCTATAGCAACCGGGACTTCTAACGGCAGCTGCAGTGACACGCTGAGTTTCCTAATCAACGATTGGTTCTTTCATTAGGGGCCGTTCACATGTCGTGTCTTTTGCACGCTCAAGTTCGTTATTTCAAATCTAGCCGCGTGGTGTCGGCGCCGGTAGCCTAGTGGGCAGCGCGCCGACATACAGTGCCATTGCACTTCGGGCGTCGCGAGTTCGAGTCCCGGCTCGCAGACCTTTCCCGATCCCATCCCCTCTCTCTCTCCCGCTTCACTTCCTGTCTATTTGATCTGTCCTATCTAATAAAAAGGCAAAACGCCAAAAATAAATCTAAAAAAAATCTAGCCGCGTGGTTTGCGCACTCATAATGGAAGCGACACGGTGATGCTTGCCATGTGACAAGAAACAACCAATCAGCTTCATCCTTCCCCGTAACAACACCGAAAGCTCAGCCAAGATGAATAAACAGCTGATCAATGCTGTTACAGGGATAACCATTTTTAAATAAATGTAGTTGCAGAGCTACTGCAAGTGATGTTTAGTGCTGGAAATCCAATTATGCTTTGCTGTAACATCTGTGTCTTCGTGGAGAGCGCAGGTCATTGTTGCTTAGCAACGGCAGACGCCAAGGAAGCGCAAGCTACAGAGCGCTTTGGAAAGAAGGGGGAAGCGGCGCGCCTCGCGTTTTCCACGCGTTTTTAGGCGCGACGTGAACCGCCCCTTAAGAAGGCGGGGCTTTGCGGCCATGAGCGTTGCCTTTTTTTTTTTTTTTTGTTTTGTTTTGTTTATTTTTTTCCATTCAAAACTATACGAGTGACACGTCTTGGGTATTCTGTAGTCTTTGGTCTTATTGTGTACTACCATGTGTGACTTTGAGTGCTCATATTACGTGAATGTGCTGCTGTCCATGCAGACATCACATGCTATCTGCTAGACATGGACAGTCTAATTCTGTTTTACTCCCTGTAACTTTCCTCCCCGTAAATTTCTCTTCCCTCAGGCACTTTGCTTTTTGGATTCTTCACTTTCTACTCAAAGTTTGATTTCTCTGCATCAGTGGTATGTCTACGAGATGGCCATGTTCTGCCTATCACAGACTTCCTCCGACGTGACGAGGAAGCGGTAGACACTGCAGAGGCCTCTGGTCCCAAACCCAAGCGCTCCTCTGCCCCTAAACTGGGGCCTATGAATGTCCTGGATCCATTTGAGCAAAACCACAATGTGGCTGGGAACCTTAATGAAAGAACGCAAAAGAACTTCAAACGAGAATGCTGCGAAGCTGAGAAGTACTGCCGCAGTTTGCAGTATCAGCGCAAATCAACCAAGGGCAAATCTTGGGGCCTTGTGCGGCTCTTTGCACCACTAAGTGAAGCCGGACCACGTTCACAGGTCGAGACTGAGAAGATTATGGAGGTCAGCATCCCTTTCAAAGCAGCTGTTCTCCCAGAACCCTTGCGTGCCCAACTGGCATTGGCTGGGAAGAGTTTTAGAAGTATTTGGTTTGCAAAAATCTGCTCTGCTGTGCACACAGTGTTTCATGAAATTTTAAAATGCTCGCCTTTAGAGGAAACTCAAACTGTAGCTGCAACAACTCAGGACAAAGCAGAGACAGAAGGAAATGAAATGGAGGTGAATAATAACCAGAGTGTAGAAGATTCTGGTTCTCAAGCCAAAAGTGAAACTGGTAAGAAGAGGCCTCTTACAGTGGATGAGGAGGAGGAGGAGGGTCCATCAACCTCCACTGTTATAGAAGCTAAAAGACAGAGACTAGATGCTGATATGGAGCACCCAGAGCCGGTTCACTGGACTTGGAGTCAAGGGAACCGCGTTTGGGCTGGCCGACGGAAAGTGCGGAGAGATCTCTTGAAGACTAGTGATGAGACTTCCAAACCTGAAGGTGGCTGCATTGACATTGAGAGCAGGGTGACTCAGAGCATTGTGGAGAAAGAGGAGAAACTGCAAGAATTGCTGGAATTCAAAGTGGATGCTGAGGTTGTCGGAGGGAACCAAAGCACCAAGGTTGTCCTCCGGTTTCACCCCAGCCATGATACCACAGGCGTCTTTCAAGACTTCTTTCATTTTCTGGAGTCCTTCCTGCCTAAGATGGCAGAAACAATTCTAGGGAGGGCAGGGTCATGATTTTGTTTTGTTCAAAATTTAATTTGTGTGAAATCTGAACTACTACTTTAAATTGAGGTCTACCTTTCTAAGAGGAAAAAAATATTTTTCGTTAATGTTTTCAGAAAATAACTATACATTTTGTTTATAGCATGGTCTAATTTGAAATGTATTTCCTATATGAATTGGGTTGTGTTTTTTTTTTTTGTTTGTTGTTTTTCCTCCCTATTTTGGCAAGTTTGCCTCTCTATAATGTAAATCTAATGAATGTGAACACTCACATTAAAGTTTGAACTGAAACTTTGAACCATCGACACCTGAACAGTTATTTTAAAATCTGATTTTATGTGTGGTTAATTTATAGTACACAATATGAAATGTGCATGCTTTTGAGAGAGAGAGAGAGAGTGTGTGTGTTATATATACACTCTTAATTATTATTCAAAGAACAATATAGCCTACAGTTTATTTTATAATCTATATACATGTATCTTTGTGGAACAGTTCTTTACATTTCTGTTATAAGTTGTATAAGTTTACTTGGAAGTGAACAAGGGTGAAGAATGGTGTCTTTTCACAATGTGTCATCAATTGGCGGCACTGAATGTAAGCAATGGCACTGAAACGAACAAGAAATGCAAATGTAGCCAATTACTGCTGCTGAAAATGGTCAGTTATTGTCATGTTTTGGGCTATACTAATAGGTAAGAGCGGGAAAAACATTTGGATTACTATAGACTGCCAAAAGTTATAACAAATCAAGGAGAAAGTGCAAAAAAAATGTCTTGAGGAACAAAAGGCATTTGTGGTTGGTGAAACTGAACCAGGATTTCCAGGGCAAGACTGTTGACAACATTTGTGTTTGTTCTTATAATTTCTGCTCAGGTAAGTGAAATATTAAGCTGATATCTTAATTAATACTACTTGCATGTATCTTCACAACCTATTAACTCTTGTTTGTCAAACTTCTGAGCCATTTCCTACTTACTAGGCCCTTCTCTTTTTTTTTCTGTGGTTGAGACAACATAAATGATCATATTCAGAAGCAGGTTATCTGTGCAATCAATGTTGTTGTTTACATTTGAGTATCCAGTATGGCTGCACATCCGAGTAACTGACCCAACAGTGACGTAAGTGCAAACTCTCAATCGGGAAAAGGCAAATATGGCATACAATACCAGTGTTGGAAGAAGTAACCAAATGAAGTACTTGAGTGAAAGTACAGATACATATAATAAAATATCACTCCAGTAAAAGTACTCCATTTTAAATTTTACTCAAGTGAAAGTACAAAAGTACTTATTTTGCACTTTTATATAGGCTACTTCATTTTATATTAGCATATATTATTTTTATAATCATACTTCTCAAAATGCCTACTACGTTCGTACTACGTTGACGAGAGTGATGTAGTAATGTTTACTGTGAAGCTTACACTGCAATGTACCTGAGAGAAAACAGATTTGACCTGTCATTACCGATTGATCTAATTTTCACCAGTAAGAAAAAAAGTGTTTTAAAGCTTGTTTTGCAGAATGTCACAATTATATATGATATGAGAATAAGGCCTGAAGTTAGGAAGAATATTTTAAGGAAAATATAATATTTTCATAATGGTTTTTTTCTTCTCAAACTTTGTCTGTGGTGTAAAAACACCCCTGGCCAAATGCCCCCAGAGGGCATCACTTGATAATTACTGTAGTTACCATGTTCTGAACATCATATCCTTTCTTCTTCTCTCAGATGTAATCTGTCTAGGTGGTTGAATAAAGATTTTTGGACTTTAGATCCAAAAATGACCTCAATTTAGCATCAGCAAGCTTAGCTAGACAGTTAGCATTAGCTAACAATATTTACTTATTTTCAGTATGGTTATGAATAAACATTCATATGTCTTCTCAGCTAGCTGATCGAAACAATGTAAACATTGATACCAATAAACAATATAAAAACAGACTATATATACTATGCTATAGGGTTAAATGCATGACGTTTTAATATAACTACTAACGTTGCAACAGCGGGGAATACGTGCATGAGTTATTTTATGTAATCTGTGTTATTTTAATGTTTCGGTTTTTGACCGAAAAATGCTGCTGGAAACTATCCAATTTAATGTCCCAACGTGAAATACCCTGACATCTACAACTATTTGTGCCCTTAAACGCTCGTTTTTTGGGGTCGACAGCTTATATAAACGTAGTTCTGTTTTTAGCTTATTAACTGTACACCTTGTCACATAGCAGCTTTTAGACATTGTACTGTTTTTGCTATAAGTCAGAAATGACAAGGAGGTAGCTTCCCACAATACAAAGTCAATGAAGAGCGTTCATGAATCAGACACCGCTTCTGCGTCTCGGAGCACTTAATATATTTATAAGGAGTAACGTATTTTGAAATGTAGTGAAGTAAAAAGTACGATCTTATGCTTTGGAATGTAGTGAAGTAAAAGTAACAAACGGTTTGATTCACAGCAGTGGTTCTACGGAAAGCCCCGCCCACGCCGCCACTGCTGGGGGTGAGCTACACCTGGACTCAGAGGGATTACATAACTTGGACACTGAATTATCTACCTCCCTTCCATCACCCTCTGAACTATTCAGCGAACAAGAAATCCCACCCACCCTCCCTCTCTCGCCATCTCTCAGTGACTGTTTTCCCGGTTCAACGCCCACTCCACTGGATCTCGTCACCCTCAGCTCACCATCTGTGGCGTGGGCTCGCCGCGGGTCTGCCCATCTCCAGCTCCGTTGGCGTTGAGTCCGGAGGATCCCTCATCTCCATCTCCAGCCTCCGATCCTTGGACTCCGCCTCGGCCCTCCGACCCTGTGGCTGCACCATGGCACCTAGCTCCCTCATCTCCACCGTCGCCCGTCGATCCACCAGCTCCACCGGGCTCCCTCGTCCCTACGGCTCCGCCCCGGTCAGTTGTCACCCTGCCATCGCCTCTGGACTCCACTCCTCCGGCTGCGCCTCGTCGCTCCTTCCCTCCAGCTCAGCCTCGGTTCTCGATCGCTCCGGCTCCACTGCGGCTCTCTGGATCTCTGCCTCCGCCTCGGTCGCAGGTGCCATCTGTTCCGCCTTGGCCCTCCGGATCCTTGGTGTCGCCCCGGATCTTCGGCTCTCCGTCTCCGCCTCGGGCTCCACCACCACCTGCTCCGCCGCCGTCGGTCGGCCCCCTGGAGTCGTCAGCCCTTCCTCCATCATGGCTCCTCCCACCGTGGGCTCCACTGTGGGCCGCCATCTTGGCTGTGGCCTGGGTCTCTCCTGGCTCCTCCTGCTTCAGATCCCTCCTGTCTTCTCCCTGGCTCCTCCCTCCCTCCGGCTGATCCACCCTGGACCCTCCTGTTGTCTCCCTGGCTCCTCCCTCCTGCTGATCCACCCTGGACACTCCTGTCGTCTCCCTGGCTCCTCACTCCATCATCTCCTCCCTGGACTCCCTTGGTTCTCCTCCTCCCGGATGTCCGTCCCCCTCCTGAGCCCCCACCCAAGCCCCCCCATGTTTTTGTTTTCGGCGCGAGGGTCGCGCCTTCCGGGAGGGGGGGAGTTATGTCAGGTTTTGGGACTCTTTTGTTGTATTTTCTGTTGGTTCAGTCCTGTTTTAGTTTGGTTTCTCCCACTTCCTTTTTGTCCTTATTTGGTTTTGTTCCTGTCCCTCCCCTAATTAAGTCATTATCAGTTAAGTGCCTTCACCTGTCTGTGTCTTGTTAACCACCCTATTTAAGTTAGATTCTGTTCATTGTTTGGTTGTCCGTTCTCGTCGTTGTGTGCGTGTCTCCTTGCCTGTCTCCCTGTGGATTTATTCTGTGGATTTTGTTTATTAAAGACTTGTTTTCTACCCAATCTCGGCCTTGTACTCCTCGTTTGTCCTCCTAACACGACACGTGACACCTTAAAGGAACACTAGGCTCATTTTCCAACTCCCCTAGAGTTAAACAGATGAGTTTTACCGTCTTTGGAATGTAGTGAAGTAAAAGTAAAAGTTACTCAAAATAAAACTACTCTGGTAAAGTACAGATAGGCTACTTGAAAAATTTACTTAAGTACAGTAACAAAATATTAAATTAAACTACTTTGTTACTGTCCACCACTGGTCTCTTAGCAATGATAGTGTGATGTCAGATAAGAAAAATATAACGTGTATGATTTTAAATAAGCCCACGTTAAACCCCAAGGTTAATGTGGGCTTCAAAGCTTGTTATTGTTGTCTTTTCTGAGGTAAATCACTATAAAAATGGCTATTCACAAGCTGTTTTACTGACGGTATAAATGCTTGAAAATAATATTTGACACTTTCAATGTTTTATTTACATTGAAGAAGAAAGTCATATACATCTAGGATGGCTTGAGGGTGAGTAAATCATGGGGTTTTTTTTTTCTTTGGGTGAACTATCCCTTAAATTACTTTTTGCAGCTTTCCATGTTAATGTTCAGGACATGTTCTACCGATCAGCCCGCTGTCCATATGGTGGACGTCATGGCCGTAAGACATGCTTAGAATGGAGAAGCTGTGCGTACTCTGGAATGAGAATTCAGAGGCGTGTGCAGAGATAAATGACTGTAATTACACAATGAGGCATGCTGCTTCATTACAGCTGCTGTATATGACACTGGAGGATTAGTCACAAATGAACAGCACACATCCTACCTTATTTCATGCAATCTGATGTGCACGCAAAAGTAATTAAGAGATCAAATTGAGGAGGTAGTTAAGACTTACAGAAGTGTTTTTTTCTCATTCATATTGTTGAAAAACAGTTTGTGGGGAATGTAGGAGAGATACACAAAAACTAGTTTATATTAGCTGGTGTTGAGCATATAATTTTTTTTTTTAATGGATGTCTATGTATGTAAAACAGGAAAAGAGTATCTTAAACTGAATTTTCTGATGCCAAAACTGACAAATGACACTTAGCCAGATTACATTTATGGAAACCTAAACATGATTTCAGTACAATGACGGTCTTGACGTATTTTATTGCTGAAAAGTGAAGACATTTCTACCTCATTATTATTTAATGACAACAACTTATTGATTCTGAACCAGTCACATTTAACCTATAAATCTTTAACGGCACATTAGCTGGTATTTATTTGTTTTAATTAGATCCTAACTGGAGAAGAAAGAGTTACGTGGTTCTGTAACCTGAGGTCGACTCTCTTGGGAAATCAGTTGTGTTGTGAGGCATTGTGAGTCATATAAGGACGAATGGTATGCAGTTGAGTTAGTAGACAACAGATTTGCTGTTAACTGTTGTTTATCTCCCAAAGGGGAAATTAAGATATGTCATGTCAATAAAACAGCTAGAGAGCATTTAGAAGTGTAAAGAGTACATTTATTTACAATTTTATTGTAAGTGGCCAGTGTCACTTGTGGACCCTTTTAATGGAGGAAAATTTCAAATATATATTTAAATATATTATTTATTTATTTAAATTTTTTTTGGTATGAAATTCCACATTTATCCCCATTACAGTTTATCGAGGTAAAATCAAAAATTTGAATGGATCTGTCCTATATTTGTGGTCCCTTGATGGTGGTTACGGCCCTTCTAGTTGGGATATGAGATTGGAAAATATGAGTTTAGCAGTAACCCTTTCAAAAGAATTTATAAATATAGTTGCAAGCAGTGATTACCAGGGTTCAAGCACATGAAAAAAGACATTACATATTATTTATCAAGCCTGTAACCACCTAAATCAATGATTAAGAGAGCATTTTTGGCCAATCCTCATAATTTACCATAGAAATATGTTTTTTTCCGTCTATGACTGTGGTCCGATCTCCCTAAAACTTTGCATGCTTTTTAAGAATCATCGCATGTTCTCACCAGGTTTGTGAAGTTTTGAGTTTTCCTTTAAGCTTTATAGGATTTTGGGTATAAGGCCCCTTTTCTAAATGACCCTGTTGTAGCTTCCCAAAATGTATTTATTTATTTTTTGATAATTATTGACCTAGAGAGTCCAGAGAATTGCACTGCAGTGTTTTTTTTTTCTATATTGAGCAAAAAATCTAGGACTAGTTTTCAAAGGTAGTGTTTTTTTTTTTTTCAACCATTTAACAAACGGTTTGATTGACAGCAGTGGTTCTAGAGGAAGTTATTCGGAATGAGGAGTTCTATCGTTTGATACAAATATTGTATGTATGTGTGAAAAACTGTGCAATATACAATCATTTACTCTCTTGAAAAATGTCCAATTTGTTTCAAATTTCTCACAGACCTTAAAGGAACACTAGGCTCATTTTCCAACTCCCCTAGAGTTAAACACATGAGTTTTACCGTTTTTGAATCTATTCAGCCGATCGGGTCTGCCAGTAGCACTTTTAGCATAGCTTAGCATAAATCATTGAATCTGATTAAACTATTAGCATGAAAATGATCAAAAATGACCAAATATTATCAATATTTTTCCTATTTAAAACTCTTCTGTAGTTACATAGTATACTAGGACCGACAGAAAATAAAAAGTTGCGATTTTCCAGGCTGATATAGGAACTATACTCTTATTCTGGCGTAATAATCAAGGTAAAATATTGAAAATCTTTGGTCATTTTTGAACGAGATGCTAATGGTCTAATCTGATTCAGTGATTTATGCTAAGCTATGCTAAAAATGCTAACGGCAGACCCGGAGAAAGGCTGAATGGATTCCAAAATGGTAAAACTCATCTGTTTAACCCTAGGGGAGTTGGAAAATGAGCATATTTTCAAAAAAATGGATTGTTCCTTTAAGGGCTATGAGTCAAACAGGCCCACAAAGTTTTGTTCCGTTCGACCTCTGTTAAGTTTGTCTAATAGGTGCTCAAAGTTCATCGGCCTATGGCAGCCATGTTTTCTGAGATATGCAAATGTCTTTATAGCACATTGGAACAAGACTGTGGTTATTTTCATGTCTATAGGACTAACTGTTGCATAGTAATGGCCGTTTTTATATTTTTTCCCTCCTATAGTGCCACCAAGTGGCCTAGCTCCGTGACCTCAGATTCAGCTCTTACAAATGCGTTGTGAGTTTAGCCAAGATATCTCATTCTGTTCAAAAGTTATAGCCAGTTTAGTAAAGGCAGCCCTGCTCCTTTCAAACATTTTGACGTCCCTTTGCGATGGAAGGTTGAAAGTTTTTATTGAACTTTTTTTTTTTTTAATTAGAAGTGAAAAACATACAATGTGCGGTTAACACAGAACACAAAAACACTAACAACAAAAAACAAAACAAACAACAAAAAATGTATAATAATAATGATAATAATAACAATGATGATGAGCAATGGCAGTAAGCAGTGATAAGCAGAAATGACAAACATGTAATTGTATAAAGATTAAAGTATTAATAGTATGTATAATATTAATAATAATAATAATAATAATAGTAATACTAAGTATGGTGATGATAACAGGAAAATTTTGTGCTGACAGCAGCAGTAATAATAATAATAACGATAATAATAATAGTAATACTAAAGATGTTGATAACAGTAGTAATGTCAGTAAAAATAATAGTACTACTATTAATAATAATAATAATAATAATAATATGATAACAATAATAATGTAAATAATAACAGTAGTAATAAAAAAATTAAATAAAATAATCGATGGTGATGATGATATTTTGTGATGCCAGCAACAGTAATCAATAATAATAAAAGTAATAATAATAATGATGATGTAATAGTAATAATAATGCTAATAATATGACACATACCCAACACATACCACACCTATCCTAGCTTCAGTGTCAGTGTGTGTTGTTTTATTAAACTTTTTTAATAAGTATTGATATTCACTCTTCCAAATCTTCCTGCACTGGTTTGCCTCCGATTGGGTGAAAAACCTAGGACTAGTTTGCAAAATAATTTTTTCCAAAAAATTCAAAATACCCCCCAAAATTTTGTCTGGCATGAGCCAAGAATTCTGAGCCTGCGATGAGTGGTTTAGGAGCTATGAGCGAATTCAAAATTTTTGATTACTGTAGCACCCCCGTCAGGCCAATTGGGACGAGCCTTCACTGTAAAAAAAAAAAAAACACAATTTGTTGAGTCAACTTAAAATAACTGTTATCCTGTTGCCTTAAAAGTTTACGTTCAGCCAACTCAAGTAAGTTTATTCAAGTTGAAATTATACATTCTTAGATTTTCAAGTTGACTAAACTCAAAAATTTGTTTGTTAAACTTAACAGCTGTGTTTGTTACTCGGCTGGCTTAAAATTTTAAGTTGAATTAACTAGTAAAACATAACATTTCAGATTGACTAAAATGTTTTCAAGTTGACTGAACTTAAAATTTTAAGGCAGCCAGGTAACAAATTATTTTAAGTTGACTCAACAAATAGTTTTTTACAGTGTTGGTGACATTTGTAGACAGTGTGAGTACTACCATCCACCTAAGTTTGAAGTCTCTACGACTTACCGTTTGGTCTGCCCAAACAGTTTTATGTGCAGACTGCTGATTATTGGCCATTCTAACAATTACAATAGAGTTTTAGTGCTACAGGCTTGAACCCCTAATGAAACTTCCTGAGAATAGAGTCTATTATTAGAACTTGGTTGAAATCAAATCAAAGTTGAAATCAAATCAGTACAAAACTCCTAATGGGTTTATAAAGTTTCATAATTAAAACAGTATCAATTTTCACTATGACCTTCATAATTTTAGCATGTTTGGCATCCTACATTGCAATGTGGTCACTCACTGAGGTCTAAGTTAAGTTTCACATATCTGAAATGCCCATTAAAGTCATTCAAAGCACCATGTTCAACTCACTGTAAATGTTCCAGCTCTCTCTAATGTCTTATTCTTAGATATTATGCTATCAGTCTTATGCTTTGTCTCTCTCAGGTCATCTCTCTGAACTGAGTCAGCTCATGTAAACATGCTAGGCTGCTACCAAAGCACTCTGCTCACATTAGTGAGGCCATAACGCATGATAAGACTGATAATAATTCCATGTTTTCTTCTGACTCACTGTAACATTATCCCTGAGACAGGAGGACAGCCATAAATACAGGAAGTTTCAGGATTTCGTGCGCGTAAGTGGAAGGCATGCGGTATCACAGTTAAAAACAATGAACGATTGCAGCTTTTCGTAAATGGTCATAAATGGCTTTTTACTGTAGAGTTCTTCTCTTTGGCTCCTTTCTGTCTGTTCTCTTGCCTCTGTCTGTGTGTGTCTGTTTGCCATGTGTCTTTTCTGTTTGCTATAGGCTTCTCACACAAACATGGCCTTAGCCAAACATGGCCTAATACATGCGTTCACTTTACACAGATTTAAAGACAGCTAAACATTGTTTTTTTTTTACCATCATTGTTTTTAACTGATATACTCTCTAAGAAAAATGCATAAAAATAGGGCTGTTTCTTTATTGATTTTTTCACAGGTGTTTTACCCACATTTTGAATTACAGATTGAATTTAACAAATTTAGCAAACTTCTGACTAGTTTACAAAGGAATTTTTTTTGTTGCATTTTTTCAACCATGTAACAAACGGTTTGATTGACAGCAGTGGTTCTAGAGGAAGTTATTCAGAATGAGGAGTTCTATCGTTTGATACAAATATTGAAAAACTGTGCAATATACAATCATTTACGTTCTTAAAAAATGTGATATTGGCCGATTTCTTTTAAATTTCTCACAGACCTTAAGGGCTGTGCGTCAAACAGGCCCACAAAGTTTTGTTCCGATCGACTGTTGAGTTTGTCTAATAGATGCTCAGTTCATCGGCCTATGGCAGCCACATTCACATTTTAAATTTCAGATTGAATTTAGCAACGTTTGTCAGTATTTCATTACATTTACAGTTGAAGTCAAACGTTTACATTCACCTTGCAGAATTTGCAAAATGTTAATTATTTTACCAAAATAAGAGGGATCATATAAAATGCATGTTATTATTTTATTTAGTACTGACCTGAATATGATAAAAGACATTTACATATAGTCCACAAAAGAAAATAATAGTTGAATTTATAAAAGTGACCCTGTTCAATGACTCTACGATTTTGAGATCCATCTTTTCACAATGATGGACTCATATGCAACTATTACAGAAGGTACAAACACTCACTTCAAACACTCACTGATGCTTCAGAAGGTAAAACGATGCATTAAGACCCGTGAATGTAAACTTTTTCAGGGTAAATGTAAAGATCAGGGTAAATGTAACTTATTTTGTATCTTCTGCAGCTTCTGAAGGGCAGTACTAAATGAAAAAAAAATTATATTTAGGCAAAATAAAAATATACACATCCTTATTCCGTTCTTAATGCACCATTTTTCCTTCTGAAGCATCAGTGAGTTAAAGTAATAGTTGCATATCCCTCAGTTGTGTGAAAAGATGGATCTCAAAATCATACAGTCATTGTTGTAAAAGGGTTCAAATATACATAAAGGCTGAAAAACCAAAGAATCCGTGAGACCTCAAAGACTTTTCTGAAGAACAGCGAGCAGTTTAACTGTTCAGGACAAACAAGGGACTCATAAACAACTATGACTAAACAAAAAACAGCTGTGGATCATTCAGGTAACAACACAGTATTAAGAATCAAGTGTATGTAAACTTTAGAACAGGATTTTTTATGAAGTCAACCACTTTTATGTGAAATATCTTATTCAGGTCAGTACTAAAAAAACAACAACAACATGCATTTTGTATGATCCCTCTTATTTTGGTCAAATAATTACCATTTTTCAGATTCTGCAAGGTGTATGTAAATGTTTGACTTCAACTGTATATGTATATTGGCCTTGTCACTCCTAAAACTCTGTTATTTGAAATAAACAAACAAACAAATACATAATAATACTGCATACAATTTTTAAATAAGAATGTTACAAAAAAATCATGTGTAGCATTTTAGGACACATGCTGTGTCACACTTGATGGAACCCATTAGACATTTGGTGTAAACTGTGTCTTTACTTGAATGAGTAATTTAACTCTTTAATAAACATGTTCAGTAAAAATAGACACTTTTTTTAAACAAGGATACGTAAGGGATAACCAACGGTTTCAATCAAAGTATTTTACTGACTTGGAACTACCTGTGCATTAAATGGTTTTACTGCATACCTGCCAGCCAATCAGAATCCAGTACCCAGACATTTCATGGAATAATTATGAATAATGTAAATAATGCAGCAATGAACAAACTGTTTTCTGTTTTTAACTGACAAGCAAGACATTACTTCCTTAATTTTGTTTTCCTGTTCTAATCTGTTTATGCTGTCAGGCCTGTTCTGTATACTCGCTTTCCCCACATATAGTTTTATGATTTTTCATTTAATTTCATTTTATGCCTAGTGGAATTATTACACACAATCCCACTAAAACCTAAAATCAATACAATTACAACAAGCGCCATAGTAAAAGGTGCTCCCGTTATTGATCAGAAAATAAAACACCATACATTTTCATATGAAAGTATCTACATTCAACATTCAAAAGTGTCTTCTGTTGAGTTCATCTGAGTCTCATCCACAGGACAATCATCGCGTCAAAAGACATTATTCACTGTCTGGTATTTGTAGTGTTATCATAGCATAAACATTGATCCAATCAGTTTGTGCTTGTATTATCTACTGTGGCTTTTTCAGTGTTTATTCATACTGATAAGCTGAAGTGTGAGTATCAGTATCTACCGTGTGTTGTTTCTCCTCATTGACTTTTATGGTTGCACAGGTCGAGCGACCAGGAGTGTGCGACTCCAACCAGAGACAATCCTAAATATTTTTTACAACAGAAGCCTCAGTTAATGTTCCTGTAAACATATGTAATATAAACAGAGAAATGATCAATCTGTACCAGCAGATGAGTTCTTACACACTGTAGGCTGACCATATTTATATTTGATAAAGAAAATGTCCTCAAGTAAAACCGCAATGTACTGAAGACCACTGACATTTATGCAACTTGTAGTCTATATGCCTTTTATTAGCAGCTGTGAGGATTTACACTTTAATCTATTCCTGCATTTATAGGAGCACAGAGAAAAAAATGTGCCTGATTGTTTTTTGATGTGGATTGTACAAAAATTAGATTTTTAGCAAAAAGTAAGCATGAAGTTAACCCATAACCTAACCATCAGGTGTGATGTAAGAAGACTGTACTAAAACATATGAAACATCCTACAAATTTGTATGAATTGGCCATCATTTCACAAAAATGTTAGCTATGAAGTGCCATGAAATTGTATTGAACTACTCTACCTGCAAAAGATGCATTTATATGTTGGAGGAATATCTAATAACAAGTTAGAAGACTGATTACTCAGTTGTTAACTGAATTAGTAGAGTAGAATGAATTAATTCATTAAGGAGGTTAGAGAGTAGACAAAAATAGCTTTTAAAAAAAATGCAGCTGCTACTGATGAGATGAATGCAGATTCATATGCATATGACTGTACCTGATAATTAATAGCCTTATTATAAGCAATATCAAGTTCAAGTTGAGCTTTATTGTCATTCCGCTACATGTGTGGACATACAGTGGAACGAAATGTCGTGTCTCGCAGGACCACAGTGCTACATAAATAAACAAATATAAACATACAACACTAGACATAGGAACAATTTTTAAACCTATACATAGCTAACCTACTGAAAGCGGTAATCTAACTACACATATACTATAAATAATTGACTATATACACAAAACATAAGACAGACTACATAAGTACTTTACATAATAACTGTGCATGGTATTGTGCAAAAGAGGTATTTAGGGTTAGGAACCAAATAGTGCAATTTTATTTGTGGTGCAAGTAAACATTCAGGTCCTTATAACATGAATTGTTAATATATATGTTATATAATATAATGCTGCAGTGATGATGTATTTTTGTAGGCATTTTAGCAGTTCTCTAGTTACACTGTCCTCAAGTCATTAGATTCTTTTTTTATGTCTTTGAATGTTTTTTAGTTAAATATCTGAAATATTTATTTTATTCTACAACATAAATACACCAGTAATATCCCCTTGTATTTTTAAAGCTTTTATTTGTTGGTTGTTTCAGGCTTATATATATATATAAAGCTTAATAGTGATGTTGAAGACACACTACCAGTCAAAAGTTTTTGAACAGTAAGATTTTTTTTTTTAAAGAAGTCTGTTCTTCACCAAGCCTGCATTTATTTGATTCAAATTACTGCAAAACAGTAAAATTTTGAAATATTTTTAATTTTCTATTTGAATATATTTGACATTTTTCTCTACTTTGGATCAAATTAATGCAGGCTTGTTAAGCAGAAGAGACTTTTGCCTGGTTGTGGACAACTATGGTGTTGTTTGTTGGTATAGTCTACGTCTATAAGTTTTTACTTCTGACGATATTATATAGGCTTTGAAATTCATAAAGTTGTGTTAATTTGTGAAAAAAAATGGAGGAATCATACACTTTTGTTGGTCACAGAGATTATTTACTGCAATAATAATGATATAAAAAATCTGTAAAAAAATCATATTGGTTTGTTTGATGAGGAAATCTGATGCTAAACACTGGAGCAATTGATTAAGGTTTAAGGAATTATCCACCAGTTCGCCAAAATGTAAAATAGTTATGAATATCCAAGACAGTGTTTTGAGATTTGTCCAGACAGATCTCACAGGAAAACAAGGTGGGATTTTGTATATTTTTCACCCCTAACTTTCCCCTAAGCATATCCGTCACTGGGGCAAAAGCAGATCATGTGAAAACCAACTAATGAGATCAAATTATCCAATTCACTGAAATGTAAATTAGTTAAAAACTGCCTTGATATTGTGTTGATTTGTCCGTTCATCCATACTATTTGCATATTATTACATTTCCCAAATTCCCAACAATTACGTTAAAACAAAATTGAGTTGTTTGTCAATATTTGTAATTTGAGGAATCTGATAATTAGGGTGGTCTCATTAAAACACTTGAAGATTAATTCCACTAGCAAGTTAACTGATCCAGATTGGCTATTGATTACCACCCCCTGCCTTTGTCAGTAATCAATGACGTATAATTAACATTTCCAGCTCACATTTTCTTCCTGAATCTTTATTCAAATGAGTGTCTGTCATTTATAGATTTGAGAGATTTTTTTTTTCATCAAAAGCCCGATAATGACAGTTCTGCGCGAGAGGACACGTTTGCACATAAAAGATCACGTATTTATCCAAACAAACCGGTTTATCACATCTTTTGTATATAATAGTGTAAAAAGATTGGATTTTTACTTTGTTGGACGCAATCTGGATTAGCGAAGGTCAAACTACGTTCGCTACGTGTGGCACGCATTCAGCACGCACTGTGTCCGCTCAAATGCGCCCTCTAGCGGGTGTACACAAGCTTTTTTTTTTTTACTTTTATTAGTTTATTTAGCAGACACTTTAATTAAACGCGATTAATATTGTTTGTAGTACACATTCTTCTTTACTTTAAAAACGACGGCGCCATTTTGAATTTACCTTACCTGGGTGTTGATTACTCATCTGACGCAACATGACGTCTTCTAAATAAATACGTAAAATCCCGTCACAAAAAGCTGATGTATTTAAAATTAGATGTTATATTTGCAAATGAAGACATTAAGGCCCTTAAAGCCCCATTTTGATTCACAAAATATAAAATGGTGAATGAAAAAGGTCCATAAACCACCAAGGCTGTACGCTGTTTTTACCACATCAGGTGAGTTTTTATAGTCTCAATGCAAAACAATTTAGTAAAATCAAAGTATAATAAAAATACAACGTTTTGTTTCCATAGTAGGCTAAGTACTGTAAATTTCGACTGATGTGTCTTAAAACACTGATCCAATCAAAATTGAGTATCAAATCAAAATTCTGTGTTTTACAGTCCTGGGTGCTTATTGCTTAGTATATCATTTTAAATCGAAATACAGTATCTAGAAAACACTGACACCATTATCCTACATGTTTACATCTTCTTCTGACAAATGACATTTTAATGAAATTTTGCATATAATATATTGTTATGCTATAAGCATATAATAAAAACATTAAGGCCCTTGAAGCGGTTCTGAATTGTGAAAACTCATGTGTGTTGTGGTAAAACAGTGCCCATTCTGATGATATTGACAATATTTTGAACTTACTGCTGAATTATGTAACAGTTTTAAATTGACTAGGCCTATACTACAAAAAATCACAATATTCAATTTCATTTTAAGCATTTTAAATGCTTATAATCAACTGTTGAGATTTATTGATGATTGTTTGAATTACTCAGTCTCAATTCATTCCGTTTTAATCCATATTATACAGCAGTTTTGTTAATGTTTAGAGTACTATAGATATTGTAATCATAGGGTTGGATGGCTTGTGCCAATGACTCTTTAGCTTATCATTAACACTCTGGTTGTGTGTAAGTGCTGGGTGGGGTTTGGACCTCCCTCTGTGGTCTCATGAGCTATAAAAGCATCATGGTCTGGTGAGAGAGGAACAGATCATCGCCAACAACCAACATCAGCTCTACACAATCCTTCTGGGCCCGAACATCTACTGCAGAGTAAGTAGCATTCTGCTAATTTCACTTTTTAAAGCTATGAACATATGTTGATGATAACTTCAACATAACAGCATCGGAATCAGGACCACGGATAGCTCCATAACAAAATGCATCAAGTGAACTTGACAAAACTGTTTAGCATTGAGTTTAACGTCTATGGAGGATATCAAGTTCTGTAGACTTTGGTCCTTCTGAATCAAAAGTACATCCTACTTGAATGAATCCTAAAGGTTTTCTGTCTTTGTCTATCAGATGGCAAGTTCACTGAGATCCTGGACCGTGCCGCTGGCTCTTGCACTGTGTGTCATAGTGTGTCTTAGCAGTCTGGCTGAAGCTTACCCACCCAAACCAGAACCTCCAGCGGGAGATGTGGGTCCAGAGGAGATGGCCAAGTACCACACGGCTCTAAGACACTACATCAATCTCATCACACGACAGAGGTGAGCCTAGAATTGCCTATGTGTATAATTCTATGTGGCAGAAAAATCAGCATTAGAGGCTAAGAGTAGCACTGATTACTTAATAATTACTTTAATTAAAAAAATTAAACAGATTTGCAAAAAAAGGTCTAATATTGAATAATTTAACAATGCTACATTTAAAAATATCAATAAAAAGTTTCCATCATGTACTATATTTTTTAAATATGTATCACCTCTAATGCAGTTATCAAAATAACAAAAGCAGTCATAATGACAAAAATGAGTATTCAAATTGTACTTCTGTGTACGAAAATATGTTAAAATACTCGATTTAATGTCAAAGAACTATACAAAAACACAAGTAAATAAATAATAAAAAAAAAATATGCAGAAGCTGTAATTTTCAATATCACTGGATGTAGTAAAACACCCACAGAAATCTCTGGAAACTAGTTCTCATGAATCATTCATAAAATGTCAAAATTGGCTAAAATTTTTATTAATAGTCCTAATCTGACTCAGAGAAAGATGGGATTCATGTCAAAAGGACAAATGTGACCCTGGACCACAAAACCAGTCATAAGTAGCATGGGTATATTTGTAGCAATAGCTAACAATACATTGTATGTGTCAAAATTATTGATTTTCTTTTATGCCAAAAATCATTAGGATATTAAGTAAAGATCATGTGTCATGAAAATATTTTGCAAATGTCCTTTTGTAAATATATGAAAACTTAATTTTTGATTAGTAATATGCATTGCTAAGAACTTTTCTCAATATTTAGATTTTTTTGCACCCTCAGATTCCAGATTTTCAAATAGTTGTCTAAATATAGTCTTATCCTAACAAACCATATATCAGTGGAACATTTATTTATTCCGCTCTCAGTTTCAAAGAATTTAGCCTTATGACTGGTTTTGTGGTCCAGAGTCACAAATGCTATGAAATGCACATCATACAGGCTTTATTTTTGGAATTTGGAATCTAAAATTAGTAAGAAACTAGTGGATTTCTTTCAGCAAATATGATTTGTGATGTCATTGTTCAAACATTATATATGCAATACTACATTTTTCTTTTATATATCTGGTAACACTATTTGTTAACATCATTTAATACATTAGTAATCATGTATTATTAATAAATCTTTTAAAGCAATTCTTAATGTAGATTAATGGTAAATTCTAAACATTTGAGTTATATTATAAATGAGCAACATCAAACATTCATAAATAGTATATGTATAAATTAACATTAACCTAGATTAATAATGCTTCTTCATGTCTCGTTATTAAAAATTGTTCAGTAAAATGAATTTTGTAAAAGCATCTTGCATAAATCATCACACTGGATTGAATGTGACAAAATACGTAATGATTTTACAACCAATTCATACACTAATTTGTTTTGGTCGTGTTTTATGACTAAAGCCCATTCAGATGATTCTTGAAATATGATTCTGTGGAAAATCAGCAGAAAAAGCTAATGGCCCGACAAAGATTTTCAGATGATAATGGAGAGTATGATGTCTATATTAATGGCACCATTTCTAGCGCATCTCTCTCATATTGACGTCATTTACAGAACCACTGTACTGCAGTTTTCATATTCCATTTTCCAGTCACTGGGTTATTACTTCAGCCTATATTATATTTGTTTAAATATCCCTTAAATGTACAGCAGGTACAATCATGATATTAAATGTTAAGACCATAGTAAAAAAGAAAATCAAAAAAACATCAGCTAGTGGCCAACAAAACATTTCTAATTTTCTTTTAGTTTAAGTTGAAAAATGTATAAAAATGACAAATCACACATATTTTAACTAAAATAGTTGGTTGCTAAGGTTACCAAGGTTCTTGTTGTTTATAAGGCTCTATTATTTATAAAGCTGCTTTGAGGAATGCTGTATTTTGAAAGCACTAAACAAATAAATTGAACTGATTCGAATTAAGGTTTCCCAGGCGAATAAACTCCATCTATTTGCCAGTTTAAGCAAAACCACTTTTTTTTCGGTGTTAATGGTTTTACCAAATTGTGCGTTGCTATGGTTTTATCTGAACACTCACACGTGTGCGAGGGACGGACTGAGTTGCCAGATATCCTTCAACCTGTACGCAACCCCTCATTATTGTGCTGTGCGTTAAGATAGATTGTTATTAAGTGGGATTAACATGTCTGGTAACGTCTCTGATGATGCACGCTAGAGATGTACCCTGATATTTTCTGCAACGAGTTTAACCTTAAAAGGCCACAATTAAATGACGATCATGTGTTATTTTGGTTTTGTTTCTCGTTGATTTCTTTATATTTGTGAATTGATCTACAATTATCTGGAAGATCTCTCTCTTTTGGTTAAAAATGGATGTTGGATTGTAATTGTTTTTGGTGCTGTTTGTTCAAGCCTGCATCACTAATACTATTGCTCATACTTAGAGACTTGAATGACAGATCAAATCATGCATTTTCATACATCATCTCATTTTTCAGATATGGGAAGCGATCCACCCC
This sequence comes from Cirrhinus molitorella, assembly GCA_033026305.1. NCBI lineage: Eukaryota > Metazoa > Chordata > Actinopteri > Cypriniformes > Cyprinidae > Cirrhinus > Cirrhinus molitorella. The sequence goes on along the minus strand of CM065136.1, from coordinate 26,819,379 downwards.
TGAGGCCGCTGTGGCTGAACTGCTGTTCGGTGAAGATGAGCAGGATGTCAGGCCTCGGTGAGCAGTGAGGGAACATGCTGGAATATCTTTGTTTCTGTCGTTTCGTATGACTGCATGTTATATTTAATCACAGAGATGCTAAAACACCAGCTCAGTCAGTCACAGTCAGTCCAGAGTTTGAAACCCCTTGGAGATATTAAACTGATTGTTTTTGTTTCTGTGCAGGGTCGAAGACTTGTTATGGTGATGTGACTCCTCTCTCCTTCTCTGGTGCCGTGGCTTTCTTCATCCATCCAACTCTATGATGATAAATGAGTTTACTGAACAGGAGAAACCAGCATGAGCCAAACCCTCATCAAATGAGGCTCCAAAAACACCTCATGATCTGTACATCTCTATCATTCTCTTTCTCTCTCTTTCTCTTCCTCTCTCTTATAATTTGATTTATGCTTTGTGAAAGACAATTGTAAATAATGTATTATCCAATGACAAAATTGACAATAATAAAGAATAACTGAATGTTGAACCCGTGATTCCTTTCTTCATTTATACATTTACAGTGTCTGAACTAGTACATCTGTCCACTAGATGGAGGAAATCAACAATATTTCCACTTTTTACATATTTTGCCATCATCGTTTAATGAATCCCAGTTTGGGTCTTTTGGTTTTTATTGTTATGAGGTAAATTAAAACAATATAAAATAACATTGTTGCACTGAACAAAAAAGCATATTTTACAGACATTCTTTAAACCAAATATAAAGTACAATGTAAACACCATGCAACCTACTGTGCGTAAATACAGTATAAAATCTCTAAATAAAAATGGAGACGAAAATACTATCAATAAGAAGAGTCCACGTCTAAAAATCTTTTATCACATATTTGAACAAGCAGCACGGTAATGCCACTTTTTTCATTTGAAGTAGCCTACCTAATGTACTGCCACAAGGGTCTAATTCTGGAAAAATAACCTAACTTGCTGTTGTTATTAATGTAATTTAATAGCATGTAAAGACGGAGAGACTGCGGTATATGGTGAATTGCTTTTAAAGCTGTAAAGGACTTAGTGATTTGTGACTGGGTAGAAGAGGTGATGTGGTGGGGTCCGCAGAGAGGCGTGGAATGTGCTGCCCCTTTAAGACTCAAAGCATCTCAATACAACAAAAGCGCATCGCCGCCGGTCAGAGACGTGATGTAAAGCGGTTACACAGATTGTTTAAATCTTCGTTTAGTTGTCAGGTCATGAGATACTGACTGAGTTGATGTTCTGGTTTAAAGCGTTCTATGTGACAATAATCCTGTCTGTTAGACTGACTGGTTGTTGTGTTTTCAGGTGTGTTTGCGGTAAATAAGACGTGAATTTATTAACGGTTCGAGAGCCCATGGATTGTACGCGTTAATTCGGCGACCGTCATCATGACCACCGTCTGCAAAAAGTGAAAGACGTGCACTGCTGGTTTATTTCACCCTGTCAGACATCACAGGTGAGTCAAAGACGTTCATGACAGCTAGCGAAACAGCTCGTTACACCGCTTTCTGCACAGCGAGTGACGCGACAAACAAGTAGCCTAGGCTATAGAGTTTGATTCGGACTGAATTTGAGTCTTATTTTACTAATGTCAGTGTTTGTCTAAGATGCTCGTTCAAAAATACCATGGTATTACATGGGCTTTTCGGGACATTTGGTACAATGGTAATAGATTTTTTTTGAAGAAGGCTACTAGAAAATGAAAAATGTGCTTTACTGTCTGATAGGCTACCATCACTGTACCTCTCATAACTCATGCGTTTAGGCTATTTTAATTATGAAAATCATGCTGTGCTGAGTATGTAGGCTATGTATGTGTGAATGAATAAATAAATAATAAATAACTAATATTGCAGTTAATTAACAGTTTGGATAATTCACAATGACGTCACCTATTATGAAGATATTTAAGATTTAATTCAGAGTTTTTTTTCACTTCATAAGTGGTTAGAAAAGGATACTAGCTGTTGTAAAGTGCAAAAACAACAACACATTTACTGCATGATGCTTAGTGCAAAGTTTCTATTCGTGGACTTTATTATTATTACTTTTTTCAAACAGATTGTTCTTATTTTTCGCAATATATTTTGTTCCTTTTTTATCCTTTCTTTTACAGCTGTGAGACAGAGTATAATACTTTTTTATTTTATTATTTGTTAAATTTAATAAAATTATATCTATTTGTATAAAAAAATAGCTTTGCATCACAGCAGTGGGAATCATTATTATTATTTTTAAAGTATATTACAATAAAAAAGCATTTTAAATGGCATTATATATATATATAAACACAACCTTAAACATTTTATTTCAGCTAGTTGCATTTTTTTTTTTTCATTTTTAAAAATGTTTATTTACTTTAAATCAATGATTAATTTTGTAACGTTTTTAATGTTGAAATATTTTTACTATTTAATATAACTATTAAAAAAAGCTTGAAGTCAGTATTTTTTTTTTTTGGTTTTGGAAATAAATGATAGAAATTAATACTTTAATTTAGCTAGGATGCTTTAAATTAATCAAAACTGATAATAAAGACATTTATAATATTACAAAAGATTTCTATTTCAGATAAATGTCGTTTTTCTGAAATTTCTATTCATCAAAAAAATTCTACTAAGCTGTTTTCAACAACTAAAACATAATAATAATAATAATAGTAAATGTTTTTTGAGCAGCAAATCAGAATATTGGAATTCTAATTCTTTTTTAAGGACCATGTGACTGGAGTAATGATGCTAAAAATTCAGCTGAAACCACATGAATAAATTATTATTTTTTAAATATAGTAAAATAGAAAACTTGTTTTAAATAGACAAAATATTTCAAAATTAATACAAAATATTATTAAAATTGTATTGCCATTTTAGTGATACTAAAATAACACAGATTTGTATTTCTATTACTACATTTCAATTATTATTTAATTTATTCTTATTATTTTGTTACATCCTTTATTTGTTGTTGTTCATTTCCCAGAGGTCCTGTTTTGGGCTATTTGAGTCAATTGTTTGTTCTTTTAACATGTGTTTGCTGGCTTGTGTGGGAAAGTGGACACCTCTTCAACTCCCACGTTCATTTCTGTGTCTCATTCATAAACATGACATGACCTCTCTGCTTCTGTTCCACTCTGTGTGTGACAGCTTTACCCACGTGTGCAGCTCCAGGGACTGTTTCCATGAAAACTGGTGATATATCAGTGCACTCAATAAAATGAAGTGACAATGCAAGATGTGGTATTTGACCTCAGAAGTTCTAAGCTGTTTCATATTTCAGATTCAACTGATTTTGTTTCTACTGTAAAATTGAGTTTGGCTGTAAGGCAATTTACGGTACATGTCTGCGACTGATGAATACTATGCTGTGGTACATCAGCATATCACTCAGTTGGCACATTTTTGTACACCAGGTGGCACAACAGCTGTCCAAGAAGAAAATTTGCTAATTTAATTATCTGTATGTAGACACACAAAGACAGACCGTGAACACTTCTGACTAGTTTGTCCTAAATCCGCTTACTTGAATAATGTACATCGCGTAATGAAGAACATCAATTGCATTTCTAAATGACATGCCTAAACACAGAGCAGCACTATTAACAAGATTTACTCTCTCATTTTCTACTTCTTTTGCTCCATTCAAATACCCTACAGTAGAAGCTCTTGGGATTTTGTGTGTTGCCAGGCAACCGTCGCTGCAGCTGCGCAGCCGGAGAGCTAATGCTACAGTGCTGTTAGTGCTGACCTCCCACTGTCATCTGCTGTCCTGACTGCTTTTGGTTAAGCTAATTGAGCTTATGTGTGTAACGGCGTGCGTATCTTTTAACACAGCTGTAGCTGGGTAATTCAGAAGCACTTGCGCGCCAGTCGTGAGAAAATTCACAATGAATTATTGGACAAGGAATACAAGGAATCATGCTGAGAGGTTCATGATATAAGTGGAAATTATAATTACTGCCCAGCCTTTGGCTAACAGTAGCAAGTAGCAAATCATGTTCTGTCGGTGTGTATTTGGCTGCTCAAACGAGTATAAATTATGCAGTTTTCCAGCAAAGGAGGGTGTAGGAATTAGTTATTGTTTAAATTTCAAATAGCATTCAAATTATTGTTCTAAAATACAACAATTAGTGTTCTAAACTAAAGACTGGAATTATTTTTTTTGAATGTTTAAAATTCAAATATCAAATAACATTCTAAATCATTGTTCTAAAATAAAACAATTAGTGTTCTAAACTAAAGACTATGTAAGGATCAAGTTATTTGATATATGCCATCTATGCTTCATATTAGAAGAAACACAACTATAGGGGTTGTCTGTGCTTGTCTGAATGTGCTTTGTATGGAAATGTATGATTTTTAGAAAAAACACTTAAAGTTTCATTTAAAATAGTCAGAAGATCTCATATTGCTGTTGCTGAGACATTCAGACACAAAGAACGAAGACTCCAATGCTGAAACAGTTAAACTTGTAAACAAGTTACAATACAAATGCTCATGTCTTAAATTCTTCACTTTCACACCCTCAAACCCTCAAAGTTTTTAATATTTCAAATCCTCAAGCTTTTATTTCAGCAGGATATTCGTAAAATGTTGTAAACTTCTGTCAATAAGAAAGAAATTAAATTATGTGAATGTATATAGTAAAGTGAAGTGAACCTAGTGCACATTGCGTTCTTAAATGCACATTAACTTTTTATATGTTTTGCATACAGACAACAGCGTTGTCAAAATGATCCCTGTTTACACAGATCCGCAAAAACAACAAAAAATACTGTGTTACGCATGCCAGACCAGTTTGGGAGGTCGCATTGTAAAGAAACACTGCACATATTATGGAAGCCTGTTTCTGTCACTGATTAAAAATAAAAAGGTAATTGTGACAGAATTGCGATACATTAAGTCATAATTCTGAGAAATAAAGTCTAACTGCAAGATATAAACTCATAATTCTGACTTTTTTCTCAGAATTGCGAGTTTATATCTTGAAATTTATATCACGTTTTTTTTCAGAATTAAGATATAAACTCGCAATTGTTAGAAGATATCAGTCTTTTTCCTCCTCAAAATTAGACTTTATATCTCACAATACTAAGAAAAAAGTCAGAATTGCAAGATATAAACTCACAATTGCGAATCTCTCGATTCTAATTTTATTTCTCATGATTGTGAGTTTATATTACGCATTTCTGAGAAAAGAAGTCTGAATTGTTTATACTGAGTATATTGAGTTTATATCTTGTAGTTCCGACATTATAGCTTGCAGTTGCAAGTTTATATCTGACAATTCCAAAGAAAAAAGTCAAAAATTGAGAGATTTAAACTTACAATTGCAAAAAAGTCAGAACTGCAATATAAACTTGCAATTGCAGAAAAAAATCTGAATTGCACATTTTTAACTCACAATTCTGACTTTATTTCTTGCAACTGTGAGTTTATAAAAAGTCTGAAATGCGAGATACAAACTCTCAATTGCAAAAAAAGGTTAGATTTGTGAGATTTAAACTTGCAATTGCAGAAAAGGTGAGAATTGCGAGATATAAACTCAAAATTGCAATTGTTTTTATCTCGCAATTCTGACTTTACTGCACATTGCATTCATGAGCTTATATCATGCAATTCTGAGAAAACAATTCTGACATTCCTTAGAGCTCCATGTTTACAGTGGGGGAAATAATTATTTGATCCCCTGCTGATTTTGTACATTAAAAATTGCTATTTTGTATCTTACAATCCTGAGTTTGTATCACGCAATTCTGTGAAAAAAAAAAAAATGCAAAAACTGTTTTTTTATTTTTTTTATTCGTTGGCAGATCGGGCTTCCATAACATATGCAGATATGCCTATAGACTGAACATGTACTACACATGTACATGACATCACCATTTTTGTGCAAATTTGCTTTTTGTAGTTTACATGGAGCTGATAATAATATCATTTTCCAAAACTTGCACTTCGAAACCTGTTTTCAAAATGTTAAATAACAAAAAACAAATACCGCACACTACAGCCTTTTCATGTTGCCATGTAAATAGGTGGCCAAAACGCACAAAAAGTTTGCCGTTTTAGTTGAAAACTATTTTTTGTAAAGGCCCCCTGAAAACATGGAAATATAAGCTGTGTGCGTATAAATAAGTGTAAAAATCGCAGTCTTTAATTTGCAATTTGATAAGATATGTCACAATTTCGGTTGTCATTCGAATAGTTGTGCTGGCCCATTTTTTATTTTGATGTTACATTTGATTTTTTTTTAACTATTAGCTTTTCAACAACTCACAAACCCCCGTTTGAGAAACCTCCTCTGTTCTAGTGAAAGGATGAATTTTCTTCATAAAACATTTTAATGAAAATCTATTAATATTTTGTTTGAAGTAATCATTTTATAAACAGCATTTCATGTTGTGGTTAATTATGAATGTAGTAACTTTTTTGTAGTAACTTTTTAAAGTAATCTTTTTTATTAGAAACTGTACCCCACATCTTTTGCTCAAAAGCCAGTACTTGGTGTAGATTGTAATTACTATTTAATGCAGTCCCTGTTGTTGCCATGGCGAACCGGCACAAAGAAGAAAAGAAAAAAATAGAAGCCGCGTGTGTGAGAGGCGCTTATGGTTGTCTTGGTTACAACCATTCTCCCATGTAAAGTAATGAGAAGCCCAACCTGAGGGAGCTGAAAGGGGCTATTTTTAGTCCAGATTCACCAGTCCCTTGGGGTTTGTGCCTTTTTTGATTGTTGGTTTCTTTGTGTTCTTAAACAGAGCTAAAATTGATTGTAGACTGTGTGAACTTTTGTCTATGTTAAACGTAATGTGCAGTCACTACTTTAAGTAAGTCATTTGTAGGTGACCTGTTTTTTTCTGAACAGTGGCAGACAGGGGGTTGGTTTGTGTAACCTGTTTGGAACCTTGACTATGTCATGATACTTAAATCAAATGGGTGGAGATTGGCCAGTTCACTTAAAGTTTGCAGATTGCACAGGTGACCTTAGAGCTTCAGCAGAGCCAGTAAGTGGCAAGTAGCAAATAACAGATGAATCACAGACTACCGTTCTTGAATTCTAGGCAATTCTGTGATTCGTACCACAGCTTTTTACTCACTAAAATGATTCAGTTTGGATTGTCATATAAACCCGGAATGGATACTGAAGTGTACATCATACAGCAGCAAATCTGCTTCATCTTTGTGTATTATAGGATCTTTTGACGAATGACACTAGGGCTATGCAATATATTGAAATTATCCTAATATCGCAAATGTACATATCGCGATATGCATATGACCACAGCTTGCAATATTTGTTGCCATGAACAAAAAACAAAGAGAAAATCTCTCAATGTTCTTGCTTAAATAACATTTGTAAAGTGATGTTAAAATGATTACACAAATGTTAAAATGATATTTTTATGTAATGCTACACTGTAAAAAAATGTCAGTGGATTTACCGGTAAAAGACTGTAAAAATGCTACAGGTGGTTAACGGTAAGTTCCCCTACTATATACGGTGAAAAACTGTATTGGACATTGCACGTAAGGTAATTTTAAGGTAGTATACCTTTTTTTTGGGAGTGAAAAAGAACAGAAAATTTACAGTAAATAATCGTAAATTGACTTTCCCAGAATTCCGTGCGTTACGTTTTTTAAATTTGATGTTTTTTGTTGAAATAATCCAAAAATCCTGAAATAATCCAAAATGCTGCTAGGGTGATGCGGAAGAAAAGAATAGTTAAATAAAGTTGTTTTTTTAGTTTTTTTCCGCAACAAAAAGTATTTTCGTAGCTTCATAAAATTACGTTGAACCAATGGACTATTTTGTCTATGTTCTTGGTATCTTTCTGGACCCTGAACATGGTAGGACCCTTGCTGTCTATGGAGGGTCAGAGAGCTCATGGATTTCATCAAAAATATCTTACTTTGTGTCCCGAAGACGAACGAAGATCTTATTGGGTTGGGAGCGACATAAGGGTTAGTAATTAATTCTTATGATCTGATTTGTACAGAAATTTATAACTTTTGAAAAAAAAGTAAGCATGAAGTAAGCATGACCTCTAACCTACCTCTAAACCTAACAGTGAAGCTCAAGTAGATTGTATGAAAATGTACGAATACGATTTTTTAAATAAGAATTTGATAGGAATTCATACAAAATAGCCACCAGCTAAAAGGTAAAATACGAATAAGAATCACCATGAGATTGTTCAAAATCAAGTTATTTAAGCTAATGAATCTGAAACAATAAGACCAGGAATCTCATTTGGTGACACTAATGGTGCAGACTTCACCGTTTTTGTAGAGATAGGAACTGAGCTTTGTTAAGAATTAATAGAGCGTGCCTTTATTGAGATCAGGATTGTTTCAGGATGTATTTTGGCTTCTTTCATTGCTTGGAAAAAGAAATGCTATTCTCGTCTTTCTCTTGTGTTAAGAGATGTAATTTTGTCTATCACTCCTTTGTCTTATCTCTCACTTGTCAGTAACACACACAGCTGTGTTCAGGCTCCTGCTCTGGCAGGAGGAACTGATTGCAGGGTTTTCTGCCACTGAGGGAAGCCAATGTCACAACAGACATGTTAGAAAGAGATGGTAACAGAAAGATAACACAGAGGTATGTCACTCAGTGTTCATGTTAAGTTTAGAGTACCATAGGAATAGTTCCCCAAAAAATGAAATTTTACATATGCTTGATTCTTAATACTGTGTTGTTACCTGAATGATCCACAGCTGTGTTTTTTTTTTGTTTGTTTAGTGATAGTTGTTCATTAGTCTCTTGTTTGTCCTGAACTGTTAAACTGCCTGCTGTTCTTCAGAAAAATCCTTCAGGTCCCACAAACCAGAGTCCTGCACGCGGGCGGGTACCCGCAAAAATGGACGTAACGGGTGGAATAATATTGACGTGTCGGGTGCGGTGCGGGTCGGACTGGAGACAGGCACGGGCGGGTTCCGGGTACAATTATAACCAAGACTATTTCGACTTAATCTTAATCTTAATCTTAATTATTTCGGTGTTGTGCCGAAAACACACCGATTTTATGCAGAATAAAGTTGACTGTTTTTTTATATATATATAATTTATGATGGAAAAGTTCATATTTGACTATATTTTTAATCTAATCCTTTTAGTTTAAAATAGATTGTTCACATGTAAGCACGTATATTGTTATTGGATGTTGCGCGCGCGCGCTCTCTCTCTCTTTCTCTCTCTCTCGACTCCACTGCCAGTTCTACATATTTTTATGCAGCCTAGTAAAGTTGATTGTTTTTTTTTATTATTATTTTTTTATGAAGGAAAAGCTTATATTTGGCTTTTTAAGCCATTTAGACCTGTTTACAATAGATCGTTCACATGTACGCAATAGTTTTATATTGTTTACACGTTGGATGTTGCTTTCTCTCTCTTGTTGGGTTGCGTGTGTTCATTTTAAACGCATAAACGCATTAACTCAGAATGACTTGTGCTTGTTACATTAAAAAATAAAGGTGTTTTGTCTGCCTCATGTCACTCGGAGATTTAATGCGGGTGCGGTTCGGGCCGCGGTTTGAAGGTCAAACAAATTCTGTTAACTACTGTGGCGGGGCGGGTGTGGGTTTATCAGACAGGACCCGTGCAGGACTCTGCCACAAACTCTTTGGTTTTTCAGCATTTTCGTGTATTTGAACCCTTGCAGCAGTGACTGTATGATTATGAGATCCATCTTTTCACACTGAGGTCAACGGAGGGACTCATATGCTACTATTACAGAAGGTTCAAACACTCACTGATGCTCTAAAAGGAACACACAGTGCATTAAGCGCCAGGGGGTGAAAACTTTTAAACAGAATGAAGATATGTACATTTATCTTATTTTGCCTAAATATCATATTTTTCCCATTTTGTAAAGCCCTTCAGAAGATGCATGTTTTCCAGAAAAAATAAGTAAAATTTACCCTGATCTTCAAATTCTAAAAGTTGTTTTTCCTTCTGGAGCATCAGTGAACATTTGAACCTTCTGTAATAGTTGCACATGAGTCCTTCAGTTGACCTCAGTGTGAAAAGATAGCTCTCAAAATCATAGTCATTAGAGAGAGTTCAAATATACAAAAATGCTGAAAAACCAAAGAATGTGTGGATTTTGAAGAACAGCGGGCAGTTTAACTGTTCAGGACAAACAAGGGACTCATAAACAACTATCACTAAATAAAAAAAACAACTGTGGATCATTTAGGCAACAACACAGTATTAAGAATCAAGTGTATGTAAACTTTTGAATGGGGTAATTTTTATAAATTCAACTATTATTTTCTCTTGTGGACTACATGTAACATCTTTATGTGAAATATCTTATTCAGGTCAGTACTAAATTAAAAATAAAATGCATTTTGTATGATCCCTCTTATTTTGGTAAAACAATGAACATTTTGCAGATTCTGCAAGGTGAATGTATGCTGATGATTGAGGGCAAAACCAAAGAGAAGCTTATTGATTTATGTTTTGATGTTCTAATTAATTTTACACCCTGCTCATGGTCTCCAGAAACACTGTATTACCATGTTGGTGGTTCTCCATGCTCATATGTTGTTGTGTTTCTGTGCTTAAGGTTTGGTTTTGACAATAAGCTAAGGAGACTTGTAAAGAGCATTGGAGTGTAACACGCACACTTGAACAATCTCACTTTCTCACATACTACATTCAGCTGGGTTATGCAAAGTCTTGTTGAGGTGCACAGTCAGAGTTTAACAGCTTCAGTGAGAGCTATATTTAACACAGTGTGTGTGTAGATGTGTCGCACCATAAGATAGCACCTTTAAACTCCCTGGTATAAAGTGCCATTTAACAGTGTGTGTATCCAGGTGTGCCACTAAAATAGTGTGAAAGAGTTGGCAAATTTGTTCATGGCGTCACATGCTGATTTTCCCACTGGGATAGTGTAACGCACTAAGAGAAAACAAGAGACTGCATGTTGTGATGATTTCTATTTATGTGAAATTTTGAAAGTCTATAATAAATGTTTGTTTGCTTACCTGAAATTGGATGTTTTCAGCTTCAAATAATGATTTTCTTTTTATATCAACATGGTGCAATATATTCCTGTTTAAATGGGATAAACAAGTTGCATAAAAAGTAATCTATAAGTAATCAGATTTTCAATCAAATTGATTATATTCAATTTCTAGTCTGGTTTCTCATCCACCTGGTTTTCGCTGTGTAATTTTTATTCAGTACCATTTGTAAGTAATCCAGAACTGAATGCTCAGAGAGGGTGGATTTGGGGTAAATACTTGGGCTGACCATGTGATTTTCTCACAGTGACTCTCTCCCTCTCTCTCTTTCTCTTTCTCTAGTTGGCCTCTGACAAATTGGTACGTGGATAGACGCTCAAAGAAAACGAAAATGCCAGTAGCATCCGCCAGCTCTGACTCAGGTAAGATGCGTTATCTTTAGTTAGTAATGATTTACTGAACTTAGAGTTTGTTATCCGTCCAAAACAGAAAGGTTTTGTGATCTAATGAGGAGGGAAAGTCAGTGACAACCATAACAAGCCAGTCAGCCATTTTTGGCTGAAACCCCATAATAAACTGGAATTAAATGTTTGTGCTTCACTGAGTATCCACACATCTGCCAAGCTTCAAACCTTAGCTTTCACTGGAGAGACACTCGAGTCAATATCATTGCATTTCTCTGGACAGCTACACAGAATAAAATCAATGCATTGTTCTGTTATGATGTTCTTTTGTTGAAACAAAGACAAAAACTGAGAGATGATCACATCCTCCTGTACAGAAACTATTCTGAGAACAGGGGAGTTGGACAAGACAAGTAACATAAAATAAGCATTTGGAATTTATAGCAGGTAGAAATATTTAAGAATAAAGACTACACTACCAGTCAAAAGTACTGAATTTTAAATAGTAAGAACAGCATTTATCTGAAATAGGAATCTTTTGTAACATTATAAATGTTTTATCTACACTTTTGATCAATTTAAAGCACCCCCCATCTCTCTCTCTATATAATAGTATATTAATATAATATATAATAATATAGTGTATAATGTTAAAAAAGCTTTTTTTTTATTTCAGATAAATCTTTGAATCTGTTATATTCATCAAAGAATCCTGAAAACAAATTACTAAATAATAATAATAAATGTTTCTTGAGCAGCAAATCAGCATATTAGATATTATGATTTCTGAAGGATCATGTGACACTGAAGACTGGAGTAATGATGCTGAAAATTTAGCTTTGATCACAGGAATAAATTACATTTTAAAATATATTAAAATAGAAAACAGTTAGTTTAAAAATGTAGCAAAATTGTACAGTTTTTGCTGTAATTTGGTTTAAATAAATGCAGGCTTGGTGAGCAGAAGAGACTTCTTTAAAAAACATTAAACATTTTGAACAGCAAAACTTGAACTTGACTTAAACTTGTATTGTATGTGGAAGCAGAACAAGAGCAACACATACTTAAATGCTTTTTAAATCAGCATCACCTTGAATTGTGTCTTTTCATAGACATTACCATCTTTTTGTCATTGTGCAGGTTTCTGGTATTAAATGAATGAGCTCTTAGTGCTGACCTGCGGTCATGAGAAAACACACATTGTAATCTCCTACAGCACACAGAAATGGCTCAGAGCCAATACTTTCAGCTCTGTGATCGCACTGAATGGACTGTGCACACAGACGGAAAAGAGACCAAGAGACCAAGAAAAATTAGGTGAACTTCCCATTTCTGTGAATAACAAATGGTGCAACCTGGGACACGTTACTCTTATTCACAGGTTAGTGACCCAAATGTTGAGTTACTCCCTCTGGGGCTGCAGTCGTACTACCTACCTCAGGATGTTTGTTTTGGCTGCACTCTGATGTCTACTCAGGAGGTTTTGTAGCCTGTAAAATAAGCAAAACAAGAACTTGGGCTTGGTTTTATAGACAGGATTAGGCATTTAAGTAATTTTTATAAACGTGCCTTAGAAAAAACATTACTGGTGTGCATCTTGAGACAAAACAAAGACACTGATGTATTTTAGGATCAGTCAGTGCAAGTTTCTTTCAGTTGAAACAGCTCAGGCTTACATTTAGTCTAGAACTAGGCTTAAGCCGTGTCTGTGAAACCGGGGGTAGACCTTATATTTGCAAATATTAACATAATCTTGTTACTGGAAGTGGCATAGAGGCTAAATTGGCCTTTAAATAGATTAGGAAACAAGAACACAGAAGAAATGTACAAGAGAAAGTGAATACTTAGAATCATAGATACATTTGTGACCCTGGATCACAAAACCAGTCATAAGGGTAATTTTTCTGAAATTGAGATTTATACATTAATAAATAAATTAGCTTTCCATTGATGTAGAGTTTGTTAGATAGGATAATATTTGGCTGAGATACAACTGTTTGAAAATCTGAAATTTGAGGGTGGAAAAAAATCGAAATATTGAGAAAATCGCCTTTAAAGTTGTCCAAAGAAAGTTCTTAGCAATGCATATTACTAATTATATTAATCAAAAAGTAAGTTTTGATATATTTATGGTATGAAAATGTACTTATTTTTAAAATTTACTTTACATGATCTTTACTTAATATCCTAATGATTTTTTGCATAAAAGAAAAATCAATGATTTTGACCTAAGTTGCCTACTCATTAAATACCCGTGCTACTTACAGCTGGTTTTGTGGTCCAGGGTCACGTATAAATCCAAGATGAATACAAAGAGCACATTTCTAAGAACTTTATTGACCCAAGTGCTATTAAATAGATGCTTTTTATCCACAGTGATTTACTAATTACAGCTCTCTGGAGCAACCTATGGAATGATGGTCTAGTGAATGATGGTAGCTCATGGCTCTCTCTTTGTAGGACTTATACACTAGGGTTGAAATAGATGTAGCTTGGAATCATTCTAAACAGACAGATTAGACTAATATCTGTCCTGTAAATATGGATGTATTTCATGCTGCTCAGGTTTTAAACCTGTAGCTTTACCAGTCTGTAGTATCCTGCATGCCTTTCTGCATTGTGGTCTGCTGAGGTAGCAATGCTATTTCAGCAGATTGTAAGCACCTAAACATGCTGATCCAGAAGGCCAACTCAATTACTCACCTAATGAAGTGGTGCTTGACAGAATGTCTTGAGCTGATCTAGGTTCTAAAGTGGGTTAAAACAAGACTGTCCAGGGTCTTCATTATAGGGGATGTCAGTGCCTTCAGTTTTTGGGCAATGGCACTAGCAAGGATTTCTGTCTGAGAACTGGAAAGAGCCCAGTCAAGTTTCCACTTAAATGGTGAGCACTGACCTTCAAGACTTTGGTACATCATCACCATTAGGACCTGTTGGCTTGACCCGATCACCTAAAGAAACTGATTTTCTCGCCCTGTCATTCAGAGTCCTCATTTACCTGAACAGATCTAGATCTGTCTGAAGGATACAAGCCTCATATCACCTCATTTGACACTTGTGATAATGAGGTCCACTCAGCCACAAGTAAACACCAGCTGCCAACATCATGACAACTAACTGATCAAACATGCAATTCCTTTAGCCAGCTGTTAAAAAAAGACTCTCCCGTTTGTTTTGTTTTGTATTTATTCAATTGCAAGGTTTAGATTTTGATAATTTTTACAACAGTATTTCTACAATGTATAGCAAACAGTTTACTGTGTCTTCACATTAAATAGAAACAGGGAATAATTTATGTAGCAGCATTGTGCTGTAGAATCAGTGTTTATCCATGTCTGTATTACAGACATCTCGTGTTTATTAACAGATTAACTGTAATAGTGTTATGTCCACAGTACCATACTGGTGCTTGGGTTTTCAGCATGCACTGCAGCATGAACAGTTTCTGCCTCTTAGTTTATTGCGCTGTTGATGGTTTTGTTGTCTCTGTAAGTTACTTTGGTAACAGTTTAATGTCAATAATGTAAATAATGACCGATGCATACTAATATACTTATGTAATTACAAAACATTTAAAATTATATACACTACCAGTGAAAAGTTTGGACACACCTTCTAATTTAATGTTTTTTAAAGAAGTCTCTTATGCTCATCAAGGCTGCATTTATTTGATCAAAAATACAGAAAAAAACAGTAATATTAATTAATATAAAATAATGTTTTTTATTTATATATATATTTCAATATAATTTATTTCTGTGATGCAAAGCTGAATTTTAATCAGCTGTTACTCCAGTCTTAAGTGTCACGTGATCCTTCAGGAATTATTCTAATATGCTAATTTATTATTAGAATTATCAATGTTGGAAACAGCTGTGCTGCCAAATATTTTTTTGCAACCTGTGATTCTTTTTTCAGGATTCTCTGATGAATAACAAGTTAAAAAGAACAGCATTGATTCAAAATATAAATCTTTTTTTAACAATGTAAATCTATACTATCACTTTTTATTAATTTAACACATCCTTGGTGAATAAAAATATTAATTTCTTTCAAAAAAGAAAGAATACAAATTTACTGACCCCAAACTTTTGAACAGTAATGCATATTGTTAGAAAACCTTTCTATTTTAAATAAATGCTGTTTTTTTTTTTTTTTTTTTTTTTATTGATCAAAAAATCCAAAAAAGTATCACAGGTTCCAAAAAAAAAAAAATTAACCAGCGCAACTGTTTCCAGCACTGATAATAATTCAGCATACTAGAATCATTTTTGAAGGATCATGTGACAGTGAAGAATGGAGTAATGATTCTGGAAATTCAACTTTAATTACAGATATAAATTAAATAAAAAAAAAACAGCCTTGATAAGCATAAGAAACTTCTTTAAAAAACATTAAATGAGAGGGTAAAAACAATTCAACAAAGGCATCAGTACAGTATTTGGGAAAGTTTATTAATACACATTTAAGTAATTCTAAAAGTTGATGAATAATAAAAAAAATAAATAAATAATAAAACACTTTTATTATCAAATTTACTTAATCCTCAAAAGTCAAATTTGGTGCAGATGTTTTTATTCTTTGAAACCATTAATAAACACTGCTTGGAAGTGTTTAGAGGCTTCTGTTACCTCTCTACTGCAATATGAGCTTTTAGATCACTGATAATCTTTGGTTTTCACTTTGCTACTGCTTTCTTCAAATTCAACCAAATATTTTCAACGAGAATTAAATCTGGAGACTGAACAGGCCACTCAAGGAAATTCTTTGACTGTTCCCTGAACCAAACTTAAGTAGACTTGGATGTATACTTTGGGATGATTGTCCTGCAGGAAACTCCATTAATCATTAGCTTCAGTCTTTGCACCAAAGGCATCACAATTCTGATACTTCAAAGAATCCATGATGTCCTTCATAACAGTCAAAATTTCCACTTCCTGTAAAAGTAAAACATCCCTGTAACAGGACTGGTCCACCTCAATGTTTGTTCTTTTGCTCATAAGTTTTGGCTTTTTTTTTTTTTTTGCACTAGACATATCACTGATCCATAGGTCCAAAAAGTTCCAGTTTGGTCACTCCATAGAACATTCTTCCAGAACTCCACAGATCTATCCAAATGAATTTTAGCATATTCAAGTCAGTGTTTTATGTTCTTCTTGATCAAGAGTGAAATTCGGCAAGATGCCCCAACATGAAAGCCATGCTTGTCTTGTGCTCATCTTATACATTTACAATTTACATTTAGTTATTTGACAAGCGCTTTTATACAAAGTGACTTACAATTGACCTATCGGTAAGCCGCGCCCCCCTTAGCTACTGTTGCTGCCTTGGACAAACAAATGGAGTTTCCCACTGTCTTACAATGACAGTTGTCAGTGTGAAAACCTTGTCCGAAGATGTTTTTGATCAATTTTGAACACAGAAGGACCACCTCTCTTTGAGGAGCATTCAAGTAGGGCTTTAATATGCCATGGAGAGATGTATAAATGATTTTAAAACAGGATCTGTTAAAGTATCTGTGCACTGTTTTTGAACCACAATGTAAGATTAATTATTTTACACTCAACCAGTTTAATATGGAGAGGCAATGAAATGTAGACCTTCATTTATGTGTTTTTGACATACACTGTACATGACGTGAGAATAGTTAGCACATTACATTTTTGTAGCATAAACACCATTAAAACGGCGAGAGCTTCGGATCTTCCAATGTTTCTCTATGGCGCTGAAACCTACAGATGTCCGAGTTCATCTCCGTGCAGCTGATACACAACTGCCATTGGCTCATCTGCGTTTTAGGGGCAGGGTTTACCGATAGGTCAATTGGGAATACATAAAGCGATTCATCTTAAAGAGGCAAACAGACACAGGCAGTGCTCATAATACCAAGTTTCAAGAGTTGTTTCAAACAAATACAAGCTAGAAAGGGAAGGAATAAAGAGAGAGTTTTTTTTTTTTGATGATGATGATGAAACCAAACTTTCAAGTGTTGAAAGAGATGAGTTTCAGCCGTCGCTTAAAGCTTGTCAGGGAATCAGCATTCCGGATAGGGGTAGGAAGATCGTTCCACCAGCCAGGGACAGTGAATGAAAATGTTCTGGAAAGTGATTTTGCATCTCTCTGTGATGGTACCACGAGGCGTCGCTCACCAGTGGATCTCAGACTTCTGGAGGGGATGTAGATTTGTAATAGTGAGTGGAAATAGGCGGGTGCGGAGGCTATGGTTGTTCTATATGCAAGCATCAATGTCTTGAACTTGATGAGCCGCAATCGGTAGCCAGTGCAAGGAGATAAGGAGAGGTGTAACATGGGCTCTTTTGGGCTCGTTGAAAACCAGTCGTGCCGCTGCATTCTGAATCATTTGTAGAGGCTTTATTATGCATGATTGAAGACCAGCCAGAAGAGCATTGCAGTAGACCAGCCTGGAAATAACAAGGGCCTGGACAAGAAGTTGTGTAGCCTGCTCTGTTAGAAAGGGCCTGATCTTTCTGATGTTGTGCAATGCAAACCTGCAAGATCGACCAGTCTTTGCAATGTGGTCTTTAAATGACAATTGGTCGTCAAAGAGATTTCTGACCGAGTACACCGCATTGAAATGTTTTCCCACCTTTCATCGGATCATCTAGAAAGTCTTTGGCTGTACATTGTTGACTTTGTCTTATTAGCTGCTCAACTTTAGCACATGCATGGGCTAAATGTATGTATGTGTAACAGCTCAAGCTAATTCTATTTTCTAATGGAGTTTCTAAAGTCTTATTTGTGTTTTGAGACAATTTTGTTCCCCACCATACAAATAAGTGACTGAAAACAGCAATGTTGAATAGAGGTTGAATAATTATGACATAGCTGTTATTAAAAAATCCTAGAACTCAAAAATATTACATTATATATTGACATTATCACTTTTAATATGCCAGTAATCTGTTATAGATGCAATTTTTATAAAGTCCCGGATCTTCAGAAAAGCTTGTATTTGTAAAGTACTGCAGTCTCTGGGGTTGAATAATTTTGATTGCAATTGTACAAAATTACCACCTTTACTGTAGTTAACAACAAAATAAATGTGCATGGGATCATTCAAATCGTTGTGTAGGTACCTCACAAGAAGTGTTTCAAATTGAAATTTCATATTGTCTCTGATTGCAGACATAACTTGGCGGGGTTTGAGACCTCATCTAAAACATTTTCTCATGAATAAAACAACAGAGATCCAATAGACTTAAATAAATCTCCACTTTCAAAGTAATTTCATAGGAGACACATTTAAGCAGATTAGATTTTATAGAGAGCTCTCAAGTGATTCTTCTTTCCTGGGGAGAATTTGTAAGCCATTTTCTCTTCCTCCTCTTCTGTTTTCCTCTATTCTGTCTCTCTCTCCTTTACATTGTCTTCTCTTATTAGGTGTCTGCGTTTGGTTTTACAGCTATGTTGAGCGTTCTTGGTGAGTCTGTCACAGTCTTCAGCAGCTGAGAGGGAGAGATAGGGAGGAGGCTAAAATTCTCTGGCAACCTGTGTATCTGGAATCTGTGTTGGGAGAGTCAGATAGAAGGATATTAGGAGGCGGAAAGCCCAGTCGTTTATGATGTCTTTAAACTTAGTGGGAAGGCAAAAATGGGAAGAACAAGGAAGCCTGAGGTGTCACTAAAACAGGGAGGGAACCATCAAGAAATGAAAGATCTAGGAAGGCACACGCGAGAGGAAGAATGAGAGGTGGGGAGGCATTCTGGAAACCGATGCTGACGTCAAGGAGGTGAAAAAAGTGAAGGAACAAAAAAGAGGGAAGGAACGCATGTGAATTATAGAGGCAGGAAAAGAGGCTTCACAGAGATTGAACTATGGCTGGGAGTCTCTATAACAGAATGTCCCTAGAGGAGATTAAATCGATCAGCTCTCTAGAGGGGCCGGGAGGTAAGACTCTGAGAGAGTAAAATCAGCTCAGCTCTTTAAAAGCATGCTGTGATTTGACTGGAGAAATTGGTAGTGGGGCTTCAGTTTTTATTGTGGTTTTACAGGTAGAACAGCACATGCAACTGTAAAGATGGATGAATTGATTGATATGCCTATGAAATGTAAATTATTATGGTATTGAGATGCATCATATTCTCATTGTAGTTAATCTTTCTGGTGTTAGGTAGATAGCATGATCAAGAAATGCTATTTCTGGAATTAATTCGAAACTTGTTGATTATAAACATTGAAAGGCATTGTGTGGTTATAACATACAACTGTTAAAACTGTTAATATAAGACCTTATGAATGCATTATGAATACCCTTATATTTAAAAATGGTCACCAACATTTTTTACATCCCTCTCTATCACAGAATATGTGTGTGCTTGTGGAGAGGAGAGACAGGGAAGGGTGCATTGAAAGAGAGGTGACAAACTAGTGTCCAATTAGCTTTGTGCATGAGAGCACATCCTGTGTTTGTTACAGCTGCCTGGAGAGAATGAGTCTGACAACTTCCTTTATTTCCAGATTTCCTCTCGTGCTTGACTCCCTTTCTTTGAGTTTCAAAATGCGCAGTCATTTATATGTGGAATACATTCCATTGCATCTTTTCACAATGCAGTTTCTTTACACTTATTTGAATCGTTTCCTTGGTCATAAAGCAGTATTATAGGACTGTCAGCACAACGTTTATTCTGGAATTAAAGAAACAGTTCACTCAAAAAAAAATTTCTTTCTGACCCTTCATAGATGTATTCTGGTACTTTCGTGAACGTGCATTAAAGACTGACACGGAGGAGAAGAAATTGTTGAATAAAGTCATTATTTTTGTTTTCTTCATGCATAAAAAGTATTCTAGTAGCTTCATTAAAATTAAGGTTGAACCACTGATGTCACATGGACTATATTATCAATGTCCTTAACTTTCTGGCCCTTACACATATCAGTTGCGTTGTTCGGTTGCAGGGTCAGAAATCTCTTGGATTCTATCAAAAATATCTTAATTTGTGCTCTGAAGATGAACGAAGGTCTTCCGGGTTGGAACAACATGAGGGTGAATAATTAATGACTGAAGTTTTATTTTTGGGTAGAATATCTATTTCTTTGGCACTTGAGAGGCTGACTATATATCGACAACATTTTTCGTGAACACAGTAAGCAGTGTCTGCTTCATGAATATTCAGTTTGCTTGTTGAATAATTCAGGATTACAGTTAATCACATGCTTACACACCTGTGGGCCGGCTGTGTATATTGCATGAATAGCAGGGATGACAGCTCCAGTCCAAAGCATGAGCAAGAATGACACATTTATGAGAGACTATCAGGATGAGTCTTTTAATATTGTAGGTGCGATGCGTCCTCTGTTTATACAAGCTGTTGAGAAATAAGCGGAGAGAATTATGGGTGTAATGACAGATTGTGTCTAGGAACTCAACGAATGTAATTCACTACAGTGAGATGGCAAATCAGTTGTTCTTAGTGGTGATATGTGATTTCACACAAGGAGAAATGTAATAACATAATAAACCTCGTCTGAAATGTGAGTTTCATTCCTGCAGTGGTTCGGTGGTTACCGACAGTGATATGGTGATATGGTGTGTTACATTTAGTAATTTAGCCCATGCTTTTATGGAGTGATTTATAAATAAGGGAAAAATTAAAACATATAATGATAGTTGTAATGATATGTTCATGTCTTTCTTTCTTCAATCGTAAAGAAATTATGTTTTTTGAGGAAAACATTTCAGGATTTCTCTTCATATAGTGGACATCTACGCGAAATTGAACTTTTCAAAAATGCAGTTTAAATGCAGGAAGAAGTAAGACGATTGGTTATTTTCTAAAAATATTGTCAGTTTATATACTTTTTAAGCTCAAACACTCGTTTGTCTAGCTCTGCATGAACTCTGTGTTCAAGACAGTTAGGGTAGATCGAAAAACTCTCATTTTATCCTACAACTTTAAAATCGTCCTACATTGCTTCAGAAATACAGACCCAGTGTTTACAGTGAACATGCAGATAAAATCAAAGCACTTTACAAAAAAGGTAAAACAGCGATAAGATGAGAGTTTTTTGACCTACCCTAACTGTCTTGAACCGGAATACACAGAGTTAACGCAGAGCTAGACAAGATGATCATTTGAGGTTAAAATGTATATAAATTGTAATTAATGACTATTTCGCTAGATAAGACCCTTCTTCCTCGGCTGGGATCGTTAAGAGCTCTTGAAGGCAGCATAGAAGTCCACCATATGGAGAAAAATCCTGAAATGTTTTCTTTAAAAACATAATTTCTTTACGACGAAGAAAGAAAGACATGAACATTTTGGATGACAAGGGGGTGAGTAAATTATCTGTAAATTTTTGTTCTGGAAGATAACTTCTCCTTTAAAACTGCTCTGTGCCTGCCTAAGATCTTTTGTGTCTTTTGTAAGATGTAATGCAGCATTAAAAGCCAGACTAAATTAAGTCTGCAGATCCACAAAGCATCAAAGCATACAATATGTTTACTGTGTAAATGCATTTATGCCATCTCTAAGGAGAATTAAACAGTCTACTGCCAAATTTACGCTGCAAAGGTGGTGCAGAAGTGCTTCTGAAGTGGCATTTAGGTGCATTTAGGAGAATTATGGTCTATTTCCCAAAAACATTGTAACTTTAAGGTGAAGTATGCAGTGTATGTGCTACTAAAAACAGAATTACAAAAAAAGGCATATTTTCAAATAAACTTTGCCCCTTACACTTATCATGTCTTGATTGATTCCATCACATTCCACCCTCTTGTAAAAGCATGTGTTAATTGTTTTACCATGTTGTCTGTCTCTGCATTTTTGACACTGTCTGGTATAAACAAATTTGTGGAATGATTTTTGGAGAAATACACAAAAACATTACAAATAATTGTAAACTTGCATGAAAGATAACTCGTAACAGGTACTATGGCCCAGGATAGATAAACAGATAGATAGCTATTAGTATTAGTAAATAATTTTTTAGTATTAGTATTAGTAAATACATTTTTGGGGATCTTTTTATTTGGTAGGAGTTTTAAAGGTAGACACTGTTATGAGTGAATACCAAATACATAAACTAAGATAAGATCAGAAGTAAAAGATAAGAAGAAAACCGTTAAAGCTAGGAAATGATCAAGATTAAAGCCTGAAAGATTTAAAGACGGTCCATTAAAACCCATGAGGGATTTGGAAATCTGTAATTAGAAACTGAGTTGAGGCATCTTTATGCAAGTAAATGAGAACAGGAAAAATGTGAGTAATAATTTGGGCTCCAGGGAATGAACAGATTGCAATTAATAGATCACTTGGTGAAATAAGGTGCAGTTTTAAGTGACTTGAATTTTGATACACTTTGTTGATTTGCTGAACATTTTAAGATATTCAGTTTCATTTTACATACAGACATTTTTCATTTTGAAGGTGGATACTGTAAAACTATATGTAGGTAAAAAAAAAATACTACCTGATCTCATGACGAAAACGTACCTGTGGGAATTTTTTGCGAAATACGTTCTAATAAGTACATATCACTGCAGTTTCCAACAGAAATGAACACTAGAGGCGGTAAAACAGCGAGCACTTGAAAGCGTTTTAATACACAGTTATGATTACAGCTACATATGTTTTGCTTTCCAGAAATAACAAGCCGGCATGGAATTGGACTTAGGATGCAGACATGGCTTGAGCCAAGTCCTAGACTAAAATGTAAGTCTAAAAGAAACTTGCACTGACTGATCTTAAAATATATCAGTACCTTTGTTTTGTTTCAAGATGCACACCAGTAATGTTTTTTTCTTAAGCAATTGAACCATGGCTTAATCCTGGCTTAGGCTAAGCCCTGTCTATGAAACCGGGCCTAAATGTATTAAACATAATACATTTTATAGTGATTACAATAATAGTCCAAGCTTTTATTAAAATTGTTTTGGTAGCAAGCCATTATTATTAAACTATTTTTACTCTATTTTACTACTAATAACTGATTGGAAATGTACCCTTTTAAGATATTTAAGAGTATATTGAGACTGCTCAAATCATTATAGCTATGTTTGGCTACTTATGCAATATGAAATATTTGCTTATTTGCCATTTGCCATGCATTTTTGCTTGGAAATGAGTTGAGCATTGACAGTGCTGGCTGAATATTATTAGACGAAACAATCAGTCTCAGAGTTTGAGCTCCAGGTGAGAAAATGAGCGTGACAGCAGGGTAATCTTCCTCAGAATGAAAAACAAATGAAAGCAAAAATTGAGGAAAATTTGACAGTTGAATAGATGAAGAAATAGAATTTGATGCGACTGTATGCCAACTAAACTTGTTTTGTCAACCAGGCTTCATGCAGAGCTTAAATTAGTGCAGGTGAATGAGGATGTTAAAATAGTTGCAGCAAATGACTGTTGTACTTAAGTGAAAACTAAATACTACAGGCATTCTCTATTTCTAAAGGAGTGGTGGAATGGAAATGAGTCAGAAGCCAAACACTCAGCGGTAGTCTTGAGCTGGGAAAATAAACACTAATGCAGCTTTTACATCAAGATAAGCATCACAGAAAGCTCAAATGTGACCAGTGCTGCTTCAGTGTGAGACAGTCATACAGTGACAGATGCTTGTTGGAACATCAGAGCATGTCCTTCAAGTCATTGTGCAAAAGTTTGTCACATATACACTCCATGCAAAACATGTTTTAGAATTCTAATCCACCATCGCTTAAAAGTCTCAGGAGTCAGACTCAAAAGCATGTCTGTGTGAATCTTTGGTGTGTCCTTTCAGCTTAAATGTCACTCAGTCTCGGCAGGATGTCGACCCAGAGTTAGTAATGAGCTTGACCCTGCTGCTCCGAGACAGACCAGTAGGACGTGTTTCCATGGATATATACATTACAAAGCTTCTTGTGGTATTAATTATAGCAAGCAGGTCTATAATGCCTGGAGAGAGCTATTCGTTAGCATTTTCATTCATTTCAATGGTAGTTGCTCGGCTGGCGTAGAACCTCTTAACTCATGGGTCAGATTTTAATGGGATTTTTTTTGTTTTAACGTCAACAACAACAACAGAATCTAAAAGTACTGTGTGTGGCACCATTAGATAATAAAGTGTATAACAAAACTCATTTATTTGCTTTGGATTTTTCTCACATCACTCTCTCATTAGAAGCCAGAGCACAATCTCTGATCCAAAGACTAATCAATTGCCACACTTTAGCCACTTTTAAAAGAGTGCTATTTACGGAAATAATGTACTTTGCAGTACACTAAAGTGCATTAACTGATTTAAAGTTTGAATGCATGTTAATTGCAACTTCCAATAAATAGAATTAGTATATCTTTAAGAGTGATATAGTCTTATACATAGTTAAAGTCAAAAGTTTACATACACCTTGCAGAATCTGCAAACTGTTAATTATTTTTAAGTCCGCAATAGAAAGTAATAGTTGAATTTATAAAAATGACCCTGTTCAAAAGTTTACATACACTTACTATGTTGTTACCTGAATGATCCACCTGTATGATTTTGAGATCCATCTTTTGGACAACTGAGGGACTGAGAGCTGGGGGTGAAAACTTTTTGAATTTGAAGATCAGGGTAAATTTAACCTATTTTGTTTTCTGGGAAACATGTAAGTGAGTCATTCCACGAAACGGGTACGATTTGGACTTTTTACTAAAAAATAAAAGTCCACGATTTGGACGTAGACATTTTTAGATTTTTTACCAAAATGTATTACTTTTCTGAACACCCCACAATATTAATGACATATATGACAATATACATATATAAATATATTTAACTTCCAGAAAAACACATTTTCTCACCTCAGGCATCAAATCCCTATTATTATTGGTCATTATTTTAAGATATGGGCACTATTAGTTTTAAACCCTGTTATGGAGCCCTCTGGATATGATTATAAAATGTATTTGTAATGAAATCAACATTTTCCCATTATTCAAATGTCCCTCACACTAATTCAGTATTTGCAAATATAAACGTTACATAATATCTCACACTTTTGCTATACTATAGCCTAAAATGGAACTTTTTGTGACAGCAACCTCATCATTTTTATCCGGCAGCCATATCACCCTGTAGCCCAAGACTGGTTGCCCACTGAAGCTAAGCAGGGTTGAGCCTGGTTAGTACCTGGATGGGAAACCTCCAGGGAAAACTAGGTTGCTGCTGGAAGAGGTGCTAGTAAGTCTGTGTGGGTCCTAGCACCCCAGTATAGTGATGGGGACACTTTACTGTCAAAAAGCACAGTTCTTCGAATGAGACGTTAAACCGAGGTCCTGACTCTCTGTGGTCATTCAAAATCCCAGGATGTCTTTCGAAAAGAGTAGAGGTGTGACCTCAGTGTCCTGACCAAACTGATTGGCTGATTGGCTTCATCACTCTGTTTCCTCTCCACCACTAAGCTAGTGTGTGGTGGGCATTCTGGCGCAATATGGCTGCCGTCACATCTTCCAGGTGGATGCTGTACACTAGTGGTGCATGAGGAGACCCCCCCACAATGTAAAGGACTTTGAGTGCCTAGAAAAGGGCTATATAAATGTAATGAATGAGGGACATGACAAAATAGGTGGTGTCAACTGAAAAAACAAGATAATTTCTAATATAAAGGTAAAATGTATGTCATATTTTTAAACTTTGTTAAAGGAGACATTCCAGTTAATGCAAAAAGCTTTTAAAAATTGATTTCGGTGACCCAATAGATAAAATCCACTTGAAAGGGTCAGAGGGACTCAAATCGTACTGGTTTCGTGGAATGACTCAAGTACCTTCTGTAGCTTTTGAAGGGCAGTACTAAATGAAAAAAAAAAGATATTTAGGCAAAATAAGGAAAAAGTACACATCTTCATTCTGTTCAAAAGAACGGCTCTTAATGCATTGTGTTTATTTACTTCTGAAGCATCAGTGAGCGCTTTTTTTTTTTTTTTTTTTTACATCAGGTGCACACTGATATGCTGTCTACATAGGCTGCTTACTAGTTTTGAAACAAAGCCAAAGAAACTGGCAGATCTCATCCTTTAAATGGCCAACCTTTGTTTTGTTTTCCATCACAGAAGGAGATCCAGGAGGAAGGAAGAGGTTTATTATCTTGTATGTGACTTATCCCTATGAGAATACACACACACACACACACAGGCACATCCACTTTCACTGCTTAGCAACAGTCTTGGTATAGCGGTTAACCTTGATCATATGCAGAGGTTAATTCACTGCTTTGTGCTGTGACTCCAAAGAACTTTATTTCACCTTTCAGCTCTCACAGCAAACCTCATAAAGGATTTATGGATCTGTTTAATTCCATGAAATGAAAAATGACATTGTTCGTGTTTTCCAATGCTGAAATGTATTCATGTGAGTAAATAGACACCTACGCATACGTTTTAATATTCTCATCCTGGAGCATCTCCAATACTGTTGTGTATGTGTCCCCTATTTGACATTCCCTATTCAGTCTGTGAGCATTTTACTGATGAGATGAGTTGAATCAGGTGCGTTAGACATATCCAAACATCTGAAATGTTCCCAATACTGGTTTTAATAAAAATATATTACAATACAGTTGTATAAATCCATACAGTCAAACCAAAATTTATTGACATCTTCAACATTTCTCACATTATCACAGTTTATTTGCTATAGTTTAGAAAATGGTAATAAAATATGACAAGAACTTAAGAGTTAAACTGTGTCAGAACAAATTCATCTTGATAATGTCAGATAACTTTAATAGAAAGGTTTGTAATTGATTGCAATCAACCAAAAATTCAGACAAGTGTTAGTATGACAATATTTACACAACTATCAGTACTTTGTTGACCAATTACCAAGCAATGCTTAATTTTCTTCAGTCAGTGGTGTAAAAAGGCATTAGCAATTAAAGAAAAAACACTTAAGCAAAACATGGTCATGTTAAAACATCTGAATAATTTTTGGTCCCAAATTTGTATCAGTTTTACTGGTAGTCCACTGTATAAAAATTTTTGGGGTATAATTAGGGCCCTTTGCTTAATACACATACTGAAGCACGCATGACGCTCGCGGTGATTTTAGCATCCGGCGTCTCAAAAAATGAGGACATAAATACATGAACAGCATCTCCAGAATGGCTCTGAGAGTCACTTCATTAGCATTTAACCTTTTCATTGTTAGCTTATACTACTACTACTATTACTACTACTACTGTTGAAATATTAATAAAACTTTTTAAACTATTTTTTTAAAGAAATAATTACACATTTAAGAGTAATTTTTATTAATTAAAAGATAAAATAAATTCATTTGTATGCCTTCTGTTGATAACCAGAAAAATGTAAATACAAACAGAAAGTCTATTGTAAGAATAAATAAGAGTTGTTATGCATTAAAATATTAGACATGCTAAACACTTAATTTGGTTACAATAAAACATAAGATAAGAAAAAAACATTTCATAGAGCCCGAAATATGTAATTTTTTGTTAAACCTTTAATAAACTGATGTTAAATTGTATACATTTCATTTAGACATGCTTTTTTGATTAATACTAGGGCTGTCAAATGATTAATCGCGATTAATCGCATCCAAAATAAAAGTTTATGTTTACATACAATATGTGTGTTTACTTTGTATATTTATTATGTATATATAAATACACACACATGCATGTATATATTAAAACTAAATATTTATATGTAGATATATTTATACCAGTATACATTTTAGATTATAAATAAATATAAATATTTAATATATAAATCTGAAATAGTTTTCCTTAATATATACATGCATGTGTTTGTATTTATATATACATAATAAATATACACAGTACACAAATATATAGTATGTAAACATAAAGTTTTATTTTGGATGTGATTAATCATGATTAATCATTTGACAGCACTAATTAATACGTTAATCATTTTATTTAACCATTAAAAAGGAGTCCAGAAAAATTTAAATGAAAAAAAAAGGAATGCAGAAAAATTACAAAACAGAACAAAAAGGAATTTGGAAAAAAATCAAATGGAACTTGGGAAAAAATCTAATGGATTTCATAGGGCCCTACAGGGCCCTTTACTTTATTTTGCTATCCTCACTTACATAAATGAACTGTAGTGTCCTGCACTGCTAGTAAAAAAATATACTAAATTATATCTGGTGTCTGAATAATTTTTGGTTTGACTGTATATGATGGTGTTATTTTTTGACATTTTTGCATTTAGCATATGCGTTTACCCAAATCAATATTGCTTTCAAGGTATATTTTTTTCAAAGTTCTTGGAAAAAAAAACAAACAAAAAAAAAAGTAGTTCTATATACCTGCAAAATGCGTGCGCAGACACTGAATTTCAATCTAATAAATATAATATGTACATAAACAACCCCAAGCTAAATCTTTACTGAGCTTGACGCCTTGTACATTTGGATAGTGCCTCATTTTATGTTCCAAAAATAAGCAATAATTTAAAATAAATTAAAATTGCATAAATTAACTTTCATACAACAAATAATTAATAATTAAATTAAATAAAAGTAAAAAAATAAAAAATA
Source organism: Cirrhinus molitorella (assembly GCA_033026305.1). NCBI lineage: Eukaryota > Metazoa > Chordata > Actinopteri > Cypriniformes > Cyprinidae > Cirrhinus > Cirrhinus molitorella. The sequence continues at coordinate 26,790,467 of CM065136.1, read as the reverse complement.
ATTAAAATATACATATTTTTATTACACAAAACTGAAATAGCCTCCATGTTTTTATGTGAAATTTAACCTTAATTAAAAAAAATGTACACAGTGGATTCCTCATAATCTGTTTAGTCTTTCCTCCCTAAAAACATTACATACATAATTTTATGTTTCACACTGTTTGGTTTGAAGTTTGAAGTTTGAAGACTATACAACATGTCTAAACACTGAACTGAACAAAACTGAACAAAGGAAAATCGAGTTGAGAACACAAGGGAAATATGGACGTGTTCTGTGTAAGCGATGCAGATTGCTGCAGGCGGAACTTAAGAGAATTACATAGGAGCTACGAGGGTCCCATGGATCTTTCTATAAACTTCCTTTCATGAAACTCTCTTTGAGGAGATTCAGTTTTGATGGTTCTCCGCTGCTCTGATCTTTTCTCATGTTTATTTAAGTGCTTCCCAAGCAAGAAAATAAATACTTCTTTTATCTTTTTTCTAGCAGTCTTAAACATGTAAAAACAAGGACTTCAGCGGATAAATAATGAGGACTATTCAAGCAATCCAAAAACATTATTTTAGCAAAATGATTCATGGAAGGCTATAAATCATCTGCTGTCTCTCTGATCTGCCATGGAACATGATGTTAGAAGATTTTAATGAGGTTTCTTTTAAAAAATGATTTGCTTGTTTTACATTGAAGAGGAGAAACATTGTCTTTGATCAGTGGGCAAATGTTGAAGACAATACATTTATTTCCCATTAACAGTTCTGTCATTTGAACAGTATATGGAGTGCTTCTGAATGAACTCAATATCATGTTTTATTCATGCATTTTTCAGTTGCCACAGTTTCTTGTCTTCAGAAGTGCTTGTTATTTGAGTGCACACTCTTAAACTGTAGGTTTAAGTCTGTGTTTCAAAGCTTAACCAGTCATTGCTCATGTGGTCTATAGAGATGGACTAATTTCTAATGTACTGTTGTTTGAGTGACCTGTTCCTATCTGAAACGATGGAGAAATGTCTTCTTTCTAACCCGTGAGCCTTTTGTTTTCTCTTGCTTTTTGCAGCGATGCAGAGTCTTCTGGACACCTTGAGTGACAGCACCAGCTCCACCACAGCCAATGACCTGGACCTCATATTCCTGAAAGGAATCATGGAGAGTCCAGTGGTGAGTCATCCACTTTCTAAACTTGACGTCTATGTGTCCACATGAGGCTTATTTAATTATGAGTCTGTCAACAGGACCCCCTTTGCGATAGTTGTCAAATTTCATCCGTTTATCAAAATTGAAACCTGTGGAGCCTTTTTATATTTCCAGGGCTCTCAGAAGTTGCCACAGTTGGGTAAAATTCAATAGTGGTGAATTAAAACTAACAGGCATATTTTTCCCCATTTGCTCCAACAGAAAAATACAAAAATCCACAATAACATCTATGACTTTCTGAAAGATGAAAATAATATCAAGATATTACAGTAGTCAAAGAAGGGAAATTGTATTAGTCTTGTATTCTAAACACATAGCAGCATTAGCTAGCTTTTTTTTTTGGTAAATTAATGGCAAGGTAATAAAACACAAAGCATAAATGTGTTATAAATGCATTAATAATAAAAAAAAAACATTGTTAGACAATGTTGATAATTATGGAAACAAGGCATCATAGTTTTTGAAAAGGCCTGTTCCGTAATTTGAGTAAAATAGGTTTAGTTGATGATTGATAAAAATGAAATATTAATGCTCCAAAAAATATGTACAGGCATTTCCCCCAACACCTTTATACTATGCTTTTTGGCCACAGGCTGGGATTTGGTGTGTTGTAGACTTGTAAAATATTAATAACAAAGTAAAGTTGCTTAGATTTGTGGTGGTGGATTTTTCCTCAAGGCCAATGGTGAAGCCTACAGTGATTTTTGCATTCCACATAAATATTAAATGGTGATGTATTGCTGATGTACGGTGTGGGTAAGTTATTTAATAATTTAAAGACTACTGTCAAGCTAAGCTTAAAAAAATAGCTAGATATAGTGGTGTCAAAAGTATAGATTTTTCAACACATCAAATCTGAATTTGAAATGGTTTTAATACTCGTTTTCTGGAGTATTGATACACTGGTTTTTCTGCGTGTTTCAGTGTGTTTTTATTAGTGCTATGCGAGCAGCTCATCGTCTGGTAATTTCAGCATTTTAGAGTTATTTAGTTAACAAAAAAATCCAACAAACTCCATCTCTGTGTATGCTGTGAGTTTATATTTTCGAAAACAGTATGTGTCAGTTATGCTTCAGTATCACATTTTCATCATTTACAGCATGTTTGTGGACAGATTATTACAGAATTTCACACAGATTTGTAACAAGAAGCATTTGTTAACCCGTTGTCACAGAAACTTAACCTCCTTGCAGTTTTCCACTAAAATAAAACTTTGAGAGTTTAACTTGTGAAAATGAAGAAATACAAGTAACAAGTATTGTAATAGGCCTTTTTCACAAGAATCGGAAATCACGTGACGCAGGGTAAATATAGTTCCGCTAGCGGTCTGTGGGCATTTTGTTGTATGCTCTTGTCTCAAATTTCGTCTCTTACCCTTTCTGTTTTGTCTGTTTTCCAAGTTGTTGTTATATAATCTACAAAGAAATTTATTTGTAGCTTATATGGCCGCTCAGATCATTCTAGAATTTACCGGCGGGTAGTTTTATTTCACCAGCTGTCCTATATATAGGCTCATTCAACAATTCCCTTACTCGCTTTAATATATGACAAGCATTTATTTATATGCCTAATTTATGTAAAAACTAAATTCTAAGTATGTATGCACAGTTACACATAGGAACAGATATATAAATTCAGTGTCAGAATGACTTCTAATATGCTTTAATGTGGGATATAATGTTGCGCGAATACATGCTATTGCCTGTATTTTAAAAACGCATGAGTAACTTTAAAAAAAGTCACAACAATATGTAGATCATCTCAAACTAATGAGTCGCTGAAACTGTAGGCCATGTATTAATCGCACATTATAACTATATCTGAGAGACTAAAATAAATAAGACATTTATTTCCAAGACCTCATTGTATAGCTACATCAGTTGAATTAGAGTTAATATATAACTAAATATACAACAAAGTACTAATAGGTTTGTTAATGTTGTGCATATTACATACCTTAGCCCTTACTAAAATTAACTACGAATCAAACCAAAACGGCAGTTATTCCATGGTTTTGTTACAAAATCTGATTTGTGTGGTTATGCAAATAGTAATAAAACAAACCTGCTTTTACTATAATAAAACCATGGTTCATTTTCGTAAGGGAAGATGATAACGAGCGGAGAAAATGTGAGTGAACCATCATTGCGAGATGACAGAAGTGCTGTTTATGATCCATATATCCAGAAAGAAAAGCAAAACGCATCCAGGGATCGAGTGGTGCTCTTTTGCAAATCGGAGGATCAGAGCTGTCAGTCGATTTCTCCAGCACATCGCCAAAAACATTTTTGACATGGAGTGCGACAATGCACGGCTGCACAAAATAGACACGGACAATGATATAACCGAATATGCGCGTCGTCACTTCTAATTAGTGCTGAAATTTTGTTCTGAAATAAAACTTTGTAGTCTCACCAATAAATGACCAAGACAGTTTAAACATTTACATGAGATTTAATTCTTGCAAAGACATTGATGCCCGAGCGGGTGCTCCTTAGACTCGGCAATCACTGTTACCGGAAATACTTTTACCCTGCATGCAGCCACGCCGGAAGCCAAAAACCCGGAAGTGTGAAAAAGGCTAATTAGGGGCCAAGCACTGAAGGTGCGAAGACACCTGTTGTATCCATTAGATTTCTTTGTTGTGAAATTTGGCACACTGATAAAGGACAGTCCCAACATTAACCATAGCAAGTTTGGAGTCTCTAACTCAAACTCTGTAGCGCCACCACTTGCCCAAAAGGCACAGAATAAAAATGTATGAACGTCAAAATTTTAAAATTCTTCTTTTTCCCTGTTTGAAAAACCTACTTTTTAGAACTTCTTGTAGACGGTTTTTACCAAAATTGGCTCCGATCATCTTCAGAGCATGCTGGCAAAAAGTTATGGAATTCAAGTTGATTAGTCAAATCGTTCTTGAATAACATGTGAACGAATTCTACGAAAAGCACGCAAGAATGGATGTGAGGCTATATTTCCACAATGGTTTGGCCTTTGAGACCAAACTTGGTGTGTGTTATAACAAGCATGACCTGAGGCTACCTGCAGTGTTTCGGTGCAGTGCCACCTAGTGGTCAGGAGATAGGAAAAATGGCTAACTTCTCTGAGGTTTGTCTCTAGATTCCAGGCATCATGTTGAGTCAAATGATAACCAATTTTCTCATGTCAGCCATTTTGGGCATTGGCCATTTTGAATTTTGTTGTAAAATGCGTTATTTTATGAACGCGTTGACATATCATTACAAAAGTCAGTATGGGTTATCAGCACGAAGGAGCCTGAGAAGTTTGGAGGCAGTGCCACCTAGTGGTGAAATCAAATATTCACATGCTTATAACTTTGGGTGTGGTCAACTTATTTTCACAGGAGTCACTTTTTTAAGACTCCTGAATCCTTGCAGAGTAAAGCGATACCAAACATGCCAGGTTTTACCTTAAGGTTTATGCAACGTTGCATTTAGCGCTTTGCGCTAGTTGAGAACAGTGATACCAATGGTGCCGTAATCAGCCTAACTTCTTGTCCGCCATTTTGATTTTCTTTAAAAACCTACTTTTCGAACTTTTTCACCAAAATCTAATCATATCATCTTCAGACAATGTTGACAAAAACTTTTTTTGTTGATAGACAAAACCATTTTTGCATACCACAGCAACAAATTTCAGGCATGATGACACTTAAGGCTGTATCTCTGCAATGCTTTGGCATATTGACACCAAACTTTGTGTGTGACATTGTCACACACACAGAACACACCACGTCGATTTGATAACAGCGCCACCTATTGGTCAAACATGATAAGCCAATTAATCATATTACTACAGGTTGTATTAATGTTTTTTTAGCAATTTTGGATAAAATCATTCTAAAATGGCTTCAGTTACACATTTCTGCAGTTGATCTGATGCTTGCTGCCTTGCTTGCCTAGTGCTTGGCCCTGTAATTGCTGCTTGCAACCATATTTTTGTTACTGTGAAGTGATTATAAAATAGAGCTTTGACTGGTTTAAAGTGAATTAACTTCAATATTGTTCAAAATATTTTGTCTTCAATGTTGTGGCAATTCTTTCCTGTTGTATCAGAAAAGGTGTTAAAACAAAGTTAGAAATTCCATTTTGTGATAAAAATTAGGGACAGTCTGGTTGTTAACTAAATTAGTTAACTATCAGAGGTCATTAATTAATAAATAAAATATTATAACTATCCCATCAAACCTAAACAGGTAAATGTATTTTAAATATGACAAAACAGCTTATTTTATGTAACTGAGTTGAAAACATAGAACAGGGACTCAAATAAGAGAATTGTTTTTATATCTGTTCATCTACATGAACTCTCAAATGAAATGAGTCACTAGAGTTAATCAGACTTTGCAATACTTTAAATGAGAGAGGAGGCTGTTTAGTTGAAATCATTTCATTATTCCCTCAGCACAGCGTTTGGTCACGCTGCACATTAGAAAACAGCTTGTTACTTGTGCTGCTTTGAAAACAGTTGTCACACTACTGACAAAAAGTACAGTAGTTAAATTAGCTCAGGTCATTTAGTTAATTACTGCATGAGGTAATGTTTTCAACAGAAATTACCATTTTAAAATATCATATCAGAAAATATATCAAAATATCATTCAGCATTTTCTACGATGTCTAATATATTAAATGTTCACCACAGTGGCAAAAATCATTCACGTCTGAATTTGTTCAGTCCAATCCAATCACACCTTGACAGGCCTTGTTTGAAACTTACATTTTATTCATATTAATTGAAGAACAATTAATGTTTTGTGTGTGCAGTCTCGTGAACACTATGAAGAGCCGAAGCTGGAGGCGGTGAGGGACAATAATATGGAGTTAGTGCAGGACATCCTGAGAGACCTCACCACCCTCACAGCTCACAGTCAGGCAGCAAATGAGCTCGCCTGCATCCTCAAAGAGCCACACTTTCAGGTACTCACAAAAACATTTGAAATTCAGTCGAGCAAAAAAAGAACAAAATATCTTGTATTGTTTCATTTAGATTTTTTCAACACCTGTTTTATTCTCTACAGTCTTTACTTGAAACACATGACTCTGTAGCTTCCAAAAGCTATGAGACTCCTCCTCCCAGCCCCTGTGCATTTATGGACCCCGCGCTCAACAACCAGCCTGTGCCTCCTGATGCTGTCAGGATGGTGGGCATCCGAAAAGTGTCTGGAGAGCACTTGGTGAGAGCTGACAAACTGCAGTAACATTACTGTTTGCTGTTTTTATGCCTCTATGCCATGTGAGAAGCAATATGTAAATAAACTGAACTGAAAATGAATATTTAATTAAGTGAGGCAGGATTTTGCCTTCCTTAAACGGAAATTAGACATTGTAATGTGAGCTGCTTAGCTTGCTGCTAACAGAACTAAAACCTTTTGACAATTTTGGATTTGAAACATGGACTACAGCATTTTTAGACTTATGTAGAGGTACGTGGATCAGGCTTATTATCGCTTACTACTAAAAAACACTTTTGTTAATTGAAATAAAGCTGAAATAAAGTAAAAAAAATCACTAACCGGAAATAAAGAAATAAAAATTCACAGCAGTGTTGACTAGCTGTTTGTAATTAAATGGCAGGGTAAAGTAGCACAAATTATAGTGTTATAAATGTACAGTATGAAATGCTGTATAAAAACTGTGCTAGATTTACACAGTAAATTATTTAAGAAATGCATCACAGTCTTTGAAAATATTTCACAGGATGTGGAAAAGAAATGTCACATTTCATCTTTAAATGATTTTTTTAAACATATTTTTTTTTCTTTCATATATAGGTTTAATTGTTCACCCTCATTTCTGCCCTAGTGATTGATAAATCTGAATGAAAGAAACCACTCAACAATGAACTATATTGATTTTTGAAGCTAATCGTGTGACGGTAGTTTGAATCACATTCTGTTCACTCTGCCAGGGCGTGACGTTTCGGGTGGAGGGTGGAGAGCTGGTGATCGCTCGGATCCTGCATGGGGGCATGATCGATCAGCAGGGCCTGCTGCATGTGGGTGACATCATCAAAGAGGTGAATGGAAAAGAGGTGGGGAGTGACCCGAAGGTTCTTCAGAACATGCTAAAAGAGTCCAGCGGCAGTGTGGTCCTCAAAATCCTCCCCAGTTACCAAGAACCACACACACCGCGACAGGTGGGCAACATTCGGATGTATTTTTGACCAAGGTTTTTGTCTTTTATTGAGTAGCAATTATAAATTTTTGTGTATCCTCCCTTCAGTGAAATCACAGGAGACACATTTGAGACACTGTAATGTAATTCCAGGTGTAAACGATGTGTCTTCCCTTTATGACAGCAGTTACTTAAAAGTGACATCATGACTTTTTCCGTGTTAAAGTTGTATAATCGGGTCCCTGGTGCATCAACCAACCTAGAAAAAGTGAATAAGCACAATCCAGTAACTTGTTTTGGTAAGTCTTTTTCTGCAAGCATGCAAAAAAACTAAGACGTCAGATTTTGCTCCCCCGGTGACGTGGTAAGTGGATCTTATTATATTATTACCACCCCTTAATCTGCATGTTTCCACCCACGACGTCTACATTTTGTTTTTTTGTAAGCGACAACTGTGTACCAGTTCTAACTCAATGGCAAAAGTTAGAGGAAAGCATGCTAACTGTTTTGTCTTTAGCTGCACAGACAAGCACAGAACACTATTTAGAGTTCCAGCCTCAGAGGAGACAAGAGAACAGTGGATTTTTTAATTTATTTATTACTGTATATTATGCTACTGTCACACAGATCTAATATAAACATGCAATTTCTTTCCCAGCCGTTTGCCTTCACAGACATAACCGACTGTTTTTCTACCTCCTGTGTGTAAACTTGACAGGTATTTGACAGTTTAAGCACAATAAGACATGAAAGAGAACTGTTTAGAACTCACATGCCATGTGACAGCTGCTTTCTGTGTGTGTCTTGTAGATGTGTGTGCTCAGAAAACCCTATATCAGAATTTTAAACTAATATTGTTAAAAACCCATGATTTCAGTATGATAGACATGATAATTAAAAACAAACAGATGTATGACCTGTAAAGGCACAACCTTATTTTGGAAAAGGGGGCAGGAAGCAGCAGCTCATTTGCATTTAAAGAGACATGCATAAAAACAGTGTGTTTCTGCTTTTCAAAATGATATAACAAATGATCTGTGGGGTGTTTTGAGATAAAACTTCACAGTCATATTCTGGGGAATATGACTTCATTTCATGAAGTTTTTGGCTTTTAGTATGCATATTTTAGCCTTAAGATTATCTGTAAACTAGTGTTTCAAAACAAAGACAAAAATTTACAAGATATATACATATTCAAAACGTACAGTCTCTAATTTCCGCCAATATGGATCAATGATTTTGATGACATCACCCTGCAATTCAGCTTCTCATCAAACTTTCTGTTCAATGAAATGCTCTCTAGACTCCGAAGCATCCCACCCCTTACATTTTAAATATACGCTGAAGCTCCGGCTGAAATTGGTCACTTGTTCACAGAATTTGTATTTTATGTACGGTGAATGGCACGTAGTGCACTATATGGGGGATAGGGAACAATTCAGACAGTGTAAATATGCTTTCTATTGGGCAAAGAAATCTGGTTTTGCTTTGTGTCACACGAATCCACCACAGTGCAGACATACACAATCTGCTCCGATCCAGACGTGATAGCACTGAGCAGATTATGTGCGTCGGTCCAGACCATAAAATGTATCAGACCTATTTGAATTCTACACAGAATGTAGAATTTAATAGAGATATGGATTAGATTATGGCTGTCATATGCTGTCAAATGCAGATGTACTGAGCTCAACGGTTCTGGCCCAAACTGTGATATAAACGAAACGCTACTGGCTATTTAAAAAAGGGGGCGGGACTGCTTGATATGTCCCGCCCTGTCTTTCTGTTTCAGTGTAAATTAATTACATCAACACAGAATAATGCTGTGTGTTTCAAAGCACTTCAGTGGACCTTTAAAACTTGATGGACAAAATGGTGGATAGCAAAAAGACTTTGCAGTGATTTGAATGACTGTTTAGGCTGGCAGTCATTTATCTGTCTTAAGATAAACTGGATCTCCCGGGTGGATGTTAATACCAGATGACACAGAATCAGAATGCTCACATGCTGACACAAACTTGCAAACACACATGCAGCTAACATCTACTGCAATAACCTTGGTTCAAAATGTCTCTAAATTGACATCTTTGAGATCAAACTTTGGGCTACACTGCCAGGCTCGGGCACCTGTCTCCATGCCAAAGCATGCTGGGAGATTTTGGTGTATTATGCCAAAGCCCTTCCTGTTTTTGATGCTGTGCCTCCCCACCTATTGAGATGAGACGGTGACATTCTTCTACAAGTCTGCCCTTTCGCATTTTCAGCAATGCCACGCTGGTGACTGTGGATCCTACCTGCTTTCTGGATTCCTGAGATCTCCGTCTTAGCTGCTTATTAAATGAGAATTAAATGAGTGAAGTTCTGTTTCTCTGCCCATATGGTGCCATATTCAGAGTGTCCCATCTGTGCCTGTCTTTATTTGATCCCAAAATAAACAGCTTCCTGTGCCTGCTGCCAATATGGGACTGGACATCACAGTGTCACGTTACTAATGTGATTCTCACTTCTATGATGGGAATATTCATGTTTTTGAGAGCTGCTGTAGGTGTTTGTGCTGGCAGATGGTATTGTTGGCATGTGTTGTGTTGTGTGTGGAGGATGCTTGTTGTTGACTGTCTGAATGATGTAATCCAGGCATATTTTCTGTGTGTTGACGCTCCAGCACCTAATAGCAACATTCCACTGGACTGCAGGTGACTACAGTTGCCATGACAACAGGATTTAGGCTCTTACACTAAAATTCCTCTTGAAGGGATAGTTCAGTCAAAAATAAACATCCCGTCGTCAATTATTTTATGAAATGTTTGCTGAAAGTCTTCTCCTCCTATATCAAGTTTGTTCAATTATACTGAATCTATACTTGTAGTGTACTTCAAATTTATTTTATATCTTTACATTAAACAAGTATACAGGTCCTTCTCAAAAAATTAGCATATTGTGATAAAGTTCATTATTTTCTGTAATGTACTGATAAACATTAGACTTTCATATATTTTAGATTCATTACACACAACTGAAGTAGTTCAAGCCTTTTTTTGTTTTAATATTGATGATTTTGGCATACAGCTCATGAAAACCCAAAATTCCTATTTCAAAAAATTAGACTGCCGACCTGACTGCTGTCCAGAAGGCCATCATTGACACCCTCAAGCAAGAGGGTAAGACACAGAAAGAAATTTCTGAACGAATAGGCTGTTCCCAGAGTGCTGTATCAAGGCACCTCAGTGGGAAGTCTGTGGGAAGGAAAAAGTGTGACAGAAAACGCTGCACAACGAGAGGGGGACCTGCGGAAGCAGTGGACTGAGTCTGGAGTAGAAACATCCAGAGCCACCGTGTACAGGCGTGTGCAGGAAATGGGCTACAGGTGCCGCATTCCCCAGGTCAAGCCACTTTTGAACCAGAAACAGCGGCAGAAGCGCCTGACCTGGGCTACAGAGAAGCAGCACTGGACTGTTGCTCAGTGGTCCAAAGTACTTTTTTCGGATGAAAGCAAATTTTGCATGTCATTCGGAAATCAAGGTGCCAGAGTCTGGAGGAAGACTGGGGAGAGGGAAATGCCAAAATGCCTGAAGTCCAGTGTCAAGTACCCACAGTCAGTGATGGTCTGGGGTGCCATGTCAGCTGCTGGTGTTGGTCCACTGTGTTTTATCAAGGGCAGGGTCAATGCAGCTAGCTATCAGGAGATTTTGGAGCACTTCATGCTTCCATCTGCTGAAAAGCTTTATGGAGATGAAGATTTCATTTTTCAGCACGACCTGGCACCTGCTCACAGTGCCAAAACCACTGGTAAATGGTTTACTGACCATGGTATTACTGTGCTCAATTGGCCTGCCAACTCTCCTGACCTGAACCCCATAGAGAATCTGTGGGATATTGTGAAGAGAAAGTTGAGAGACGCAAGACCCAACACTCTGGATGAGCTTAAGGCCGCTATCGAAGCATCCTGGGCCTCCATAACACCTCAGCAGTGCCACAGGCTGATTGCCTCCATGCCACGCCGCATTGAAGCAGTCATTTCTGCAAAAGGATTCCCGACCAAGTATTGAGTGCATAACTGAACATAATTATTTGAAGGTTGACTTTTTTTGTATTAAAAACACTTTTCTTTTATTGGTCGGATGAAATATGCTAATTTTTTGAGATAGGAATTTTGGGTTTTCATGAGCTGTATGCCAAAATCATCAATATTAAAACAATAAAAGGCTTGAACTACTTCAGTTGTGTGTAATGAATCTAAAATATATGAAAGTCTAATGTTTATCAGTACATTACAGAAATTAATGAACTTTATCACAATATGCTAATTTTTTGAGAAGGACCTGTATATGTGACCCTGGACCACAAAACCAGTGATAAGGGTCAATTTTTTTTGAGAAAAAAATAAATAGAAAAATTATACATCACTTGAAAGCTGAATAAATAAGCTTTCCATTTGTGTATTTGTTAGGACAGGACAATATTTGGCTGAGATACAACTATTTGAAAATCAGGAATCTGAGGGTGAAAAAAACTGCCTTTAAAGTTGTCCAAATGAAGTTCTTAGTGATGCATATTACTAATAAAAAAATAAGTTTTTATACATTTACAGTAGGAAATTTACTAAATATCTTCATGGAACATGATCTTTACTTAATATTCTAATGATTTTTGGCATAAAAAAATCAATAATTTTGTACAAATTATCCACCTCATAAAATACGTGTTGGTCATGAGATAGCATTGTTCTTATCACACTTAAGTAAAAAACTGTAAAAATTGTACTTTTTAAAAATGTTACATTTGTTACAAGTTTTACCTTTAAGTACATTTTAAGTCATTGTTTTAGTCGTCTTTTGTATTGCTTTACAGAAGTTATTATTACACTTATTTTGATGTGTTGACTAACGTACTAAAGCAAATGTAAATACTTGATCATAATTTTTTATCAATTTAATGCATATTTTATTTACTATAAATGCTTGTCAGTATATGTTGGCAGTACACTTTACAGAGTAAAGTCACAACGTTCAGTATTTGATTTATAATTTATAGTGCTGTCAAATGGTTAATCGTGATTAATCGCATCCAAAATAAAAGTTTATGTTTACATACTATATATTTGTGTACTGTGTATATTTATTATGTATATATAAATACACACGCATGCATGTATATATTAAGGAAAAATATTTTAGATTTATATCTAAAATATTTATATTTATTTATAATCTAAATTGTATACAGGTATAAATATATATACATATAAATATTTTGTTTTAATATATACACGTATGTGTGTGTATTTATATGTATATAATAAATATACAAAGTAAACACACATATAGTATGTAAACATCAACTTTTATTTTGGATGTGATTAATCACGATTAATCGTTTGACAGCCCTAATAATTTATAATAAAACACATAATATTTCACACTTATTTGATAAATTATAGCTTGATTAGAACTTATGCACAATAAAATGTTTTGTGAGATATATATATATATATATATATTTTTTTTTTTTCCTGTGAACCTGGAAAACAAAACCTTAAGTAGCACGGCATATTTGTAAAAGTACATTGTATGGGTCCAAATGATTGATTTTTCTTTTATGCCAAAAATCATTATGATACTAAGTAAAGATCATGTTCCATAAATATATCAAAACCTAATTTTTGATTCGTAATAAGGTGATTTTCTCAATATTCAAATTTTTTTGCACCCTTAAATTCCAGATTTTCACATAGCTGTATCTCAGCCAAATATTGTCCTATCCCAACAAACCATACATCAATGGAAAGATTACTCATATTCACTATTCATATCAATTTAAAAAAAATTTACCTTATGACTGGTTTTGTGGTCCAGGGTCACATTTTATATTCCGGTAATATTTTACAAGGTTCATTAGTTTACATTAACTAAGAATGAAAAATCTGAGTTAATTTCAGGGTTTATTAAAATATGCAGTATTATATGCATTCTTATAAGTTTTGTTTGTTAACATTAGTTAATGCACTGTTTACTAACATGAACAAACAATGAATGACTGTATTTTTATTAACTAATGTTAATAAAGATTAATGAACAGTGTTAGAAAGGTATTGTTCATTGTTTGTTCACATTAGTTACATTAACTAATGTTAACAAATGGGTTTCACCTTATTGTAAAGTGTTACCTATACAGTAGTCAACATTGAAAGTGGATCAAAACCTTTCATCAAAGTTGGTCGTAAAACCAAAACAACACCCGTTCTTGTCTTAGGACAACATTGATTAACTTTTTTGATCCACTTCAAATGCTCACTACTGTATTTCGTCTCAATCGGATACTAACACTCTTGTCTTCTAAGCAGTGTTGGGGGTAACGCATTACAAGTAACTCAAGTTACGTAGTAATATTACTTTTTTCAAGTAACAAGTAAAGTAACGCATTACTTTTTAATTTATAAGAAAATATCTCAGTTACTTTTTCAAAAAAGTAACGCAAGTTACTTTTTGTTTCCTTTATGAATGTAATTTAATTTTATTAACCAGTGGCTTTGCTTCTGACCTTTGTTGATCGAATTCATAATAATAAACAAAACTTACTTTAGATTAACATTTGTACTTCATTTTTCTCATTGCTGAAGAGTGTTGAACTTCCTTTTCCTACAGTTCTACTGTACAGATGTGAATGTACTTTTCCTTTAATCCTTTCCTTTTCCTTTAATCATTTTACTATTAAAATCAAACAAGCCCTGCCCAGATTTAAAAACGAATGCAAAAGTAACGCAAAAGTAATGTAATGCATTACTTTCCATAAAAAGAAAATAAGTAACTAGTTACTTTTTCAGGGAGTAACGCAATATTGCATTACTTTTAAAAGTAACTTTCCTCAACACTGCTACTAAGTAAAAAAACACACTAACTTTAGAAAAAATACAACAACCCTTCAATGGGACTAAATTTAATTGGGAAAATGTTGGTTGTGATATAAATGACTGTACAAACAGGAGAGGTTTCTTGCAGGTCATAATTCAAAATAATCATTTATAAGTAGTTGTTAGTAATTAGTAATAATAGTATTTTGGTAAAGTATTCATATAATAATTAATAAGCAATTTAATAATGGATTTTCCTGTTTAAGGAAAAGTAAACATGTAGAAAAAATAGTTTTATTGTGATCTTCATGTAACAGGAAAATAAATTTGTGTTAAAATCAACCTAAAATCAACATAAAAGTGCCTGAAGTTGAATAGTGAGTGTATATTTATGTTGCCAGTATAGGGAATCACTACAGATACAGATGCCCACTTCCATTTATGCTAGACATACACTGACAATATGATACTCTTATTGATGGACATATTCAGTATAAGAACCATGTGTTTCTCTTTCTTTACTCTTTCTCCCTCTCACTCTCTCTCTGCAGGCCTTTGTGAAGTGCCACTTTGACTATGATCCTTCTCATGACAACCTGATCCCCTGTAAAGAAGCTGGACTCAAATTCAGCAGCGGAGACATCCTTCAGATCTTCAACCAGGAAGACCCTAACTGGTGGCAGGTGTGTGTGTGTGTGTGTGTGTGTGTGTAAATATATGGTCATAATTCTTAAAGGGATCGTTCACCTCAAAATAATAATTCTGTCATTAATGACCTCATGTTGCTCCAAGCCCGTAAGACCTTTGTTCATCTTTGGAACACAAATGAAGATATTTTTCATGAAATCTGAGAGCTTTCTGACCCTGCATAGAAACCAACGCAACTACCACGTTCACGGCCCAGAAAGGTAGTAAGGACATTGTTAAAATAATACTCTCATGAACGTGTCGAAGACTGAACAGAAGAGAAGAAATTGTTGTATAAAGTTGTTATTTTTGACTATTTTAACTATGTCCTTTCTACTTTTCTGGGCCTTGAATGTGGTAGTTGCGTTGCTGTCTATGCAAGGTCAGACAGCTCTCGGATTGAATAAAAAGTAATCTTAATCTTAATTTGTGTTCTGAAGACGAACAAAGGTTTTACAGGTTTGGAATGACATGAGGGTGAATTGTCATTTTTGGGTGAACTAACCCTTTAAGCTCTGTATGGTGGTCGTACCTTGACTCTGGTCTCACCTGTAGGCATGTCATTTGGAAGGAGGCAGTGCAGGCCTGATCCCCAGTCAGCTGCTAGAGGAGAAGAGAAAAGCGTTTGTCAAGAGAGACCTGGAACTCTCTAGTTCAGGTAGGACACAGGGCACTGAAGATATTTATATATAATATATTCAGGCCGGGTTACACATATCTTTTTGCTATAAAGTCTTTAACAACTATTATAATAAAAATCTTTATATATGTCTTGTGCTGGAAAAATGAGTCTTAAGCTAGAGGCAAAAGAAGTGAAAAACATCAATTTTTTTTATTTTTATTTATTTATTTTTTTTACAAAAATGAGTTCATTAAGCCCTCTTATAATGATCCCAATGCTCCCAATAGTAATTAAACATCTAAAATGATCTTTATTTGTACGTTTTTCTCTGAACGAATGTTGCTTGTGGATTTAGCTTTGGAATCTTCAGAATACAAACTGATTCTTCTCAAAATCAACTCTTCTGACTCTATCGCCTTCAAACTGCTGTAGCTCAGTCATTTTTTATAAGTCATATATCATTTTGAAGGTATTTTAAGAGTATGAACTCTTTCATTTATGTAAATTTGCTCATTCCGACTCATTTTGCCAGCATGGGTCACATATTGTTATTAATATTTAAAGAGGAACATTTATTGGGCTGAAGCAACTAAGGTTTACTTAATTATCCATACACCATATTTTTTTAGAAAAATCATGGTAATATGTATCAAATATACACTGTCAGTCAAAAGTTTGGGATCAGTAAGATTTATTTATAGATTTTTTTAAAAAGAAGTCAAAGTCATCAAAGTTCCATTTATTTGATCAAAAATACAGACAAAAAGTAATATTATGAAATTTAATTGCAATTTAAAATAACAGTTTTCATTTGTAATATACTTTAAAATATGATTTATTTCTTGATGCAAAGCAGAATTTTCAGTATCATTACTCCAGTCTTCAGTGTCACATGATCCTTCAGAAATCATTCTAAAATGCTGATTTATTAGTGTTGGAAACAGTTGTGCTGCTTAATATTTTTGGAACCTGTGATATATTTTTCCAGGATTCTTTGATGCATAAAAAGTTAAAAATAGAAATCTTTTCTAGCAGTATGTCTTTACTATTATTTAATATCAATTTAACACATCCTTGGTGAATAAAAGTATTAATTTCGTTCAAACAAAGAAATAAAGAAAAAACTGTAAATAAAGTGTCAAATTGTTAAAATATTTTCTATTTTAAATAAATGCTGTTCTTTTTAAACTTTTATTCATCAAAGAATCCTGAAAAAAGTATCACAGGTTCCAGAAAAATATTAAGCAGCACAACTGTTTCCAACATTGATAATAAATCAGCATAATCAGAGTAATTATGCTGAAAATTCAGCTTTGCATCACAGGAATAAATTCTGTTTTAAGGTATATTGAAAACCATAATTTTAAATTGTAATAATATTCATCACAATATTACTGTTTTTTTAAGAAGCAGAAAAGACTTCTTTTAATAAACATTAAAAATCTTACTGATCCCAACTTTTGAACTGCAGTGTCATCAGGCTTTTGAGGAACGTTTATTTGTTCATCTCTCAATCATCATTGTATTGTATTGCATTGTATGTTTTGCCCCCACAATAAAAACTAGAGCTCTGAAATAGTTTAAAGTCACTTTACTTTGATTTACTTTACGAATCAGAATTTAATCTTAATATTTTTGTCATATAAATAACAGATTGCATATTTTACTCAGTTTGTGCCTTTGAATGAAATTGGGATGAGAATGCAGTTTTTCTGACTATAATTTCATATGTCAGGCATTACAGAATTAATGCTGATATTACCCAGAGGAATAGACAGACGTCAGAGCATCATGTGCTAAGCACAAGTCTCTTGTCACTGACAGCCTTTTAATCTTTATAATGTTTCACCTCCTTCATAAATACTATTACATGAATTATACAATTAAACATACATTTTGCTTTGCTCAGTCACATAACCAAACATATATCCACAGGACAGGGTGATTCTTGAAAAAAAATTAGAAAATAAGATATTAATATATGTGATTTTAAAAGTGCACATCTGCTAAAATGAGAGTAGCGCCCCCTGGAGGAATATCAGCGTGATAAATCAGAACGCTCTGCTGTTGGTTAAAGTAATAGGCCATTATTTATTCATCCTTAAATCATTCCAAATCTGTATGCTGTTATGTTACTCTGTGAACTCAGGTAATTACACTGGATTATTCTGAAAGGTTTGATAAATATGGCCTGAGGTTAAATGGACAGTGATGTGTTTGACTTCTGCAGTAGACAGGAGTCATTTTGTGTGTGTTTAGTACTACCAGGATGTGTGCTGATGTCCGCAGGGCCTCTGTGTGCAGGGATTGGGGGTAAGAAGAAGAAGAAGATGATGTACTTGACCACCAAGAATGCCGGTAAAGGCAACTACTGTCCAGTGCGATGGATGCGCATGTGTCATATTTTTGCTCTCTGTTGTGATTGTTGTTGTTG
This sequence comes from Cirrhinus molitorella, assembly GCA_033026305.1. NCBI lineage: Eukaryota > Metazoa > Chordata > Actinopteri > Cypriniformes > Cyprinidae > Cirrhinus > Cirrhinus molitorella. Next base: position 26,772,550 of record CM065136.1, on the reverse strand, counting down.
AAGTCAGTTCTATGAGTTTGTTTCATGCTAACACTGTTTATAATGATTTTACAGTCAGTTCCATTTCGGAAGAAGTGCTTTAGGTTCATAAATTGATATGTGTTTGTGTACTCAAAGAAAATGAGAAATACAGTAAATGGAACCTCAGTAAAAGCCATAACCTCACAAACTGAACTGGAACTGATAAATGATAAATATGGACATAGTGAGGAAATCAGACTAACAAAAGATGAGATCTTTTCACCATACCAGAGTTTGACCGACATGAGTTGAGGATCTACGAGGAAGTGGCCAAGGTGCCTCCGTTCCGCAGGAAGACGCTGGTTCTGATTGGAGCACAGGGTGTGGGCCGTCGCAGCTTGAAAAATAAACTTTTGGTGTCGGACCCGCACCGTTACGGAACCACCACACCATGTAAGTGCATATTTATACAGTCATGGCCAAAAATATCGGCACCTTACTGTCAGAAAATGCAAATCTAATACAATTCCACACAGAACACAGACAAAATTATTGGCACCTTTAACTTAATATTTGGTAGCACCATCTTTGGAAAAAAATAACTGAGATCAATTGCTTCCTGTAACCATGAATGAGTTTCTTAAACATCTCTACTGGAATTTATTTGAAAACTGCTCTAGGTCATTCAGATTTGAAGGATGCCTTCTCCTAACTGCTGTTTTGAGATCACCCCACAAGGGTTCTATGGGATTCAGATCTGGACTCATTCCTGGCCATTTCAGCGCTTTGTTTATAACCATTTCTGAGTGCTTTTTGAAGTGTGTTTCGGGTCATTGTCCCGCTGGAAGACCCATGACCTCTGGTGGTGACGCAGCTTTCTGACACTGGCCACCCAGACAGCAAAAATCATCTGGTCCAGATCCGGCCCATACTTCTGCAAATCCGCAAAACGGACTTGGGCCGGTGTCTTTTGGCACAACGGGCCAATACCGGCACACATCTGGTTTTCCCTCATCTGGACCAGCACTGGGCCAGCTCCGTACTAGTCTCGGCCCGGATCCGCTCTGCGACAGTAGTCCGCACCCACTGAAACCAGGCCTGGGCTGGATCCGTCTAAGAGGGTGATACAGCACTGAAACGGATGTGACTGTAACTCGGATTTGCCGGTTTGAAAACGAATCCGGCACAGAGTCAGCTGCTGTCTGGGCACTATGTTGCGCCCCAAAATTCTTTGGTAATCATCAGATTTCATGATACCGTTCACACAGTCAAGGCATCCAGTGCCAGAGGCAGCAAAGCAACCCTAAAACATCTTTCAACCTCCACCATGGTTGACTGTATGGACTGTGTTCTTTTCTTTTAAGGCCTCATTTCTTTTTTTGTAAGCAGTGCCATGATGTCCTTTACCAAAAAGCTCTACTTTTGTCTCATCTGTCCACAGTACGTTCTCCCAGAACGATTGTGGTTTTGTCACATAAGTTTTTGGCAAACTCCAGTCTTGCTTTTTTATGCCTTTGTGTCAGTAGTTGTGCCCTACCATAGCGTCCCTTTTCATTCAGATGACGAGGGATAGTGCAAGCTGACACTGTTGTACCCTGTGTCTGCAGATCAGCTTGAATTTGTTTGAAAGTTAATCTGGGTTCTTTATCCAACATCTGAACAACATTTGTTGTAATTTTTCATTTATTTTGCTCATCCGTCCACGTCCAGGGAGATAAGCTACAGTGCCATGGGCTGTAAACCTCTTGATGATATTGCGCACAGTGGACACACGAACATTAAGATCTCTGGAGATGGACCGGAGATGGATTGTAGCCTTGAGATTGTCCATGTCTTTCCACAATTTTTTCTCTCAAATCCACAGACAACTCTTTACACTTCTTTCTTTTCTCCATGCTCAGTATGACACACAGCACAAAGGTTGAGTAAACTTTTCTGCATGTTAACTGTTTGCAAGTGTGATTACTATATTGCCCACACCTGTTACTTGCCACAGGTGTGTCTAAATACAAATTACAGGGGCATCACATGCTTGAAAAACAATTATTTCTTACAATTTTGACAAGGTGCCAATAATTTTTGAGTTCTGTATGAAAATATATGTGAATATCAAAACATTTGCAAATGGAACAGTTTTCTGAGAGAAGTGTTGTATTTTCTGATGGAATTGCAGGGGTGCCAATAATTTTGGCTAAAACCAAACCACGTTAACCAACAGAAAGCTGTTGACAATAAATAAAATTCCAAAAAATGTGACCGCATCTTATTATGTGACCACATTATTATTAATAAAACCCTATCATAGATAGGTATTATAAGATATAATATTTGCAATGCTAATGTTAACCTGCTCTTTTTTTTCCCTCTGGACAGACACATCTCGTAAACCCAAGGTGGATGAGAAGGAAGGGCAGATGTACCTGTTTATGTCTCGCAGCGAGATGGAAGCTGACATCAAATGTGGTCGTTTTCTTGAACATGGTGAATATGACGGAAACCTGTATGGCACCAAGATCGACTCCATTCATGAGGTTGTGGACTCTGGCAAGATTTGCATTCTGGATGTCAATCCTCAGGTACTCTTTTAAACTTTTCCATATCCTAAAGAGTGCATTAGTGCCTGCCCACTGTTTTTTAACAGCATTGGTTTCCCATGAATTTTTCCTATATTTTAAAAAGTCTTAAGCCAGTCTCACACTGTGTGATTTTGGCCACGATTTGGCCGTCTGAGACAAATTTTGAAAAACCTAAAAGATTCTTTGATCGCTGATTTGACATTCACAGACAGCCGATTAATGACTGTTGCGATCAAATTTTAGCTCTGACGAATTTCTGTCAGAAGGTTTTGGCGCACAGTCCAGCAGTGTGACTTCTCCTATGACGAACATCAACTGTCCCCATTTTTCAAGACAAGCCATGATCAGAATTAATGCTAGAGATTTCTTCTAACCGCATAAACTCCAGCACTCCCGTCCGCTGTGCACCAAAATCATATGATATACTGCCTTTGCTATGATAAACACCGGTTGCGCTGCTTTTTCCATTTGCGTGTGTGTAGTGCTGCTTACGCTGTTCTTCTTAAATACTCCGCTATTGCCACCATTTATAAACTTACATTTAGACCAACATTTTAGCCCTGCATTTAATGCAACTCACAGTCATTGAACATGTGTGGTTTGAAAATGTAAAACTCAAGACAGGTTTTCTTACGCGCACTGATTTTTTAACGCATCTTGACTGTCGTACAGTCTGACATTAATAACACTGAGATCCCACAGTGTGACATGATCATGTTCGCACAGTCTGACAAGCAACAACCATAAAGGACTATTAAAAATCGCACAGTGTGAGCCTGTGCGACTTGTGTGGCTCAATATAACGTAATACGTACTGAAATACATAGTAGAAAACCCATTATTTTAAAAATCACATTGTTTTATACATATTTTTGGACTATGGGGTACCATTATTTCAAAGACATCAAATGGTTGCACTGGTGACGCTACCTGTTGCTGTTTTTACTGCAACACAACTCAGAATACTTGACTTGGAAAATAAAATGCTGATATGATGAACAGCTACTGAAAGAGGTTTGACATCAGATGCTCTTCTGCAAACTTTAGTTGTAGCGATTGGCATTGAGTTACTGTTGCCTTTTTATCAGCTTGAACCAGTCTTACTATTCTCTTCTGACCTCTGACATCAACTTTCACTTCCACACATAACTGCTACTCACTGTTATTGTATTGTTATTACAATTATTATTATTAATCATAATCGTAGGTAACATAAATACAGCAAACAGCAAACACATACTACACATTAATACTTATATACATCCTACCACAAAGAACAGTAAAAATAACGTCCAGTTAAAGCACAACCATGTCAGTGTTTAAGAGTTGATTTTAAATAAGATTTCAGTTTTAGTTTAAAAATGTCGATAGATCTGCACATCCTTATATCTTCTGGTAGAGTGTTCCAATGAATAGTAGGGTCATTCTTCATTTGTGGTGGCAAGTGTGGTGTCCCTCTACTTTACAACCATTGAAATAAACTTTAAATACCAATAAATCATAAAATGTTTGCATGTTTGCATTCTGTAGGTTAAACACAGTTTGTGCACTGTTAATAATTGCATTTTAGTTTTAAAATATATATTTAATTGAGTTTGAGAGATTGCATTTGTAACAAAATATGCCTTTTCCTGCCCTACCTTAGAGAGGTATCATGGAATGTAATTGCAACAATATAGCATTTTTAACACAAATAAAGTGGTTATATTGTGAATATAGATTTTATTTAACGTGTACAGTCTGATTAAATTGTTTTAAAAAAATATATATTTTGTTATATCTAAGAAAAAAGTTGTGTCCCCCAAATTCATGTCTGTGGTGTTACAACAATGGTTGTCGCCCCTTTAAGAAAAGGAGGAAGTCCAAATAGGACTACTCTCTGTGTGTAAAGGTCATTTGCAGGTGCTGGTTAATCTGAGGGGTGCATGGTGAGTACATTCTTTCTTATTAATTTTCTTAAAGTTAGCTAAATTTCTGACAGTTTCATGTGTCGCACTTCATTAGTGTCTGTGGTGTTATGTTGCTAACTTTCAGATCTGACATATTTTAATCAAAATTTTGATAAATACATATTTATTAATATTTCTAAAATAAAATGTCCCCTGATCTTGAAATCATCATGATGGCAGCCTCCATTTTAGAAAAGTCTGGATTTAGGCTAATTTGTCTGTGGTGTTACTGTCCGTAGTGTTACTGTCTTTCCTGTTGACACCATAGACATAAGTCATAATTGTTTAAAAAACAAAATAAGCTTCTATTTTAATGGATATAGCATATTAAACTAATTTTAAGTGCACAGAAATACATTTTATTAAAAAAAAAACATGCATTTTTTCTAATTCTATTTGCCACTCCAATTGAAGAATGACCCAGTAGCTTTCACTGAGAAAGACGATGATCTAAAGGCAGAGTGACGAAAAGGAACATCACATTTATTAGTAAATGATCATCTAGTAGATCTTACAGAGTCTGCATAGTGAAAATGCACAAAATCACAGAGTATGGAAAGGGCCAAACCATTTAAAATTGTATTTATCATACACAAATTTGAGAAAAGTCTAAAATGATCAAAACTCAAGAAGATGTATTTCTCCAAAACCCTACATTGATGATATTGGTTAGGCTTTTTCTCTAGCGTTTTTAAAGTCTGTTTATAAAATTTTTTTAAAGGTTTAATAACAGTTTCTCCTGCTTGACCCCAACATGTCAAACAGTTAAAACTAAAATTTCTCTATGGAGAAAATCAATGGTGTTTTTACTTACAGTGGAAGTCTGTTGGGCAGTTTTCCAGCAATACATATAAATATTACAGTTAAACAATTATCAACCAGTTTATATGTTTCATTGTTCTCTACAGGCACTCAAAGTTCTGCGAACAGCCGAGTTTCTCCCATATGTGGTGTTCATCGAAGCCCCAAACTTTGAAGTTTTGAAAGACATGAACAGATCTGCCATTGAGGCTGGTGTCGTGACTAAACAGCTGACGGTAATTTCTTTCTTTAATCCCCTCAGATTTAGTTCCTTAAATGCTATGAATATTATGACGTCCCTCTCATTTAATCTCTAGGATTCCGAGCTCAAACGGACAGTGGACGAGAGCGAAAGGATCCAGAGGGCGTACAGTCACTATTTTGACCTGAGCATTGTGAATGACAACCTGGACGGAGCATACCGCAGTCTCAGGAGGGCGCTGGACAGACTCAACACAGACCACCAGTGGGTTCCTGTTAGCTGGGTATTCTGAGAGCAGTTGGGCTCTTCGGTCTGCATTTCTCACAGTGGCTAGGAATCTAGTTAACTGCTGTAATCTATGTGAACTTGCCTGTTCTTTAGATTTTTGCACAAAAAAAACACGAAAATACAAAGTTAGTTTATTATTTTGTAAAGAAACAAAGCTGATATGTATATCTGTATTTGTTTTAAAAGAGTTCTGTACAGTGCTGTATGTTTGTTATTCCTGTGAGAGTAGGGCTGTATATTTGTATAGAAACTGTAGAATATGTTTTAGCACCCTACGTTACAATAAAGATATTCAGAATCATGTTGGATGTATCAATGCTATATGATTACGTAGTGTTTTGCAGGGATCGTTTAGTTTCGATGTATTAACGGCAGAATTGAAGAGTGTTTTGGCGTGGCATATTCTCGTGCATGTTCTGATTTGTTTATGTTCCTTCTTGTAACATTTGTTAGTACAAAATCCATTTCAGTTCAGAAAACAACAATAGCTGAATATCTCACGAAAAATTACATTTTGAAACTGATTGTCTTTATGCATTATAAATTTAAAGATGAAAATTTTATTATTCCAATCCAAGAGTTCTAGAATGTTTCACTGTGACTGATTAATCACATTCTGCAGTCATCTATTTTTCTATAATGACAGTAAAATGTATAATTTGCTCTAGGAAAGTGATTTCCGACATGGCTGTACTAGTTTCACTGTGTCTCTCGTATCACTCCACATTCTCTTCTCACACAATAAAACAATATCAACTAAAATCCGTCGTTTATGTCTATTTATTTCTTTAGCAAATAGCCAAATTTATATAGATGGTTCTTTAAAGTATTTTTTCAATAGCTTAATATATATATATATATATATTAATAAACAGTGCCTTGCAAAAGTACTCATACCCCTTCATTTTTTTCACATTTTGTTATGTTGCAGCCTTATGTTAAACTGCTTTAACTGCCTTTTCCACAAAAAAACAGAAATTACGTCAGCGCAGGGTAAAATTAGTTGCGCTACGGGTCTGCGCCTATTAGCATGCCCTTTTCTCAAATAATGCTTCTTACCTTTTCTGTTTTGTCTGTTTTCCTAGTTGTTGTTATATAATCAATAAAGAAATAACATTTTACTTGTTTGTAATTTATATGGCCACTCAGACCGCTGGAAGAAAAATAGCTGGAAGCGAATGACACCGGAAGCCAGAACCATTCAATTTATAAAAATGGCCGTACCAACTTTTACAGAAAAAAATGGGGTGGATACTAGGAGCTCTTGAATGCTAGAATCTAACTGGCTGATGAACGTTCTAAGGTGTGCAATCATTTTCAGGGAAATGCACAGCAAAAGTAGTTCCAGGCAGGTCTTGACCCCATTACATCTCCATATCACTTCGCCAAATGATTTCAGGTATTTTAAAGGTCCTTACAGCCTACAACAGCAAAAGAACCACAACGACACTGACAAGCAAATATAGTAAACAATGGGATAAAAATGGCTAATTATTTCCATGTTTTTGCCACAAAATTAAGTTTATGTACAGGAAATATACTCAGTTTCTCCTGTTTCTTCTGTTTGCTCTGGTTCATACACGGACAGTGTTGGGGAAAGTTACTTTTAAAAGTAATTTAGTTTAAAAGTTACTTAGTTACCTTTTATGGAAAGTAATGCATTACATTACTTTTAAGTTACTATTTTACTTTTAAGTTACATTATTATTAAGTACTTTTAAGTTACTATTTAAATCTGGGCAGGGCTTGCTTGTTTGTTTTTAATATAAAAAAGTTTGATTCTTAGCAAATGTAAAAGCCAAAATGAAATGAAGTAAATAAGCCCAAGGCTAAAGGAAAATTGTTTTTTTGTTTCCAGACAAAATATCTAAAAATCAAGAAGGATGTTCTAGACGAGTAAAAATTATTGTCTTTTTTTTCTAAAAACAAGTCAAAATTAAATGTTTTTGCTTGAAACAAGCCAATGGGGTAAGCAAAATAATCTTGTTTTCTGTTTGAAATAAGATTTTTTTGCTTACCTCATTGGCAGATTATTTTGCTTGTTCTAAGCAAAAACTCACTTAATTTTGACTTTTTTTCTGAAAACAAAAAAATTATTTTTACTTGTCTAGAAAATCCTTCTTGTTTAAGACTTAGACTTGTTTAAGATTATGTAACTTGCGTTACTTCTAATGCATTACCCCCAACACTGTACACGGATAATGACTGATAAATCTACCTTACTAGCGGACAAATACAGTGGATACTGCTACATCCGTTAAAGTTACTTACTTGATGATAGGGGTGGGCGGATTGATCCTTACGTAAAAATATCGATATTACGTTGTTTTTTTTTAAACCAGTGATTTTATTTATTTAGCATGAAATATTATATTTAAAATGAGCTTGTATAGAACTCTATCTCTTACGCAGCTCCTTTCACACGCACATTGCTCACCTTTCCCTGCTTTGCTGTGTTTTAGTCCTTTGAGCTTCAGAGAGGCAAAGAATATCCAGGTACAGCTGGGAAAATAAATATTTGATACATCATCATTTTTATCAGTAAGGGGATTTCAAAGTGGGCTATTGACACAAAATTTCCACCAGATCAAGCCAAATATTGAATTCATACAAAGAAATCAGAACATTTAAGTATACAAGTTGAGTCATAATAAATAAAGTGAAATGACACAGGGAATAAGTATTGAACACTTTATTTAATACTTTGTAGAAAAGCCTTTGTTGGTGATTACAGCTTCTAGACGCCTCTTGTATGGAGAGACCAGTCATCTGCATTGCTAAGGAGTGATTCTGGCCCATTCTGGTCTTTAAATCTTGAAGGTTCCTTGGGACTCTTTTATGAACTTTGATCTTCAGTTCTCTCCATAGATTTTCTATGGGATTTAGGTCAGGTGATTGACTGGGCCATTCAAGCAACTTGATTTTCTTTCTTTGAAACCACTTCATTGTTTCCTTGGCCTTGTGTTTGGGATCATTGTCTTGCTGAAATGTCCACCCTCTTTTCATTTTCAGCTTTCTGGTAGATGGCAGCAGATTTTTATCCAGAATGTCCCGGTACATTTCTCCATTTATCCTGCCTTCAATAATATGAAGTCTGCCAGTACCCCTTGCTGAAAAGCAGCCCTAAACCACGATGCTTCCACCCCCAAACTTAACCATTGGTATGGTGTTCTTGGGGTGGTGGGCAGTGCCATTTCTTCTCCAAACATGGTGTGTAGAATGACTGCCAAAAAGTTCAATTTTGCTTTCATCTGACCATACTATAGTCTTCCAATAATCCACAGGCTTCTCCAAATGCTGTTTCGCAAACTTTAACCGAGCCTCAACATGCTTTTTGTTCAGCAATGGAGTCTTGCGTGGTGAGCGTGCATGGATGCCATGGCGGTTCAGTGCATTGCTTATAGTTTTTTTTAAAACAACAGTACCTGCTGATGCAAGGTCTTCCTGAAGTTCTACCCAAGTGGTTCTTTGCTCTTGGAGAACTGTCCTGATTATTCTTTGGACTCCTGGGACAGGGATCTTACGTGGAGCACCTGATCGTGGCCGGTTTATGGTGAACTGATGCTCTTTCCATTTCCGGATAATGGCCCCCACAGGAACATTCAGCATTCTGGAAATGCACCTATAACCATTCCCATCAAAATGCTTTTCAACGATAAGATTACGAAGATCTTGAGAGAGTTCTTTGCTTTTACCCATCATGAAGTCTTTTCTGTGTGCCTCCTGGGTAATGAGAAGCCTTTATAGGCCATCAGTTAGGACTAAAGCAGCTGATATCAATTAGTACTGATAGGGGACAGGGTTTCTCTCTCAATACTGACAGATTTCAGGTGATCTCCTGGTTTTCTATGCCATTTTCCACCTTGTTATCTTCATGTGTTCAATACTTATTCCCTGTGTCATTTCACTTTATTTATTATGACTCAACTTGTATACTTAAATGTTCTGATTTCTTTGTATGAATTCAATATTTGGCTTGATGGCTACATCTGGTGGAAATTTTGTGTCAATAGCCCACTTAGAAATCCCCTTACTGATAAAAATGCTGATGTGTCAAATACTTATTTTCCCCGCTGTAGCTAACATTGGTGAAAATATGTTTTTAGTCATATTGGATCTTCAGCATGAAGTGTAATCAGACACCATAGTTGTTGTAACAAAACGTAACCATGGTTAATACAAACCACAAATTAACAATGGTTACACTAACCATAGTTGAACTATGGTATCTGTTGTAAAACTGTGGTTTTACAAATAGTAATACATGCACAAAAAAAAAGTGTTATCTAAATTGATTATTTTACTGGTGTTGAAAAACGGTAACACTTTACAAATAAATTGTCATTTGTGACCCTGGACCACAAAACCAGTCATAAGTGTCAATTTTTCAAAATTGAGATTTATATATCATCTGAAAGTTGAATAAATAAGCTTCAATCAGACAATATTTGGCCAAGATACAATTATTTGAAATCTGAAATCTGAGAGTGCAAAAAAATAAAAATATTCAGAAAATCGCCTTTGAAGTTGTCAAAATAAAGTTCTTAGCAATGCATATTACTTATCAAAAATGAAGTTTTGATATATTTACGGTAGGAAATTTACAAAACATCTTAATGGAACACAATCTTTACTTAATATCCTAATGATTTTTGGCATAAAGAAAAATCTATAATTTTGACCCATACAATGTATTTTTGGCTATTGCTACAAATATATCCCAGTGACTTAAGACTGGTTTTGTGGTCCAGGGTCACATTTGTTAACATTAATGTATTAACTAACATGAACTAAAAATTAATAATACATTTGTTACAATATTTATGAATCTTTCTGGTAATCATTTTGTGCATTTTATTTTTTGTTAAAGGGAGAACATTTTTTTGTTACAATATTATTGTTTAATGTATTATATTTTATAGTATTATTCTGTTTTCTGTTCTTAATGTTATTACTATTCTCGATAATTTCATGCACAGTTCATGTTTGCAAACTGAGTTTATTACATATATGTATATTTTTCATATTTGAAATAGGTCCTGTTTTTTTTTAACCTCACACATGACTAATTACAGGCACACTAACAGCAAATCACAACATCTTTTAGTGGTTATGAAAATGTATTCAGATTTAGCATAATAATTATGCAATCCTTTCATGAATTGTGACACACTGATATTCACTATACAAGAAAGTAAATGTAATTTATATTGTGTGTTTTTAAAAAAAAGAAATATAGGTATCGGTGTTGGTATCGGCGATATTGGCCCTGTATTTACTTTTACTAAATTTTACAGTATCGCCCACCTCTACTTGACGATGTTGTGTCCTCAAAATGTCTTGAATACTCGAATACAGCCTAGTTTGCGATTCCAAATCGCGCCCGCGAGCATATCGTTACAAAGTGCAGACGCCAATGTATGAGAGGTGTGTCTGACTCCGGGCTACTTTTACACTGTTGCTGCGGGTTGTTATTAAAGTTAGCGGTTCTTAATACCGATAACTAAGTGGTTACAGCACATGCCGGCGTGAAAATAGTGAAAAATATAAACAGCTAGAGAAACATCTACAGAAAAATATACCGAATTAACCTGGCTGCCGTCTGACTAGACGCTTGCAGCACAGTTAATGATATGCAAAGAATAGGATCCCTTGACGTGATTGGCTGTTCTATTTTGTGACTTACAGCAAAAAAAAGTGCTCTTTCAAACAGAGACGCCTTTGGGCGACTACAGTTTTAAGGAGAAAATACTCAGCAGTGCTGTTGATTAATGGCCTGGCACATGGTTTGTCTTGCAGCATATTAAAAACACCACATAGACAAATAAACAACAAAAAATGTTTACTACAGTAAAATAGTTTAGCAACTTAAAAGCTATATGTCATTTCTTTTACTTAACCTACTATATTTCAAATAAAAACCTACCTCAAAGTAATCACTTTACTGCTGTAGTGTCTAATAATGTTGCTTAAGATTGTATTGTATATGGTTAAAAGTCTGTTAGATGTCAGTCATAATATGTATTCAAAAAGGTAAAGTCTATTTTTATTGTTGCCTACAAGACTAGGCAACTATTTCAGTAGTAACCAGATTTGAATTATTTAAATGTATTTACTCAGCTGATGAGTCAAGAACAGTCTTTAACTGAACTTTAATGAAATGATACAAGACAGACATATGTGACCCTGGACCACAAAACCATTTTCAAAGCTGAATAAAAAAGCTTTCTGTCAATATATGTTTGTTAGACTATGACAATATTTGGCCGATATGTGAAAGAAAATAATTTAAGCATATTACTAATCAAAAATTAAGTTTTTATATATTTCCGGTAGGAAATGCACAATATATCTTCACGGAACAATGATCTTTCCTAAATATCCTAATGATTTTTGGCATAAAAGAAAAATCAATCATTTTGAACCGTACAATGTATTTTTGGCTACTGCTACAAATGTGCCCCTGGACCACAAAGCCAGTCATAAGGGTAAATTTTTTAAAATTGAGATTTATACATCAGCTTTCCGTTGATGTATGGTTTGTTAGGATAGAACAATGGCCGAGTTGCAACTATTTGAAATCTGGAATCTGAAGGTCCAAAAAATCGAAATTTAAAAAATCGCCTTTATGAAATTCTTAATAAAGCATATTACTAATCAAAAATGTAGTTTTTGATATATTTACAGTAGGAAATTTACAAAATGTCTTCATAGAACATGATATTTTCTTAATATCCTAATGATTTTTGGCATAACAGAAAAAAAAAAAATTGACTCATATTTTGGCTATACCCTTGCTACGTAAGACTGGTTTTGTAGTCCAGAGTCACTTATTAAAAGAATAACTCGGTGAGATCATGTGGAGATAATATTAATTTATTTTATTTTTTTTTAATTTAAAAAAAGATTTAAAAGCAACACATTGTTCAATACTTTTTAAACGTAGTTTTTCTGACAGAAAAGTATGTCAACACAGACAAACAAGAAGCTTACACTGGGCCATGTGGCTCGGGGGCAATAACACAATGTTAAAATTGCCCCCAGTGTTGCAGCCATGACAAAATTTCATATCATATTAGTATAGGTTGTTCATGATAATTTTTATCAATAACCTAGAGATAAAATGTATGTACGTTTAAATTCACAGTCATTTAAACTTTAGACAGCAGAAAAAAAATACTATACATCCAAAATACTTCAAAATCAGTATTTTGCAGAAAACTTCTGCTAAGGTGAAATGATTGTGCTCCTTTTTCACAGGTTGAGAGAAAATCCTACTGAACGTGCAGATTAGGTATCGTCACACTACATAGCTTGTTTCTAAATGGAGGGATTGGGTGTGTTACAATTTCCCCTGCTTACAAAGTTACTAAAGCTCGGTAGAATTGAATTTATCTGAGTTATTCGGGATGTACATAGTTACATAAAAATATGGTTACATTTCAACTACTCATCATGACATAGTTTGCAAAAGCAGTAAATTTTTTGTTCTGTAGATAAGAATTATCTCTGACGCAAAACCTGCCAAGCTTTTTCTGTAGGACTGTTGAGCAACCATATAGGCACTTAAGCACATTAATATGAAGCAGCAACTTATCTTGTCTAAGACTAAGATAAGACGTTTTTAAGATGTTTAAAGTTCTAAATGATTATTCTAGAAAATCCTAATAGCCCTGACTGGTATGAACTTTCACATACTGAATTCCAGTTATGAGAATAAAAAGATGTAATAGCTCTACTAGTTATTATCACTCCTTCAAAAACACATATTCAGCAGTGTTATTGCTGATGGCTGGATGATTGTGACATCATATTTAAAGGTGGGCTGTACGGTGGAGGTGGTATGTTGGATGTGTCCATCTCTGAATCTGAAGTCACTCGAACATCAGAAATATTTAATTTAAAGCTGGACTGTAAAAACAAAACCATAAATCATTAGAGGTCTGTTGAATCAGACATATAGAGATACTGTAGACAAAACAAGCTGAAGCTGTCCTAAACAGGTCATAGCTGGTTTGAGCTAATGCCCAACTCTGATCAGTTGGAAAGTACCCAAAATCTTCCTAAAATAAGCCAATAGACTGGTAGACAAGCTAAGAGAAGTTTAGCTTTCTAGATAGAAGTACCTCTGCATATGATGGTGGTGGACACACTAGCTCATACGGTGGTGGTATATTCTCAGAATCATGAGAGTATGTGTCTTCACGTTCATCTCTTTCGTCTCTCATATGAATGGGAATCACATAGACATGGTCGCTGGTTGACAGGTCCAGATCTGAATCAGTGTCTGAGACTTTACTGCAGATTTTGCAGCAGTACTTCAGTATACACAGACTCACAGTGAGAATCAGCAGCGGCGTCAGCCACGTTCTGCACATCATCAGACAAACAATGTATTTCCTACATGCAGAAATATCTTATAAAGATCGTATGCATGTCATACTTACTGGATATAGTATAATATATAATCAGCCATTGACGTGGCCAGGAATGTCTGCAGAGAAAAAGTAAATGTTAATCTGTCAGTTCTCAGTTTTGTATGGGTCAAAATTATTGATTTTTTTTATGCCAAAAATCATTAGGATGTTAAGTAAAGATCACGTTCCATGAAAATATTTTGTAAATTTCCTACCGAAACATATTAAAACATTTTTTTTTTTTGCTAAGTAATATGCCTTGCTAAGAACTTAATTAGGACAACTTTAAAGGCGATTTTCTCAATATTTAATTTTTTTTTGCACCCTCAGATTCCAGATTTTCAAATAGTTGTATCTCTGCCAAATATTGATCTATTCTAACAGACCATACATCAATTGAAAACTTTTTTATTCAACTTTCTCGATTTCGAAAAATTGACACTTATGACTGGTTTTGTGGTCCAGGGTCACATGTATGAATTTATTTCAGAAAATGCAGCTGATACAGACACTGTTTTGAATACATCTATAGTGAAAGGTTTTATTTCTGAATTATTCATTTTGTGGAACTTAAAGTCAGAATGCTAAGATGGTGTATAAAGAGAGAAAAAATGTATCTTTATGTGAGGGAGCCTAAAATGTAAAATGCAGCATATTGTGCTATTATGTAATAGCACAATAAACTGAACTGTTACATATTATACCCAAAATGAACAAAATTAAGCATTGCTTGGTAATTGGTCAACAAAGTATTAATACTTGTGTACATATTGTCATACTAACAGTTGTCTGAATTTTTGGTTGATTGTAATCCATTATATACCTTCCTATCTGTTATCTAAGTTATCTGACATTATCAAGATGAATTTGTTCTGACACAGTTTAACTCTATGAGTTCTTGTCATGTCTTGTCTATTTTCTAAACTATAGTGAATAAACTGTAATAATGAGAAATGCTGAAGGTGTCTGAATAAATTTTGGTTTGACTGTATATTTTCATGTCTAATGACCCGATATGTAAAAAAAAAAGTTCATAATCAAATATTACTTAGAATTATTTCGTTTCTGTTACGTTCATTTTGATCTATACACTGCAAAAAATGCTTTTCTTAGAATTGTTGTCTTGTTTCCAGCCTAAATATCTAAAAATTCTTACATTAAGGATTTTCTAGACAAGTAAAAATTTTAGTCTTGTTTTCAGAAAAAAAAGTTAAGATTAAGTGAGTTTTTGCTTGAAATAAGCAAAATAATCTGCCAATGGGGTAAACACTAGAATAATCTAGTTTTCAGCTTGAAGTAAGATTATTTTGCTTACCCTGTTGGTATTTAAATGAAAACACTTAATTTTTACTTATTTTTTCTGAAAACAAGACAAAAAATCTAAGTAAGAAAAGCTGTTTTTGCAGTGTACCTTTTTATTTTGTTACACAGTTATTGCCTAGCACTTCGAAGTTATACCCTGGTAACGTAGGCTATAACCATTTAGAATGCCATAAAAAAGTAAATAATTTTACATAGAGGGCCCATGTAGTGTTCAGAGAGTCAAAGTGTTTTAAACTAAACGACTCTCGTGGTCTTTTAGAAATTGTGCCTAATATTTGAATACATTATATATATATATATATAAACAAATAAAAAAAGGAAAATGATCTAGGATAAACATCAATATTGTTTAAAAATCGTCTCAAATCCATATGATAATGTGCTTTACATAACCTCAAGCAAGTTGCTGTCCTCTGAACTTCTGTTTGTTCAATTTTTTAACTTGGATTAGACAAATGTAAAGTTTGTAGTAAAAACTATGTACTATGATTTCACATTCTAGTATTTTTAGAAATGTCATACTCACAGTTATGTCATCAGACCCAAAGTAGAATAAAGTGGAAGTCAGAATCAGTCAGGCCGTACATGCTTTCTAACAGTGACTGGAACGTCCGTAGAGGACTTTGAGCTGGACACTTACTGGCAGTCGTCATCCAGGGTTGGGTTTGTAAACACCATGGTTTCACACCATGCAGAACTGAGAATGACTTTCAATTCCACTTCATATCCGATGCAATCTTTTAATTCAAATTTTTTATCTATTATTTCAGAATTACTTTATATACTTTTATATACTTATACTTTTATTAACATTTATTTCAGTTTAAGTATCATGGTGAAAGAAGACTTCATTTCCCACAATGCTCTAGATGTTATGTAATCAATATTGTCTTTTTTTTTTTAAGTGTCAGATATTTCTGGTGGTCTATGGGAAAATTCAAATGTGTTTTAATATCTGTGTTATTAGTTTTGACAATATTGAGCTGAATTTGAAGAAATTTTAAATCAGTTTAGAACAAATAGTCATAGTCAAATAGTCAAATGTTTTATCATAAAACTAGCATTGGACTAATGAAAGAATTTTGACTCTAACTCAAATTTACACTCATTAAGTGAAGGAGCTCTTTTGAATGTACAGTCTTTTCTCTGATAAATGCATATGATGCTTTCATATGAAACCTAGCCTAGCCTAGCAAATGCATCATTCCAATAAAACATATCCCAGACAGAGCAGAAACTGAATCATGATGAATGCATATTCAGCATTAAAGGGGTCATCGGATGCGACATGCACTTTTACAAGTTGTTTAAACTTAAATGCGTGTTGGCAGTGTGTACACAACCACCCTATAATGATTAAGATCCACCCAGTGTTTTTTTAATCTAGTTAAATCATTTCCCCTTTCTTATATCAAGCCATTCTCAGATGCCTTTTCGGTGTGACGTCCGCTCCCGCGATAGTTGATTGATTGATAGTTGGGTGCAGCCTGAAAATAGTTCCCAGCTGGTCACGTTGGAAGTAAGCTGGGGACTATTTTCAGGCACTGCATAATATCATTGCGCCTGCTGCACCCATGGTAAGGCAGCAAAGTTCCTTGATTATTACCCCTGAATGAGAGTATAGTGCGATGTACACGTGGTAACTACAGAAGAGTCTAGTTTTAAATAGGAAAAATATTGACACTCTTTGGTCATCATGCTAATGGTCTAATCAGTTTCAATGATTTATGCTAAGCTATGCTAAAAAGATCTGCCATCAGAACCGGAGATCAGCTGAATGGATTTGAAAACAGTAAAACTCATCTGTTTAACTCTAGGGAAGTTGGAAAATTAGCCTATTTTTTTTTTTAAAAGTGGAGTATTCCTTTAAAAGCAAAAGAAAGCGTCAATAATCCTTTCAATTAAAATCTGATGATGTATTTTATTCATATAGAATATGAATAAAATAATGTGCTAGTAATCAAGTTTCGTGGCTAAATGCTGCTTAAAGTAAACAGTGCTCCTCTCCCCAGGGCAGAAAGGGGCAGGCTAAGCAGAGCTCATTTGCATTTAAAGAAACATGAACCAAAATAGCTTGCTCTGAAAACGGCTGATTTTGACAAGGTAGTAAGTGTTTTTTACACTACCATTGAGAAATTTGAAACAAAGTATGTTTAGATTTTTCATTAATACCCTGAAGAATCATATCAGCTTGTGGAAAATGGGTATCCGATTACCTCTTTAAAGATTCGTAATCATGAAACGTTGTTAACCTTCTGTGCATGATGTTCTAATTTAGGCAGAGGCCACTTTCAGTTCAGTGATTCTGTGCTACTTGTCTTCTTGTGCTTTGTCTTAAAGTATTAGCTTACTCCCAGAATTAACTTTCCTGATAATTTACTCACCCCCAATGTCATCAAAGATGTTCATGTCTTTCCTTCTTCAGTCGAAAAAAATGAAGGTTTTTGAGGAAAACTTTCCAGGATTTTTCTCCATATAGTGGACTTAAATGGAAGCCAATGGGTTAAAGGTTCAAATTGCAGTTTCATTTGAGCTGTAAAAGGCTCTACACAATCCCAGCCAAGGAATAAGGGTCTTATCTAGTGACAGGATTCCTATGGGTCCTTAAAATTCTTGAATCAGTTTGTGAATTTGAATTTTTTTTTTTCAAGGCCCTGGAAAGTTTTTGAAAATAAGCATACATAGATACAGGTCCTTGAAAGTGCTTGAATTTATTTTGTGTAAGAAGTTTTCTGGAAAAAAATTCCATATTACACATATCCACTAATGTGTTATTTTGCAAAGCCAGTTTTAAGTAGCATGGGTATATTTGTAGCAATAGCCAAAAATACACTGTATGGGTCAAAATGATCGATTTTTTTTTATGCCAAAAATTGTTAGGATGTTAAGTATTTTGTAAATTTTCTACCATAAATATACCAAAACCTAATTTTTGATTAGTAATATGCATTGCTAAGAACTTCAATTGGACAACTTTAAAGGCAATATTCTCAAAATTTAGATTTATATGGCCAAAAATGAATGCATAGTCGGGTTTGACACATGAAAACTGTAACAATGTATCTTACATTAGGTTAACACGACGTAACCTTGCTCTCACTTGAAATGTGACCCCACATTAAGTCCTTGAATTTGAGGGTTTTGGACTTGGAAAGTCTTTGAAAGGTCCTTCAATTTGAAGTTGTAGTTATCAAGGCTATAGTGTAGTAAAGCTGTAGTGAAGTCATTTTCTAAAAAAAAAATAATTTTCATACTTTTTAACCACAAATGCTTGTCTTGCACTAGCTCCGTGTGCGTGATGTAGGTGGAAGTATCAATGCAGTGTTAAAGTGAATGTGCAAAAAAGAAGAAAAAAAAAAAAAAAAAGTCAAACGTCCTTTCCAAAATATAGTGAAACAACAGCATCTGACAATTTTTAAGTTGGAGGAGAAAATAAGTTATTCACCTTACCCTACTTTTTTTAAACAGCAGTACACAGACGAAGAGCTAACCACGTGTGATTTTCCCAATGTGATTACATAATGTGTGAAGTGCAAGTGAAGTGCACATTTGTGGTTAAAAAGTATATACATTTTCATTTTATTTTTCAGAAAATGACCAATCGTTTCGCTAGATACAACCCTTATTCTTCAGCTGGGATCGTGTAGAGCCCTTTAATGCTGCAATGAAACTGCAATTTGGACCTTCAACCCTTTAATGTCCACTGTATCTAGAAAAATCCTGGAATGTTTTCCTCAAAAACTTAATTTCTTAACATCTTGACATTAACATTAACATCTTGAATGATATGGAGTGAGTAAATTATCAGGAAATTTTTATTCTGGAAGTGAACTAATCCTTTAAACACATTTATACAGTGGAGGTCTACACGATAATTGAAGTTTGTTAATGTAAGTGGTGATTTTTCTTTTTACAAAGTGGAAAGAAAAACATCATGCTAGGTGAGAAACAATTTATTTTGAATACATTTGGGTGACAAAGGAACTTAAAGACACAAAAAAATGCAGATTACAGAGTTTAACAAAGTTTACTTCCAGAGTTTCTTGATGGACATGTTCTTCTCACTGTCTTTCTGCATCACCTGTAAACATACAGTATATTATAAATGACAGACACGCACTGAAAATGAACATTCTCTTATAATAAGAACAGGCAAGTGTAATTCTTATTTGTACCATGAGGACAAATGAAAATGTTTTTAGTACCTTGGCTACTGCCATTTCAAAATCTTCCTGGGTAACGTGGACTCTTCTCTCTCTCAGGGCGTACATCCCTGCCTCTGTGCAGACACCCTGTCAGACAAGCATAAATGTGTGTGAATACATGCTGTATAGATATCCATAAATACCTGGAATTATGCGCAGCACTGCATCATGCAGGTTGAGACTGTGACCTCACCTTGACCTCAGCACCAGACGCTCCTGGCATCAGCTCGGCAATCTTGCGCAGGTTAATGCCACGTGTCAGGTTCATCTTACGGGAGTGGATCTTCAGAATGTCCAAACGGGCCTGAGGAGAACATAATGCTGTGAGGCTGCAGCTATTATTTATACTTTTAATAATAGAAAGTCTTACAAATAGTTGGATGTCAGAAATACTTCTAATATATAACAATTCAAGCCTACCTCTTCATTGGGAGGGGGAAATTCAATCTTCCTGTCAATGCGGCCTGGTCGAAGAAGCGCAGAATCCAGAATGTCAATACGGTTTGTTGCCATAATAACCTGAGGAAAACAAGAATATATTCAGACTCCGGCTTGGCTTGAAAAATACAGCTGAAACCAAGCACAGAAATAGTATATAAGTTTGAGTAGTTTTGTTTGGTCACAGCACCCCTGGTGGTAATGTTTGGAAATGCAGTATTAAGACATGTGATCAGCTAAAGACATAAAAAAGATACATGCTTTGTTTACTTCATTCAGTGTGACTATACAACAACAACAAAAAAATTATATTATAATTTGTCTTTAAAAAAAAAAAGTTATTTAAATTCTAAAAACAAAACTAAAATCAGAGCATTTAATAATGATTAATATAATTACTATTAAATATTACAATTTGAATAGTACAAAAGTAATATTTCTTCATTGATGCTTAATTTTTATAATTTAAATTATTCAGTGTTTAATGTACTCTCCAAAACTCACATGTTGTGAACGTAATTCTTGTGGGTCACATTTCTCTGGTTGGGAAAAAAATGGACTTTCTTTTAGAAAAATAAATAGAATATTCATGACAACTCTCGGAGGGATTGGCATGGTAATGTACATGACAATGTTATTGTATTTGGTCTTGGCAGAATAGATCTGCTACGCTGCTGCTGCGGCAGAGCAAGTGCCGAGATTTGCTACTGCCAATACATCCACAACATGCTGCTGTAAGCATGTAAGAAATACTGCTGTTGCACATATAACATATATGAATAACCCCCATAGCATACATGAATCACCTCGTAGCAGATCTATACAGGTGGAGCTGGGGAAGGTGGAGGGTTTCTGAAGCATGCTGCAAACTGCTACATTTAACACTAGTCACGTATTTGAATGTTGAGCAGTGAGCTCATTGGCTATTGATACAGGAGAGAGCCAATCGGCTATGCAATGTGATTATGATGTCATGCTGTCAGATTGAGTTAGACCGATTGGACTGCATTCTAGAGTTTCATGCCAGAACTCTGTATTTGTTTAAAATTACATAATAAGTACATATTATTATGGGGGATTTTTTTTTTTTTTTTTTTTTTTAAACTGCCACTGCAACATCTTAAAAAAAAAAAAAAAAAAAAAAACAGATGAGAGAGGTCTCATGTTAGGATCAGCATATAGGTTTCAGATTATTTCTTCTCACCTTGATGTTCTTGGTAGCCTCAAATCCATCCAGCTGGTTGAGAAGCTCCAGCATAGTTCTCTGCACCTCACTGTCTCCTCCTGATCCACCCTCCAGCCGAGAGGAGCCAATGGAGTCGATCTCATCCATGAAGATGATGGAGGGCGCGTGTTCCCTGGCCATGACGAACAGCTCACGCACCATACGAGCTCCTGGAATCAACAGATTTTTTTTTTTCCCCAATTAAAAAAATTCCTTCAGTGTAATGAAATGGCTTCAGAGAACTTGGAATAATGTGCCTTTGTTGTATAAACCATTTTGATGATGTATTAATGCTAATTTTCCTTTTAGGAGCTTGAAAAAAAAAAACATATACAGTCAAAAGATTTTTACTGTTTTTTTTTCTTTTAAAGAAGTCTCTTTTTTGAGCTTTATATTTGGTATATAATACAGTCATCTTTAAAAAGTCTCTGGGTTTTTTCATTGTCCCTAAAATTGCATCCTCGAGAAACTATTCACATGCCCATGAGAATTTTTGGCATTTGTTTCTGCACTACAATTTCTAGTTTTCTATAACCTATTTCCTTTGTGCATCACTACTAATAAAACGAGAGCATGGGTGAACATGAATTAATACATCTACTTGCTTAAAATTGGGCTGTTCTTATTGTATTACCTCTGATATCAAGGTATAATGTCCAATTTAACACTTCCTCTGTGGAGGCGCAGAAACCATGACACGAAATGGCCTGATGATATCAAATTTGCCAAGTTCAAGGGTCTATAAAAAGCCTGGTGCTGTAAAAATTTTTTTACAATTTGGCTTTCATTAGCATTAGGGCAGTATGCAATATTTCACAGCCTTAGGTCTCTTTAACGCATACTTTGTGAAGGCCAAGAAACTACGCTGGAAATGGGCTGATGGCAAAACAGGTGTCTAAAAGTCTGTATTTTTTATTTTTGCAAAGGTCCTTGAGGCCATGTGATACGGTGCTAAGAATATTGTGAGAAGAAACCCAAATTGCTTATAACCTGCACTTTGCATAACCAAAAAGTGCATATTGGACAAGCACAAACGAAAAAAACTTATCAGCTGCCATGAAATCTCACTTCTTGTACAATAAATTTATTTTCATTAAATTCTTGATTTTCTACTATAAAAACATAAATAGAGGCATACTCTGCTTTCTTCTTTCCATATTTTACCTTTTTCCATACTTAAATCAGATTTCATGCTTTTCCAACCCTTATAGGAACTTTGTCAATTTAAAGCATCCTTGCTAAATAAAAGTATCTATTCTTTTACTCTTGAAAAGCAAATCAGCATATTACAATGATTTCTGAAGGATCATGTGACACTGAAGACTGGAGTAATGATGCTGAAAATTGTGTTTTGATCACAGGAATAAATTAGATTTTAAAATATATTCAAATAAGCAGTTATTTTAAATAGCAAAAACTCTTTCACAATATTACTGCTTTTGCTGTATTTTGGATCAAATGAAAGCAGGCTTGGTAAGCAGAAAAGACTGGTAATATAGGTTTGAAAAAATCTGATTCATCTAGAAGCACACCAACCTTCTCCTATGAATTTCTGCACCAGCTCTGATCCAGACACCCTGATGAAGGTGCAGTCAGTGTGGTGGGCCACGGCTCTGGCTAACAGAGTCTTTCCTGTCCCAGGAGGTCCATACAGCAGCACACCCTGCAGACCAACACATTACAGAATATGAAGTAGACCTGGCAGGCCACTTTTACATCATTAACCTGATAAGAATAATCACTTGCCTTAGGCTGTGCAATTCCTAGAGCCTCAAACAATTCTGGGTGCTTGACTGGTAGCTCAATCACTTCCTTGATCTCTTTGATCTGTTTGTCCAGCCCTCCAATCATCTCGTATGTTGAATCCGGCACTTTTTCAACCATCATCAGCGAGACGAGCGGGTCAACTTTGTTTGGCAGGATTTTGTGAAGTGTGTAACTGTCATTTCGAAGTGCTACACGGCAATTTGGAGTTACCTGTTGGAAATGAGAACTCAGTTTACTATCAATATTAATACAAAAAAGCAACAATATCAGTAATTTTTTTTCTATTTTATGAGCCACCAGGCTCCTCAAATTCTGAGGTATCATTTATGACTGTAAAAACTAGGGACGATTAATTGTAATTTGTAAATTAATTGTGAGCTGTGAAGATTTTTCCTTCTCTGATGAATTAATAATAACTATTTTCTATTTCTATTTTTAATATATATTTTTTTCCATTTGACAGTGCATTGATAATGAGTGTCCATAGGCTTTCATCTCTGGGGTTGCCAGATGTGACGTGACGTGTGGCCAAGTATGGTGACCCATACTCGTAATTTGTGCTCTGCATTTAACCCATCCAAGTGCACACACACAGTAGTGAACACACACACACACACACCGTGAACATACACAACTTGTGTACTGTGAGTTTAGCGTGCATTTGCAAATGCAACAGCCACTAGTTATGTTTTATTTTCGTGGCAGATAATTACAGCATTTAACTAGATTTGCAGTGAGACACATTTTAGTACATTAAGCCTGTTCACTGAAGCTGTTCACCATAAAAATAAAAGCTCTACTGATGTTTCTGTCAAAATAAAATCTTAAAAGTGCAGTATGAATTGTTGACAGCTAGCAGGTTAAATGGGTAACGTTACTGCAGTCCAAATTCAAATTCAAGACCACTCTTTCAAGTGTAGAAATTAGGAATGAAGTATTGTAATTCCCTACTGTAGTGTAAAATGTATATACATATGAAGCATTAATTTTCATTTATTTTGCAGTGCAGTTATTTTGCAATATATGGCTAATACTGTCATAGGAATAACAATATAAAATTGTTGTTGATATTATTATTATTATATTCTATTTTGGTTGGCTTCTTAAAATTTGCTGAATTTTTTTCTCACTTAAGCTTTCTTAATTAAAAACATGGGTTGGAGCTTTTAATTTTGAACTCTCAAAGTGCATTAGATAAAAGAATGTTTATTTTTAACTTTTTCCAATGCTTTATTTGTCTTATTTTTTGTATAAATATCGCAATAAATACTGTATTGTGGACTTCATAATGTGATATAATCATATTATGAAATTTTGATATTGTTACATCCCTATTAAACTATTATTAGCAATTTCACTGTTTTAGCTTCTGAGAGAAACTTTTACCAGTTTTTACAATGTAGAGACTCTGTTAATGTATATGACGTAAATGGAATACACCAGGAAACTAGATGAGGTCAAATAACCCATACATTAAAAAAAGTGTGATAATTGTGATAAAATGTCAAAAGAAACTTCTCAAATGAGAACATCTGTGATTACTAACCATGATTATAATTTATGAGCAAAGTAATAGCAATTATCAGTTTCACCAGCCTTAGTAAAATCCCCAAACAAAACACTTACATCATTAATATCAATGTTCTTATCCACATCCACCACAAACTTTCCTTCAGGGTGCACCTAAAAACAAATAATATACAAATGATTAACAAAACTGCATTGTAACCTCTCAACACGAATCATGCTCATGACACAAGTAGGCAATAATGGCTGTCAAACCTTGACCAGCACTTTCTTCTTGTCCATGGCTCTCACCACCTCTCCTACATAAGACCCCTGCTCCTGCAGCAGCTGAAGCTCCTCACGCAGGAGGCGCACTACAAGAAACCGCACAAAACACATACTGTCATGCCATATTAATGACATTTTTAGTATATGCTATTTGCCATATGCATATGAACACCACAAAAGGACATTCGTGAGAAAGTTGATTAAAAAGGCTTTACCCTTGGCATTTAACTCGTTCCTTTGAGCCTGCAGACGTCTGAGATTTTGGCTTTTGTCATTCACTGTCAACTGAGTAAAGAGATAAGCACATTTAGACATAACATAACCTTGTGAAAAAGAAGCTTAATTGTATTAAATGTGAATTTGCAGTGTACTTCAATAAATGGTTCTTTCAGATAATATAATACGAGTGACAAAAAAAAAAAAAAAAAAAAAAAAAAAAAAAACCCAGAAGAAAAGTAAATCATGTTTTAATTTATAGTTGTGTTTTCCAGAACTACACTTATTTTAATGTGTTGACTAACACATGTAAAGGTCCTGATTATAATTTCATTTGACATATCACTTAGAGCTAAACTATTTTAAATATTCCAGATTGCTGCTTTATCATTACAAATATACAAATAATATTTCAATATTTTAAAATATGCTACAGTGTAGTCCTGTTCACAAGTGGCTTTAACATCTACAGATTAAATCATGTGTTTGCCAAACTAAAACATTTCATAGCTATTCTTACCTGAAGCTCCTCAATTTTAGACAGGTAATACTGTCGGAGACCAGAGCCTCCTTTACTGTCCTCAATATCCATCTGGGAAAAAAATATAACATATAATCGGTCAGGTAACGTTAGTGTAACAGTGCCAGGTGTGGAAAATATAGTGAAGATTCATGACGTTTTTTTCAGAAATTATTAATATAGCATGTTATGACAAGTAATGAGATATTTCTCATGTTATTCTTCGAGAGTAAAGATTTTTGTTATGATGTCATTATCGATTTTGTTATGATGACATGAGCGATTTAGATTCTGTGTTATGACCACAGATGTGATTATCGGAACTTTCTTCTTTTTCTATTAGACATGAAAGATTTCTATTGTATTATAAATGATTTCGCGAAGTAACATTCATTAGTTGTCATCATGTTATATCCAGTTATCCCATGTTATGATCAATCCCAGTCAGTGTGACACAATGAGACAGCAAACTCTGCTTCATTTCTAGCAAACGCGTCCTAAAGTCAGCCATTCTGTCTTAAATTTCCTAACACTAAGGTTACAGCAGGATCCCCATATGCAATACGTGATGCTGACTTAGAAAACACATCTAACTGTGTTGTTCATATTCAAGATTTAATATAAAATATCACTTACTTGCTCGATTCCGTCCAGCGCCATCTTGAATTTACAAACTTCCTGCCGTCAACGGCGTTACTTCCGCTTTGTTTTTCTCGGGCAGAATGCAGGCTGAAGGATGTGCTCTCTAGCGCCAACGTCACGCTGGAGAGTTACTGTTGTTACATTTAACCGCGAGGAATAATGCGGAATTGGTAACGGGAAGTGGACAGTCAGAGTATGGCATGCCGTTTTAACATTTAAGGTCATATATAAATATATTATATATATATATATTTATATTTCGCACGTTAAAAAATGAACACGGCCTTCACGTATGTCAATTGATTGGGTTCGATTTTTTGTGTTTTTCACATTCGTATCAAGCATTTTGAGAGGTGTTTTGACAGTTCAGAGCCACCGTACAAGCAAACGCCAAAATCCAGAATTGCGGCTGACAAGTTCATCCACTTCGTCGCACAGCACAAGGCACTGTAATGGTCTTTATAATATGTGTGCAATGACCTTTACTGGAGCCACATGTTATGAGGCAAAGCAACAAAGTTTACAGATATCCTGAAGTAAACTTTGAGTCGCCCGGGATAATCCTGCAGCTCATTAATAAAACAAAAATCATCCTCGCTGCTTAAAGATTCAATTTCGGATTGTTTTGCATTTTTTCCGCAACAGATGAATTAATCAGTATGCAAGGTTTCTGTGCGTGACGAAATTTTAGGATTACGAATATGAAAAAACGTATATGAAAAATTCTGACTCAGTGTGCAATGGCCTTTAATCTTTAAAATCTACTAGTGTCTATTTTTCATGCTACAACATTTGAAGTGGATCAAAACCTTTCATCAACGTTGTCCTGAAAACAAAGCAATACCTGTTCTTGTCTTAGGACAACTTTGATGAACTTTTTTGATCCATTTCAAATGTTGACTACTGTATTTTATGCTACTAGTACTTTTTTAGTATCTAGTATCTGTTAAATTGGGTACTAGTAATTAGCTACTAGTGCTTATTCGTTGGGCAGATTAGAAAGAAATACATCATTAAAAGAAATACATTAGAAAGAAATACATCATTAAAAAGTGACTATATTCTATTGTTTGCCATAGGGATCTGTCATTCAGATACCAAATACAGAGAGTTTGCACTTATGTGACAGTTTGGTCAATGACTGAGATGCATGGCCATATTGGTGATACTCAGATGTAAACAACAGTATGGATTGCACAGTTAATGTACTATTGAATACATTGTTCTGCTAATTTATGCTGTCTAAACCATGGAAAAATGCATGGAAGCTGCTAAATCATAGCGAAAGCAAGGGCGCAATATTTTGACAAACTAAAGTTAATAGGCGGTAAAGATACATACAAGCAGTATTATGTGAGATATTATCCTGATATTTCATCTACCTGACTGAAAATTATAAAAACAAACACAAATGTTGTCAAGATTCTTCCCTGGAAATCCTGGTTCAGTTTGGCCAACCACAAACACCTTTTGTTCCCCAGACAGTTTTTTGCACTTCTTGATTTGTTATAACATTTGTGAGTCTACAGTGCTCCAAAAAAAAAAAAAAAAAATTCCTAGTCCTACCGATTAGTACAGCCCAAAACATGACAATAATTAACCATTGTTAGCAGCAGTAATCAGCAAAATATGTGGATTTTATTCGGTTTAGTGTCATTGTTTACATTCAGTCCTGCCAGTATGGTCGTGAAAACAATCTATTCAGTTCTTACCAACTAGTAGGCCTATATATTCCATTAGTGACTGGTATCTTTTCAAATATTACTAATAAGTATTTATTAGATACTAGTACATAATTATTAAATGCGATTACATTTTATGACACAGTAGTACATGTTATTTAATATATACTAGTCATTTATTACATTACTTTCATTTATTACAAGACACTAGTCTATCTTTTGTAATTGTTACTAGTAACAATTCTTACCTTAAAAGTCACAACTGATTTTTTACTTGTATGACTATCTTATATGACTGGTCAGAATGGCCAATGTAGAGTTCAATAAAAAAATCTTCCTAGTAAAAAAATTTATTAAATCTTACTAGTAACATTTGGAATAAGTACTAGTAGCTCATCAATAAGAACTAGTATCTAATGAATAACAACTACTATCTACTATCCAAGCTTTATAACGGTGGTGGATAGTAGCCGAGATTTTGAAGTTCCAAAAAGAGCATATATCTGTCAGTGATTTGAGTTTATAATTTAAAAAAATATTAATATTTTTGTTATTAAAAACCCATGGATCCGCTTCAGAAGACATGTGTTAACCCCTTGGAGGCGTATGGGTTAGTTTTATAACGGATAAATGCTCTTTTTGGAACTTCAAAATCTCGGCTACTATCCACCACCATTATAAAGCTTGGAAAAGCCAGGATATATTTTAAAACAATTCCAACTGTGTTCGTCTGGAAGGAGAAAGTCATATCAACCTAGGATGGCTTGAGGGTAAATAAATTATGAGGAATTTTTCATTTTTGGGTGAACTATTCCTTTAAGTACTAGTATTTAAAAAGTAATGAATAACTACTAGTATTAAAAAATGTACTTGTCATGTTTAGAATAAATACCAGTCAACACGAAATAGCTGATATCTGAATGACAGATCCCCATAAAATTAAACTGTAAAATGTAAAATTTGAAATGTTACTTGAAGTCACCATTCAAGTATTAGTATCTAATGAATAAGTGCTATCGGTTTAATAGGTAGTAACATCTAATGAATATGTATCAGTATCTAAGAATAAGAACTATTATCTTCTAAAAATTTACTAGTTTCTAAAGAATAAGCACCAGGAGCAAGAGAATAAATGCCAGTATTTCGTGGAAAATAAGTACCAGTAGAATGAAATTATGAGTGCGATTTACAGGTTAAATGTTAAAACAGCTTGCCATATTAAAACTTGAACCCTCATTGTACCGTTTACATTGTAATAGCTTTAACAAACAAACAAATGAACAATATGACTGTTCAATAGTATTATTTCATGATCATTATTTTTTCTTTTGTGCGATCTGTCTGCAGAAGTCCATCCATCTCAAGTCTCCCACATTTGTTTGTGTTACAAGGTATAACTATGAGGGCCCCATCAAAACAGTTCTAAAACACACCTCTCCAAGTCTGAGAGGTATTAATGGAGACAGGTATTACCAGATTAACCAGGACTCCAGACAATACATGCATCAGCATGATCAGGGTTTGGCTTTATCTAGCAAACGGTCTATGCTTTAGTAGACAGAAACACACCTGGTCTTCTTACTCTTGAATTCACTTCAGGTTAACAGTCTTTCAGGAAATGTTTATGATTCAATAGTACTTTCACATGTGAATTCCCCTTTATGGAAACAACTTTATTGTTCAAAATACTTCACTTTCCTAGTAAAAAAAGTACAAAAGGTAAGCATTTGATTGCTACAAAAATATAAAACAGAACTTAAGTTGTAAGAAATTAATTGCATTTAAACAAAAAAGGCTTAGTCCTCTCACAAGGTACAAGAGCTTGTTGCATTTCAGATCAGCATTAATGCTGTCTGAGTAATTCAGCTATAAACAAAATGAAACCACTGAGTGGAACATTCAGACTTCAGCTCTATGGACAACATCTGTGACATGCTGTCGATTAACACAAAATTGTTTCAACTTGTCCCTCAGAGATGCATTTTAAAGTCAGAATATCATTTTAAGTACATAAATGTCAACACATTTTGGTTTTGGCCGCTTTATGAACTGAAAAGTCAAAAGTATTTTCTGTGGTAATCAGCAGCATGAACCAAATGCTGTCCATAGGGCTTAACTTGAACCTGCTGTATTCCTTAATGGAAAATTCAACTTGCTGTCATCAATACTCAAAAACACACCAATATGAATGTCCACATATTAAATCCAACTCAAACAGAAACTTTCCATCAGCAGTTTGGAATGTACAAGTACACATTGAACTGAACTACTTATTAGAAAGTAAAAAATATGGCTTTGAATACTTGAAAAATAAGAATATGCTGATGGTTTTCACACCTGAAGCACTACCTTTTACAAAATCTGTCACTGCTGTATGGTCTCTACAGTGGATATTCAACACTTAAAAAAAGAAAATCTGTAAACACACTAACAAGATGAAGACAGAAAGTCTGGTGCACTGAATTAAAACAGCTGGACAACCAAATGTGCTGGATTTCCTGTTGGGGTGGAAACACAAAAACATGGCTCTTGAATGCAGTGCAGCACATATTTTCCTGAGAGGCCAAATGGAAAAATACACAATATTGAAAATAGAAGCAAAACATTGCATTTTCATTACTATTCTACTTAATTATAAGTAACTGCATTTCAACTCAAAAATTGTGCAATTTGATTGTGAAAATAGCCTTTGCAGTCACAATTAGAAATCTTTCAAAAACTAAATGGCAAATGTAGATTATGTGAGTTTGGCAATTTCTACTCTAAACAAAACGTATAAACAAAAAGAAGCTGTTGCATCAGTTACCTATAGGGGTTTTAGCCAATAAGCTACAGTACTGTATATCTTACTGTAAAACATACAAGAAGAGAGCTGTATTCAACAAGATATAATAAAAGTAAAGATGAGTATGTCAACAAACTGAATCATGAACTGGACGGCTCATTTTTAGAATATACAAGAGAAGATCAGAGAATGAATACAAAGAGGAAGATACATACTCAAGCATTCCAGTTACTGTAAAACCATTTGAAATTTATATCGCCAGATGTCTGTAACTGATAAGCTGTTTATGACAGTGCAATATATCGAACAATGCCAGCACACAAAACTTCTACATGATGCTTTATTCTCATCTGCATTTGTTGAGCCAATTCCTCGGGTGACTGGATTTGGAGTCGGAATCCTCTTAAGTGAGTCGGATTCCCAGTACCTGTTCCAATTCCTGTCTCCTCTGCTGGACCTGAAAATCAATAGATTATATAGATATTATAGATACTATAGCATCTGGGGCCAGTTGCATAAACACAGCCACTATGTACATTTTTTTTTAAAATAGTCTCATTATCCAACTTCTTGTTCAAAAATGACCAACGATTTTCGATATTTTTTCTATTTAAAATTTGACTCTTCTGTAGTTACACTGTGTGTAAAGACGGACAGAAAATGAAAAGTTGCAATTTTCCAAGCTGATATCGATAGGAACTATACTCTCATTCCGGTGTAATAATCAAGGAACTTTGCTGCCATACCACGGGTGCAGCAGGAGCAATGATATTATGCAGCGCCTGAATAGTCCCCAGCTATTTTACTATTACCTTAGTGGCTTAGTGCCGATCACGTTAGAAGTTACCTAGCTAGGGACCATATTCAGGCGCTGCGTAATATCAGACCCGGAGATCGGCTGAATGGATTCAAAAACGTTAAAACTAATCCGTTTAGATCTAGGGGAGTTGGAAAATGAGTCTATTTTCTAAAAAAGTGGAGTGTTCCTTTAAGACGGTGTCTTGACTAACTAGCAGTTAAGCAGAGAGAGAGAGAAAAAAGAAATATGACTAACTTTTTAAGACTGATCTAAGCAGGTTAAGCACTCACCTTTGAAAATATATAGCGTCCAACAGCTTCTTTGACCCAGGGTGAGTGGTAAAACTCAGTTCTTCTCTCTTCCTCTGGATTTCCCACAGTGTCTGTCATTAACTGCATGAACCAAGACAAAATATCCATGAATGGTGGATGACAAAAAATAAAGTCTGAATGAAATCCAATGAGGGAAACTGTAAGTACTTTGAGGTCTCTGCTCTGAGACTTGAGCCAGTCCTGGATGAAATCCTGCGGGTTGTTACTGAAGCTGAGCATGAAGTCTCTCTGGGTCTTCAACTGGTTGATGGATTCAATAGTCTCATGGATCTTATGGAGAATGTAAATTTTAGGTTAAAAATAGCCATCTTCAACTTTAACTTCAGAATGGGTGGAAAATAATTTACACTACCAGTCAAAAGATTTTTTATGTTTTTTAAAGAGGTCTCTTCTGCTCACCAAACCTGCATTTATTTGATTCAAAGTACAGCAAAAACAGTAAAATTCAGAAATATTTTTACTATTTAAAATAACTGTTTTATATTTGAATATATTTTCAAATGCAATTTATTCCTGTGATCAAGGCTGAATTTTTAGAAATACTTCAGTCTTCAGTGTCACATGATCCTTCAGAAATCATTTCAATATGCTGATTTGCTGTTCAAGAAAAATATATTATTATGAATATTTAACATTTAAGTATATTTTTAAAGAATAATTGATAAACAGAAAGATCCAAAGATCAGCATTTATCTGAAATAGAAAGCTTTTGTGACATTATACATTCAATACCATTACCATTCAAAAGTTAGGAGTCAGGGGGGGAGAAATTATAGAAATCAATACTTTTATTTAGCAAGATGTTTTAAATTAATCAAAAGTGATGATAAAGTCATTTATAATGTTACAAAAGATTTCTATTTCAGATATATGCTGTTCTTCTGAACTTTCTATTCTACAAAGAAACTTGAAAAAAATCTACTCAGCTGTTTTCAACATAAGAGCAGCAAATCAACATATTAGAATGATTTTTGAAGGATCTTGTGAATGGAGTAATGATGCTAAAAAATCAGCTTTGAAATCACAAGAATAAATTACATTTTAAGATATATTAAAATATAAAACAAGTTATTTTTAATAGTAGAAATATTTCAGAATTGAACTGTTTTTGCTGTATTTTGAATCAAATAAATGCAGGTTTGGTGAGCAGAAGACTTAAAAAAAAACACAAAAAAACTTTTGACTGGTAGACCTTGCACATACCTTCATCTCTAGGGCATTAATCTCCTGCTGATTGGTTGTGGATGACAGGAAGCTGGTCATCTGAGCCTTTAGAGGGTCGTCCACCTCAACATCGATATCAAAGCATGCAGTTTTCTTCTGATCATTGGGATCCACACTGACAAAATGATACAGCAATAAAGCAGCATTTGAGTTGCTTTTCTGACAAAAGACCATGAAAAGTAACTGTTGAGCAAGAAAAGACAACATTTAGAACAGGAACCAAAGGCACACACCTGATCATATGATTGATGACGATGGGGTCGGGGTGCTGAAGGAGGCTGGCGAGCTTCATGGGAATATCTGAAAATCTCATCCTGGGGCAGCCAAAAATCTGAAGGATTACAGCAGTACAGTTCAGTTCAGTTCAGTTTCATGGCTCAGTTTATAACCACCGAGTTCATGATTAATGACTTGGTTGCAGTTGGATGAAGCATGCAATAATTAACTCAGATCAACTACTAAACTATATTCTGAAGATGGGAGTGGTACATATTGTCCAGAACTATCTGCACTATACAAGGTGTTTCAATTGATAAATTCTTCTGAATTATACTCAGAGAATTGCTAGATGGGGCCTATCAACTCTCTATAATATTCTGGAGCTGTATTACAGAAACCTTCCATCTTAATTCTTCACATAAGATTTTAAAAAGTTCTATTTGTAAAGTTCTTTACGTCTGTAAATGCCGCAAATAAAGACGTTGTTGTTGGACGCTTCAGAGTTTCTGCTGCCGGGGCGAATGCAACCAGGAAAACAGCCTGAGGAGGAACCACCATGCTGGCTAGTACCTAGAACTACGCGATGCAAAACCCCCTATGGTTTCTAAAGATCCTTCTAAAGGATACAAGCAACGTGTGAGCTAATGCAGCTTTCAGTGTTACCATGACAGAGGACAAGTGAAACTAAGTAATCTGATTCTTTTATTTCAAAGAATTCTGATTAAGTGGAAGCATATAGACTACAAAGAGAAGTGGGCCAAGAACCGAGCCCTGGGGGACACCCCTTATTAACAGGTCAGAAGCACTGGAAAATTTGTATTTCTGAAGAAAATTGCAATTGCTATCTATCATTTAGATAGGATTCGAACCAATGCACGCCCTAATATTCTGGAGCTGTATTACAGAAACCTCTCATCTTAATTCTTCACATAAGATTTAAAAAAGTTCCATTTGCTAAGTAAAATTACCATGGTATCTAAAGATGGATAGGATTCTGAGTTAAGATATTTCTGTTATATAGTCCCATGCCTCTACATTTGCCTTGGGTCTTGCTTCCTTGTATACATGGGCAGTTTGAAAAAAGACCTGACATTAAGAGAAAGTACAGACGCAATGCGTGAGCTAATGCAGCTTTCAATGTCAGCCTAACAGGGACAAAGTGAAAACAAGTAATCTGATTCTTTTATTTCAAAGAATTCTGATTAAGTGGAAGCATATAGACTACAAAGAGAAGTGGGCCAAGAACCGAGCCCTGGGGGACACCCCTTATTGACAGGTCAGGAGCAGTGGAAAATTTCTATTTCTGAAGAAAATTGCAATTGCTATCTATCATTTAGATAGGATTCAAACCAAATGCACTCCATAATATTCTAGAGCTGTATTACAGAAACCTCCCATCTTAATTCTTCACATAAGATTTAAAAAAGTTCCATTTGCTAAGTAAAATTACAATGGTATCTAAAGATGGATAGGATTCTGAGTTAGGATGTTTCTGTTATACAGTTCCATGCCTCTACATTTGCCTTGGGTCCTGCTTCCTTGTAAGAAAGATCTGACATTGAGAGGAAGGACAGAAGCAAGGTGTGAACTAATGCAGCTTTTAGTGTCAGCATAAATGTGGCAAAGTGAAACCAAGTAATTTGATTCTTACTTTTCAAAGAATTCTGATTAAGTGGAAGCCTACAGACTACAAAGACAGGTGGGCCAAAAACTGGGCCCTGGGGGATGCCTCTGTTGACAGGTCAGGAGCAGTGGAAAATTTCTATTTCTGGAAAAAAGTCCAATTGCTATCTATTGCTTAGGTAGGATGTGAACCAATGCACAGCTGTGCCAGTAATACCAGCGGCTTAGAGGCAAGTGAAGGCATGTTGTGGCACACAGTGCCAAATGCAAAGCTTAGATACTAGGGTTTCTGCAGAGTTTTCTCTCCTCGTGAGTTTTAAACTGAGCTTTAGTGTTTTGGGTTTTAAAGAATTGTGAGAACAAATTAAAGTAAAAAAAAAATCCTGCTAAGAGGGTACATTTTGGGTACCTGTCTGAAGTACCGGTTGCAGTTAATGTACTCTTTTTCATGGCAGTCTTGGAGCTTGTTGTTTTTTATGTAGAGCCACAGGGCCTGCATGATACTGGCTCTGGTCTGAGTGTGGACGCCCAACAGTCGAGCCAGACGTGGATCCAACTTATACTGCGGAGGCTAAGTCAAATAGAAAAAGAAGATAAGATAGTTCATCGTATCAGTAAAGAGATGCAACTATATACTCAAAACAAACTAAGCAAATAAATCAAACCCCATTAGTTTTTTGGCTTTTAATCCATGTTAGTTTTGAGGCGACCTATATACCATTGTACTGCTAAAAGTATACAAAATGTTTATAGTGCTGTTCAAATTTACATTAATTTAATCCCTTACAGGGAAAATCATCATTGGTGACTAATCTACATGCCTCCGATTAGCCATCGCATTCATGTTTACACTTAAAATTATGCTTCAAAAAAAAAAAAATAAATTCCTGAATGCAGTGTGAGCAGATCTAAATGTAAAACTGTAATTTTCATTAACTTTCATATTTCACTTTAAATCATGACAGTCTGAATTGATGCATAACTCTGCATTTTTTGCCTCTAATCGTGTATTTGGGGTGCATTTTTTATGCAATTTTTGCCCCAAGTCTGATATATAGCCTATATGTGTGTGTGAGAGACAGATGTGTATTGATGTGTGTGTGATACCTGGTGGTCTAGCATGAGAAGGAGAGTACATTTCACATTCACATCCCCTGGTCTTTTCACCTGAAATCCATCTGTCTCCTGAGTTGTAGGCATTCTGTGCCACTAAGACACACAGAAAAAAAATATGACTACAGATATAAAGACTGAATTTACTGCAAGACAGTACATGCGAGTAAATGATGACAGAATTTTCATATTGTGTTTGATGAGGTCATTGTGATTAACAGGATTTAAGAAGATTTACTTATATTGTGAAAGATATTAACTCAGACATTTCATTTGGGCTGACGTGGTAAAAATAAATTAAAAATACATTTTTTTTACACAAAGAACCATTGACACCTCATCCTTTTTCATGTCAGTCATATGTGTTGTTACCTGAGTGATCCACAGCTGTATTTTTGTTTAATGATACTTGTTTATGAGCCCCTTGTTTGTCCTGAACAGTTAAACTGCCCACTGTTTTTCAGAAAAAAACCTTCAGGTCCCACAAGTTCTCTGATTTTTCAGTATTTTTGTATATTTGAACCCTCTCCAACAATGACTGTATGATTTTGAGATCTATCTTTTCACACTGAGGACAACTGAGGGAACTATTATAGAAGGTTCAAAAGCTCACTGATGCTTCAGAAGAAAAGACCCGGGGGCGTAAACTTTTGAACAGAATGAAGATGTGTACTTTTTTTTTTTTTTTTGCCTAAATATCATATTTTTTTTCATTTAGTATTGCCCTTCAGAAGCTATAGAAGATAATTGCATGTTTCCCAGAAGACAAAATAAGTTACATTTACAATGATCTTCAAATTTACTGCATCTTACTGCATTGTGTTTCCTCCTGGAGCATCAGTGAGCATTTGAACCTTCTGTAATAGTTGCATATGAGTCCCTCAGTTGTCCTTAGTGTGAAACATACAGTCATTGTTGGAAAAATACACAAAAATGCTGAAAAACCGCAGAATTTGTGGGACCTTAAGAATTCTTCTGAAGAACAGCAGACAGTTCAGGACAAACAAGGAACTAAAAAAAACACACACACATCAGTGGATCATTCAGGTAACAGCACAGTATTAAAATTCAAGTGTATGTAAACTTTTGAAATAACTTGTTCAGGTCAGTACTGAATAAAAAATAACATGAATTTTGTATGATCCCTCTTATTTTGGTAAATAAGGTGCATGTAAACTTTTAACTTAAACTGTACACATATGTGTGTCTATGTATGTGTGTGTGTAGTACCTTGGCAGGCCTCTAGGAGTCTTTTAAAATCCAGATATTAAAATATGAACACATACTATGAACACATACTATGAACTATAATTTCATACCTCCACCAAGTGGTTGTCTGGGCCATAAAGTTCTTTGTCCAGTTCAATGACCAGGCTTTTAAAGAAGGACGAAAACTTTCGTTTCTGTTTCCCAGGCTAAGGAAAAAT
Source organism: Cirrhinus molitorella (assembly GCA_033026305.1). Taxonomy (NCBI): domain Eukaryota; kingdom Metazoa; phylum Chordata; class Actinopteri; order Cypriniformes; family Cyprinidae; genus Cirrhinus; species Cirrhinus molitorella. The sequence goes on along the minus strand of CM065136.1, from coordinate 26,735,022 downwards.
AGAAAGATAGACAGAAATAAGTAGGGAAAAGGGGAGCGAGAGAACACAAGATTTTCAATGTGTTCATGCTGTTGATTGATACTGCATTGTTTGGAGCTGACCGCACTGGGGGGAGTTATTTTAGAAGCAGCACACACTCAGACACAAACAGCTATTGCGCCAGTACGTGCTTGCGCAATGCCTTGCCTGTCCCTCCCTTTGCAATACCACTCAACTTATGACCACTGAGGCAGAAGAAAGTGGAGAAAAAAAGAAAGAGCCGTTTCCTCTTTTCATGTGGCGGCAGCACAGCCAGAGGCCTTCAGCTGGCAAATATACTTTTTTTTTGGACTAATTTCACGAAATGGGCTAAAGTTTCAATTCCTTTTCCTCAGAGTTTGGGAACATGGAACAACTTAGAGCACATCTGGTTTGAAGGAGTGAGCTGAGGACATGAGCCAGTGCAGTTAAGCTGGCCAACAGACCAAGAGACTCAAGACTGCCAAATAAAAAGCATTAAGCATAGGGGCGACACATACAGCTTTATCTAAAGCTGTTACTTTGCCGTTAAACACCGTGAATGGAATTCTCCACTGTGTGACCCCTCACCTTGATTCACATACATGCAAATAAGAAAACACATAATCGAACTCATTACGTACATCCTCCAGAAGTTTGCCTTCCACTCGAAGTTCCCAGGATGCCACTTTTTCAGCCTCCTCCCCTTCTGGCTTGGCAGGCGTGTAGGTGTTAGAAATGTAGATCCTCAATTTGCGTTTTTGCTGTATGAGTAGAACAAAGACCATTGAGGTAATAAACGCATAATAAATCTATTTATTAAAACAATAAATAGATTTTTTTGTAGTAAAGGACATTTCTCTTAAAAATGAATATTCTGTCATCATTTACTCAATCTATGTTGCTCCAAATCTGTATGATTTACTTCTTCTGTGGAACACAAAAGAAGATATTTTGCAGAATATCTCTTTGCAATGGAAGTCATTAAAACTTGGTCAGGCTACCAACATAAATATCTTTGTGTTCCACAGAAGAATAAAAATAATAAAGGTTTGCAATGGCATGAGGTCGAATAAATGAGGTGAACTATCTCTGAAATGTAGATGAACAAAAAAATAAAATCCAGTCTACCACATCTACCGTGATGGGCTTTTTGATGGCCTCCTGTATCTCCATTCGTTTGCGAGCAATGGTTTGGTCCAGCTTTCTCTCGAAAGCCAGAAGGTCCATATAAGCCTGAGACTCTGGGACCAGATCCCTGATCTAAAGAACACCAAAATCATGAGAAACTATGTACTTTAGCATCACAAAAAAACTGATTTATATTATTCTGGTTAAACTCACCCTTTGTGGGAGGACTTTGTCAGCCATCTTACGCCTCTTCACCCTGAAAATGTAGAGCAGATGTGTTCGAAACATGACTCAACACGAACATATGTTAAAATATAATTTCAATTACAGTGTGCACAGTTTAAAGTTCTGAAGTGTACGCCACATAAATATTCTTAAATAAAATGTTGTCCTGTTAAGATTAACAGTGAAACAATTATTATTTTTAATAAATGTTTAAAAAGTTAGTAAATTCTGCCTCTTTCCTCAAATTCCGATTACTTAGCAGAAATACTTTTAGTACATTTTTTGTCTAATTTAATCATACCTTGTAGCTATAAATAAGAGAGTTTTGCCATGTTTAAACCAATACTGGCAACCAAAATCAGTGGGAAAAAAGCTAAACATTTTTGCGCTCATAACCCAATAAAGTACACGAAAAGGGAAAATTCATTCATACAATTTATTATTGATTCATACAAAAATAAAACTACATTTTGGCTCAGGTCCTGACAGAATAAAGAAAGTCATAGAGATTTGGAACAACAAAATGCCTCAGCAAACATGAATACTATCAAATAAATCTGCCTTCTAGCTAATATCATGAGACATCTTTAAACCATTTTTTAAATTCACAGCTATGCTATGCTTCTTTGGCAAAATGAAACAAATGAGTCTCTGATTTACAAGGACAAAGAAGTCTTTGGTCTCCAGAGACAAACGCCTATCCAGTGGCAGATGACACTTTGAGTTCAGTATTAAACACTTACTGTCATAAGCAGAATAATATGCTTTTTATGCTTTAGAAGTATAGCTTAGAGAACGTCATACTTGACATCCTATTCTATAGTACAACCAGACCACTGTAACTTTTGTGTTAAAAATTTTGTGTTTATATATGCACAAATATTGATACTAAATGCACTAACCCCCTTCTCGGACCCATAAGACCCCCGGGCTGCTGCTGTTGCTGCTGAAGGAGTCTTTTTCGAGCAGGGTCCATTGCGGCTTGAGGCATCCCGGGTCGCATTGCCATGACTCCGCTATAAGACGGACCAGGCAGAGGGGAACCCATAGACCCCATGCCCCCCATTGGCATTCCTCGGCTAGGTGACATACTCGGGCGCTGTGGGTACAATTTAGGGTTTGAGTATTACTGTTGTGACACTAACAAATAGCAGACTGTTATGATAGGTAAAGTATGGCAATTTTAAATTTTATGTAGGATTACATGTAGGGTGTTTACAACAAAAACACGGGAATTTTTTTTTAAATGCATTTGTTCGATATAAAGTACAGCATAAACAGTAAAAATTGTAAATATTTTTACTATTTAAAATAATTGTTTTCTATTTGGATATATTGTAAAATGTAATTTATTCCTGTGATTTCAAAGCTGATTTTTTAGCATCAGTACTTCAGTCACATAGTACTTCAGAAATCATTCTAATATTCTGATTTGCTGCTCAAAAACATGTCTTATTATGATTATGATTATTATTATGTTAAAAACAGCTGAGTATAACTTATAACTGGTTCTTTGATAAATAAAAAGTTCAGAAGAACAGCATTTATCTGACTTCAAGCATTGGAGTGGTACAGAGTATAATGTTACAAAAGCGTTTTATTTCAGATAAATGCTGATCTTTGGATCTTTCTATTCAAAAGATCATTTAAAAAAGTACTCAGTGATTTTAAATATTGATAAATGTTTCTTGAGCAGCAAATCTGCATATTACAATGAATTCTGAAGGATCATGTGACACTAAAGACTGGATTAATGATGCTGAAAATTTAGCTTTGATCACAGGAATAAATTACATGTTAAAATATATTCTAATAGAAAGCAGTTATTTTAAACGGTAAAAATATTTCACAATATTACTACTTTTGCTGTATGTTGGATCAAATAAATGCAGGCTTGGTGAGCAGAAGAGACTTTTTTCAAAAAACATTACAAATCTTACTGTTCAGAAACTTTTGACTGGTAGTGTACATCAGTCAACAAAAACTAACAATAAAAATACGTCTAAAGCACTTATTAATCTTAGCTAATATCATAATTTACTAAAGGGATAGTTCAACCAAAAAAGAAAACTGTAATTTACTCACCATCAAGTTGTTTTAAACCTGTATGTTTTTCTAAGTACAAATAAAGACACTGGTATCCAAACTTGGAAAAATACTATGGAAGTCAATGGCTACCATCACCTGTTTGATTACCATTATTCTTCAAAATAACTTATTTTGTGCTCATCAGAAGAAGAAACTCATACAGGTTTGAAACAAGTTGTTGGTGAATAAATTATTACAGAATTTTCATTTTTGGGACAGTTTTGGAACAAGTGGAAGGTGAGTAAATTATGACAGAATTAAGTACCATTAAGTAACCTTAAATATGGGACCTTATTGTAAAGTGTTACCAAAAATACCGTGGCGGTACTATGGTACAGTGATGATATCAGATGATTTTTAACTTTATAATTTCAGGAGAAGAAGTATTAATGGATTCATATACACACATTTGCGTGGTAACTCAAAGGCGCAGTAAATATGGTATTACTATGATTTATGCTCAAACACCTTGTTATTACAATGCTGTATGTAAAACACGCGCGTTGTGTTCATGGTGGGACTCAGAACGCGGAAGTAGATGTTTGTTCTTCGAGGGCCTCAATATAAAGTGCTTTTTAAAATAATTAACTCAAAATTTCAAAAAACTCAAAAAGCTTTTTCTCTTTATATTTCTGTATAGCAGCAACTTTTTATATTTACTGTCATTAATGTGCTATTACATCGTTATTGCTGCTAATGCAATGACACTTCCTATATTAAGACTGAAGCAATGGCGTGATGCTAAACGCTTCAGAGAACAAATAAAGAGTGGTTTCGTCACTTACTTGGTGGTACTGGTTCGGGGTACTGCCCATCCCTCTGTAGGGTGAATTCTGCGGCATTGCTGTCATTCTCATGGCGCTGCTGTGACCCGGGTTCATGGGGTTCATGACGGGGTTTACTGGGGTGCTCAGGTTGACGGGGAAACCTGCTAAACTCGATCTAGAAGCCATTTTATATGATTCTTTTCCGGCTAATAATTAAGAAACAAATTCAAAATCGTTACTGAGTCACTCAAAAAATCGTAAAAGTTTCGCGTGACCACATCGCCTTCAGATATCTAACGTTATATATTCTTGTGTCTCTAATTGTCGATCGATGTCGGTTGAGTGTGTCATCTCTTCCTCTACAAGCATGTCAAACTCCCATTTATCTTAATGGTTGCCTCTCAACAACATTTTAAGAGCCTGACCAATGTCTACAGTTATCAGTGTGTGTGGCTTCGCAGATCTCCTCCCTCTGGGTTGCCAAATAACTTCCCCTCGAAATCCTCTACCTAGGCGACAGCTGTCTTCTATACTTCTATACTCACAAAACAAAAGAAGACCTTTTGTTTTGAATATGGAGATGCAGCTCATACCTTTTAATACTGGAAGATGCTCAATTTGTTGTTAGGAAGACAAAGTTTTAGAAGTTTAATTTTTAAGTTGGTCTGCCTCAAGAATAAATAAATAAATGATTGTGTTTAATTTAATTAGAGACATATTAGGCATGTGTAAATGTGTGCTTGTTTTAAAAAGAAAATATTGGCAAATGGTTGCAATTATTTTACAAAACATTGTATTCTTGTGCTTTTACTGTTCTTTTTTAGCCTATTACAGGAAATAAAATACATGAAAAAATGCTAAAAAGTAGTTAAACATAAGTGTTTTACCATCTATTTCAGTCAGTGCTTAAAATTGTACTTAATATTTTAGCAAAATATATTTTTACATGGATTAAGTAATTAAGAACAATAATGAATCAATAATAATTTAAAACAACCGAGGATTTCCCAATATATTTAGCTTTGAAAAAATTATATTTAGAATTAAATTTTTTTGTTTTGTTTTGTAAAATCTCAGATTTTTTTTCCTTTTTTGTCTTCACATATTTCTGAAATAAAAATAAAATATAAAATAAAAAATAAAATCTGTAATTAAGTGTTATAAAGAAATATGAATAAAAAATTACAACTGACCCATTTCTCATTTTTAGTGATTTTTGTAGTGTGTGTGTGTGTGTATATATATATAATGATATTTAGAAAGTTTAATAAATTTGTTTTGTAAAATCTTTTTTTTTTTGTCTTTACAACACCCATATTTCTGAAATAAATTTTAAGTAATGAGGTATTAAGAGTTATAAAGAAACATAAATAAACAATTTCCCCCATTTTTTTTTATGATTATATGATTTATGAATTGATATTTTGAATTTCCAATCCAATTCATTATAAAATGCCTCTTGGTGGTTTTTAATATAATTTTCCTTTTTTATAAAATCTTTTTTTTTTTTTGTCTTCATAACACAATATTTCTGAAATAAATATTAAGTAATTTAATATGAAGTGTTATAAAGATATATATATATAAAAAGATAGCTGAAGATTTCAGTGATTATTCTATATTCTATATATAACAAACACACACACACACACACACACACACACACATATATAAATTGATATTTTGAATTTTTTTATCCTATTGTAAAATCTCTCGTTTTTTTTTCCCTTCACAAACCCAAAATTCTGAAATAAGTATTAAGTAATCAAGTATTAAATGTTATAAACAAATAAACAATAAATAAATAAATAAATAACAATAAATGTAATAAACAATTGTAACTGGAGTGAAGTTTTTCAATTTTTTTTAGTGATTATTATTTATTCTAATTCTAAACATACACACACATACCCACACCCACACATATATATCAAAAATGATATTTAGAATTTTTAATCCAATTTTTTTTGGTAAAATCTCTCTTGTTGTATTTTTTCACAACACCCATATTTCTGAAATAAATATCAAGTAATTAAGTATTATAAAGCAATATGAATAAAAAATATATCTTTTAATTATAACATTATGATCATTTCAGACAGTACTTAAAATTTTACTATTTTCACATGGATTAAGTAATTAAGTATTAAGTGTTATAAAGAAAAATGATTAAAAACAAACGAAAGTTTTTTCCAATATATATAGTTTATAGTTTTCTTTCTTTTTTTTTGTCTTCACATATATCTAAAATAAATATTAAGTGTTATGAAGAAATATGAATAAAAAATTATAACTGAAGTGAAGTTTTCTGATTTTTTGTGATTATTATATATTCTATATATAAAACATACATGTATATAAAAAATGATAAATTAAAAATGTTTAATCCAATTTTTGGAAAAACTTGGTGGTGTTTTTTTGCATTCATAACACCCATATTTCTGAAATAAATACTTCCAGCACACACATGAAGCTTGTTCAGAGTTCTGATCTTTTATTACATAGATGACATGCCCATAAGCGTATGGCTCACGGTCAGGATAGCAGCATCTTTCACCTAGTCAAATATATATATACACAGTCACAAACAAAGTGAGACCGCACAGGACACCTTACACTGTAAACATCTAATTCATAAAAAATTGAGAGAGAAAAAAAAATACAATGATAAAGATATTCTCAAGCCTTAATTCTTTTTGGAGACCTATGCCAAACTTTCTTTGCTCTCTTTGCAACCAATAACTTACTATTGAAAAAAAAAAAAAGCAGTATGATATTGTGCTATAGAACTAGTGACATAATATAGTACAACTGTACCACACTTTGGCTATTGAACTACAGAGAAAAGAAAATACTCTACTGGATCATGATTCTCCAAAAAAAAAAAGGTAATAAAAAAAACTGTGTAGTAATTACCTGATGGGAAACTGTTCACACTGATTTATGATCTTGATTTTTTGCTATTAATTAACTGTTGCAAAATCCTCCTAGATTGAGAATTACATTTCAGTTTCATTTAGAAAGAGTCCTGCACCTTAGTGATGGGAGAGCTCAACTGGCCCAACGTCTGTCTGCCGATATGATGAGTTCTAACTTCCTCCCTGAGAGAATCGTGCAAGTTCCTCTATTCTAGATGTGTCATTTTTGAGAGACCAGCCATCAAAGCTGCATGAGCAGGATATGAGAGATTGTGCAAAAAATTTCTGAAGACGAAAATGGAAAAAAACAACAATGTAAACTGAATGACAGAAGAATTAGTCCTCGTCTCCTCCACTGATCAGCATAATTCAGATCACACAATCCCGTGATAAAGTGAACTGTGTGGCACTGTAGGTAGTGAGTGACTCCTGATACCCACAGTGTTACTGAGAAAATGTCTCGCCTCTTAGCAACATGCACAAACTGTCCTGGTTCTCCACACGTCGCTTAGGACCCAGCAAAGCTTCAAAAAAACCATTCACCATACAGTTAATTAAAAATAACTTCAATTACTGTCAATAACTTTCAATGACTCAAAGACGGCTGACTGTTACCATACATTATCCCTTACAACGTTTTTTAACTGGCATGTAAAGCTTTCAAAATGGACCATAAACTTGCTAAACGCAACTTAAGGGGCTGTTCACACAGAATGTGTTTCTGTATTCCACTGCACAGCATTTCCAATTTCTTTGTAAACATGCACTAGATGATCGAGTTTGACAATTGAGCTAAAGTTGTTCAACTTTAAAATACAAACATCCCGAAACACATTCTGTGTGAACGGCCCCTATAGGCCCTGTATACTTCAAGCGAAAACGAAGAACGAACTGCTGTGATGTCATTTCGAACAAAATCAGTTGGAGTTTGCTTCGGATGTTCCAAACGGCTTTCTAAAGCGAACTTTCCGGAAAAGTTTGCTCCAGCTGGTAAACGCCTTCAAACTACCACTGGTCCGTGACGATTACATAATGAGTAGGTGCGCTCTGCGGCTCCGCCTTCTTTGACGTGGAAATTTTCTCCGGTTCGTTTCTTCAGTTCAGTCTGTCGAGGTTAGAAGTGAGTAAATTCATGAACACACTGGAGAGCTGCTTCATAGCAGAAACTGAAGTTGTAATTCTAATTGAAAACAACACTGGCACGATTGGAATAGTAGGAATAGTTCAGCCAAAAATAAAAATTTACTGATACATTTACTCACCCTTAGACCATGCAAGATGTAGAAGAGTTTGTATGAGCCATATGATTTGCGCGTTTCGGAAAACATGGACGGAATGGTGGACTCCAGTCAAAAAATGTATTGAATGTATAACGTCATAAAAATTTGCTACATTTTGGACTAATCAATTAAAATAGGCCAGCACACTTAAAGGAATGGTTCACCCAAAATGTAAATTACCCCATGATTTACTCACCCTTAAGCCATAAATTTTATCCTGGCTTATCCAAGTTTTATAATGGTGGTGGATAGTGGCTATTATTTTGAAGCTCCAAAAAGCACATATATCCGTCGAAAAATTAACCCATACATGTCACATGACATGTCTTTTGAAGCGAATCCATGGGTTTTTGTAACAAAAATTTCTATTTTTAAAATTATAAACTCAAATCACTGACTTTCGGCAACGGTGTACGCGGGTTCATGAGTGTGTTGAGTTCTGGCTTTTCCCCTGACCTCTGACTCAACGTTTGATGTAAGCCGCATTTGTAGTGTAAGCTCAGGTGAGAATAAATGAATGAGAATAGTAAACGCCTGTAACCCATTAAAAGTTGAAAACGACAAGTAAAAAAACAACAACAACAACAACAAAAAAAAAGTCAGCGAATTTCACTAGAAGAGAAGAGCTTGATTGTTTTTTGCACAGCTTTATTTATTTGAACTGGAGTAACGTTACAACGACCAGGAACTCGACTCCCTTGCGAATGCGTATATGGTTGTTGCCAGAAGTCAGTGATTTGAGTTTATAATTTTAAAAATACAAATATTTTGTTATAAAAATCTGTGGATCTGCTTCAGAAGACATGTGTTACCCCCCGTCACATATGAGGCATATGGGTTAGTTTTACGACGGATATATGAGCTTTTTGGAGCTTCAAAATAATAGCCACTATCCACCACCATTATAAAACTTGGAAGAGCCAGGATAAATTTTAGAAACAACTCCAACTGTGTTCGTCTGGAAGAAGAAAGTCATATACATGTAGGATGGTTTGAGACTGAGTAAATCATGGTGAAATTTTCATTTTTGGGTGAACTATTCCTTTAAACCAAATCACAATATAGACTAGTATCTGTAAATATGTATGTACTTTGTGTCTTTGTGTGAATGAATGGCACAGACAAGCAGTTTCATTTACTACTAACATAATACGAGTACATGAACACATAAAACATTTATGTATTTAACATTTATGTATTAAGGGCCTTAATTTAATTTTTGTTAACCTTTTATTGAATTGCTAAAAAAAAACAACAACAAAAAACCCCTGAATCCAGAAAAATGTTTCAATAGAAAGAAAAAAAAAATGGATTTGGAAAAAATAAACGGAATTTCGGAAAAAATAAAATGGATTTCATAGGGCTCTACCAATGAATCCTCTGCAGTGAATGGGTGCCATCAGAATGAGTCCAAACAGTTGATAAAAACCATCACAATAATCTACACAACTCCAGTCCAAGAATTAATGTCTTGTGAAGCTGATAAGATGTTTTTTTTTTTAGAAACAAATCCATACTGACATTTTGCTTCATGGCCTTGCCAAAATAAATATGGGTTCATAACCCATAACTCTTCCTCCTATGAAAACGTCCATCCCCATGTGTCCTTTTAAATCAAAATCCAATTTTTTTTTTTACTTTAGAAAGCAATATTATAGATAGAGGACTCATACACTAGATTGGCAAAAGTTTTTGACACCCCCTTCTAATGAACAGGTTTGACTTTTTTAGTAATTTCCATGAGTACTAATCTTAATGTTTAGGCATATCTAATTTTATAGAAAAAGTTTGGACAGGACCCTTTTTTATTCTAACATGACACTGCCTCTTGTGTATAAGGCAAGGTTCATAGAGAAATGTTTGATTCAGTCAGTGTGGAAGAACTTGACTATTGGGACACCCCCTTCTTTAGAACAGAAAATGGCAACAAAGATGGAAGCATAATTCATGCATTTAAAAATTTTATTTTCATCTCTGTTACTTCAGTTTTGGAAGGGTCTAAAATGACTGTACCCATATTCACAAGTCTTTGGTGTTTGTTCTGAGTTTTTGGCTCAAGTCTGCATTTAAAGTCAGACCAGAGGTGTTCAGATGGGATTAGGATTTGGCTTATGCAGACCAGTCAAGTTCTTCCACAGTGACTGAATCAAACATTTCTCTATGAACCTTGCTGTATACACAGGCATTATCAATGTTAGAATGAAAAGGGAACTTTAAACTTCAAAGAAAAGGGAAGGGTCCAAACTTTTGCTATAAAATTAGGACACAATTCCCTAGAATATCATTATATGCTTAAACATGAAGATTAGTACTCATGTAAATGACTAAAGTAGTCAAACCTGTTCATTATAGAAGGGGGGGTCCCAATACTTTTGGCAATATGGTGTATTTTAGCTAGAAGCAAATGTTGAAGCTAAAAAATGTCTTAATGAATTTGTTTCTTGTAAACACTCAGCTTTTTGCTTTTTACTAGATGTTAACTGATCAGCTGTTTGGACTTTCATTCTGATGGCACCCATTCACTGCAGAGGATCCAAGTGATGTAACGCTAAATTTCTCCAAATGTGACCCTGGACCATAAAACCATAATGGTCATAAGCGTCCATTTTTTTTAATTGACTGAATAAATAATCTTCCCATCGATGTATGTTTTGTTAGGATAAGAATCTATAGGAATATGAGGGTGCACAAAAAAATCAAAATATTGAGAAAAGTTTTTAGCAATGCATATTACTAATCAAAAATTAAGTTTAGATATATTTATGGTAGGAAATGTACAAAATATCTTCATGGAACAGAATCTTTACTTAATATCTTAATGTTTTTTGACATAAAAGAAAAATACATAATTTTGACCCAGACAATGTATTTTGGGCTATTGCTACAAATATACCCGTGCGACTTATGACTGGTTTTGTGGTCCAGTGTCACAAATGTTTACTGAACAAACTCATCTACATAATGGCCTGAGGGTGGGTACATTTTTAGCGCAGTTTAATTTTTGAGTGAATTACTCCTTTAATCTATTGAATAAAGTGTAATATAATAAATGTGACGTGACTTGACTGGAGTGCTGAATGGCAGAGCTTACGCAAAAATATTACCTTCGATATGATCAGATGCTCAATCACTACTTTTTCCCCCATTTTTGGTGTGCTTATTTTTTAATTATTATTGAGAGAAAGCGCACAGCACATACTTATGTATTCATATAAACATCACTCTCAGCAGCGTTGGGATGTCTGCTAACAGTATACTGCTGCTGCTCAGACATTTCAAAAGTCTTTTTACTTGTGAGCGATGAACTTCGCCGTGAGTATATCAGGGCCCTTAAACTTGAATATAATATTACAGATCTCACACAAGAACGAACACATACCTACCATTTTTGTGTTTCATGGATTTGGATCTTCTTGGTGAATTTGGATTCTGCACAGAAAAACATCAAACATTAGCCTGCAGCCAGGACATGCAGATAAAACCAATAAAAAGACCAACCAATGAATAGTAAATGGAAAAAGGCAGGTGTAATATGCTACAGTCCAGCACTTTTTAAAAAGATAAATGATGAATAGCTTGTAGTCAAAACATTCTTGTTGAATGTTTTACAGAATACACTGTAAAAAACTATTTGTTGAGTGAACTTAAAATAATTTTTTACCTGGTTGCCTTAAAATGTTACGTTCAGTCAACTCAAAATAGTTTAGTCAACTTGAAATATTAAGCTGTACTAAGTGACAACTTGGATATTTGAGCTGATTCAATTTAAAATTTTAAGGCAGCCAGGTTACAAATTATTTTAAGTTCACTCAGCAAATTGTGTGTTTTATTTTTTACAGTGTTACCCTTTAATAAACTAATTCTACAGCTAGATGCTGAGTGGCCATCTAAGAGCAAACACAACATCTGTAACATTAAAACAAACTTACCAAGTGTACAGGTTGTTTCAAAGAATGTAAAAATACCTTATCTGACTTTCTCTTCTTGGCTGCAAAGGAAAATATTAAATGTTAAAATAATACACAATGTACATGCATTCATAAATAGTTGCAGTTACTATTTATGCAGTGAATTAAATCCATAATTTTGCAAAGAATGATGATATATAACAGACTCACCTTTCTTTTCTGCCCCATAAGACCAGTCATTGTCATTGACGTCATCATTGTCTTCCTGATCACTCTCTGATTTGTTTGTGTTGTTGCCACTCGCAATTCTAAATATACATTTAGACACACACACACACACACACACACACACACACACACACACACACACACACAATACAAAATAGCAGTCACATGACCAGCATTATCACAAATTAATTCCAGACATTCAAACAAGCACCAGACATACCCTTCATAAATGTCAGGTGACATCTATGGTGCTGCTTGAAATAAACACTTTAGAATTCTGCATAAATATAACCCAAAACATCAGATTTTGAAAATATTCCTGAAAATAGACAAAGAGAATCCAAATCAAACAAATCAGTCAAAAGTATATGCTTTCTCATTTATTAACTGAAGAAAAAAAAATATATATATGCAAATCTTTGCTTACAGCATCTGGTGTGATAGCCTTTTGCAGCAATAACTGCAGCTAAACGTTTCTTGTAACTGCTGATTAGCCAAGAATTTTAGCTCATTCCTCAGTGCAGAACCACTTCAACTTTGTGATGTTGGTGGGTTTCCTCCTATGAATTGCTTGCTTTATATCTGGATTTTGCTTCGCCTAAAACATTATTAACTTTATTCTTCCTTAACCATTCTTTGGTAAAATGACATGTGTACTTAGAGTCATTGTCTTGCTGCATGACCCACTTTTTCTTAAGAGTCAGTTCTCGGACAGATGTCCTGTCATTTTCCTTTAGAATTTGCTGGTATGATTCAGAATTCATTGTTCCATCAATGATGGCAAGCCATCCTGGCCCAGATACAGCAAAACAAGCCCAAAACATGATATCACCGACATGTTTCACAGATGGGGTAAGATTCTCATGCTGAAATGCAGTGTTCTCCTTTCTCCAAACATAACGCTTCTCATTTAAACCAAAGATTTCAATTTGAGTCTCATCCATCCACAAAACCTCTCTCTAATAGCCCTCTGGCTTGTTCACATGATCTTTAGCAAACTAAAGAGCATGAACATTAACATTAGCCAATGTGAGAAAGGCATTTAGTTGCTCAGAAGTTACCCTGGGGCTCCTTTGCAACCTTACAGATTATTTCATGTCTTGCTTTTGAAGTGATCTTTGTTGGTTGACCACTCCTGTGGAGGGTAACAGTGGTTTTGAATTTCCTCCATTTGTACACAATCTGAATGTGGATTTGTGGAGTCTGAACTCTTTAGAGATTTGTAGAGTTTTGTAACCTTTTCCAGCCTGATGAGCAACAACAACTATTTTTCTGAGGTCCTCAGAGATCTCCTTTGTTCGTGACATGATTCACTTTCACAAAAATGATTAGACTTTGATAGATCCCTGTTCTTTAAATAAAACAGGGCAGGCAATGACACCTGATAGTCATCCCACAGTTTGAAAACATCTCTGAAGAGACTGACTCTAATTTCACCTTCAAATTATCTGCTAATTCTTTGCCACTCACAGATATGTAATATTACATCATTTCCCTGAATATAAAAATTGCAAAGTATATGTTTACATCTCATTTGTTTGATTGGGTTATCTTTGTCAATTTTCAGGACTTGTGTAAAAACCTGATGATCTTTTGGGTTATATTTATGCAGAGATATAGAAAAGTATAAATGGTTCACAAACTTTTGAACAGCACTGTATATTAAAGTTTTTCTCTGGAAATGTTCAATCATTATACCTGCGGTTGGCAATGCGACTGCTGTTGCGGCCCATGCCGAGGCATTTCTCCAAGTGAGGAGCAAAGCGTGAGGCGGCAATGCTTCGGCTGCAGTTGGGACACACGCACTCTTTGTTTTTCCACTGGTTGTACACTTGACCGAAAATGTCCACTCCAGGCTGGTCCACTATTTCTACAAAAGACAATGGAAAACAAAAGTTTTGGGTTAAAGGCGTGTTAAATTTTGGTCTGTTCCTCCAAAGACTGCATATGTGACCCTGGACCACAAAACCAGTCGTAAGTAGCACTGGTATATTTGTAGCAATAGCCAAAAATACACTGAGTCAAAGTGAACGATTTTTCTTTTATGCCAAAAATCATTAGGATATTAAGTAAAGCTCATGTTCCATGAAGATATTTTGTAGATATCCTACCATAAATATATCAAAACTTAATTTCTGATTAGTAATACGCATTGCTAAGAACTTCAATTGGACAACTTTAAAGGCAATTTAGATTTTTTTGCACCCTCAGATTTCAGATATTTAAATAGTTGTATCTCAGCCAAATATTGTCCTATCCAAATGACCCTTATGACTGGTTTTGTGGTCCAGGGTCACATATACCGAGGTGGCTCACTCATATTTTAATGAACAGGAGAAAATACAAAACACAAAACAAAAAGTACAAATATTTTATATCTAAATAAAGCAGAAATTGAACAAATTGAATAAACTGAAATATGCACTTAGAGTATGCATACACTGAACCAATATCTGAAATATGCCTTTTAACACTATTTCATGATTAGAATCACTGTTTATGTCAAAGATTTTGAGCATTTTGTATTTCAGTATTCCCATTCAAGACGGCAGGAGTTGGTCTTGTATACCCAAAATAGCTGCGGTTACAAATAAGTCTGCCAAGTGAACCAACTTTCCTTAAAAGGGACTTTGGTTGCATCACTTGCATGACATCTTGCATGGATTATAATGCAAAATGTCATAAAGATTGCTTTTAGAGCTTTTTTGTGATATTTAGAGCTTCAGGGTGTTTTTACATTTGGTTTGATTTCTTCATATGTTCCTGTCCCCGCTGGATTGTGTTAACATTGTATTTTTTAATTCCGAAAACAGCACTTTTGCACCATAAAAGCAGCATCTGCTTTACCCTGGTGTGAGGTAACAACAAAATTTGTAGCTTGTAACTTGCCTCACTTGTATACATTGTTTTGTTTTTTAAGCTTTGGTTTTGTTCACAAATACATGACAGCACTTGCATCTATGTACAGAAAATGTCTTAAAGAACGTAGGAGTTTATTTCTGTATGAAGGCAAGCAGGAATGAGGTACATTTTCTCTCTGCTTGCGTGCGTCATTCTCACTTGTCAGTAAAGTGAACAAGAACCCACACAAACAAATACCGTGTCCACATTTAGCCTTTTTAAGGCAGACTTGGATATAGTCTGCAAGTGTGCATCAGAGTTCAGTAAAGTGTTCACTTCATCCAAATGATTTGCTGTAAAACGTTTATATTCTATAAAATAAGCTTTTTTGTGGTTCACAGAAGAAAGACAGTAATGGGCTTCTTTTTGGGGCTAACGATTCCTTTATGGCACCTGCATAAACCCTTCCAACAGCTTTGAAGAATCAGGTCTAAGGTGCGGCCACATGTACCATTACTCAGCAAATTTTACTCGGCAAAGGCAAAATCCAGTTCTCTCATTTGCAGTTAATGCTATCGGAAATTCATATGAGGGTGCACATTTCACAAGGAATATGAAATGAATTTGCTGTGTTCACCAAATGAAAGTGTGAGCTGTGATTCACACATCACAACACTTATATTTACAACACTGGAATAAACGCCAGTAAACAAGGATGATAAAGATAAAGATATAGTTTTAAAAATCCCTACAAAAAGAGAGATAACGACACAAAGGAATGCTCGTTTCAAGCTAATGAACGACGAAAACATTAGCCAGGTTTCCATCCAAGGATTTTTTTCCGAAAAAATATTTAGCGCTTCAAAATTTTTAATGATATAGTTGATCTCATTTATTGATACAATTTCTCATGGGTCGACAATTTTTTTCTGTTTAACTTTAGGGCATAAATTCTATATCGATAGTTCAAATGTCGCAAAAATTAGTTTGGAAACACTTTTGTTGAGAAAAGGGGCTTTAACACAAATTAATATGGTGTCACTTGACAGAATTAGCCTATAGGCTCACGTTAAAGCACCGTTTCTCTGTAGTTCAAAAGCATATTAAATCATATTCATAGTATTAGATTAGAAAATTATTTTATATATTGTATGGTCAAATATACATATCTTAATTAACGTTGCAAGTTAAAATGTATTCATTTTGTACAAGAAAGTTACATTAATTCATTTTGGCTTGTTAGCTTATATTTTTATTCTTGTCTTGTTCTCAGTTCTGTTCTACCATTAAATTGGTTGCATTGTCGAGTCAGTAGCCTGCAGGAGGCACTGGCACGATCACTTGATTTTTTTTTTTCCCTTATAAAAGTGGTACAATAGTAGCTAAAACATTATTCGAAACTATTTTAAAAATTTGTTTTATTTGTGTACATTAACAATAAAAAAAAACGTTCTGGAAATACAGGAAACAAACAGGATGGTGCTTTCTCAAGAGTGCATCACAAAAAAGAAACGAAATTCTACATATAGGCTGGTATTTGTTGCACAGCTTTTTTTCTTTCGTTTTGTTAATTTATTATTTATTTATATAAAAAAATAGATTTTGCATATAAGCCCATTTATTTATTTTATATATAGCTTTATTATGTTTTTCTCCATTAGCAAAAACGCTGCAGGTGCATGATGTGACCATGTCGATCCTCACGTTCTGTTGTTTACACTGCTTTTTGCGTGTACAACATGAATGCCTGGAAAACAAGGTATGTATTTTTTTTAAATGGGTCACAGCCACGTAATTTTTTGTAATTTAACATAATCTCGTCGGTTAATGGTTATATCTTAACGGCCGTCGGTTGTCGATTAAGGACAAATGAATTAAAAAAAAAAATGAAATGAACATTCCCAATGCAGTCTAATAAAAGTTAATCAGAAAAATAATAATAGGCCTAAAACAACTGCACCTGTTCATGAATATTGCTTACTCAAGTATCTAAATAGTCTATAGCCTAAGCCTAACTAAGTACAAAAAGGTTTTGTTTTTGTAAAGTTTTGTTTCAAATGGATGAAGATCAGGTTACTAGCCTATGTAATTTGCACAATATGTGAAATTATGAATGGAAACAGCTCAAGAGCAAAATTTTTTGCAATACACCAAAACTTACGTTTTTTTAGGGATGACGTCATTATGCACACCATTTTATCGGTCAGTTGGATGGAAACAGGCTTGAGACAGCAAATCTCACAAAGTTTTTTAACGCATATCCTCTGTCGATAACAAAACAATCGCAAAAAACTGGATGGAAACGTGGTTATTGACAGAATCCATCCTGCTTTAAAGAGCTTTTAAAGTGACAGATGACATAATTGTAGTCCATGCTTATAGAGGGTTTGCACTTGCATCATGATCTGGTCAGTTACCCAGATGCGCAGCCATATTGGAGATACTCGGATGTAATCAACTGCATTGATTGCATGGGTGATGTACTACTGAATACGTTTGTTCTGCTAATTTATGCGGTCTAAAACACAGAAAAAAAAAATTGTGGAAGCTGCTAAATCATAATCAGAAGGACAAAGCAAGCAGAAAAGGGTGCAAATTAGTTTTATTTTGAAAAAAAAATTCAAATATTTTGAAAAACTAAAGTTAATAGGTGGTAAAAATATGTGTAAGCAGTAATAATTAAGATATTAGCCTAATATGGAAATCCTAGTTCAGTTTGGCCAACCACAATTGCCTTTTGTTCCTCAGACAGATTTCCAATCTTTTCCTTGATTTGTAATAACTTTTGTCAGTCTATAGTACTCCAAATGTATTTCAGAGTTGTTTACAGTGTTAAAGAGTTGGATTCTCATACTAAACATGGCCAAAGTTTAAAAAAATAATTTGGACGAATGACGGAGAATTTCCGTGCCGAAAATCTTACTTCCGTGTTGGTACCAGTTTCGGCAGTTTTTTTTTCCGACTGTAAATCCAATTACGTACATGCTGGTGGAACTCCTTATATGAGCATCGCTGCATAAGATTTGTTTGAGAATGTCTCCAAATAAGTATGTTTTTACCGTGTTCAGCTTTCCAAAGAACCCAGCGTTACGCGAACAGTGGATGCGGTTTGTTTTTCCAGGGCAGCAACGGAGTGTAGCAAGTGCGTTTGTGTGTTCCCGTCATTTCAGTGACAAATGTTTTATAAATAAGGCCCAGGTCGACGCTGAATTTGCACATCGTTTGCTATTAAAACATGGAGCGGTCCCAGTGATAAAAGATCCCAGTCATGTAATTACAACTGCATCAGATTTCTGTCTTTTGTTGGAAATCAGCTTGACTCTATAGCTCCGCCCAAAGCACACCTCCAGGAGCTCTGCTTTTTCTGGAGAGAATCGGAAAGCTGTATTTTTCCTTTTATTAATGTGATAAAACTAAAGACTTTTTGGAGATATTAAGGATGCAGTACTACTCTATAGGTACTCAAGATTAACATGAGATTAGGTGAAACTGTGTATGTTATGTACCCTTTAAGTGCCAGAAAAAAACATGTGAGACACTCACCAAAGTCCTTCATACTCTCCTGGTCTGTATCATCCAGGAAAAAGTATCCCTGTTTGACAGCCCTGTGAACTTCAAAACAAAGCCCCAAACAGGCATCCTCCACTAGGTCAGACAGGATCTCTTGAGCAAAGCCCTGTGGGAGAAGCCGCAACACATGCATGTATTAATGCGCTTGAATCACGCCGTAACCTTCAGAAGGGTAAACAATTGCATTGCACTCCCTGGATACATCAGCCGGGAAAACCAATGAAATGTGTGTAAAATGCATACCATGAGACAGGCTTCATGACGCAGAGGTGAAACACCCACATGTGTTTGTTTATTCAACACAGACCAAATTATGCAGAATATAACACATGAAAAACAAAGGCATACCCACTCACCTCCATCTTACTGTTGTCCATACTGGACAGAGACACGTCCTCCATTTTCATTTGCAAAAGCTCCAGGAGAAAGCACTGCTGTCTACATGCTGTAGTGCAGCAGTCATGGGCTGAGGAGAGGCTGAAACAACAACAAGCCAAACAAAGGAAGACAAATACAGACACAGGCAGGGCATTAGACGGCAATATATGATTTCGCCTGCTTTTATAAAGTACAACAAAACGAAAGTCCTCACCATGTAACTGTTAGTTCTGCATTCGCTTGTGATATTATGATAACCGAATATATCAACGATACACGCTACTGTATAAAGCTGCTTGATGAATCAATGATACGTCATTGCATTGCTTTAAATAACAGCCGTTTACAAAGCAAGACATACTACAAACACTCGACTATCGCACGATAAAGGTTGTTTCATATTACCAGCTGTGACAAACATTATATATTTTTATCAAAAAGACCGACTGATCATGATAAAATGTACATCCCGTCTCGCCTAAAGATCGAAATAACAGGTTCCGTCTAGGAGCTTGGACACAGATAAACTAAAATGCTTTAATGGCATAAGATAATAAATGACAAGATCTGCTTTTAAACATCATTGGTGTTAAACTGTAACGTTTTTATTATGAGGACGTTCACAAAGTAAGGTGTGCGTCTAACGTTAGTGAATTCAACAATAAGTTACAGACTGAGCCGAATTGAATTTGAATCGCAAGACGTTATAGTTACTTAAAAACGCATACTTTGGCATTATCTATATCCGTTTATATGTATTATATGGACATTACTGTCACTCACCAGCTCTGGAATGGAGGCTGTTGCTGTTGTCGGTCTGTTCACTGCACTGACTGAGACTGCTCATCTGATCAAATCAATAATCAAATCTGAGAGGAATCTACTAGTTCTTTGTCCCATTAATGATTTGCGCAGGAAAGGTAACACACACAAAAGGTCCGAAGAGACATTTCCCTTAAAGTATTTCCTCACAGACAAACACAAAGTTCCACATTCGGATTTCAATCTCTTATCCCCGTCTGCAGACTTCCATTTCCCTTCACCCAGACCTGACCAGTCGATCCTCGTTCATCCTATTCCGAACGCCTCACCGCTGAATCGCCTAGCCAGGTCTGATAGAAGGAAAATGAAAATCAACAGATTTAAGTTTTCACTAAACGGAGTTCCATGTGTATTCGATATGATTTGTAATTTGCACAAAATTAACTATTTTATTCACTATTAGACAAAATTTGTGCAAATTCTATCTGCAAATAAAACTTTACATATTAGTAGGGGGGCACATTATAAACCTCAGCCTTGGCTGTAATTTTTTTTGATGAAATTAAAGAGACAGTGCACCCAAAAATCTGAAAAGTCTTGAAAGGTCAAAATTGAAGCTTCAAAACTGAATGAAGACATTGTAAAAGACCTAATCCAAATTAATCGAGCAGTTTAATCTAATACTCACAAAAAATATCCACCTTATTTTATTTTTATTTGTAAATTGAATGTGTCTGGCTTCCAGTCTCATCTGCTTCCAGCTATTTTTAGCTGTACAAAACAGTTTTGCAGCTCTATATTGCAAACTGGTGTGTCCATATTATTGAATCTTTTATATTATAAAAGAACAAAATGGTTTGTAGAGCAAACAGTTTTACTGCACGTTATTCTTCTCGTTATTTCACTACGGACGGCTTATGAACTGTAAGTCTCACACATTACCATTTTTCATTTAAAATGAATTCGGAGATTTGTTTTTGCTTTATCATTTGAAACTGCCTTTGTGTTACTTTTTGCTATTTATTTTGATCTGCTTCACTGATTGAAATTTGCTTCTCTTTTTTTTGACAAGTCCTGGAAAACTTAGGGAGTATCTATATCTGCAATATACAAAAAATATTTTACATAAATTAGTGTATCATTAATGTTAGATAATTCTGCATATGGACATATCATAAATAATAATAATAATAAAAAAATGGATAAAGCTCATATAAATATTATTGATCTGCAGAGAACCCTACCATAAGTTTCTATGCTTTTTACAACCATAGGTTGTGCAGGTATTTTAAATGTTTTATTTTTTTTAGGTGTGTTGGTGTGAATAATTAGCTGCATCTGAATTTTTTGAGATATCTATAGGCTCCAGTATGTTACAGCATTTTATACAGTGATAATACAGCAAAACAACAAACTATCAACCAGTTTTTTTTTTGTTTTTTTTTTTTTCAAAATTTATTAAAGATATATATTTTAAATATTTTATATTTATGCAGTGTCAGTTTGGCTGTTTATCTTATTTGCCTGTAACATGGAAAGGAAATACACTTGACATGTTGTTTGATGTAGATTCATTAACCAACAAAATACATACATTCCTCAGGAAATGCGTTCTTCAGGTTTACGTCATCCAATGACGTCTAGACTGGCACATCTTTGCACTACCAGTCAAAAGATTTTTCTTTTTTAAGAATCTTCTGCTCACTAAGCCTGCATTTATTTGATTCGAAGTACAGCAAAAACAGTACACTTTTGAAATATTTGTACTATTTCTGCTTGAATGTATTGTGACCCCAAGCTTTTGAATATGTATAATGTTAGAAAAGCATTTATATTCTTCTATTCACCAAAGAATCTTGAAAAATATACTCAACTGTTTTAAATATTAATAATAAGAACAACAAAAAAAATGTTTCTTGAGCAGCAAATCAGCATATTAAAATGATTTCTGGTTTCACTGAAGACTGGAGTATTGTTGCTGAAAATTTTGCTATGATCACAGGCATAAATTATGTTATAAAATATTTAAATAGAAAGCCATTTTATTTTAAATAGCAAAATATTTCACAGTATTACTGCTTTTGTTGTATTTTGGATCAAATAAATGCAAGCTTGGTGAGCAGAAGAGACTTCTCTAAAAACATTAAAAACCTTTTGACTGGTGAAGTATTTGAGGGGCAAAGCAAATCTACACCTCCAACTAGACAAAGTATTTATAAAAATAATTTCTTTATAATGAAGAACAATATTATCTTTGGGATGTGCTGGTCCTATCCAAATTTAAAGACCTTCATAATGCAGTACCCTAATGAATGTTAGTGCAAAAGCTATAAAAGGCACCTCATCGCACATTGCACATCATGATGACATGTCATCTTGTAAGAACTGTAATGGACCATTATAACAACACTTCACAGAGAAAACCATCACACATAAACACCCAAATATGAAATGTAATGCATTGAAAGGGGTTGAAGTTGGGTATCATTTTGTCACACTTTCATATGCTGGATCCACTCTAATTCTGCATTTAAAAGCTGATTGTGAAAAATTAGTTTGGTTCCAGGAAAAGGACCTATAACGGCATCTGGGTTTCAGAATACACATCCACTCCTGGCTCCTCTTCAAATGTTGCCTTGGCATCGTCACCGTCAAGCTATATTAAAGAGATAGAAATTATTTAGATATGAATTCTGACCATTTTAATTTGAGGGGAAAATATTCCTTTAAAACACACTATTGCTGTTCTTATATAACCCCCAATTTAAAAAACAACTCAAATAGCTTGAACATTTTTTTTTGGTCTCAGTCAATGCGCCACTTACATATTTCATCTCTTGCTCAGTGAAAAGTCGTCCAGTCATTAACATGCGCAGAGGGATGGTGAGTATCAGGACAAATGGTAGAGCAAGTGACACAGGGCTCGATTTCACCATCCACAGGACTGCCAGACACACGGTCTGGATCGCAGTGAACACATGCATCCTAGTGGTGCTGACCTGCAGAGGGAGACAGAAACCAGGATCAGTTGGTTTCACATGCAAAAGACAACCAACCTGGAGAATGTAATATTTACAAGAAGGAAAACCCATAATGCGAAGTACTCCAACAGAGTAATGGAAGATGTGAGAACTTCTGGGAGACACATACTTCGGTAGCATAGGGTTCATTGGGGTGATACTTCTTGGGAATAAGAAGGAGCAGCATTCGATCCCAAAGCTGAATCCCACTGAGGGACGTGATTCCCATGTAGAGGAAGATTCCAAAAAGAGCTGTAATAGGAATCATTTTTAGAATGGGCTCCATGAGAATGGACAGACCTGCAAACGGACAGACAAAGAATATGTTAATGTAGCTTTAGGTAGTGTAGTATTGTGAGAACCATGTTTAGAAGGAGTTTAGAAGTTTGTTAACATACCAACAAGCAAAGCCACCACTACTCCACTGACTCTCTGTTCCAGAACCTTCTCAATCTCAGGTTTTGGGCCCTTGCTCATGACAGTCAGGGCATTGGCGTGAGATACGGATCGTACAGTTGCGGCACTCAACCAAGGAATGCCAAATATAGCACTCAGACCTCCCATGCTCACCAGGATGAGAAGATCCATGTGAAAGCCAGAACCCTTGACCATTTTTCTCTCTGGTTTACTCACAATCAGTCTTGAAAGACAAGTGACAAGTAAATCATTACAAATAAATCTCACACAACATAACTGTCCATTTTACTTAATACAGTTGAGGTCAAAAGTTTACACGCACCTTGCAGAATCTGCAAAATTATTTTATTTTACCAAAATTAGAGGGATCATACAACATGTATGTAATTTTTTTATTTAGTACAGACCTGAATAAGATATTTCACATAAAATACATTTACATATAGTCAACAAGAATAAATAATTTAATTTATAAAAATGACATTGTTCAAAAATGTACATACACTTGATTCTTAATGCTGTTTTGCTACCTGAATGATTCACAACTGTGTGTGTGTTTTTGTTTAGTGATAGTTGCTCATGAGTTTGTCCTGAACAGTTTAACTACCCGTTGTTCTTCAGAAAAATCTTTCAGGTCCTTGTTTTTTTTTTTTTTTTTAGCATTTTTGTGTATTTGAATCCTTTCCAACAATGACTGTATGATTTTGAGATTCATCTTTTTACACCAAGGACAACTGAGGGACTCAGATGCAACTAGTATAAAAGGTCAAATGCTCACTGATGCTTCAGAAGCAAACACAATGCTTTAAGAGCCGGAACGTAACAACTTTTTGAATTTGAAGATCAGGGTAAATATAAATTATTTTGTCTTCTGGAAAACATGTAACTACCTTCTGTATCTGGAGGGCAGTACTAAATGAAAAAAAAAAAAAAAGATATTTAGGCAAAATAATACAAATGTACACATCTTCATTCTGTTCAAAAGTATTCACCCCCAGCTTTTAATGCATCGTTTTACCTTCTGGAGCATCACTGTGCGTTTGAACCTGTAATAGTTGTGATAGTTGAGTCCTTTAGTTGTCCTTAGTTTGAAAAGATGGATATCAAAATCATTGTTGAAAAGGTTTTAAATACACAACCTGAAGGATTGTTTTTGCTAAAGAGCAGAGGGCAGTTTAACTGTTCAGGACAAACAAGGGACTCATGAACAACTACCACAAAAAAAAAAAAAAACACTAAAAACAGCTGTGGATCATTCAGATAACAACACAGTATTAAGAATCAAGTGTATGTAAATTTTTGAACGGGGTCATTTTTTATAAATTCAACTATTATTTTCTTTTCTGGACTATATGTAAAAATCTTTTATGTGAAATTTCTTATTCAGGTCAGTACTAAATAAAAACAACATGCATTTTGTATGATCCCTCTTATTTTGGTAACATAACTGACATTTTGCAGATTCGGCAAGGTGTATGTAAATTTTTGACTTGAACTGTATTCTTACTGGCAAATTATATGTTGTGCTCTCAAAAAGTTCCAAAAGAGGTTTTTCACAGCGATGGCATTAAAATAACCATTTTGGTTTCCACAAAGAACCTTTTTGTGATTGTTGTAATTCTAAAAAAATATTTTGTGCAATGGGAAGATTCCACTGCTATTAAAGATTCTTCATGGAATTTTCATTTTGAGTGAGAACAGAACATTCTAATTTCTCCTGTCTGATTTGATCAGATAATGGTGAATTTGATTCTATCAAATCATCTTCTTTCAGAAAACATCACTTACGTGGTAATCTGAGACTCCAGGAAGATAAGGATGAAGACCAGTACAGCTGGGACAACAGAGGCGAACATCATCCATACGGGGAAGCTCTTGTGTTCACCCATAGGGTTGATTAACCATCCCCGCATTTTAGGGTTGGACACCTGAAGACCCTTAGGCACCACCAGTTTCTGTGACACAAGTCAAAGGTCAGAGAGGTCAAGACAGTGTAGGATTGGATCTGAATTGGCATCCTAAAAGTGTCGTCTGTCTATAAATGCAGCCATTACCCATGGTTGTTCATGAAAAACAAGGAATCTATTTCTATTCTAATATTAAGCTTTTCCAACAAATGTGGAATTCTGTTTTCATTAAATAATGTTTACAAGCATACCTGAGTGTATGTATCATCAATATTGATATCGACAGCAACCATGAGGAAAATTGCAATGGGAACTCCAAAGTCACCAAGCAAACGTCGAATCTATGCATCAAACATTCAGTTCTTTACTTTCATGTAACATATTCATTGAAGGCTGCAATAAAGTCAAACTTTGATCAACAATATTCAACATTTACCTTGCCTGGCAGGAATTTGCCATTCTTGAACATGCGTAGATAGTACGCAATAGAGAAACAGCCAAACATGAGACACATGGACAAAAGAGCTGTGTTGGGATAAGGCCGGTGTTGAATCGACCTCACGACAGACATGTTGCCTGTAGCATTGTCCAGGAGTCTCTGATAGCTGACAGCTGAGTGCCAAGGGTCCTCAACTGTACTGTTTAAATGCTCATAATTCAGGATAAGAGGGTGTTCTTTGAAAACCTGGAAAGAAGGATGAAATGGAGAGAGAAAAGTTTATATAGTACAATATCATAGTATATTAAATTAATTGTCTTGAGTGAGTACCATCACAACTACACTACCAGTCAAATGTTTGCTCATTGTTAAGTAATTGCTATAGTGTTCTGGGTGGTTGCACATTTCTAGCCCAAGGCAAAGGAGCCCAATTGCTGGTCCAGCTAAGACAAGTAATATCACACCTCTTAACAACCCAAACAATTTAACTTGTAATTTGCCTTAGCAAGAACCATTAATTACTATAACTTTGTATTAGAGGGATTACTGTTGAAAAACTATTGGGAGACATTTATTTTTATTAAGTAAATTATATTTTCTAGGTATATTATGTGCTCTATTTTGCATGTGATAACAGCTGATCATGGTCCAAAAGATACAGAAGTACAGGAATGGTTGCATGTTAAAGATGCAAAAGAACGCACATTAAAATAGCAAATAAAAAAGTGTGTACCCTGCCGAGTTTCGCAAAGGTCTCGTAGATGAAGATAAGAGAGATGAGGATGGAGAAGATCTCCTGAGTGAAGCGTGAAATGAAACGGACCAAGAAGCTTCCTTCAAAGGCAACAACGACCACAACGATGACCACCAGCCAAGCGCCAACCCACACTCGGCCTACGATGTACTCAATTTCCTGAGACTTACAGAACTACAGCCAGGAGAGAAAGCATAATGGGAGAATTTCAATTAACTGACTAGCAATTACACACGATTTTAAAATAGACGTTGTAAAGAGACAGAAAATCTTACATTATAAAACGCTTCCTCAAACACCAGCAGTGGCCCAGAAAAGCCAATAACTAGTACAGGTTGGGCAGCGACCAGGCAGAAGATAATGCCCAGCACTGAAGTGGAGATCATTAGCTCCGAAACACCCATCATGTTATCCACCTTATCAGCTGCAGAGAAAAGCATAAGAGAGCCAAACAAAAAATATATAAAGTACGTTTTGAAATAAGATGAGTCAAGATTTGTGTTGTTCACTGATTTCTGGTGTGAAGGATCAGCTAAAAAGCACATGAAGACTTATGGAGCTAGAAAAATGACAAAAAGGCTTAAATTTCGTAATTTGAAATTTAACAAATTCATTTATTTTTGCCATATTTTATATCTTTGAAATGTATTTAAAACAATGAAATAATTAAACTTTAATTCTAGACATTAAACAAAATCAAATTGTTTTTCTGGCATATTTTTTAGATTGGAATTTTATTTTTTTTTCCAAAATTTTTTGGTCAAGTTATAATGATTTATAAAGTTATGTCTATAAAATTCAGTATCAATCTAAATTTCTGGGTTTTAAATTTGCTAAATTTTAGAACAGTTAATTTCACTTCTAAAACTTTCAAAATAAATATTCACTGTTTAAAAAAATGCACAAAAATGAAATTTGAATTTCAAAAATTCTAATTTATTAATTTAAAATACTCATTCCAAGATTAGATTTTTGAAAATGCATCTTAGTCTTAGTTTCAAATTTGAAATAGTATTTTGCACAATTTGGGATTCACTTTCCATGTAACATAAAACAAATGCTCACTCGTTCATTCTTTCCCATTATACAGTTGAAGTCAAATGTTTACATACACCTTGCAGAATCTGCAAAATGTTAATTATAAATGTTATTGACCTGAATAAGATATTTCACATAAAAGATGTTTACATATTAGTCCACAACAGTTGAATTTATAAAAATTACCCTGTTCAAAAGTTTACATATACTCGATTTTTAATACTGTGTTGTTACTGGATGTTTTTTTTGTTTTTGTTTTTTGTTTAGTGCTAGTTGTTCATGAGTCCCTTGTTTGTCCTGAACAGTTAAACTGCCCGCTATTCTTCAGAAAAATCCTTCAGATCCCACAAATTCTTTGTTTTTGTTTTTTTGTGTATTTGAACCATGACTGTATGATTCTGAGAACCATCCTTTCACACTGAGGACAACTGAGGGACTCATATGGAACTATTACAGAAGGTTCAAACGCTCACTGATGCTCCAGAAGGAAACACGATGCATTAAGAGCCAGGGGGTGAAAACCTTTTGAAAGCCTTCTTTAGGCTAAACATACTTACCAAGGAGACCCCCGAAGGTGATGGCAGGTGAGAGAGCAGCAAAGTAGATAAAGATGATAGCAGCAACGACCTGAGCGTTCAGAGCATCAGTGATGTCACTGACATAGTATTGGTACCGTCTCTTCATGTCTCTAATCATGCCACCGAATAGAACACCAGTACGTGCTAGAGGGTCTTCTGGAGGGGGTCCTGAGGATCTTGAAGCTGTGGGGAGATAGATTAACACTAGATGCCTGTGCTTTGCATTTGTGTCCAGTGAGATTTTCATAAAATAAACCCCAACAGAGTGATCATGATCTAAGGTTTGTGATAATGACCACCAGTCTATTGCATGTACAATAGAAGAACTGCTGCAAGTATATGCACATATACTGTTATCATATACGTAGGTTATTCATGTGTTGTAGTCTGTGTACAGTATGTTTCCTTACGCTTGCGAGGTTTGACATCCAGGCGGAGTTTGGGGTCAGATGGACGGAGTCTGTCTTGCAGTAGTTTCTTCTGAAAGGGGATGAGTGATGTTAGCAGGGACTCGTCCTGGATCTCAGTGGGTGGAATCACAATGCAGCAGTCCATGAAGTCTCCCACAGCTTCAGTCAGCTCCTGGTCACTTTGAGCCTGGAAAGCTGCCTGGTTAAACGCCTGTATGTGAAAGACAGGTGTAGGAAAAACAAGACAGAACAGCTTAAACTTTAAATATTTTTTTCCTTATTCGTAGCATGCGCTAGGACATGAATAATTAATACAGTTGAATTTTTATACCATTCCATTTTCTACATTATTATATATTTTGTAGTCATTTTAGTTATTTTGTAATGTCAGATTGAGTTTCTCTACGTGAAATGATCAGGTTGTATGTAACTGTCGTCATGATAACAAACATTGCCATGAAAGTGTACTTTATGTATACTCAACAAAGTTCACTTCCAGAACAAAAATGTACAGATAATTTACTCACCCTCTTGTCATCCAAGATGTTCATATCTGTCTTTCTTCAGTTATAAAGAAATTATGTTTTTTGAGGAAAACTTTTCAGGATTTCTCTCCATATAATAAACTTCTGTGGTGCCCACAAGTTTGAACTTCCAAAATGCAGTTTAAATGTAGCTTCAAAGGATTATAG
This sequence comes from Cirrhinus molitorella, assembly GCA_033026305.1. Lineage (NCBI taxonomy): Eukaryota > Metazoa > Chordata > Actinopteri > Cypriniformes > Cyprinidae > Cirrhinus > Cirrhinus molitorella. The sequence goes on along the minus strand of CM065136.1, from coordinate 26,705,674 downwards.
GATATATATACACATTTTAACCTCAAATGCTCATCTTGTCTAACTCTGCATGTACACTGTATTCCGGTTCAAGACAGTTAGGGGTGATTTTGAAGTTGGAGGAGAAAATGAGATGGGAGTTTTTCCGACATACCCTAAGTGTCTTAAACCGGAATACACAGAGCACACGCAGAGCTAGACAAGATGAGCATTTGAGGTTAAAAAGTATATAAATTGTTTTTTTTTTTTTTTAAATAACCGTTTCGCTAGATAAGACCCTGAGCTAGGATCGTTTAGAGCCCTTTGAAGCTGCATTTAAACTGCATTTTGGAAGTTCAAACTGAAGGGGCACCATAGAAGTCCACTATATGGAGAGAAATCCTTGAATGTTTTCCTCAAAAAACATATATATATATATATATATTTTTTTTTTTTTTTTACGATTGAAGAAAGAACATGAACATGAAGGACATGAACATCTTGGATGACAAGGGGGTGAGTAAATTATCTGTAATTTTTTGTTCTGGATGTGAACTTCTCCTTTAAGTGGCATATAAATTAAACGTTTGCATAGATTGTTTTTTAAATGTCATGCTAAATATAAATAGGTAACTGTTGCAATGATGGCAGATTTGCTCTTACTTTGTCAGCTAGAAGTGCTGCCATCGATCTGCCACATTCATGATAGTCTATGTCAGCTGTGGATGGGCCAATCAGGATGAAGATGAACCGCACAGGCACAGGAGTTTCCAGAGCCGACTGCAGTACCACAGCATCCCGTAGACGCACGAATGCTATTGCAGGCTTCTCCAGGAACTCCAGAGAACCTTACACACAAACCAACACAATCATAGTGAAAAAAATACAATCAATGTTTGTTAACAGAAACGTGAAAATCTAAATTTTCAATGTAAATTATATAATGATAAACCCATCATCGTCACTGAAATATTAATTTGGAATTGATGTAATTCTCACCTACTAGCACCATCGATGCCTCTGCAGTATCAGCTGTGTCCCTCTTTAGTTTAGAATAAAACAACATAGTCAAAAAATGTCATATTATACGTTATTGCATTTGAAACCAAGTAAATAAATGGTAGAGAACATGTTATAGTAATGCTCAGTCAGAACAGTTAATACAAGAAAACTTGTGCTTACTTTCTCTGTGACAGAGAATTTCTCCATTTCCACACCTGAAGTCAGAGGCTGAGTCTCTACAGACTGGCTGGAGAAGAAGAAATAAATAAAAATCATGATTTTTAAATGTGAACCAGCATCAAGATGACTACCTGCTATTTTTTTTCATGTATAGGTCTCTGCAGGAAAGTAATGGGAGTTCCCATATGAAGGCAGTTTTGGTCATTTTACATTGCCATATGAAAGTCTTCTTTTTCTCTTTTTATTTACTGAACAAACTATCTGTCTTTTTATTCTGTTAATAATGCTGCAACAAACTGCAAAATACCCTTTGTACTAGAATTTATAGTGCTGATTATGGGAGAAACATATGAAGTTCTTCAAATATTTCAAATATTCAAATCACTTCAAATATTTTAGCAAAATGTATCTTATATTTTAGTTAAATTATTGCAGTCCCCTGATAAAAAGTGTATCCCCAGTCGAAAATACGTCCTGAAAAGATATGTATCCCACTATAACTTTAGACGGGAACCAAGAAACTTGTCCATATTCATCACTGTTATTAGATATAATGTGAAGTAAAATAAAATAAAACAAAATAAATATCAATGAGGTTTAGAAAAATAAAACACTTGAAGATAGGCCATCGTCTGTACATTTTGGAGGTAGGGGGGACATATTTTGTCAGACTGCATTCCCTTTTTATTATAAATTATTCTTTATTCTCCCTCCTCCACGATGAATTATTTTCAATCAATCATTTAATAATGCATTCAATTTAAATACACAAACAGCGATTGCAGTATACTTGTCTTATCAGGCTGGACATGCGGTCTGACAAAATATGTGGTGAATAAGGACAAGTTTCTTGTTCCCTGGCAAAAGTTATAGTGGGATACATATCTTTTTAGACCGTAATTTCGACCGGGATATACTTTTTAGCTATCTTGTCACGACACCCGCTCTACTTCAGTGCTATTTGTGAAGTTTAACGGAGACTTGCTTTATGTCAGGAGGACGAAATACTTTCTAACATTTACAGGGATACAATCGTAAGTAGTCTTATGAGTTAGTTTAAATTGCCCAATGCACAGTAAAGCACGTTTCATGTTCATCCCGCAGCAGCTTTCTCTGTGTTCTATTTTCAGATGCGTTTGCAACATTTGTTTTATATCGATATATACGGTATTGTCCAAAAATCTGAGTTTCGAATTACATTCCACACACACAAGTTCTGCACGTGAAATAATTAAAACAACACTGCTTCGGCTAGGTAGCCTACACAAGGGTATAAACATTTCAATTACGTTTACCTTAATTGATTAATAGATATATAGATGTGTTTGTGGTGTGTGTGTGTGTGGGTAGTACCTCTGTTTGTGCATTAATGCTTGAAGAACCTTATCTCTGTCCCCTGGCTGAATCTCGTTTTTGCTAACCAGGGCATCCACAATCTTCTCAATAATACTGGAGAGTGCCTTCTCCTCTCTGTCCAGCATTATCACACCTGATCCAAGCCAAAAAAGAAAAGAAAAGAAAAGAAAAGAAAAGAAAAATAAGACAATGCTGAAGAGAGAGGAAGGCAAAAGAGAGGAAAGGGGCTCTGACTGAGCCTGAGCTTTACTATAGTAAACATAAACACTAAGGACACAGCTGAAGAGCACAGGTTGAGCTGGTTTTTCGGGAGACTAACTATCTACTACCATCTCATTTGAGCCTGTGTAGTGAAGTTACATTCTTGCTCACATTCCACTCTTGCTAATAACCAAGCTAACCCTCCGATTTGATAACAGGAAAGGACTGGAAATAGGATGTCAGAGCCGGTTCCTTGGGAATACTAGATATCCTAATAATAAAGAAAAAAAATCAAGAATGACAGTATAGACTTTTACATTGTTACAAGGAATCTGTTTCAAGTAAATCTTGTTGTTTTAAACTTCCTATTCATCAAAGAATCCTGATACTGATAATTGAAATTGATAGAGATAACTGATAATAATAAGAAATGTTCCTTGAGCGGCAAATCAGCTTATTAGAATGATTTCTGAATGATCATGTGGCACTGAAGACTAAAATGTCAACTTTGTCATCACAGGAATGAAAAAATTAAAATGTAATTTATTCCTGTGATGACAATTTCAAGTAGAAAACAGTTCTTTTAAATTGAAATAATTTTTCACAATATTACTGTTTTTACTGCATTTTGATTAAATGAATGCAGCTGTGGTGAGCATAAGAGACTTTAAAAAGTTTTACCAACCCAAAATGTTTGAACAGTATATGTAAATATCCAATAATGTAAAATAACATACCTATAAATCTATTAAAAATTATGTACTGTAATGTGTAGAGGACTTTTTTAGGCTTTATTTGTTATATCATGTCTGTAAGTCTTTTCAGTCTACTGAATGCTAAGGTTGACCCCATAATGACCTCTCAGTTACTTCCTCACCCGTGTTCATTGTCCTGCGTATCTTCATCAGACTCTTGAAGGTGAGGTAGGAGATGTGGGACGGGCCCCAGCGCCCCGCCTCAACATCATAGTTCTCTTCATAGCCTGCCCATCTGCCCATCTCCTGCCAATAGCTCTGGTTTGGGTTCTTCACCGACTCATTCATCTCCACAAATGCCTGACCACAGATAACAATAAACTATTACTATTCTGTTTCTAGGTATACTGAACATCACAATGAATTTTAAATATGGCATACATAAATAATGATTATTTATGTATGTTACATGAATTTGTATTACTTCTTAGGCTGCACACTTGTTTTTGTTTTGTAGGTTTTGTCAGGTAACCTAAAATGTGTGATTACAATTTATTTTAAGGTGACATTGTTACTGTGTAATTGCACAAATAAATACTGAGTACTATTGATTAACGATATGTACTTACGTGTTAAAAGGACAGTTCACAAATCGAAATTTTGTCAAGTCAGTGGAAGTCAGTGGCTTTGGTTACCAACATTCTTCAAATATCTTCTTTTGAGTTTGACAGAAGGATGAAATTCACACAACTTTAGGGTGATTCAGTGATGACAGAATTTTAATTTTTAGGTTAGCTATCACTTTAAGGTTAGGTTTAGGGATTGGTTTATAGTTAGTTGCTTCTAATTATGCATAATTTACTACAGTATTAAAATAGTAAGACTACAGACTAGATCAAGTAATTTTGTGGGATCAGATCAAGTAAAAATTGATTTTGGAGATAACAACTGCATGTTACAACTTTGAGATGTCATGTAATATCTTAGTGTCCTTCTTGTTCTACTGGTTGTTATAATTCAAAGCAGAGATGTAGACAATTTAAACATGATGGCTGGACCTCTGGTATGACCGTATGTGTGTTTCCTGTCCAGAGATGACTGATAAATTAAAGCTCATGTTTACCCTCTAAACACCAGGAGTGAGAGTGGCACATGCCGTGCAAATGTGGAAACTTATCAGAGCGTGTCTGTGTGCTTGTCTGTCATATTAATCAAGTCAAAGTAACTAATGATCATATTAGAATCTTGGTAAACTGTGCAGAATGTGGCTAAATTTGCTTACCAGTGTTCTTAATTATTGGAGTTGAAGTTCACATTCAGAGCAGCTGGAAAACAATACAGTTGACAAATGAGCCATTAATTATTTAAAACATTACAAAAATCTTTTTTTTATTGCATGTATGTGTTTTATATGTCATATAAATAATCAACTAAACTGTGACTTATAAAATAAATTACCTATAAATAATATCTATTAACTAAATATTTTGATCCAGCAGTGTACAGTATTTAACCTGACTGTTAAAGTTCTGTTGTTAAAGGCTTAACATAGTGTTTCTGTTGTACCTCTAGAGTGATACATTTAGCCACAATATCTGGCGTGTGTGTCTGTTTGGGGTTAGTTTGTGTTGACCCTTGTGCATGAGTTTTGTGTAAATAAGGTAAATCGAATGAGACTTAAAATATATGCTCATGCAGTAATTAGTGTTATTGTTTAAGTGCTCATCATTTATAGCATTTGCATAGTCATATAGCAAGTTTAGTTTTCTATTTAGGTATCTAATGTAAAAGGCTTTTGTATTTAAAGTAATTGTGTTTAACATCCAATTAAATTTAGCATTTTAATATTAAAATGCAATTTCTATTTTGAATAGAATTTTATAAATATTACTCTATATAATCTTTGTAAAGAGTAAAACACAGTTTAAATTTAAATTAAAACAAAGCAACAATAGTGACATTAATTGCACCTACCTTAAATACTCAATCACTGACCCAACTGTTCAAGCAATATTCTCTGTCACAGATCCTCACAGAAGTGCGCAGACCTTTATAAACTCTGTGTACACCTGCAGATATCTGACACACCTCTACACACACTCCTATACTGTATATACACTGTTAAAATGCCTGCAGACACTCATCAAAATACTTTTAAGGCATATACATACCCAAAGATCACTTAAAATTGACTTAATGGCATTGGAGTAAAAAGCAAAATCAAAAAGTATATCAAATTAGCAGTTATTTTACAGAATGATTTACAGTATGACACACACACACACACACACACACACACAGAAAGATTTTACAAAAAAGGCTGGTTAGTTAAATTAATTAAATGCACTATCACTGCAAAACAAATCATTTTTTAAAAAAGCAGTGTTTGTTTGTAGATGTCACTTTCTTTGATGTTTTCAAAGTGTCTGTAAACGTTTTGGGTCGACTGTAGGTACAGTTGCAGGTACATCTGACATTAAACACATTAAAGTATTTAAATGTATCCATATCCTTTTTTGTCTTTTTCTTACACACAAACATAGCCAAGACAATGTGTTCTTGGAGTCACCCATAATATTGATGCAGTAAACAGTATGCCTTGATAACTATGGACTGGTTGGAAAGATTCAGTGTGTGTGTGTGTGTGTGTGTGTGTGTGTTCACTGTATCTTATCAGTGTCACCTACACACACTCTAGTGACACTAGTTTCCTCTCACCTTCAATATCTCCATGAACAGTGTAGTGCCTGAGGAAAATTCTCCTCTTCTCCTTCTTTTCACCTTCTGTCTCATATCTTTCTCCATGCAGGCTCACAGGGTCAAGACTCAGGTCATAGCGTCCATTATGTTCTGGCTGCATTTTTTTGACCAAAATAAAATATAACAGAAATATACAATTGAAGACAAAATTATTAGCCCCTTATAAAATACTTCATTATTTTTCAAATAACTCCCAAGTGTTGTTTAACAAAAATACGCTGTTTTATCAACACAGCATTTTTAAACATAATACTTTATTCAGGAAGCTTTTAGGGCTTGTAATACAAATAGAAATAAATGTATAACCAAGAATTTTAAAAAGTCTACTGGTCAAAATTATTAGCCCTCTGATGGTAATAGTCAATAGTGCATCCCTTTTGCTTGATAACAGCCTTTAGTCATTTGCTGTAGTTCTCAACAAGTTTCAAGCATGTCTCCTGAGGAATGACAGCCCATTCCTCCTTAGCAAATCTCTCAAGCTCCTCCAGATTTGTTGGTCTTCTGGCACAAACTCTGGACTTTAGTGTGCCCCACAGATTTTCTATTGGATTCAAATCTGGGCTTTGTGCAGGCCAGTCAAGTACACTCACTTTGCTCATTTGGAGGTATTTCTTCACCAGAAGTGAGGTATGCTTTGGGTTGTTATCATGCTGGAAGACAAAATGTCGACTCAAACCAAGTTTTCTTGCAGACTGTCTGAAGTTGTCTTTCAAAATCTTCTTATAGTCTTCCTATTTCATGTTTCCTTCAACCCTGAAGAGATTCCCAGTTCCAAACGCACTGAAACATCCCCACAGCGTTATACTCCCACCACCATGTTTCACTGTGGGAACTTTGTTCTTGGGGTTGAATGCCTCTCCCTTCTTTCTCCAAACACAGGCAACATCTCTATGGCCAAAAAGCTCTCATCTGTTTTGTCTCATCTGACCAAAGGATATGTTTCCAGTATGCATCACATTCCTCCAGGTTGTCCTTAGCAAACTTCATTCTAGCTTGGAGGTGTCTCTTCTTCAGAAGTGGAGTCTTTCTTGGTCGGCAGCCTCGCAGGTAATTCCTGTGCAGGGCTCTAGTGACTGTCTTTGTTGAGACATCAATTCCAGACTTGGCTAGGTCATTCACTAGTGTCTTGGCAGTTGTTCTTGGGTCTTTAGAAACCTCTCTCACTAGTTTTCTTTCCAAGGTTTTTGAAATCTTTCGCTTCCTGCCTCTGCCCGTCTTGTTCTCCACTGTGTTGGTCTCTTTAAACTTCTTGATAAAGCATCTCACTGCAGTTCTTGACACTTGAAAATGCTTTGATAAACGTGTGTATCCTTCTCCATCTTTATGAGCATTAACAATTGTTTCTCTCAAGTCCAAACTAATTTCTTTTGTCTTTGCCATGATGACAGTTGCATATTATTTTACTAGTTGTTTCGCAAGATACTAATCCTCAGCTTAAAGAGCAATTTAAAGGCTTAACTAGGTTAATTAGGTTAATCAGGCAAATAAGGTTAATTTGGCAAGTCATTGGACAACAGTGGTTTGTTCTATAGCTAATCAAACTAATAATTTCTTAAGGGGGCTAATAATATTGACCTTAGCAGTTTTTTATTTATTTATTTATTTTCAAATTCGTTTATTCAAGCAACTATAAGAAATCAGACTTTCTCTAGAAGAAAAAAATAATAGGAAATAATGTGAAAATATTCTCTTGCTCTGTTAAACATAACTTGGGAAATATTCAAAAAAAAAAAGTAAAATTTCACAGGGGCTAATAATTTTGTCTTCAACTGTATATGCAACCTCAAATATCCTTGTCCAGAATTATTTCTAAATATGCATGATGAAAAAATAGGTCTTGATAATAAGATACAAGAGAAGTCTAAATATTTGCAAATAGTAAACCTTGTTCTCTTGTTCATGTTATAGACCAGAATGTGTTGGTACTTCCAGCCTCACACTAAATTAATCTAAAGCAGAATCTAAAAGAAAATAGAAAATGTCTTAATAGATAACTATGAGAGCAGAAAATGTATTGCTGTGCAGGAAAACCAATTTTCCCAGACACCCTTGTATCTAATTTAGCAGATAAAGTATGGAAAAACAACCTGAGAAATGGAAACAAATGTCTTCTGGTTTTTGTCATGCATTGGTTTTGTTGCTTTAACACTAATGACTATGACAGTTCTGTTCATAATGGTTACAGATGTCGCATAGATACATACTGTAAGAGAGCAAAACAGGACCAAAGGCCCCTCTGGGTAAAAGACTCTTTTGATTTTATACTCTACCAAAAGAATAAATAGTAACAACATCACCACAGCACATCTGTTTTTAACATATGTGACTCTGGACCACAAAACCGGTGGTCCAAGTATAGCAATAGCCAACAATACATTGTATGGGTCAAAATGATAGATTTTTCTTTTATGCCAAAAATCATTAGGATATTAAGTAAAGATAATGTTCCTTGAGGATATTTGGTACATTTCCTACTTTAAATATATCAAAACTTACTTTTTGATTAGTAATATGCATTACTAAGGTCTTCATTTGTACAAGTATAAAGGCGAATTTCTCAATATTTAAATTTTTTTGTACCATCAAATGGTTGTCTCTCAGCCAAATATTGTCCAATCCTTAGCTTTCAGATGATAAATCATGAACAATTCAAAAAAATCTGAAAAGGTTTTTTTTTTTTTTTTTTTTTTACTGAAAACAATAAAATAAAAAAGGAATTGGTGTAGAAACAATTATCACTTGGAAATATCTAGCAATTTTTATATGTGACCCTGGCAGTGTTGGGGGTAACGCACTACAAGTAACGCAAGTTACGTAATAATATTACTTTTTCCAAGCAACTAGTAAAGTAACGCATTACTTTTTAATAGACAGGAAGATATCTGAGTTATTTTTTCAATTAAGTAACACCAGTTACTGTTTTCCCTCTATCTATTCATTCAAAGCTCTCCTGTCCCCACGTTAACGCTACTTTAGTTCTAGGATAAATGTGAACATGCACAAAAAAACAAAAAAAAAATCCAGTATTCCTCAAAGTGAATAAAAACAGTAAAATTCAACTCAGAATATGACACAAACCTGCAATAATTAAATAAGGTAAATAATGCAGATTTCCTTTATGTATCTAATCCCATTTTATTAACCAGTGTCTTTGCTGCCGATGATCCAATTCATCCATACTAATAACCAAAAATGACTCTAAATCTAAAATTAGTTTTTCTTTTTTGACATTTGACATTTTTTTTCTGCATTCTTCTGTACAGATGTGAATTTACTTTTCTCTAAGCCTAAGGCTTTTGGTGTGAAAACATTTACATTTGCCAAAAATAGAACTTTTTATATTAAAAACAAACAAGCAAGCTCTGCCCAGATTTAAAAAGTAACGCAAAAGTAACACATTACTTTCCATAAAAAGTAACTAAGTAACGTAATTAGTTACTTGTTTAGGGAGTAACTCAATATTGTAATGCATTACTTTTAAAAGTAACTTTCCCCAAAACTGGACCAAGGACCACAAAACCAGTCATAAGGGTCCATTTTTGAAAATCGAGATTTATACATCATCTGAAATCTGAATAAATAAGCTTTCCATTGATGTATGGTTTGTTATGACAATATTTGGCCAAGATACAACTATTTGAAAATCTGGAATTTGAGGGTGCAAAAAAAATACAAATATTGAGAAAGTTGTCTTTAAAGTTGTCCAAATGACATTCTAGCAATGCATATTGCTTATAAAACAAATACGTTTTGATACATTTACAGTAGAAAATGTAAAAAATATCTTCATGGAACATGATCTTTGCTGAATATCCTAACGATTTTTGGCATAAAAGAAAAATCAATAATTTTGACCCATATTGCTACAAATAAACCCGTGACTTATGACCAGTTTTATAGTCCAGGGTCACAATTATTTTATTATTAATATTTGTATTATTAATTTCTATTTCAACCAGTTCTATTTTATGCAAGAAACTGGAATAAAAACTTTTTAGTGCACCATTGCATTCATAATGTGTGTAATGGGTTAAGGGGAGTTGTTCTGTGTCATGGCTGATTTCCTTGAACACGCTATGGAAATGACCACAAACTTGACAGGTTCTTGTTAAAAGTGAGTTCTGTGATTTGTTCCCACATTTTTCTCAGAAGATTTGTGGTGTCTTGTTATTCTCCCTCCATAAGAATTACCCTCCTTGGGATAAGAATGTGGTATATTTCCCTTCCCATTTCGTTTGTTGTGTTTGGATAGTTCTGCTTGTTCTGTGAATTATGGTTATACACTGAATGATGGCGTGTAGTTTGTCATTCCTTCAGTAGTTGTTTCTGAGTGCTCTGCAAGATTTGTTGACCCTGTTGGCTTTCGCAGTGGTTCCCAGACATAGACTGTCAGGGGTGAGCCCATCTGACTCCATTTGTGGTTGAAACTACATGATTTGATGATATTTCACACAACATTAACCAAAACCACAAGTCAGATTTAGAAATATGTGCATGTGTTTGCATTAAACAGAAAAATCAGACCATGTGTCATTTATTTTAAAGAAAGATGGAACAAGTTTCACATAAAACATCTCACAGAAATAAATCTATTAGAATTAAATAATGAAACATACGTACAGTCAGCATTTACAGTATCAGAGGCCTCAGCAGTTTGGGCAGATCTTTGGTAAGTTTTTAGTCCTCGTTGTCCACTACAATGCTGTGAACTGAAGAGATTTTTGTAATAATCTTATGATATATGCTCGTCTAATTTGTAAAATTTTTTAAATTGTGTTTCAGGTCTCCCTGTAAGTCAGTGTGAAGAGGGTCAGCCTTGCATCTGGCTTCCTGACATGGGTGGTCCCTCCATCCCTTCTGACTTAACATCTTGCAGACCTGGCAGGTCTCGATTGTCTCTGGCACTTTGGTTTGAGGTGGTAGTTTTAGCATCTACTAGCATAGAGATAAATAGTTCATTTAGTCTTAGTTAGTTAAGTACTGAATCATCCAACCATATTATTAATAATGAAGTCACTCAGAGCTTCCCAGAGCTCTCTGTCAAGCCTGCCCTCACAAGTTTCTCACACTGCCACCCCAGAGGTTCCAGCCACAGGCGTCCAGGCCCCAGAGATTCATGTCACGGATGCATCCAAATTTTCAGTTCTGGCCACAGACCTCCCTTTCTCAGCTGCTTTAGTCTCAGAAATCTTGTCAGGGCTGCTCCAGAAATCCCTGTGACATGAACATGACATGAAAATACCAGGATGCCCATTTCAGAGTGTTGCTGGAACTAGGGGTCTTTCATACTGCTGCTCTGAAGCTTCCTGCCTGGCAACTGGATCCCAAGTAGAAAACTGCAGGTACAGGGTTTATAGAGCTACTCTGTTCCCAGAATTTCTTGCCCTAGCCTGAAGGTTTCTGCTGCTGCAACTGCAGAACCTGCTACAGTTCCAGAGTTCTGTCATAGTAGCTTTAGTTGCTAACTTCTCTTATGAAATATGCTTGTCTAATTTGTACAATTTTTAATTGTTTTTCAGGTCCCTCTGTAAGTCATTATAAAGAGAGTCAGACTGACATGGCTTGTCCCTCTATCCCTTTTGCCTTAACATCTTGAAGAGCTGGCAGGCCTCAGTTGAGTCTGGCGCCTTGGTTTGAGGTGGTAGTTTTAGCATCTACTAGCCTAGAGATTGTAAATAGTTTATTTAGTTTTAGTTAAATGCTGAATGATCCAACCATATTTTTAATAATTAAGTTTCTCTGAGCTCTCTGTCAAGCCTGCCTTCACAAGTTTCTCACACTGCCACCCTAAAGGGTTCCTACCACAGGCGTCCGGGCCCAAAAGATCCATGTCACGGATGCATCCGAAGTTTCAGTTATGGCCACAGATCTCCCTTTCTCAGCTGCTTTGGTCAGGACAATCTCAGACCAGGTCCAAAGATCCTATCAGGGCAGGTCCAGAAATCACTGTGATGGTTATCCTAAAGTTTCCTGATGCTGCTGCTCCAGAACTGTGGTCAGAGGGGTCTGAGTAATAGCACCATAGCACCATAAAGGTTACCTGTTTAGCAAAGTTTTGCCAAAAAAGGTTCAAGCTGGGGCTGTCCCTGCAATTGCTTTCGTAGCTTCAGACTGAGCTTGGTGTCCAAGGCTGTTCTGGTCCAAGAGGTTTCTGTGCCTGTATCTGAAGAAATAATTAGTATAATGTACCAACGCTATCTCACAGCAATTCGTACATATTTTACAAGGTGGCTAATTCATTCAAATTCATACAACTTCACTTGTACGATTTTGTATGATTTGCCTAGACACCAGTGATGGGTAGGTTTAGTGGCGGGGTTAGGTGAAGGGCATTCGTACAAATTCATACAAATTGGGAACTCGTAACTTGTGAGGTTGTACTAATTCGTACAAATTAGCCACCTCATGAAATACGTACGAATTGCCGTGAGATCGGGCTGAATGTACTGCTGTTTTTATTTTTTAGGTTTTGTTTGTATTCTGGACTCAAAGCAGATTTTGCATTGCTGCATCCCAAAGTTTAGGCAGCTGACTTGCTGCTTCACTGCATTATCAAACAGTGCCCAAAATGATTTTAATAACCTGAATTCTAACTACAAATTTCACTACGAATGCAAAGGATAGTGAGACATCATAAGCAGCAAAGGATACATCTATGTTCCTTCAAAAATTTAGATGAAGGGTCAGTGTCTATAGCCCAGTGGTTAGCGCACTGACATAGTGCAACTGTGCTTCCTGCTGACCTGGGTTTAAATCCTTTGCCCAGCCCACTCCATCCAACACTTTCCTGTCAGTCTCCACTGTCCTAGCAAAAAAAAAAAACAAATCAGATGAAGGTATCTCTATAGACAGAATGTGACATGATTAATGGATTTGGACTTTCCTTGTTACCTTCTTATTTCAGTATGCTGAGGAGGCTGGAATTTTCAAATGCTGAATAAAAAGACCATTTTGAAGACTCCTTCAGATGTGATTTTGAAATGCATCCTTTATTTTCTCAGCTCTGAAGAAAAGTGAGAAAAAAAGGTGAATTACATTTTTAAAATATTACTTTACGTTCAAGTTACTTTCAAGTTTACTTTTTAAGTTATCAAACTAGAAAGTAAAACTCATAGTTATTTTAGTAATTTAATATTGACTGAAAAACATAGTAAACATAGAAAAACGATCACTTGCTTTTTTTCCTTGATAACAGCGAAAAGAACTTAAAATGTTCATCCATTTTTGACCATACCGATAATAGTAATACATAATTTGAAACTGTAAAAGGTCTACTTTTATTTGTATACACTCGCACTATTAACAAAACACTGTGTTTTTGTAAAATAAAGAACCGTGTAATGCCTTATAGGGGAGGCGGGGATGGTTATTTGTGATGGCAGTTCTGCTTTGCAGGTAAATTCATTAAAGTATTTGTATACTACGATGGCATAGTAGTCTATACATCTTATACTTAGGCGAACTGGAACGCAATACGTCTTTATTTTAAAATAAACTTTAATAATAAATAAATAAATAATATTGTGGAGGTTTTGGGACGGATTTCGCGAGGAAAATGCATACATAAATGTGCAATGTCTGTCCGAAAGACTTTTTAAAAAAGCGAGCGGCTGAAAAGTTACAAGTGTATCTTTAAGTGTCAAAACTACCTTATGGGACAGGTGTACAATATGTAAACAGATCTCCACCTGAGCTCTTACACGTCTCTACAGTGTGCGCGCGCCCTCTAGCGGATACTCTTAGTTGGACTCGGCACGACCCTTCCACCTCAGACAGGATGTTTCTTGTTACATTGTTACAGTTTAATGTTTTTTGAAAGCGTAATGCGTCGTAAAGTGTCAGTTTACATGATTTACGAGCCTCTTAAGATGAGGCTGCAATTATCGAACTTACCATACTTTATACTGAGTGCATTATTTACCCCACAAAAGCCACACTACAAATTTAAATTATGACAAAAGTTTAAAGCTAATCTATACTATGATTTAGATACTACACATAGAAATAAGGATGTTTTTGTTTGACACAAACGCCAAACTTATTCGTGACTAGGCGTGTTTCCTATATTACGTGTTTATTTGTTTTGTTTTAATGTACTGATTTATTGTGTCGCTGTGAGTTGGATGCAGATGGGAGGGGAAAACTCTGAACTGACATATGAGACAGGGTATGAGAGAGAGAGAGAGAGAGAGAGAGAGAAAGAGAGAGAGGAGGTGAATCTCTTTTCAAAACTGTATCTGTGGACAAGCGCACTTGCACAGATTGCAGTTGCGCATACATGAAGAGACTCTTCACACCACAACTATCAAAAGAATTCATCTGGAAAAAACCCTCTCAAGTCCACGATAGCTCAATAATGCTGCATGTTTATTTGTGAAACTTCTGCGGGACATCACATGAGGATCACAGCGATTTCAGGATTTGAGTCTGTGAAGGAACTATGATGCTGAATTTATTATTTCAGAGCACATGTAAAGAGTGAATAATCCATCCGCAGCCAACTTCATCCAGGACGCCCTTCATCCAGCATGCTTACTGTGACTGTAGTATTTCTTCTCGTGGTGAGTACAGTCTCCAACTCAGCATGTAGCTCTAGTCATACTTTTCTTGCTGTTGGAACATCACTGATACAGCAGTGGGGTTGTCACTGTAAAAAATAAATCTAATGAATTATATTATTTTTTTATGTCTTTTCGTTTGAGATTAATATTGGAAAGACCAAATATGATGTTTACAGTGAGATGTAGCCTATGTTCTCATGAATAATTTAAATCAGTTATAATACTTATCTATTCATGCATCTTTAAAGAGACTAATTCATTACAACACATGATCAGCACACAATATCATGTGTTATAATGCATTCAGTTCTTTAAAGGGAACAATGTAGACATGTAATGTTTTGTAATTGTTTAGGGAAACATTTAGAACATTATGAAGTGTATAATAAGGCATTATGAGCACTTTCATTATATAATGCATCATACAATCAGGCTTGAAATTCTATTCTTTATATGTTGAATAACCCTGATTATCTCGTCACGCCCACTTACCTGCTTTATTTTTATGTTTGTACCAATTTCCTATTAGAGACATGCATTGTGGTCACATGCCTTGTCTTGTTTCTGAACTGAAGCTGGAGCTACACCCATCTGAACAGAATGATAGGTGTGTGGCCAATAAGTACTGTATGTCGCAGCCAGCGCATGTGCCCTTAATTAGTGCTGGACTGTATGTTTTTCTTGGCACCACAGCTGATTTTCTGGATGTTTTGGTACTTGCATAGAAAAAAGTACATGTAGACCTATTAGGAGAAAACAAATAAGAATCTGGTTGTTCAATGTTTAGTCGGTTGGCACACCCACTAGGGACTGTTTGCTGTGTAAGAAACTCAACATATCATGCAAGTTTTATATGACACAGGGTTCCCATGGGTCATGGAATTTCTGGAATATCATAGAATTTTAAAAAGTCTATTCCAGACATTGAACGTCAGGGAAGTTTGAGTCAGTTTGTTGCTTTAAATTGTAGTTTCTCTTTATCAAAATGTAATTCTTCTATACTGTTTTTTTATATCGCGTTGTTTTACACGTCTGTGAACAAGTAAATAAAGCTTTCAAATCGATGGATCCGTTTATTATAGGTCATGGAAATTCAGCTTTTTAGTCAGTGAAAGTCAGGGAAAAGTCAGGGAATTTGACATTTGGCTAAACATGAAACATTCATTTGTTTTTCTGTCTGTCTTAGAGGCAGATTGCAGTTAATAATAATAAAAAAAAATTATAGATAATTTACTCACCCCCTTGTCATCCAAGATGTTCATGACTGACTTTCTTCAGTCGATAAGAAATTATGTTTCTTGAGGAAAACATTTCAGGATTTCTCTCCATATGATGGACCTCAATGGTGCCCCCAAGTTTGAACCAAAATGCAGTCTAAATGCAGCTTCAAAAGGCGCTAAATGATCCCAGCTGAGGAAGAAGGGTCTTATCTAGCAAAACGATCTTTAATTCTCAACAAACTGACAATTTATATACTTTTTAACCACAAACGCTTGTCTTGTCTATGTCTGTGTCTTAGGATATGTCGAAAAACTCCCATCTCATTTCCTTCCCCAACTTCAAAATCGTCCTACATCGCTGAAGTACCGACCCAGTGTTTACAAAGTGAACATGCAAAGAAGATCAAAGCCCTTTACAAATAAATAAATAAATAAAAAACAGCAATGTAGGACAATTTTGATGTTAAGAGCCAGTTGAAGCTGCATTTAAACTGCATTTTGGACTTTCAAACTCGGGGGCACCATTGAAGTCCACTATATGGAGATAATTCCTGAAACACTTTCCTCAAGAAACATTATTTCTTTATGACTGAAGAAATAAAGACATGAACATCTTGGATGACAAATGGGTGAGTAAATTATCTGTAAATTTTTGTTCTGGAAGTGAACTGATCCTTTAATTGGTTGCCTACTGGCCCAACTTGAATAATTCTCTGTGAGATTTTCATCCCTACATATAACTCAGATCTTTTAAAACAAACAAGCAAATAAACTTTTTTGGGGGGTCAAAGATCATGAAAATGTAACAATAGTGGCACTAGTTTGAGAAATCTACCCTTAATGTGATTAGAACTTGCCAAACGTCTTAACTTTTTATGATGCGATTCCAAAAGCTTTACAGGCAAGAAGAAAATTAAAAGAAAAAAAGTGCTTACACAACTGAGCAATCTTATCTGGACTGCTTCTGGAAAACACTAAATCATATAGCATTAAAATACAAACCAAAGCAATTGAGAGAGAAAGAGTTCCATTAGCTCCAGTATCCTCATTAGGGAGAGTCAGCTTTGCCAGAACGGTAGACGGCTTTGAAATGTTGACATGTGCCAGCAGGCTATACGGGTTAAGAGTTAAGTGCATTCAAGCATACAAAAAGCAGCTCTCAAACATCAGGCTTACTTTGTGACAGACAGAACGGGAGGGAGAGACATTCTGCAGTATTGACAATTGCATCCGCATGATATGCGTATCTTGTTTTTGCCATTATTCTTTGGTTATTCAGTATGTGTCATGACAATTCCCTATAAATCACTTGATAAAAAGGTGTGAGTGTTAGTTTGGACCACAGGTTCTCAGTAAAATAAAAGAGAACTTTGGCATACTTGTCATTCCTGTTTCTATCTACACCTGTGCCTTTTTAAGAAACATCACTTTACTATCGTTCACCGCATACTTAGGGTTAGTAAACTTTGGAGTAGAACTCACAGAACTCAAGAGAAAAAAGTTTTTTGCTTCTTCATAGAAACTGCGATACAATACAGTTCAAAAGAAGAAAGAACGCAAAAGTAAAAAAAAGAAATTAATACATTTATTAGACAAGGAGTTTGAAATTGATCAAAAGTCATCATATTTATGGGATGTGCACCTGAATGGCATGACAATGTCAAATTTATAAGTAGTAAACAATCATTTCTCATTGTTAGAATAATAAAATCTATTCCTGAATTCTGTTTAAATGAAACCATTTTTATACATAATAATATTTAAGGCAAAAACTGTTTTTTTCAGTCACCTGTCAAATTTGAGATTTTGGTGTTGGAGATGTTTGGTGTGTTTTTAGACTAGTGGAAGGAAAACATTCAAAAGTCGCTGTTAAGTGTTTCTTTTATAGCACTTTACTTATTTGTGTCAACAGATTTCAATTACAATATATATTTTTAACGGCCGTTTTCCCAAAATGATTTTTTTCTCTTACACTGAGCCACAAATCTCCACTTCAGCAGCATTTACACCCACCAAACTTTACATTTTTATACCTGTCTATATTCTGAAGGTTTTTATAGAGGGATTTGTTCATATATAATTTGCTTGATTATATACATTTATTGATTATATACATTTTATTCCCCCCAAAATTGTAAAAAAGTATTTTCTAAATTATGGAGTGACAAAATGACATACCCAAAATTCACTCTGTAAAAACATATGACTCTAATATGCCAAAAAGAATTTTGAAACTGACTTCATCCAGTGTTTAGATTTTTGTACTAGAAATAAATTGCAAATAAAATACAAATTAGTGCATATTTCAATTAATAATGCCTCATTTGCATACTTAAACCTTTTATATTTTAGAAAACTTGTAATACAAAAATTGTTTGCAATTATCAATGTAATAAATCAACTAAGTAAGGTGATAACTAAAAATTTTTACCCTATTCACCTGCAGTGTCTCGCCTTAAACACTCACTAAAAAGTAAAATTAGATAAAAATAATACAGTTTTTAAAATTAAAGTCACACAGAAAGTTGCAATTGCAATAATTATGAAAATCACATAGTGATATAGAAAGTCACAATTGTGAGATGTTAAGAGTGCAATTATAATAATTAAAGATAAATGGCAAGATATAGTCACAAGTAAATTTAACTGTTTTACTCCAATTTAATCCATTGAATTTAAATCTCTAATTTACATTTACAAGTCTTCTTACAAAACATTATCACAGCAATTTGTTCTGCTCCCAGACCTCTAATGCACTTTTCTTTTTGTTTTGCTACACAGTATAGACATTTATAATGCTACAAAAGATTTCTATTTCAAATAAATGTCATACTTTTAAACTTTCTATTATTAAATAGACTAATCCTTAAAAAAACGTATCACGGTTTCCACTAAAATATTAAGCAGAACTGTTGTCAACATCGATGATAATAAGAACCATAACTGATAACTGAGCACCAGTAATAATGGATAATAATAAGAACCATATCATATTCATATTTATATTCCCAATCATCATATTAGA
Organism: Cirrhinus molitorella; assembly: GCA_033026305.1. Taxonomy (NCBI): domain Eukaryota; kingdom Metazoa; phylum Chordata; class Actinopteri; order Cypriniformes; family Cyprinidae; genus Cirrhinus; species Cirrhinus molitorella. The sequence continues at coordinate 26,686,716 of CM065136.1, read as the reverse complement.
ATGACTTCTGAGGATCATGTGACACTGAAGAAGAAGTAATAATGCTGAAGATTCAGCTTTGCATCACAGGAATAAGTTACATAAAAAAAAAAAAATATATATATATATATTTAAATAGAAAACATTTATTTTAAATTGTAATAATATTTGAGTATTACTGTATTTTTGATCAAATGCAGCCTTAGTGAGCATAAGAGATCATTTACACAAATTTTGTTAAAATCATTAAGATTTTCCTAACTTTTTCGGTAGTGTATATTTATAAAATACTTATTAATGCTTTATAATAATATTAATTATATTAATCATTTATATTTTGTGTATTTACCTATGTTGGAGAAAGTTTATTTTTAAAAGTAATACAATACTGCGTTATTCACTATTAGTTACTTTTATGGAAAGTAATACATTGTCTCTTGAGTTTCTATATTGGAAAAAAGCCTCTTGAGTTTGAGGGTGTTAGCGATCACATAGCAAAGGCAAGCGGCACTCACATCTCTTTAGAAAATGTTAAAAAGTACACTACAATTTGACAGTTTATGAACACCAGACACATGTTGTTGATGAATGCATTTCATTAGGACCATTGTTAGGAGTATGATTAATGAAAGTCAACATGTTGTGAAACGTTACTCTGACTTTTTTCGCTGCTGATTGTATCTACCTCATCAGTGCTGCAGAAGCTTGGCCTCCTGTCAGGATAAATGTGACTGCAAACAGGTTCTATGACATGCATCGTTGTTTGTGACCCTTCGCACATTTCTGAAACTAATGAACCTCATAACTGCGCACAAATTCTGTGTGGCCAGATCTGTTTGAGTCATGGGCTGCTGAACTTTTGGGGGTTGTTGAACTTTACCTGAGTTGGAATGCTCCTGTAGGGGTGTGTTTGTGTTTTTATGTGAGTGAGGAGGAGGAGGAGGTTGCCCCATGCCAGGGGGTAATGTGAGGGACAGGTAGAAACGAAGGGAATGTTAATTTGCACTTTCCCAACCTTCTTCTCACTCAGCTCTGTCACTACTCCAGCTGACTCAAAACGCCTTGAGGGAATCATCTAATCTGTCTTTCTTTCACTCTTTATCTCGGCCTTTCTTTCATTCTTTATCTCTGCCTTTCTTCTCTCTCTTTTAAATGTCATTCCTCACACCTGTGTCAAACATCGTTATTCTGACAGCCACGCACTCAGCCAATCAGCTTTTGGCATTCATGTTACACCCTCAGACATCAGACATGCAACAGCTGCTTCAGTATAAGGCTTATGCCGCCTTGAAGTTATGTTAAAAAAATGCTTACTTATGTGATGTGCACCCGAATGGCATGACATTGTCAGATTAAGAAGTAGTAAACAAACATTTCTCATCATTACAATAATTACATCTATTCCTGAATTTTGTGTAAATAAAACATTTTTATACACAACTATTAAACTCTCACTGAAAAGTTCAAATGAATGAAAATTAGAAAAAGTTTCAAAAATAAAGTCACACTTTCAGAAATAGTGTATTTATTTATTTTTAAGTTTACAGAACCCTTCCTATATTTATCAATAAGAAAATAGAAAAAAAATAACATTAACACAGTCATGTCGTAGGTGCAATTGTTTAATTGTAGTACTTTTAAGAATTGCATAAATCTGAAAAAGTTTTTCACATTTTTGCAACTGTAAGATGTAAAGTTTCAGTTGCAAAATAACAATTACATCACCAGTCAAAAGTTTTTGATTTTTTATATTTTTAAAGAATTCTCTTTTGCTCACCATGCCTGCATATATTATATGCTGATATGCTGTTCAAGAAACATTTATTATTATTATCAATATTTAAAACAGTTAAGTACATTTTTTTCAGGATTCTTTCATGAATGGAGAGATACAAAAATTAGCATTTATCTGAAATATAAAGCTTTTGTAACATTATACACTATACCATTGAAAAGCTTGGAGTCAGTATGGCTTTTTTGGGACTTTTATTTAGCAAGGATGCTTTAAATTAATCAAAAGTGATGATAAATTAATTTATAATGTTACAAAAGATTTCTGTTTCAGATAAATGCGGTTCTTCTAAACCAGTGTTTCGAGTATCACTAGTAGCATCACTAAATCACTAAATTAAATATAAATTAATGTTAAAACACAATACAGTTATTTTGTTATTTTATTACATATATTTTTACATTTACATGTACAGTGCAGTTTTTATTTAATTTTTAGGTACAACACATTTTACAAGTCCGAATCTCTAACCATTAGGCCACGACTAAATATTAGAATGATTTCTGAAGGATCAAATGATAAAAATTCAGCTTTGAAATCTTTGCATAAATTACATTCATGCATATACAGTCATATACAAATTATTAGCCCCCCTGTGAAATTTAGCATTTTTTTTTTTAGAATATTTCCCAAATTATGTTTAACAGAGCAAGAGAATGTTTTCACATTATTTCCTATTTTTTTTTCTTCTAGAGAAAGTCTGATTTCTTATAGTTGCTTGAAAAAAAGAATTAAATAAATAAATAAATAAAAAACTGCTAAGGTCAATATTATTAGCCCCCTTAAGAAATTATTAGATTAGCTATAGAACAAACCACTGTTGTCCAATGACTTGCCAAATTAACCTAATTTGCCTGATTAACCTAATTAACCTAGTTAAGCCTTTAAATTGCTCTTTAAGCTGAGGATTAGTATCTTGCGAAACAACTAGTAAAATAATATGCAACTGTCATCATGGCAAAGACAAAAAAAATTAGTTTGGACTTGAGAGAAACAATTGTTAATGCTCATAAAGATGGAGAAGGATACACACGTTTATCAAAGCATTTTCAAGTGTCAAGAACTGCAGTGAGATGCTTTATCAAGAAGTTTAAAGAGACCAACACAGTGGAGAACAAGACGGGCAGAGGCAGGAAGCGAAAGATTTCAAAAACTTTGGAAAGAAAACTTTTGAGAGAGGTTTCTAAAGACCCAAGAACAACTGCCAAGACCTACCTAAGTCTGGAATTGATGTCACTAGAGCCCCGCACAGGAATGAACTGTGAGGTTGCAGACCAAGAAGGACTCCACTTTTGAAGAAGAGACACCTCCAAGCTAGAATGAAGTTTGCTATGGACAACCTGGGGGAATGTGATGCATACTGGAAATGTGTCCTTTGGTCAGATGAGACAAAACTAGGGCTTTTTGGCCATAGAGATGTTGCCTATGTTTGGAGAAAGAAGGGAGAGGCATTCAACCCCAAGAACACCGTTTCCACAGTGAAACATGGTGGTGGGAGTATAATGCTGTGGGGATGTTTCAGTGCGTTTGGAACTGTGAATCTCGTCAGGGTTGAAGGAAACATGAAAAAGGAAGACTATAAGAAGATTTTGAAAGACAACCTCAGACAGTCTGCAAGAAAACTTGGTTTGGGTCGACATTTTGTCTTCCAGCATGATAACAACCCAAAGCATACCTCACTTCTGGTGAAGAAATACCTCCAAATGAGCAAAGTGAATGTACTTGACTGGCCTGCACAAAGCCCAGATTTGAATCCAACAGAAAATCTGTGGGGCACACTAAAGTCCAGAGTTTGTGCCAGAAGACCAACAAATCTGGAGGAGCTTGAGAGATTTGCTAAGGAAGAATGGGCTGTCATTCCTCAGGAGACATGCTTGAAACTTGTTGAGAACTACAGCAAATGACTAAAGGCTGTTATCAAGCAAAAGGGATATACTATTGTCTATTAACATCAGAGGGCTAATAATTTTGACCAGTAGACTTTTTAAAATTCTTGGTTATACATTTATTTCTATTTGTATTACAAACTCTAAAAGCTTCCTGAATAAAGTATTATGTTTAAAAATGCTGTGTTGATAAAATCGTCTTTCTGTTAAACAACACTTGGGAGTTATTTGAAAAATAATGAAATATTTTATAAGGGGCTAATAATTTTGTCTTCAACTGTACATAAATATATCCAAATAGAAGACAGTTATTTTAAATAGTAAAATATTTCAAAATTTTACTGTTTTGCTGTACTTTGGATCAAATAAATGCAGGCTTGGTGAGTAGTAGAAGAGACTTCTTTAAAAACATAAAAAACTTTTGACTAATAGTGTAGGAGAAACAACAATTGCAAGATACAAAGTTGCAATTATGAGAATTGAAGTTACAATTAAAACATATAAAGTTGGAATTGTTTTTTCCTCTGAGACAGAAACAAGCTTTTACATTTGAGCAATCTGATGTACAATTAGAAGAGAGATTTATTCTGCTTACATTTTACAAATGCACATTCTTTCATTTTGCTGCACTTTATCAGCAAGAAAAAAAAAATAATGCCGGTATTATTTCAATTAAAATCAAACATGATTTTTTACATTTAAGTACAAAGTAGGGACTTTCAAGAATGATTTACAGGCATCATAAATTATTTGTTGTTTTAAATTGTGAACGTAAATAAAAATCGCTGGAAAGAGGCATATGGTGAAATGCAAAATGCCCCTGTACAGCTGCCATGCTTAGGCTGTACCTGTCAGTTATACAGTTAGATAGATGAAAGGCTTCTGTCAGAGAATTGAATTCAGGTTAAACGTACCGTGAAGATTTACTGTATGCTGCGGATACAGTCTGGTAAAACGTTTTTATTCCCCTTTTGAAGCTCTCTGATCTCTCCAAAGCAATGCTGTTGATAGGCATCATCAGACATTTGTCAGGACTAAATAATGTAACAAGTCTTGTTACACAAATAGTATTTTTGGCTCTGAGTCCGTGTGGGAAGTTGTCTGTTTCTGGGATTGCATCCCCTGGAGACAGACTCAACCAAAGCAAAGAAAGGGGAGTGGGAAAAGTCTGAACGGTCAGTGATTTCACATCTGTATCTGCAGGCTTTTTCAAATTGTTTCCCTAAAAATGATTTAATTGCTTTATTTCTCTCAATTTGTATAGCTGTAATTATATGTTAGTTCACAATGCTGAAGCTACACTAACTATCCTGTTTTAAAGTTTTGAATTCATTTCTGCGCCAAAAGCAGCAACAAAAGAATTGCAAAAATAAGGATTTTTTCCCAGACACTCTTATTGGCCCTGCTATTGCTTAGACAAACAGGAATTCCCACCTCAAATAAATACCATTGGTTGATCCAAAAGCTGACATGTCTGACCATTCAAAGAAACAGTATCACAGTGTTTTATTCTTTCAGACTATATGGCTTAATAAGTGCAGTTTTTTCCCCCTCTGTAGGCGTATTTTCATATTCAGGCAGGAATTTGGTGTATCAAAAGAATTGTCGCATTTAAATATCAGTCAATAAACTTTGTGATAGCAATGTAATATAAAATATTTAAGTAAATAGGCCAGAGGCTGGTGGTACAATCTACATTAGTGAAATTTCGGTGAAATTTCACTAATGTAGATTGTACCACCAGCCTCTGGCCTATTTATCCGTTGTCCATTGTCAATAGTTTAGCGATTCATGAAGTACCACTGGTAAACCCGGTGAATTGTGTGTATAAAGTTTAACAAAGTTGATAACATAATAGTAATGTAATAACAGTTATACTGTCACATTGAAAAAGTAAAAAAAAACGTAAAAGTTCACGTTTAAATGTTACAAACTACAATAATGTGAAACTGCAAGATATAGAGCCACAGATGTGTTTTTAATGTTATACTCTGAGGCAGTAACAGGTATGAAAGAACATTTTTGCCACTGAATAAAAATAATTGCCACTTTTTATCTCATAATCTCATATATCATATCATTTTTCTTATAATTGTGAGTTAACATCTGGCAGTTCTGAATTTTTTTCTGACTGTATAACTTGCAGTTGCTGGTTTATATCTCACAATTCTGAGACAAAAAGTCAGAATTGCGTGATACAAACTCGCAATTCAGACTTTCTTTTCTCAGAATTGAGTTTATATTTTGCAATTCGGAGAAAAAATTCTGAGAACTCGCAACTGCAAGAAAAAAGTCAGAATTGTGAGTATTTCTCACAATTGTGAGTTAATGTCATGCAATTCTGAGAAAATAAGACAGAATTGTCAGATATAAACTCGCAATTCTGAGAAATTAAGTTAGAACGGTGACTATTTCTTGCAATTATGAGTATATATCACGCAATTCTGAGAAAAAAGTTTGAATTGCGAGATACAAGCTCACATTTGCGAGAAAAAAGTCAGTATATATCACACAATTCTGAGAAAAAAAGTCAGAATTGCGAGATAAAAACTCGCAGCTGTGTGAAAAAAGTTAGAATTGCGAGACACAAACTCGCATTTGCGAGAAAAAAGTTAGAATTGTGACTATTTCTTGAAATTGTGAGTATATATTATGTAATTCTGAGAAAAAAGTCAGAATTCAGAACTCGCAATTCAGACTTTTTTTTTCTCAGAATTGAGACACATAATGTGTTTTTCTTTTTGCTGCACTAGTGGAAAAATAAGTTGTTTTTAAATTTTCATTTCAGCCAAAAACGCAACTTTTTAAATTTAAGTATAGGGCCTTTCAAAAAATGACTTTGAGATGAAAATGCTTGCAACTGTAAGGTAAAAAGTTACAATGGTGAGATATTAGGTTGCAGTTACAAGAAAAATAGAATCCACTTTTCACTGTACAAATGTAAATGTGACTGCACCTCAGAGCATATGACTGGGTAAAAAAAGTGTAAGTGACATCATTAGTATCAGTAGATTTTAAATGTGTTTATCTGATTAAATATTTTGTATTTCTGTGTTTTCTCAAATTATCTTTATTAAAGTCTTGATGAAATGAAATGACGGCATATCTTTTCTTCCGTATTGTGATGTACATCCGAGTGGAAATGTTTAAGAAAATGAAACATATTTTTAAACACATGTACGATTCACTCACGTTGAATTTTCATTTCATGCCAACTTTAATTGTACCCTCTTTCTCTATAGGGCAAAGTCTTGTCTACACAAGACTCATGTCCTTCAGGGGCGTTCACCACCAGTGGGGAGTGCTGCAAACAATGCCAACCCGGGGAAGGGATGGTGAAGCCCTGCGGAGCGACACAGACAGTGTGTGAACCGTGTCTTGACAGTGAGTATCCACAGAGATGTTGGCCGCAGCGTTGCTAAAATGAAGCAGCTGCCTTATTTAAAATGCCATTTCCTGTGCTAAACTCTCACTTGAGGGGAGGCAGAGGGCTTTTGAGCTGTGAACGGTAATTAGTAGTTAAAGGGGAAATGCTTTTAGGAAATGAGACTTGACAAAACATTGTCTGGAGAGCTCAGAGACCAATCAGAGTGTTTTCAGCCACTCACAGCTCTAAGTGAGATTAATTAAGGCAAAATCCAGCGGTACATGCATTTGTTGTATTGGCAGGTCATGTAACAAAGTGTTTGTACCAAGGTTTGGGGGTTCGAGGATTTTTTTTTAACAGAGGCTGGTCCTGAGCCAAGTCTCGGGCCAGAGTCTGCCAGAATCCCACTACTTCCAAGAATCCCACCAACTCCCACATGTCTGCTTGCATGACCCAGCTGAACAAGACAAGATAGGAGAAGAGAGATGGATGGAAAGAGAGGAGAAGTAGCTAGAAGTGTGACCAAAAATAGTCATCCTTTAGTACGTACAGTATTTATGTAGAGTTTCATGCCTCCTTAAACAAAAAAATAAATCAATCACTAAATAAAAAGAAATAAAGTATAAAAGTATAATAGTGTTTGTCTATTTTACTATACTTTCAAATAGAATTTATTTCTGTGATGCAAAGCTGAATTTTCATAAGGCATTACTCAGTCTTCAGTGTCACATGATCCTTCAGAAATCATTCTAATTTGCCTATTTATTATCAATGTTGGAAACAGTTGCGCTGCATAATTTTTTTTTTGTACCCTGTGATCCTTTTTCAGGATTCTTTGATGAATAAAACAGAAATCTTTTGTAACAATATACAGTGCCATTCAAAAGTTTGGGGTCAGTACATTTTTATTTATATTTTTATTTATACAGAAATGTATACTTTTATTCAGCAAATATGTGTTAAATTGGTAAAAAGTGATAGTAAAAACTTATATTGTTAGAAAATATTTCTATTTTGAATAAATGCTGTTCTTTTGAACTTTTATTCATCAAGAAATCCTAAAAAAAAATCACAGGTTCCAAAAAATATTAAGCAGTTTCCAAACTTGAAACATCTGAATGATTTCTGAAGGATTGTGAGAGACTGAAAACTTGAATAATGGCTGATACAAAAATCAGTTCTGCATCACAGAAATACATTATATTTTAAAGTATAATAAAATATAAAACTGTTATTTTAAATTGCAATAATATTTCATAATATTACCTTTTTTCTCTATTTTTAATTAAATAAATAAATGCAACTTTAGACTCAGAATTTATTATCTCTTTCATAGCTCATAGTCATGTTTTATCTATGTATTGATAACTACAATGAGGCCCAAAAGTCTGAGAATAACAATTCAGGATTTTATTTTATTAATTAAATGTATTTCCCATAAACATATGTGAAGTATTTTGACATAAACAGAAACATACATACATTTTTAAACATTTTAAAGTTATGTCAAACAGACTCATCATGCGGCTTTCTGGACATTTTACAATTGTTTTTAAATTAAGCTTTTGACTATTTTTGTTATGCTGTTAATATATTTTTGTAAATGTTGCATTAAGTTTGAAAGAACAAAATGGAATGCAGTCAGACCTCTGGTCTGCTTTATGCCTGAATGTTTCTTCTACAATGCATTTGGAGAAATAAGAATGTAAACAAATGAAACAATTGTTGACCTACATTAAGAGTATAGAGCTATACAATTTTTATAGATAGCATAACTCAGATCATATGGTCTGAGAGAAGAATGATAACTTTTTGATGAAAATCTACTGTGCATTTAACCTGATGTCTAGGAGATAATAATTTATATGATTTGTTTCATATAGGATAATATTGTATAAATGTTCATTCAGTATATTAATCAAGCTGACGGATAACCTAAACTAACCTACTCTTGAGTTCTGGGATATTAGTTTTTTGCTAATATTTAGTAGCCTTGGGTGAAGGTCACAGAAAGCCATGTCCACCAAGACCTCCTGTCATTCACTACAACCCTAAACATTCTTCCTTCTGTAATTCCCATCTCTTTGTCAGGCCTTCCCTAAGGGCCTGTGCTGGGATCTGCGTTCCTCATCCATCAACTTAACCGTTACATGCTGAAATACCCAAACTGTTCCTTTCATAGCCTCATAAGTCACCGAATGCTGCTTGACAGCACTTCAGCAATAATGTGTTGACATGTAAAAGTAGCATTTGGGATGGTACTGGAATGGAAACAGCTGTTTAAGAAGTGATAAATTAAGTTAACTGGCTCATATTAATTCCTTACACATAAGCACTGTGTAATGTCAAAGAACCAGGTGTGTATATTCACCAATCACCTCCACAATTGACCTGCTCTAAGTGCATCAAAGGAAAGAAAAAAACCATTGAGTATTCTGACCAGCCCATCACAGTAAGATTGGCTCAACCAATAGTGTAAGTTTGGGACATAACACATCAGGAGCACTACAGCACAATAACAGTATTTATAGGTGACTCTGTAAAGCGGATGACTCCACCCAGTTACCTTCCGATTAACATTACCACATGTAGCCCGCAGGGATATTTTGAAGTTCACCTCCATGCACCTTTTGTTTACTTGCAGTTGCCACTACAGGCTCCCATTACTGAACTGTAGATTAACTCATGACTCTTAGCTTCAGTTTTCAGAAAACTTGTGTTTTTTATCATTCAGTGTCTAATGCTAATACTCTAATATAGTAATTTTACAGAGTAATAAGTAAGTATAAGTTTCTTTCAATTGAAACTACCCAGTCTGGGACTAGGCTTAAGCCTTGTCTGTGAAACAGGGGGTTAACACACTTAAGTACACTTTTAAAAATTACATTACATTTAGACATTTAGCAGACGCTTTTATCCAAAGCGACTTACAAAGGAGTTGTAAATTAATGTCATATTGATAATATCAATATAGTTTTTCAATTGGTATCAAAAGTTTTACCATAAAGTATATTTCTTAAAATAAATATTTAAAGAAGTACGCTTTATTTTGATGTGTTGACTAAAATAATCATTACAAATGTGCAATTGTAAATGTATTAAAATACATACAGGTGCACTTAAAAAAACATTAGAACATTGTGAAAATGTTCATTTTTTAATTGTAACTTATTTTTAAAAATTTAACTTTCATATATTCTAGATTCCCTACTCGTAAAGTAAAACTTATTTTGTGGTGGGGGGGGTTGGGGGGGGGATTTTGATGATTAGAGTGTACAGCTCATGAAAGTCAAAAATCCAGTATCTCAAAATATTAGAATAGTTTCATTAAATGACCATCCCTACAGTATAAATTCCAGGTATCTGTTGTTCTTTGAAACCAAACTAATGGGGAAGACTGCTGACTTGGCAATGGTCTAGGAGACATCATTGACACCTTCCACAAAGAGAGTAAGTCACAGAAGCTCATTACTGAATGGGGTGGCTGTTTACAGAGTGATGTATCAAAGCATATTAAATGCAAAGTTGACTGGAAATTGGTTAGGCAAAGGTGCACTAGCAACAGGGATGATCGCAAGCTTGAGTATACTGTCAAGTAAAGCCGATTCAAACACTTGGGAGAGTTTCACAAGGAGTAGAATGAAGCCGGAGTCAGTGCATCAAGAGTCACCACACTCAGACGTCTTCAGGAAAAGGACTACCAAGCCACTTCTGAAACAGAAACAACGTCAGAAGCATCTTACCTAGGCTAAGGAGAAAAAGAACTGGACAGTGGACGAAAGTCCTCTTTTCAGATAAAAGTAAATTTTGCATTTCATGTTGAAATCATGGTCCCAGAGTCTGAAGCAAGACTGGAGAGGCACAGAATCCAAGCTGCTTGAAGTCCAGTGTGAAGTTTCTGAAGTCAGTGATGTTTTGGAGTGCCGTGACGTCTACTGGTATTGGTCCATTGTGTTTTATCAAGTCTAAAGTCAATACAGCCATCTACCAGGAGATTTTGGAGCCCTTTATGCTTCCATCTGCTGACAAGCTTTATGGAGATGCTGATTTCCTTTTCCAGCAGGACTTTAGCACCTGCCCACAGTGCAACAACCACTTGCAAGTGGTTTGCTGACCATGATATTACTGTGCTTTACTGGCCAGCCAACATGTCTAACCTGAATCTATGGGATATTTTTAAGAGAAAGATGAGAAATAGTTGATCCAACAATATACAGATGATCTGAAGTCTCAGTAGTGTCTCAGCAGTGCCATAGGCTGATCACTTCCATGCCACACTTCAATGATGCTATAATTTGTGCTAGGAGCAAATCATTTGCTGTAATATGTGCTGCCGACCAAGTATTGAGTGCATAAATGAACATACTTTAAAGAACTTGAACTTTTCTGTTTTGCAAATCTGTTTTTTGATTGATCTTAGGAAATATTCTAATGTTTTGAGATACTGGATTTTTGACTTTCATGAGCTGTGCGCACTAATCATCAAAATAAAATAAAAAAAAACCTTTTGAAATGTTTTGCTTTACATGTAGGGAATCTAGAATATATGAAAGTTTCATTTTTTTTTAAATAAGTTACAATAAAAAAATTAACTTTTTCACAATATTTTAATTTTTTGAGCTGCACCTGTACAAGTTTCAATGGAAATGACATTAACGTATTGAGTTACCATAAATGTGAGTATATTTGGCAGATCACATTAATCATATTTCAATATACAGTTGTGCTCATAAGTATACATACCCTGTGCAGAATATGCAAAATGTTAATAATTTTAACAAAATAAGAGGGATCATGAAAATTACATGCTATTCTTTATTTAGCACTATCCTGAATAGTCTATTATTTTTTTTTGTTTATATATACTCCACAAGACAAAATAATAACTGAATTTATAAAAATGACTTAATTCAGAAGTTTACATACCCATGAATCTTAATACTGTGTGTTGTTTCTTGGATGATACACAGCTGTTTTTATGTTTTGTGATGGTTGTTCATGAGTCCCTTGTTTGTCCTGAGCAGTTCAGCTGTTGTTTTCTAAAAAATCTTTCAGCTCCTGCACATTCTTTGGTTTTCCAGCATCTTCTGCATATTTGAACCCTTTCAATCAGTGTCTGTATGATTTTAAGATCCATCTTTTCACACTGAGGACAACTGAGGGACTCATACATACTATTGCAAAAAGTGAAAACATTTACTGATGCTTAAAAAAGCAACACAATGCATTAAGAGTGGGGGGTGTAAACTTTTTAAATTTGGATGATCAGGGTAAATTGTACTTATGTTGTCTTCTGGGAGACATGCAAGCATTTATATAGCTTCTGAAGTGCAATACCAAATGAAAAAACATAAGATTTTAAACAAAATGCAAGAATTTATGCATCACCATCCGGTTCAAAAGTTTTGTATGAGTCCCTCAATTGTCCTCAGCGTGAAAAGATGGATTGTACAGTCACTTGTGGAAACGGTTCAAAACCAAAGAATGTGCAGGAACTGAAGGATTTTTCTGAAGAACAACAGACAGTTTAACTGCTCAGGACAAACAAGGGACTCATGAACAACCATCACAAAACATAAAAACAGTTGTGGATCATCCAGGAAACGACACACAGTATTAAGATTCAAGGGTATGTAAACTTTTGAACAGGGTAATTTTTATAAATTCAATTATTATTTTGTCTTGTGGAGTATATATACATCTGTTGTGAGAAATAGCTTATTTAAGACAGTACAAAGTAAAAAAATTTTTTTTTCATGATTTATTTTGATAAAATTATGAACATATTTGCATTTACAACTGTATAGGACAATAGAAATAATTTTGAAATTACATATAAAGATGTACTTAAGTCCTACTTAAGTGTGTAAAAACACTCAACACTGAATATTCTGTAATATAAATTTAAACACAAAAATCAAGTATTTTTGCTGGAAACAAGAAACAATAATCTGCCAATGGGGTAAGCAAAGAAATCTTGTTTTTTGTTCAAAATAAGATTTTTCTAAGCAAAAACTCCTTTAATTTTGACTTGTTTTTTTCTGAAAACAAGAAAATAATTTTTACTTCTCTAGGAAATCCTTCCTGATGTAATCATTTTTAGACATTTTGGATGGAAACAAGACAAAAAAGTCTAAGTAAGAAAAGCAATTTTTGCAGTGTAAAAGTTCTTGATAGTAACTATGAAATTCAATATAAACACTCTTTTTTAAATCTTAGACTTTGGCTTTGTACCATATCATAGTAAAAGATCAGAGTTACCACATCTTGCAATGAAAGAAGCTATTGTTTCTAAAAAGCAAGTTAACGCATTAACACATCCATTTAGTCAAAGTACAAAAATTCTCTCAAAGAATATGAGCTCATACAAGCTGCTTGCATAACAATATAATATGTTATATTAATAAACAGTAGTTTAAATGAAGAATAGCATGCCTCAACCCAGGACATGACAACTTTACTTATTTATCCAATATATCAGCAAGGCTGATTAGCCAGACAGTATTTGGCCAGACAGCATTTTTTTTCATCAACTGTCAAGTTTTCATTGTATCTACGGTCAGTTCCAAATTCTGTCTACTGCCTTGTTCATGAGTAATGCAATATTTCAGTTTTTCAAGTGTGAATAGTTCATCTAGCAGTTTTGCATTGAAAAAAAATTACAGAAATTAAGTGTCCTCAACTATGCAAACCAAAGGCGACAGCGGCAAGAAACCAAAACTCAATTTCTTTGGTGACAGAAATGGAGAAAAAAACCTTGGGAGAAACCAGGTTCAGTCTTGCTCTGTGTCATTAAGTAGAAATAGCTCTTTAGTCTAAGAATTTCAGGATTATTAAATTATTTATCTTTTGGCTTTATATTGCTCCCACCCTGCTCTTCAAGTATCTGAATCGCACCAGCCATTAATAACCCACTTACATGTCTTCAGTCTCATATCTCCTGTTTTGTATCCGAAGACATGAGTATTATCAGCTGTAATTGTTAAAGACCATAGTTCTGTAGCAGTTCATACAAAAAAGTCAATACTGTCAGGGTAGGTGTCCTTTTTGGGAAACTAATAAACAGAAGCTATCGACAGAACGTTACCTCAGCACTTTATAGTACTAATGTTGATTGACACATAAACTCCATGACTTGTACGGTTAAGAACACCCCCACACATCAGCCGTCTGTCATAATGCATAGAAATGCATTATTGATGGCTAGCATTATGCTAATGGATCTCAAAGGGCAGAGATCAGTAGAAGAGTAGACTCAGAGGGGGAAAGGCTGAGTGGACGGGATTTCATCTGCAGGAAATGCACAGACGACCCATCACAGTCTCCTAAATAAAGCCCCAATAACTGGCCCCCAGAAGCCAGCACATTACCCCGGTATCATTAGGGCCATTAGCAGCTCCAGCACACAGGGGAACCCATAATGTGCAACTGTATTTGTCCAGCACAAAGACACAATAACGAGACTTTAATGGATAGATGTAAGGATAACTATGGCATTAGCGTGTTATCTTTCTCTCTGCCACTGTCTGGTCACTGCTTCCATGAATATCCTGCCAGTGGCATATAGTGAAACACTTGATATGGTATGGGACACTGGGGCGATGTGCCATAAAGAGGGGCTAGCCGCAAGAGTTGTGCTGTCTCACAAACACACACAAACACACACACACACACACACACATATACAAAGACAAAATAGCTTCCTGAATAATTTAGTGATAGCTAGACCTCTATCCACTAATATATCTGAATAGGATGGAGGATGGGAATACAATACCATAAGCATGCAGCATTAGATATTTTCTCTCCACTCTTTGCAATACTGACATCATAATATCTTCTCGTAGCTTCCTGTAGATTCTAGATGACTATGAGAATACATGTGGTCAAAATATGACCCATGACTTTCTTTCACTCTTTTTTTTTAAACTCTAAAATGTAAATAAATAAATAAATGAAATTAAATAGTGCTATTTTAGTATAATTTGTTTATAAGTTTACCAGTATGATAACAGTTTATAAAGACCAATTCTCACTATTAAGTTGCTTATTAGCATGCCTAGTACTAGCATATTGGCTGTTTATTAGTACTTATAAAGCACATAGTAATGCCCTATTCTGCATGGCCATATTTTAGATCCCTTAAAGGGATAGTTTACCAAAAAATTTAAATTACCCCATGATTTACTCACCATCAAGTATGGAAGCCTGCTTCCAGAACTGAAAAAAAAAGAAAAAAAAAAGGTAATTGTGACTTTTATCCTACAATTTGGACTATTTTCCTTGCAATTGCAAGTTTACATTTCACAATTCTGACTTTATTTTCTCACAAATACGAGTTTACATCTCTCAATTTTGAATTTTTTTTACCAAATTGTGATACAAGCCTGCAATTCTGACTTTTTTTTCTTAGAATTACGAGTTATAAAATCACAGTTCTGAGAAATTTAGTCAGAATTGCGAGATATAAACTACGGATTCTGACCTTTTTTCTCAGAAACCTACAAGTTTATATTAAGAGTTTAGATATAAACTCACAATTCTGAAAACATACCAGTCTTTTTCCCCTCAAAATCAAACTTTATAACTCGCAATTGAGAGTTTATATCTCACAATTGTAAGGAAAAATTGCAGAATTGTGAGATATAAACTCATAATTGTAAGATATAAACTTGCAATTGTGAGAAAAAAGTTAGAATTGATATAAACTCTCAATTCTGACTTTTTTTCTCAGAAATACATGATATAAACTCGCAATGGCAAGTTATAAAGTCAAAACCGTGAGACATAAACTCACAATTCTGAGAATTAAACTTGCAATTATGAGAAATAAAGTCACACTTCTGGGAAATAAAGTCACAATTGCCAGATATAAAGTCACAATTCTGACTTTTTTCTGAGAATTCAGAGTACATATCTAGCAATTGTGACTTTATAATGCAACTGGGAGTTAAGATATAAACTCTCAATTTTAAAAACGTATCAGTCTTTTTTCCCCTAAAAACTGGACTTTATAACTCGCAAGTGAGATTATTTCTCACAATTATGAGAAAAAGGTCAGAATTGTGAGATACATAAACTCGAAAATCAGACTTTTTTTGTCAGAACTGCAAGATATAAACTTGCAACTGCAAGAAAAAAGTCAGAATTGAAAGATATAAACTCGAAAATCAGACTTTTTTTGTCAGAACTGCATGATATAAACTTGCAAGTTATAAAGTCATAAACTTGAAGAGACATAAACTTGAAAATATGACCTTGCAATTCTGAGAACATTAATTAGTTTTTTTCCCTTCAAAATTGGACTTTATAACTCACAATTGAGAGTTTATATCTCACAACTCTGAGAAAAAAGTTAGTGTTGCGAAAAACAAAAGTCAGAATTGCAAGATATAGATTCACAGTTCTGAGAAATACAGTCACAATTCTGAGAAATAAAGTCAGAATTGCAAGATATAAACTCACAATTCTCACTTTTTTTCTCAGAATTGTGAGTTTATATCTCGCAATTGAGACTTCATAACACGCAATTGGAAGTTCAGATATAAAGTCGCAGTTCTGAGACTTTTTTCCCCTTCAAACGAACTTTATAACTCACAATTGAGAGTTTATCTCTCACAGTTCTGAGAAAAAAGTCAGAATTACGAGGAAAAAAAGTCTGAATTGTGAGGTATAAACTCACAATTGTGAGATAAACTTAAAGTCAGTAAAAAGTCATTAAAAAAGTCAGAATTTAAATATACAAACTCGCATATCCTAGAAAAAAACTCACAATTCTGACTTTATTTCTCACAGTTGGTTTATATCACGCAATTCTGAGAAAAAAGTCAGAATTGTGAGTTTATATCTCGCAATTCTAGATTAATTTCCCTGCATTGCGAGATATAAACTCACAATTTTATTGTTGATACTGTTTGTATACCAGTTGTGAGTTTGTATACTAACTATTAAAAAGCAGCAAATTTGGAGTTTATTGAGGCAATAGTAATTAAATAATAATAGTTGGTTAATAGTCAAAATTGGTCCCCAAACTAAAATATGACCGTATTTTGTTTTATTTAATTTCAGCGAAAGTTAATTTTATTTCAAGTGATGAAAGTGTTTTCATGGTTAAGTCATGATAATAACCCTGAAATGCAGAACTACAAACTTTGTATGTTCAAAGAGACTGTCTTCCTAACCTTTTCTCTTTCTGTCTTCAGGCGAGACGTACTCTGAGAACTTCAGCCACACAGAGAAGTGCCAGCCATGTACACCATGTTCTGATCTCACGCGCATGCTGACTCCCTGCACTGATGCCAACGACGCAGTGTGTGTCTGCAACTATGGGTTCTTCTTCAACAAAGTGACGGGCCGCTGTGAGGCCTGCACAGTGTGTCCTATAGGCCAGGGTGTGCTGGGGCGCTGTACCTTTGACCGTGACACGATGTGCGAGGTGTGCATGGATGACACGTATTCAGACCAGGAGACATCTTTTGACCCCTGCATGCCCTGCACCGTCTGCGATCAGCCTGAGATGGAGTTGAAAAAATGCTCACCTGTCAGCGATGCTGTCTGCCAAGGTAGGAAAATTGAGAGTAAAAATCAAGTTATGACAAATAGATTTCTGTTATTCAACTCCTTGCTTGTTTTTAAAATTCCGTACCAAAATAATTGCCCCATGTGTTGGCCCTCAACAGCTCTGTTCTCTGGAAATTACAGTTAAAGACAAATTGACAGATTTTTACATTTGCTTATGTAAAAATCTATGTAAAAATAGGGGTTCTGGATGGTTGCCAAGGCATTTCTAGGTGGTCAATTACTTACCAGCTAACCAGCATACATGCTGTATTGATGAAAATATATATTTTTTTTACTACTTTTACATTATGCATTAACGTAAATTTTCTCCAAAACACATAAATGAGAAACAATCTGTAAAGAATTCCATTAAGATTTCTAAAACTCAATAGTATACTAAGTATTTGGTATTATTTCAGGAGTTTGTGTCACAACAACAAATAGAGATTTCACATGCTGTATTTATCTTGATTCATCTTTCATGTGTTTAATACTTGTTAATAGTTATAGTTTATATGGCAGTAGCTATTTACACTAAAAGCAAATTGCAAATTTTAGCGATATATAGTATTTGCACTTGCTATTTAGCATTTATTGCTATTTAAATATATTAACATTAAGTAAGATTGACTCACATTATTGCATAAAACAAAAATATTGATAGGTTCAGTTTGTTAAAAACAAAAAGAAAGTTATGGCAAAACAAAAAAATATATGTATAAAAATGTACACTTCCAGTCAAAAGTTTTTGAACAGTAAGATTTGTAATGTTTTTTAAAGAAGTCTCTTCTGCTCACCAAGCTTGCATTTATTTACTCCAAAGTACAGCAAAAAACATATTTTGAAATATTTTTGCTATTTAAAATAACTGCTTTCTATTTCAATATATTTTAAAATGTAATTTATTCCTGTGATCAAAGCTAAATTTTCAGCATCATTACTCAGCATCATCCATTCTTCATTCCTTCTTTCTATTAATTCTTTGATGAATAGAAAGATCTAAAGATAAGCATTTATCTGAAATAAAAAGCTTTTGTAACATTTTACACTATTCCATTCAAAAAGCTTGGAGTTTTTATCATTTTTTAGCAAAGGAATTAATAATTTTATTTAGCAAGGATGCTTTAAATTGTTCAAAAGTGAGGATAAAGACATTTATAATGTTACAAAGAAACCTGAAAAATAATCTACTCAGCTGTTTTCAACATAATAATAGTAATAATAATAAATGTCTTTTGAGCATCAAATCAGAATATTAGAATGAAGGATCATGTGACAGTTCTTTTAAATAGTAAAACTATTTCAAAATTTTGGATCAAATAAATGCAGGTTTGGTGAGCAGAAGAGGCTTCTTTAAAAAACATTAAAAATCTTACTGTTCAAAAACTTTCTGGTAATGTATAATGAAACAGTTCAGCCTATGACTGCATATGATGGATAAATTAATGGATGAGATTTGCTAATGATCATTGTGTTTATTCACTGTTGTGTTTGTGGGTAAATGCGGTATGTCTACAAACAGACAAGTAATATGATTTAAACCTAAGAAGGCCAAAAACACTTCAAATAAATAGTGCTATTTTAGTATAATTTGTTTATAAGTTTACCAGTATGATAACAGTTTATAAAGACCAATTCTCACTATTAAGTTGCTTATTAGCATGCCTAGTACTAGCATATTGGCTGTTTATTAGTACTTATAAAGCACATAGTAATGCCCCATTCTGCATGACCATATTTTAGATCCCTTAAAGGGATAGTTTACCAAAAAATTTAAATTACCCCATGATTTACTCACCATCAAGTATGGAAGCCTGCTTCCAGAACTGAAAAAAAAAAGAAAAAAAAGGTAATTGTGACTTTTATCCTACAATTTGGACTATTTTCCTTGCAATTGCAAGTTTACATTTCACAATTCGGACTTTATTTTCTCACAAATACGAGTTTACATCTCTCAATTTTGAATTTTTTTTACCAAATTGTGATACAAGCCTGCAATTCTGACTTTTTTTTCTTAGAATTACGAGTTATAAAATCACAGTTCTGAGAAATTTAGTCAGAATTGCGAGATATAAACTACGGATTCTGACCTTTTTTCTCAGAAACCTACAAGTTTATATTAAGAGTTTAGATATAAACTCACAATTCTGAAAACATACCAGTCTTTTTCCCCTCAAAATCAAACTTTATAACTCGCAATTGAGAGTTTATATCTCACAATTGTAAGGAAAAATGTCAGAATTGTGAGATATAAACTCATAATTGTAAGATATAAACTTGCAATTGTGAGAAAAAAGTTAGAATTGATATAAACTCTCAATTCGGACTTTTTTTCTCAGAAATACATGATATAAACTCGCAATGGCAAGTTATAAAGTCAAAACTGTGAGACATAAACTCACAATTCTGAGAATTAAACTTGCAATTATGAGAAATAAAGTCACACTTCTGGGAAATAAAGTCACAATTGCCAGATATAAAGTCACAATTCTGACTTTTTTCTGAGAATTCAGAGTACATATCTAGCAATTGTGACTTTATAATGCAACTGGGAGTTAAGATATAAACTCTCAATTTTAAAAACGTATCAGTCTTTTTTCCCCTAAAAACTGGACTTTATAACTCGCAAGTGAGATTATTTCTCACAATTATGAGAAAAAGGTCAGAATTGTGAGATACATAAACTCATGTTTTTATCATTTTTTAGCAAAGGAATTAATAATTTTATTTAGCAAGGATGCTTTAAATTGTTCAAAAGTGAGGATAAAGACATTTATAATGTTACAAAGAAACCTGAAAAATAATCTACTCAGCTGTTTTCAACATAATAATAGTAATAATAATAAATGTCTTTTGAGCATCAAATCAGAATATTAGAATGATTTCTGAAGGATCATGTGACAGTTCTTTTAAATAGTAAAACTATTTCAAAATTTTGGATCAAATAAATGCAGGTTTGGTGAGCAGAAGAGGCTTCTTTAAAAAACATTAAAAATCTTACTGTTCAAAAACTTTCTGGTAATGTATAATGAGACAGTTCAGCCTATGACTGCATATGATGGATAAATTAATGGATGAGATTTGCTAATGATCATTGTGTTTATTCACTGTTGTGTTTGTGGGTAAATGCGGTATGTCTACAAACAGACAAGTAATATGATTTAAACCTAAGAAGGCCAAAAACACTTCAACCATCTGCGATTGCCCTGCTCATTGAACTCTCTATATAATGTCAGATGCTCTTGGCATCTGCAGTCAACATTACAGGCTTTGTTCTGTGTCTGGCCACTAACACAGTTTCAGAAGAGGATCAGAAAAAGAGGCTTTGTACACAGCCCAAGTTCTGCAATCAAAGGAAACCATACTAAGTGCAGCAGGCTCCATAAATGGATTTTCAATGTACTTTCTTAATGTATTCTCATTATGGCATTACATAGAAAATATATGATGTCATTTTAAACATTTTGTGCAATGTGTGTTTGTGTAGAGACAGCATCTGTACAATGAAAATAATCCACACAATTTGAGGCATTAGCATACAAATTCATCCTTCAAACTTATTTCTCACAAAATGTTATTACTACTGACAGGTAGAGGTAGGGTTGTGCGATATGGCGATTTTTGATCGTGGACGATTGAAATGTCTTCACAATCTGCTTTAAAAAAATATTGTAGTATCATGCTACAGTGTGGCTCCATCTCAATATACTGTACAACACAACATATATTTACTCACGGGACACTGTTCTTATTCGCAATCACAAAAGTACATTATTTCCATGTGCTTTAAAGTCTCGCTGGTTAAATAGCGTTCGTCCGTGCGCTGTTCTGGCGTGCGCTTCATGAGTGCACACACCTGAAACAGCGCTTGATTACGTTAAGTTATCTTGTGTCCGATTCGCTAATACTGTCAAAAACACACAAGGATTACATACAAACACAGTTGGTTATGTATGAAGTGAAAGTAAACAATTGAGAGAAAAACGGATGCACGCCTGATTGTCAATAAAGGGACAGTTTACCCCAAAATGTACTCATTCACATGTTGTCCCAAACCTCTATTAATTTTTTTCTTGTGCTGAACAAAACAAAAGATATTTTGAAGAACGTGGATAACAGTAGCTAGTCTCCACTGACTTTGATAGTGGGAAAAAATAAATAAAATACTATGGAAGTATCTGGAGACCAGCAACTATTCTTCCAAATAAGTTTTATGTTCAACATGTTATATGTTTAAAAAAAGAGTAAATGATGACAGAATTGTAATTTCTGTGTGATGGTAGGCTAATAAACCTAAACAGAAAGAAAAATCACTCACTGCTCTTGACTGAAGAACTGTATAATTTATGTATATAGTGTTTTATTTGTATATTTGTTAATTCAATTTATTGAATGCTAGTGCTAAATACACCTACAGTACCGCAAAACTAAAGCACTGTTTGTTTTATTTGTATATTATGTGTATTTGTAACATGTAGCCTATCTTTGTTCTTATTTTTTAATAACAAAGATGAAGTAATGACAAAGGTTTATCTATTTTTATGCCTACTTTGGCCTAAACATCTGCAATTCTTTTTATTTTATATTTTGTTACCTTGTAAGGCTTTGGTTTTAAAATAGGGAAATTAGTTAGTACTTAGTTACTGCTTAGACAACTTGCAAAACAGTAAAACAACTTGACAGAGAATCGTGATAAAATCGTGAATTGTGATATTTCAGAAAAAAATTTTGATATGATATTTTTGCCATATCGCCCACCCGCAGAACCTGATTTTACCAAGTGCGACATGTTCCTGGATCAACATCTTTGTTGACCCTGGAACAACATTGTGATTAACCAATCAGATTTGAAAAAACTGTTTATAGTTTTTGTGAAATTTAGGCTTATAGTCAGTGTTTGGTGCTTGTACAACAGTGTCATTCATCTATCATTTTGTCTAATTTTAGGGATTACTCATGGGTAAGGTTAGGTTTTGGTGTAGGGATGTGGTCAAGACTAAATTTCTGGATTAAAATGTTGTTCCAGGGTCAACAAAATATGTTGACCCAGGAACACTTCTAACTCAGGACGTGCTCGTCTTAAAAAATCTATAAACTTAAGTATAATCTAATAAATTTCGCCAAAAAAAAAGGGAAAAAACTAGTCTGGAAAAGTATGGAAAGTGGTTCAGTTATTTCTAACTTGGTTGAATATGTTTCTGGATTGTCTCTGACATATAATTGTCTAGTGTGGATCAGTTTTTACATGACTGCTGAGACGTGTGTGTCTAAGTGATGTTTATCTGTCAATGATTAGCGTAAGATTTTCTCTGACTCGTCTGACCTTTTGCTGGGGTCTTAACATCAAGGTGAGAGGTCATAGGTCATAGGTGGCTACTGATTTCAGTTTGTCCTGGGTTCTGTAAACATAGAAATCTCCAGAAGAAAGTAAATAAAACATCCTTTTTAGTCCTTTTTAAAAGATCTGAACTGAGATCCCTTGAAGTGGACCAATTAGTGAACCGAGTGAAGGACCCAGATCTCTTTATGTTCACACTAGCCATGTTTCCATTACCCTTCAAACTGAAAATATGCCCATTGAAAACATAAATTTTGCAAAAACTCCCATATATCGTAAAAAAAAAAAAATGCTCACATTAGGTGGCTTTTCAGGCAATTAAAAAAGGAATATATCATAAAACTGCAATGTAAACAGCTTTATCACATTTACAGGTCACCTAGCATACGTGAAAGTTACATGATAATTTTTTTATGTACTATAACCTCCAAGAAACACCTTATATGTGGCCGCTCTCAAGTATAAGGTGCTTTTTTTGCCATTAATGCTTAGATAACCCCTTATTTACATTTCATTACGGCTGAGCTGATCGCAGCCACTAAAGTCAGTCATGAAGATACACGCATACATCTTCTTTAATTGAAAATAATGGCTAATGGGAAAACAGTAGACAAGTGAATGCCATGAATTAATAATTTGGAAAGATTTTGGCAAACTCAGACCAACTTCCAAAGTTATATTAATTCGATTTACTTTAAAAGGGTCTGAGATCATTTGGCTTGTTCACTATTGGGCCAAAAATCCAGCAAACAAGTGTGAAAAGAATGGAATAGATTCAGATTTGAGACATCTTTCTCTGCTCTAATGGGAGATTATGGGGACAGGCAGCATGAAAGTGGCATGTAATTTCATTAAAAAGCATGATGTCGTGTTGGTGGGTGGTGTGTGTCAAAGAGCCCCATCAATCTCAACATACTCGGGTGAATCTTAAAAGAACATGTCACATTTTATGTCTCAGGTCACATTTCACCCTCAAATCAAAAGGAAAAATTATATTTTGGCAACAAAAGCAAATACTTTTTTGGAAACCAGAGCCTTGTTACCGTTTCTATATCATCAGGATTTACTTTTGAGGTTTTTTAACAATTATTTGCATCAGTATGAATGCAATACCACAATACTATCAATGATATATAAATAATACCAGAGTTTCATTTATTATTTGAAAATTAATAAATGAAAAACAATGTTATAATTTAGAACTAAAATCTAAGGTAAAGAAGGAAAAAATACTTGAATTAAAGTGACAGAATAAAAATTTATTTACCAAAAAAAATAATAATTTTAATAAATTATAAATTATATTTTTCAAACAAGAAGATAGTCAAAGATTATAAAACCAAAACTGAGTAGTTTTAACAAGCATAAAAAACATATATAAAACTTTAGAGTTTAAATCTAAGGTCAAAACATAAAAGAGCAAGACTAAAGCAAGAAATGAAAAATGATAATAATTGAAATATATTTTGTGTACTTTTTTGGTAAAAATTTAGAACACTTAAAACTTGACAAATTAAACTTCTAATTCAATTTTCTTAAATGATTCATTTTTGTAAGTGGCCATGAGACAGTGGAGGGCTTTTTTCAACACTAAGTGCATAAAAAGAGCTTTATTGGTCAATATCCCTCCCATCCAAACCCAAAGATTTATCATCACCCATATTGACTCTTTAACTTTGACCTCTCTTTCTGCCGAGTACAATGTATGCCTTGAAACTGAGACGCCTGTCTGTACTGAACAGAAATAATCAATCTCTCCCTCTGTTTGCCCCACCCTCTCCTATCCTACGACAATGAAGTGTGTCCATTCATGACAACTGCTCATCCCCCAGCTGTCTGCACTTGTCTGGCATGTGCCCTATGACATTAGTGAAAAGAGCGATGAACTATTTTCTGGGGTAACGTAATGCTTTGCCCTGATGTGAGGGTTTGGGGTGATGATCCGGCGTGTGCCTGAGCTTGTGTCACCTCATATGAAGCAAGTTTTCTCCCTTATGAATTTCTGAAAATTTTTGGTCAGTGGTTTCGAACTGGTTCACCCTTTGGGATATAGCTGTGGATTGTGGCTGGAATTACATCACTGAAATTCCAAGATGCCCAGCGTGGAATTTAAAGTTCTTGTGAAGAATTTTTGGAGCCAAAGTTTCCAAGAGAATCCTTTCAGTTGAGAACAATTTACATCTATTCTTTTATCTCACAATCTTCCCTATTACAACCCCAATGTCAGGGTTCACCCACTAAATTGTGCAGCAAGAGTGTGTCCGGATGAAATCACTGACATTCAAGCATGGAAGTTAATGAGCATTGGTGGTAATAGGCCGTGTTAACCAGTATTGGGGGTGTGGGACAGGCTCCTATTATTATCTATTATGGCAGCAATTATGTTATACTTATAGACGAGCAGATAATGAGATTATACATCCAAAACTAGTAATATTAACCATTAACTTAGGCAAAACTGACTAAAAATGTATTTAACTAGCATTATAAATAAAAAGTTCAAAAGTTTACATACACTTGATTCTTAATACTGTGTTGTTACCTAAATGATCCACAGCTGTGTTTTTATTTATTTATTTATTTTTTGTGATAGTTGTTCATAAGTCCCTTGTTTGTCCTGAGCAGTTAAAATGCCTGCTGTTCTACAGAAAAATCCTTTGGGTCCCAAATTTTTTGTTTTTTCAGCATGTTTGAACCATTGCAACAATGACTGTATGATTTTGAGATCTATCTTCATTCTGTTCAAAAGTTTTCACCCCCCGGCTCTTAATGCATTTCTTTTCCTTTTGAAGCATCAGTGAGCATCTGATTCTGTAATAGTTGCATATGAGTCTCTTTCTCTTGTTAGAAAGGGTTAAAATACACAAAAATGCAGAAAAAAAACAAAGAATTTGTGGGATCTGAAGGATTTTTCTGAAAAACAGCAGCCAGTTTAACTGTTCAGGACAAACAAGGGACCCATGAACAACTATCACTAAACAAAAAACAAAAACAGCTGTGGATCATTCAGGTAACAACACAGCATTAAGAATCAAGTGTATGTACACTTTTGAACAGGGTCATTTTTATAAATTCAACTATTATTTTCTCTGGTGGACTATGTGTACATGCATTTTGGTAAAATAATTAACATTTTGCAGATTCTGCAAGGTGTATGTAAACTTTTGACCTCAGCTATATTTGTATAAACAGCAGACTATTGCACATTGAAGCCTAAATACCACTAACTACACTTAAAATGTGGTGTAGAAATCAATTTAATTCAGAAATTGCAAGAACATTTCACAAACAATTAGAATGTGAAATTGGAATGTCATATTTTGAAAATATTTTTTTTTCCAATAATGTCTATTTACAAAGAAGTATTAAGTTTTACAATGTAATCTGTCTCAGAAAAAGGAAATATTTTTGTCCTTATATAACTGACAGGAAGCCCTAAAGATCACGGGCGGCCCTGAACAGCATTTATGCATTAGCACTTAATTAAATCAGGTAGTAGGAAGTACTGATTGAAGATCAGATTTCCCTACCCACCAGTGAGTTCTGACTTATCCTAGACTAGGTAAACTTGATGATTAGAGGGGCTCAATTTGACTCTGTTGACACAATACAGATCATACAGATTTGCTGGCTCACTATTGGAAAAGAGTCGATAAAGAAAAAAGGATTTAAACGAGAAAGGAAAGAACCGTAGCAAAAGGATAAAAACAAAAGAGAACCGAAAACAGAAATGCCAAAGAAAAGACAGATGTGTATCAGGAGACACAGATTTAGTGGCGAGAGGGAGAAAGCATATGTACAGAAGCGTTTGCGGTCGATAATAGAGATGGAGTTTCTCGGCTGCAATCTCAGGTTACTCACACTGACCTTTTGTGAGCGGTATCACGTTTTGCCGCAGAGAACGTGTGTACACGCGAACAACACGCTACATATTCTGCTCTCTTCTCCAGCATGACAAGGCATGTCGCTGTGTGTATTCCCTATAAACATAATGACACAGTTAGATCTCACTTACAGGAAATACTTCCCCCAGCTATTATCTCATTTTAGACTGTTATGACGCAGCTAGTCATATTCTCATTGAAGAATCAAACAGTCACAATTGTTAAAAATAATAACTGTCTGTGTGTGGGTTTTTTTTTGTTTTTGTTTTTTCTTATCATAGGCATGATTATAGTAATGCATGCATACAGTCTATTATGCCATAAAATGTGTTAGAAAGGAGACTGTGGTTGTCCAGGCCTGTTAGGCTGTACAGTACGGGATGTTCTGTAACACTACGAATACAGCTTCAAAGTGAATGAAAACATAGTGCCATCATCCTAAATACAAAACTCTACATTGGAAGCGTTGGAAACCTTAACAATGACTAAACATGAATTTGGAGTAACTGATAGCTAATCAGAATCCACACTTTAAAATCGTTGTTTCTAAAATCTTTAAAAACAGTAAAAGCCTGTAAAAATGCCATGGTAAAACGCATTTATTGAAATATGAAAAAAGAAAAGATATAATGGGAGATTATAATGGGAGTAAATTACTGTTAAATGTACCTTTTTGTGAGTGACAAAGAACAAGTCATATCATTGACAGTGAAAAAATTTAAATTGACATTCCCATAACTCCCTGTCTGACCCTTTCAAATAGTTTTTCATTTAAATTACATTAAGGTACATTAAGGGTTTACATCTTATGTTGTTAGAGTAATGTTCATGGTTTATAGCGTTATTTATTATTTAGCTTAGCTTCTGGAAAAGTTACTTATCTGTGGTTATTGGTAAATTATAAAGAAACAAAACATATTTTATTAATTTGATATATTAACATTATATGAGTCAATTAAATTCACTGTAATTTTTTATTGTACATTTAAACCTCTGAAATCCATTAATGTTGCTACAGTTCTTTTTACAGTAAACATCAATATATTTCTGGCAACCACAGCTGCTGTTTATATATATATATGTAAACTGCGGTTCAAAAGTTTGGGATCAGTACAATTTTTAATGTTTTTTTAAGATGTTTCTTATGCATTTATTTGATCAAAAATACAGGAAAACCTGTAATATTGTGAAATATTATTTAAATTGAAAATAACTGTTTTCTATGTGAATATATTTTAAAATGTAATTTATTCCTGTGATACAAAGCTGAATTTTCAGCATCATTACTCCAGTCGTCAATGTCACTTGATCCTTCAGAAATCATTCTAGTAAACTGTTCAATGTTGAAAATAGTTGTGATGTTTAATATTTAGTTGGAACCTTTGATTTTTTCCCCAGGATTCTTTAACAAATAAAAAGTTAAAAAGAACAGCGTTTATTTAAAATAGAAATCTTTTGTAACAATATAAACTAAATTTAATAAGTAAAGTACATTTTTTATCCTTTTTTTTTTTTTTTGAAAGAAATTTTATTCACCAAGGATGTGTTCAATTGATAAAAAAGTGATAGCAAAGACTTATATTGTTAGAAAAGATTTTATTCATCAAGAATCCTGAAAAAAACATTAAGCAGCACAACTGTTTCCAACATTGATAATAACAGTAATTAATCAGCATATTAGAATGATTTTTTGAAGAATCATGTGACACTGAAAACTGAAGTAATGGCTGATAAAAATTCAGCTTTGCATCACAGGAATAAGTTATGTACACAGTTTCTCACGGAAGCGAGTACACCCCTCACATTTTTGTAAATATTTTATTATATCTTTTCATGTGACAACACTGAAAAAATTAGCAAAAGTAGTAAGTGTACAGCTTGTATAACAGTGTAAATTTTCTGTCCCCTCAAAACAGCCATTAATGTCTAAACCACTGGCCACAAAAGTGAGTACACCCCTAAGTGAAAATGTCCAAATTGGGCCCAGTTAGCCATTTTCTCTCCCCAGTGCCATGTGACTTGTTAGTATTACAAGTTCTCAGGTGTGAATGGGGAGCAGGTGTGTTAAATTTGGTGTTATCGCTCTCACTCTCTCATACTGGTCACTGGAAGTTCAACATGGCAACCTCATGGCAAAGAACTCTCTGAGGATCTGAAAAAAAGAATTGTTGCTCTACATAAAGATAGCGTAGCAGAAATTGCCAAGACCCTGAAACTGAGCCAAGACCATACAGCGGTTTAACAGGACAGGTTCTACTCAGAACAGGCCTTGCCATGGGGACCAAAGAAGTTAAGTGCACATGCTTAGCGTCATATCTAGAGGTTGTGTTTGGGAAATAGACGTACGAGTGCTGCCAGCATTGCTGCAGAGGTTGACGGGGTGAATCCCCATTCAGCCTGTCACTGCATCAAATTGGTCTGCATGGCTGTCGTCCCTAAAGGAAGCCTCTTCTAAAGATGATGCACAAGAAAGCCCACAAACAGTTTGCTAAAGACAAGCAGACTAAGGACATGGATTACTGGAACCATGTCCTGTGGTCTGATGAGACCAAGATAAACGTATTTGGTTCAGATGGTGTCAAGCGTGTGTGGTGGCAACCAGGTGAGGAGTACAAAGACAAGTGTGTCTTGCCTACACTCAAGGATGGTGGTGGGAGTGTCATGGTCTGGGGCTGCATGAGTGCTGCTGGCACTGGGGAGCTACAGTTCATTGAGGGAACCATGAATGCCAACATGTAATGTGACATACTGAAGCACAACATTATCCCCTCCCTGTCGGAGACCGCAGGGCATTATTCCAACATGATAACGACCCCAAACACACCTCCAAGACAATCACTGCCTTGCTAAAGAAGCTGAAGGTAAAGGTGATGGACTGGCCAAGCATGTCTCCAGAGCTAAACCTTATTGAGCATCTGTGGGGCATCCTCAAACTGAAGGTGGAGGAGTACAAGGTCTCTAACATCCACCAGCTCCAAAGAGGGCTCCAGTGGCAACCTGTGAAGCTCTGGTTAACTCCATGCCTAAGAGGGTTAAGGCAGTGCTGGAAAATAATGGTGGCCACACAAAATATTGACACTTTGTGCACATTTTAGATATTTTCAATTAGGGGTGTACTCACTTTTGTGCCCAGCGGTTTACACCTTAATGGCTGTGTGTTGAGTTATTTTGAGGGGACAGCAAATTTACACTGTTATACAAGCTGTACATTCACTACTTTACATTGTAGCAGTGAAGCGTCATTTCTTCAGTGTTGTCACATGAAAAGATATAATAAAATATTTACAAAAATGTGAGGGGTGTACTCACTTCTTTGAAGTACTGTATGTAAAATAAATTGTGCTTATATTTTTGCTTTTTGTCTCAACGACCTCAATTCTAATTCGCAAACTCTTTTATTTTTGTTTATGACAGAGAATAATACTGTATTTTGTAACTAAAGTGACTAGCGTATATTAACTTGTTTTTTTGAGATCATAAGTTGTTAACTACCCG
The DNA here is from genome assembly GCA_033026305.1 of Cirrhinus molitorella. Classification (NCBI taxonomy): domain Eukaryota; kingdom Metazoa; phylum Chordata; class Actinopteri; order Cypriniformes; family Cyprinidae; genus Cirrhinus; species Cirrhinus molitorella. The sequence goes on along the minus strand of CM065136.1, from coordinate 26,656,415 downwards.
TTCCCGTCATTGACAAATATATGATATGAGATTTTCTTTTTCTGCCAATTACTAATGTTAGGACCTTTATTCTTTTTCAAGTTATGAAAAATGGCAGATAATTGGAGTATTATGTGGTCGTAAAGTGAAATGAAACTCCTGTTAAGTGCGTAGGAGGGAATGCAAGGAAAGAAACAGAACATTTTTAACCACATATTCAAGATGAAAGCAGCGGGAATGTCCCAGAATGCCGAACAGTTTAGAATTAGTATTAATCCCCTGATGATGCAATACAAAAATTCTTAATATGTACAGTCATTGTCTGTCCCGATCAGTGGCATGTAATTGAGATACTGAACCACGTTCAGAGTCCAAACTTTCTGATGAGAAAGAGCAACTCTTTTTCTGAGGTCTTCAGAGATCTCCTTTTTTCATGCCATGATTAACTTTCACAAACATGATCAGACTTTGATAGATTTCTGTTCTTTGAATAAAACAGGGCAGGCAATAACACCTTATAGTCATCTCACTAATTGAAAACACCTCTAAAAATATTCAAATTTCACATTCAAATTAGCAGCTAATCCTAGAGATTCACATACTTTGGCCACTCACAGATATGTAATATTGGATAAATTCCTGAATAAATAAATGATTTTCGGGAAGCAGTCATGACTAGCTACTTCATTTCTTCAACAATACATCATACTACTATGGGAAGCTGCAAGTTAAGTCTGTGTATGGGAAATGCACCCCAGGTCGATTTATGGACTGTTTACGATCATGAAAGCCTGGTCCCCTTGAGATGATAGCCTGTCACATTGACAAGTAATCAGCCAATCACAGTGACATGGAGGCGCTGCCCTCTCTCATGTGACAAATGTGAGGGCAAAAACAATATGCAAAAGAACAATATGATACATAAATGGACAATAAAAACTGAGAAGGAAAAAGGAGCAGGAAGCAGAGCATTAGAAAGAAAAGACAGAACTGTGCAGATGAGTGAGTTCTGTCTTTAAGAAGCGGAGGATAACTGCCAGACTAAAGGTCAACCATGCATGAGAGAGATGTGATGGAGAGATAATGGAAAAGAAAGGACGCAATACGGAGAGGCAGAGCAGTTACAGAGACATGAGGGTTTGGGTTGGGGGGAGATTATTTCTTGACAAAGAACATCTCTGTCCATGATGGTGTCTGGTGTCCCTTACCCAATGATTCAATGTGTGTTTGTGTGTGTGTGTGTGTGTGTGTGTGTGTTTGTGTGTGTGTGTGTGTGTGTGTGTGTGTGTGTGTGTGCTTATGGACTGGAATATTATTCAGAAACTGCACAAGGAAAAGGGAGTGGATGTGAAAAATGTTATTTCAGACTTGTATACCTGCAAACAGAATTCAAATATCATAAGACACTTAAATGTAGTTTTCAAGATATTTACTTGTGGTGCCTGTTAAGCTCAGTGATTTCAACATACTCATAAAAAGCCATATTCTTACACTGAAAGAGGGATGTGAAACTAGACCAATATATTATAAAGGCTGTAAAAATCACATTGATTTTTAACAACAACTCATAAACTGTTAAAAACAGGCCTACTTGTTTTTGCTGAAGCCATAAATCTGTATCATTTGGTCGTATTTTTTAAATAACCATGTTTAACAGTGCAGATCCTGTTGAGAAACTACATTACCCATGATTCTGCAGAGAAATCTTAACCAATCATATAATTCAAACAAGCAAATCGCACCAAAAGAACACTTTAGCTGTTAGGCTTCCTATAACCTCATATATTTGTGTGTCTGTGTAATAAAGGCTGGAAGTGTGTACAGAGTGTGTACAGACAATTTCAATAATACATTTGTCTTTCTGTGGACGGAATGAAGTCTATGCTTCAAACAGAAAGATATAAGAACATAGATTGCTCTTTTTGCTCCGTTTGCATTGGTTTTACAGCAAAACTCGTCAGTGCCATTATTTTCATTTTTTTTGCCTGTAACGTGATTAGATCTGGAGACTAGATGTTGGGCAGTTACCTTGAATGCAAAAACATATAGTGGCATGGCACTTCTCATCTGATGTGTATCATATTTGAAGTATGTGGTTTAACATCAGATTCAGGTTTCCTGAACAACTTCTACAGTAAATTAACATTAGACATTTTGCTTCGTTACAGTTAATCAGGTAAAATAGATGAGAATGTTCCAACTTTAGTAACATACACTTCTGTGCTAGTAATACACGCAGTGCAGTAACAGTAACAGTAACAGTATTGTGAGTAAAATGGAACCACGTTTGCCACATAACTCGTAGTTATGTGAATTATCACTATCTCTAATCAGCACAGGCCCAATTCCAGAATTAAATCACTAAGGGCGCTTCTGAAATTAGCAATGTGTGCTCTGGCTCTAATAATATATTTTGACATATTCTTGTAAAAAACATAATATTTGTTTTATTTACAACTTGAAAAATTCCTTTTTATAGGCCTAGTGTTAATTATTTTACCAAAATAAGAGGGATCATACAAAATGCATGTTATCTTTTATGTAGCACTGACCTGAAAAAGATATTTAACATAACAGGTGTTTACATATAGACCACAAGAGAAAATAAAAGTAGAATTCAAAAAAATGACCTTGTTCAAAAATGTACATACACTTGATTCTTAATACTGTGTTCAGGGCTCCCACGGGTCATGGAATTTCTGGAAAATCATGGAATTTTAAAAGGTCTATTCCAGTCATTGAAAGTCAGGGAATTTAATATTTTTTGGTCCAAGTCATGGAATATCAGGGATTTTTGTTTGTTGCTTTAAATTTTAGTTTCCATTTAGCAAAATGTAATTTTTCTATTTGTGTTTTACCATTTTATTCCCTTCCCCCACGTCAACTAGCAATCACTTACGTCAAATACAGGCACCAGGCTGTACCTGATAACTAAGGCAAACATGCCTGGAAAATGTACATTTCAAGAGCTACATAATGTCCACTTCAAAGACTGGGCGTGAAAAGTAGATGATAGAGAAGCAAAACTAAATGTGAAGAAATAAAAAAAAACTGAATGATGAACTTGATTACAAACAGAAAATCCTTCAGAGTGTTTAACCCCTGAGATCATAAAAAACATAAATGAATTTCTGTAGAAATAGTACAGAAAAAGCCAGTTTCCGCCACTAAATAATAAAAAAAAAAGGTTATTGCGACTGATCTCACAATTCTGACTTATTTTCTCACAATTGCATGATACAAACTCGCAATTCTGACTTTTTTCTCAGAATTGTGAGATATAAACTCGCAATTCTGAGAAATAAAGTCAGAATTGTGAGATAAAAATTTGCAATTGTAAGTTATAAAGTCAGAACTGCATGATATAAACTCGCAATTGCGAGAAAAAATGTCAGAATTGTGAGATAAAAAGTCGCAATTGTGAGTTAAGTCAGAATTACATGATATAAATTTGCAGTTGTGAGTTATTAATTCAGAATTGCATGATATAAATTCACAATTGAGAGTTAAGTCAGAATTGTGTGATATAAACTCGCAATTCTGTGAATATATCAGTATTTTTTCTCCTCAAAAATGAGCTTATATCTCACAATTCTGAGAAAAAAAGTCAGAATTGCAAGATACAAACTCGCAACTGCAAAAAAAGTCAGATTTGCGAGTTTTAACTTTAGCTTTTTTTTTTTTTCATTTAGTGACGGGCTTCCATAGTTTTGTACTGACAACGTTTGTAAACAAGTAAATAAAGCTTGCAAATGGATGGATCCGTTCATTATAGATCATGGAAATTCAGCTTTTTAGTCAGTGAAAGTCAGGGAAAAGTCAGGGAATTTGACATTTGGCTTACAGTGGGAACCCTGTGTGTTGCTGCCTGAAAGAATAACCTGATTTTTGTTTTGTTTTGTTTTGCTTTTGGTTTAGTAATAGCTTTTCATGAGTCTCTTGTTTGTCCTGAACAGTTAAACTGCCCGCTGTTCTTCAGAAAAATCTTTCAAGTTGCACAATTTTTTTGTGTATTTGCACCTTTTCCAACAATGACTGTATGATTTTGAGATCTACTATCACAAATATCTATCACAAAAACAACTATCACAAAAAAAAAAAAAAAAAAAAATGGTGTGGATCATGCAGGTGACAGAATTAAGAATCATTAAGAATGTAAACTTTTGAACGGGTCATTTTTATAAACAATTATTTTCTCTTTTCTATGTGTAAACTTCTTTAATGTGAAGTACAGTATCTTATTCAGCTCAGTACTTTTGTATGATCCCTCTTATTTTGGTAAAATAATTAACATTTTGCAGATTCTGCAAGGTGTATGTATACTTTTGACCTCAACTGTATATACAGTATAATAAATATCTATCAATAGTTTTAGAATTCTCCATAGTTTTTAAACCAAATATGTCATTTACAGTGTTTCATGGGATTGTAGTTCTTTCCCTTACGAAAACCATTAGGTAAACAGTCTTGTACCTTTGACTTTGTTATCTGAATATCAAATTTGTCTAATTACTTATTTATTTAGCTTCAAATCAAAGTTTGTAATATTGTGCTTCACCTCATAGCTGGCTGGTTTGGTTTTTGGATTATAACTCTTTAACAAAGACCTTTTAAAGATTCCTATGGAAAAAAAAATGAATGGGAAAAATACTTACAGAATCAAGGCGCACAACAATGTGCTAAAACCAAACTCCTAGAACTACCTATAAACAGCAATGCCTGAACAACCATAACTGCATGCTGTTGTAAGATGTTAAAAACATTTTAGCAACACCCTGGCAATCACCAACAACACTGTCGTTGTGACTTTTGCTTGGGTAACAACATCCACATTCATTCACATTCTGTAAGCACAATTTCTGTCTACATTCATTGTAAAAATTAGTATTTAAGTTGTCACATTCATGCAGCAGTACTGTTTCAAAAAATTGCCCTGCTTATGTTTCATGAATGAGTAAATTATTAAAGCGTGCCACAAACTAGCTCACATGCCCAAAATTCCCTCCAAAATGTTTCATGCTGCAGTACTTTGATCAATAAATCCATACTCAACATTCCCTGAAGCATGGCCCTTCCCCAAACCAAACCCCCAGCGACCCCCCTATCCCCCTACAGCCAGAATATCTGATGATCTTCAATGTGTCTGTCCATCTGTCTATGGTATAACTTACACCACCCATTCACACACACACACACACACACACACACACACACACACACACACACACAATCAGTTGCCCGGGGCGATGCCTGTCCTACTTGGGCCGAGCTTCTACCTCTCCAATCTAATCACAGTCTCCTGCACTAGCTGAGTGTCCATTAGGTTTGACTCAGGACAAAGCCTGTTTATTACGGCCCCCAATTGAATCAAAGATAATCGAATCAAAAGAATCATTTTTTAGCTTGCCGGCGAACAGAGTTCACAGGGCCAAGACAAAGCAGTCTTAGTACTAATGTGCTTTTACTCAATTTTACAATATTATCTGGGCTGTTTTTGTGTCTTTTACTAATGACTAGACCTAGATGGAATCTGGTAACGTTTTCCACACTTTTTTCAACACACTTTCGGTAATCAAACATGTAGGTGTGAGAACTTTTGAAGCATTTTCCAATTCTGTGGAAATTTGCTTAAATTCCATGTAAAGATCTGCTAATTAACTTGAAAAAAGTATTGTTTATTCACTCTCAGTTCGTTCCAAACCTCTATTCATTTTTTTTACATGACCTTCTGTGGAATTTTCAGAATGTTAAAACTGTCCATTGACATTTCCATAGAAATTTGCTCTTCTTGTGTTTCACAAATGGTTTTGCGGCTCCTTTTAAATAACAACTGCACGATTTATGCATTTTTAACTTGCTTTTGGAAATCTCTCATGCCAGTTCACATAACAACTTTGTAACAACTAACAGGTTTTCTAAACTGTCTTTTCTTTGTCTTTGTCCCTTTCCTCCAACAGATGTAGATCCTCTTAACAGCTCAACCTTTCCTTCTCCTCTTCCATATGTTACATCTTCTTTTCCTTCTTTTTCTTCTCCCTCTTATTCTTCTTCTCCTGCTCCATCAGTTGTCTCATATACAGACAAGTCTCCTCCTGACAGTCCTACGGAGAGCGTAACCACGGCTGACCCTGGACTGAAGAGAATCCATGGGCTGAGCGACAACCTCATTCCTATCTACACCTCCATATTGGCTGCAGTGTTGCTGGGCCTGGTGGCCTTCATCATCTTTAAACGGTGAGAATGACCAGAATTATTCTCTCCCTGAGCTTTTTTCATATCTGCTCACAAAGCACAGCACATCTATCTAGGCTTTAGTTCAGCTATTTTTATAAAGCAAGGAAAGTAAAAATGCTTCTAGGCTGTTCTTCCATCTGATCCATCACGAGTACATTGTTTATTATGTGAAGTAAAACAGAGACACTGATCTTTGATCAGATTAAAAACATTTATGACTTTCATTTCTGATTTGATGAAGCACATCCAAGGCCTTAAGCAAATCTGGCATAATCAAGACAGTACATGCAAATATGAAAAATAATAACTACATGTTTTTGCAGACTGATAGTGAAAATGTACATTTTCTGAGCAGACACAGATGGAAGTTGTGGGGGAACAGTGTCATAAACTATTAAAAGCACAGCTGGAGGGTGTTACATTGACCCGATTTGGTTCCTTCAGGGTGTGAACGTCTTGGTGCTTTGAAATCTTTGTTTGTTTGAGTGGTCCAACATCTCCATTTCTGGCTCAGCCATTGGGGTGTTTTTGGGCGGGACAAGCTTGTCTGAACAATGGCAGGGGGGCGGAAGGGTGGTGCAGAAATATCACACTTCAAATTGAAGTTAGAAATGAATACTGATGTTCACTTTGATGTCTTTCAGGTGGAACAGTTGTAAGCAGAACAAGCAAGGAGCCAATAACAGAGCGTGCAGTGCAAACCCCAGTCAGACCCCTTCCCCCGAAGGAGAGAAACTCCACAGTGACAGCGGCATCTCAGTGGATAGTCAGAGCTTACAGGATGGCCAGGGGCCTCCACATACAGGTACAAACCCTCAGATCAACATATAAATATATATATGATAGCAGAAGTTGCGTTAGACTTCAACATTGTCCGTCATTTTGATGGACAGGGTCGTAAAAATTCTGTCATAATTTGTTATTACTCGTCATTTTCATTTTCTTATTTCAATAACACATTAAATTGCTTTTATTTTTGTCCACATTTTCATTTTTAATCATGAACCTACAGGACAATATAGGCTTATGCATTTATTATGAAGAGAACAGATGAACAGAGACTGCATCACATTTCACATTCAACACGACACCTTGTAGTGACAGCGGAAGCCACTAAAACAACAAAATACGCTAGGGCTGAGTAAAAAAAATTATTTCTGCATTTGAATTCATTCTCATTTTTATGAACCAATATCGATTCTTAAATCCCAATTGATCTTTAAGTCTATGCTGTTTACAGCTAATGAATGAACAGTACATAGTGTTTCAGTCTCAGATTTTAAATTCTGTCCATTTCATTAGGAAATTCAAGCAATAAATACAGTTTTGCCACTCTCACTGTAAAAAAACTATTTGTTGAGTCAACTTAAAATAATTTGTTACCTGGCTGCCTTAAAATTTTCAGTTCAGTCAATTCAAAAAAAGTTTACACAACTTAAAAGGTTATGTTTTACTGAGTGACAACTTATTTATTTGAGTTGATTCAACTTAATATTGTAAGGCAGCTGAGCAGCAAACAGCTGTTTAACAAACAATTTTTCAACTCAGTCAACTCAAATATCTAAGTTGTCACTTAATATAACTTAACATTTCAACTTGAATAAACTTAATTGAGTTGATTGAACTTCAAATTTTAAGGCAGCAGGGTAACAAATTATTTTAAGTTGACTCAACCAATTGTATTTTTTGTTTTTTATAGTGTAGATCGCTGTACCTTAATTTGTTGAGTCAGCTTAAAATAATTTGTTACCCTGTTGCCTTAAAATTATAAATTGGATCAACTCAACCTAACATTTCAAGTTGACTAAACTTCTTTGAGTTGACTGAAATTAAAATTTTAAGGCAGCCGGGTAACAAATTATTTTAACTCACTCGCCTGTGCGTAATCAAACACATAGCAAAAGTTTGTGTTAGTTTTATTTTTGTTCTGGATCCGATTCTCTGCTGCCACACTGGAGCGCACTCACCACCAACTGGACAGAACTGGGAATTACAGTTACAATTTACAATAGATTGAGTAAGTGTCGAGTCACTCGAGTAAGTGTCGAGTCACATTTTTATAGACTTCATACTTGACTACAGACTCGACCTGAAATGCCTCCAGACTTGATTCAACTTGAGAAAGAGCTCAGTGCGCCTTTTTTCTCTCTCTCTCTGGTGCCAAGTTTAAGAGTTTAATTTTCACAACAACAGCAACAGGAACAAGTTGAGCAGCAAAATTATAGATTGCTTTCACTTAAACACAGCAGAAAAAAAAACAATGCTGCAAATCTTGTTATTTTTCTATCTATCTAGATGTAACAAGGCGTTTCTCATCTACATTTAGCATTATTAAAGGAACACCACTTTTTTTGAAAATATTTTTCAACTCCCCTAGAGTTAAACAGATGAGTTTTACCCTTTTTGAATCCATTCAGATGATCTCCGGGTCTGCCGGTAGCACTTTTAGCATAGCTTAGCATAAATCATTGAATCTGATCAGACCATTAGCATCTTGTCCAAAAATGACCAAATATTTTCCATATTTTTCCTATTTAAAACTTGACTCTTCTGTAGTTACATCGTGTACTAAGACCGACAGAAAATGAAAAGTTGTGATTTTCCAAACTGATATAGATAGGAACTATACTCTTATTCTGGCGTAATAATCAGGGAACTTTGCTGCAGTACCATGGATGCAGCAGGTGCAATGACATTACGCAGCACCTGAATATAGTCCCCATGCTAACGGTCTAATTAGACTCAATGATTTATGCTAAGCTATACTAAAAGTGCTAACGGCAGACCCAGGGATCGGCTGAATGGATTCAAAAATGGTAAAACTCATCTGTTTAACTCTAGGGAGTTGGAAAATGTGTGGAAAAAATGGGAGTGTTCCTTTAATCTGTATAGGCTAAGAACATTTCAAAAGAATCATGCAATTACAATTGGGAAAATTGTTGTTAGATGGCTGGGAAACAACTTTAACTTTGAAACTGCTGGTCTTTCTTTTCTGCTCAAGATGAGAACGTTTTGATTATTGTAGACATTTTTAGTAGATAATGCTTTTAAGTAAAATATTAAAATACAGTAAAGTACATATTTCAGGAGGAAAACACTGAACAGAAACAGTATTTTAAAAGTCACATGACCTTGCATGTATCTAAATGTAAAAATACATTTATTTATTTATTTTTGTCCGGACCTCTGCTTGGAAGAAAATATAGAGGCTATGCCTCTTGAACTTTAACTGAATACTCCTGACTTACATCAGAAAGAAATTTTACAATTTTATTTGTATGGTTTTGTAATATCAATGTCACATATTTCCCTATGTTTCATGGTAGATAGGACTCTTATTATTTAATTTGATTACAGAAAAACTGTTTTGAACATGGTAATGGATTAAAACATATAAGTAACAGGCTGGATGCACGTTAACCTTACATCTTAACAACTCTTTAAAAAAAAACAATTAAAAAAGCAGATCATAGATCATATATTTTGTCTATAGCCTATAAAACAGCTTCGTAAATAGAAAGATTTCAATACATGAGGATTCTGAATGGGATTTCTTTTAGCAAGCTATTAAATGACTTGAGACTCTGACTCGTGACCAAAGACTCGAGACTTGACTCAGACTCCAGGTTAAAGACTTCAGACTTGAACATCTCTGGATCACCCTCAGTGTAATCTGTCAGAGTGACGATCAGCCTTCAGATTTATTTGGCACTGGTCCTGTAATAATGGATCATTTTCAGTTAACGCAACCTCTGTATTATAGATATGCTGATCTTGTTGGACTTGCTATGCAAGCTGCTGTTGTTACTATTGTTTCAGACCCAAAATTTATAGGCAGAAAGTATTGAAATTAATCATGTTATGTCATAAAAATGTTTGCCGGAGTCAATTTACTGTGTACATTTATTTGTGCCATTATTTAATGTCCATAGAAAGCATGTCTTAACCAGTTTGCAGTTCACATGGCTACGATAAATGCAAATGTACTCAGATCTTGGTAGTTTGCGTTGATCATTATAGAAATTAGCCTAGGTTGTCTGCTTTCTTTAATTTGCTCATTGTCAGTTAATTACCCCAAAACTTTCCACTCACTTTTATTACCCTTCCAAAAATGACTATGATTTTGAGATCCATCTTTTCACACTGAGGACAACTAAAGGACTCATATGCAGCTATTAAAGAAGGTTCAAATGCTCACTGATGCTTCTGAGGAAAACATGATGCATTAAGAGCTGGGGGTGAAAACTTTTAAACAAAGCGAAGATGTGTATATTTATATTTAGTACTGCTCTTCAGAAGCTACAGAAAAAACATACGTTGCCCAGAAGACATTTTCATTATTTTTTCTTGTAGACAATACGTAAATATCTTTTATGTGAAATATATTAATCAGATCATTACTAAACAAAAAAAAAAATGCATTTTGTATAATCCCTCTTATTTATGTCTACATAATTCCTACCATTATGTCACTACTACAGCTACTAGCACTACTACAAAAAAGCAATGGGTAATGGATAGGAAAAATGGTTTGGGATATTTTGTACTTTAAAGTTAGATATATTAATCCCTATGGCTAAATGTATGTTTTTTGTTTCAGTGATCAAGATAGATGGAGGTTCGGCCCTGTCCTTGCCCTTACACACACGGGAGGAGGTTGAGAAACTGCTAAATCGCACCTGTGAAGGAGAGGAGTCAGGAGCCAACGAGGAAACCGACTGGTGCAGCCTTGCAGGGCTACTTGGATACAAAGAAGAACACATTGCTAATTTCAAGCAGGAAGAAAGGCCCATCCACGCCCTTCTGTCTCATTGGGCGAGCCAGGATTCGGCTAATATTGATACGCTTTGCACAGCACTGAAGAAGATCAATAGGGAGGATATTGCGCAGAGCATCACAGTTAAACCAACTGCTACATCTGCCGTATGAGAAAACATGAGCTTGCAAACACACACATGCTCCCAGGCACCCAAATACACACCTTACATTGCCTTCAGCATACTTCAATGTTGATGTATCACATGTGAAGTTGATGTATCACTATATTCTTAACTTTAGGCTGTAAACTTTAGTGCCGTTTACCTTTACTTTTGATTATGGCCAAACTGTGTGCAAAGAATGCACAATTTAGTAAATATTGTTTGCATGTTCCTTTAATTTAAGGAAAGCCATATGGACTCGAACATGGATATTCATGTCTTTCCTGAAGAAATTCACCATAAATTCATCGTATGTTTAACACATTTTAACATCACAACTTCAGCTTACAGATTATTACACTTGAGTATAAGTTAAAATTTAATCAATTTTTCTGTCTCTATACCGGAACCTCTATGTAACATCCATAACGCACTTTCTGATGGTATGTCAAATGTGGCCAGTTCAGTCATTGTCTATGCATTGAGTGTACCATAACCACAAACCATATCCACTGATTATATCCTGTCAGAGTTTGACCCCTGACCTCTCATGTACGCAGTCGATGTTGTGCTCTTGTGCTTTAAATACAACCAGATACAGTATGAGTAGAACAGTCATAGAAAAATGAATAAGACAAATCAGATTCTTGCTTATTTGATTGTAAAATAAACAATGAGCCCTGATTTACTTGCTATTGCTAGTCAGTGGAAAAAAATGTGTAGCACTCATTCTGTTGTTTAAAATACAGTTGAGGTCAAAAGTTTTCATCCACTTGCATGGCATTGTTTATTTAGCCCTGACCTGAATAAGATATTTCACATAAAAGATGTTTACATATAGTCCACAAGAGAAAATAATAGCTGAATTAATAAAAATTAAAACAGCTGTGTTTTTTTGTTTAGTGGTAGTTTTTCATGTCCCTTGTTTGTCCTAAACAGTTAAACTGCCTGCTGTTCTTCAGAAAAATCCTTCAGGTCCCACAAATTCTTTGGTTTTCCAGCATTTTTGTATATTTGACCCTTTCCAACAATGACTGTATCATTTTGAGATCCATCTTTTTACACTGAGGACAACTGAGGGACTCATATGCAACTATTACAGAAAGTTCAAATGCTCACTGATGCTCCAGAAGGAAAAACCATGCATTTTTGAATTTGAATATTCTGTAGCCTTTGAAGAGCAGTCTGTTCAAAAGTGTATGATCTCTAAATCATACAGTCATTGTTGGAAAGTGCTGGAAAACCAAATAATTTATGGGGCCTGAAAGATTTTTCTGAAGAACAGCAGGCTGTTTAACTGTTCAGGACAAACAAGGGACTCGTGAACAACTATCACTAAACAAAAAAAACACAGCTGTGGATCATTCAAGTAAGAACACAGTATTAAGAATCAAGGGGGTGTAAACTTTTGAACCAAGTAATTTTTATAAATTAAACTATTATTTTCTCTTGTGGACTATATGTAAATATTCAGTAACATGCATTTTGTATGATCCCTCTTATTTTGGTCAAATAATTAACATTTTGCAGATTCTGACTTTTGACCTCAACTGTGTCAGGTAGATTTTTATTTGAATAATCAACTATAAAGGCTTTCAAGGGTCTTTAAAACGTAAATAACTGCATTTCTTGGTTAACTAGGTCTAGCACTTTCCATATCTCATCTTTTGTTTTGTCAGTAACAGAGCGGAACATTTCAGTAAGAGTTAAACTGCCATGTATACATTAAGTTGTTACAGCCAAATTTATTTATGGTTTGGTTCGAACTTTAAATTTCAAATTAATGCTGATCAAAAATATTTATTTTCCCACAAAACATTCACTCGAAGTTAAAATATTATTTATATTTCTTTATACATAAGCCAAAGTGTTACGTAATGTAGGTCAAAATGATATAAATTTCTGCCTTTTTACAACTTATTTCCTTGGGTGGTTGTTTATTGGCCCAGGTTAAAAAAGCCAAACTCCAAATTCCCAACATTCTAGTTTTGTGGCTTGTCCAAATTTTTTTTTTTTTTAGAAAAATTATAGCAAAAACTGTAATTGACGTATCATTTTGCCCAAGTTTGTTCAGATCCCTAAACCTAGAACAGTAGTATTAGTGATGGTGGCCTAAATGTTCATTACGTTATCTTTATCAGTGTTTGTTCTGTCTACAACTGGGCATGTGAGTCAGAACATTTTAGATGGATTTAATAAGCAGGGGGTTTTGTCATCCTGGTGGTCCGGTTGAAAGATGATAGCATTTTCCTGTGTTTTTTTTTACTTTTTTCTTTATTACAGCGGTAACGTGACACTGGTCACTACCTGGCTCAGGTCATCACCATGACAAAAGCGCTTGGCTATGCAGTCTGTGACCCAGATAGAAAAATGTTAAAGACACAAGACACATACAAGCTCATAAACACACACCAAAGAAACAAGCTTCCCCATAAAATTAACCGGTGACTGATATGAGCGTTCAAGGTGATTCAAAGCAACTCTTTTGAAGGCATAATACAGGGTTCCCACGGTCATGGAAAACCTGGATATATCAGGGAATTTTAGGGATGATTTGACATTCATTGGTCAAAAAGTGTGGGAACACTGAGGGAGAACATCTCATAATGGTTTCACTCCAAGATTCAGCAACATGTTAATGGATAAAGAACTAAAAACTGAAGTGATCCGATGTAACAATTTGTGGAATTGATATATTTGGTTTAAATACTGATGACACAATGAAATCAACTCAAAAGAAATCTCCAGGGATTTATAACGTCTCAGGGTTTGTGTGGAGATTTGCCCATCTGTCAATGTTCCATATTATTATGTTCTCAGTATATCAGTGGCCTTATAATGTGTTTATAATAGAGGTTGCAGGAAGCACTAGCTGATCTTCTAAACTTTAGCACAGACATTTGGACTCAAGAGAGAAGGGAGAAATATTTAATGTACTTGTGCGAAAGATATGAAACAACATAAAAATTCTCTAGCTGCATGATTGTCAGTATTCATAGATACTTGTGATATTCATTCAGTTCAAAAGCTATGCAGCAGCATACATTATTAATGTCTTTGAATATTACAGTCAGCCAAAATACTGAGGAAAGATTGGTTTAAACTTTATGGCCATACATTTTTGGAAAAAACACTGTAATTTGTATGTTAAAATGAAGGCATTCTCCATTTCTGGATGTGATTTTTTTTTTTTATTCATTTACATTTTTTCTACCAAATTAGAGTGTAGCACTTACAAAGTATAATATACATCATTTTGTATAACAAATGCCTGAGATTAATATCAGGTCTGTGTTGTGTGTGTTTTTTTCTGTTCAGTATGTACATAATTTTGCTGTGTTTGTGATTTATTTTGTTTTTTTTGTTTTTTGGAGGGCAATATCAGACAACCCTGCAACCACCAACCCAACAAACTAAAAGAAAGTCACATGATTTGCCACTGTTCTTCAACATTTGTACCATTTTATCCTGTATAAAATTCATTTAGGTGCCGTTTTGCTTTCAATTTTTTTGTAGAATATTTTTGTAGTGTTACACAATATCAGAGCACATACCTCCGAGATGGATGTACTAATGTGGCACATTGCTCTCTGACAATCACAACTGTGCAGTTGTTGGACATGGAGTTGCTCAGCAACCCCTAATACCCAGAGACTGAATCTTGTACTCGGTAGAGGAGCATGAGATGGTGAGCAGATGTTTTGTTGGGTTTATTTGGACGCAGGTTCTGCAGGAAGAAACAATACTGAATGTTACTTGTATTTACTGTTATGTACACTGTATCATATAAATGTGAATTTACTAGAAATCCTAAAGTAGGTTTAATGCAGTTACTATTACAAATAAGAAATAATAAACTAAATAAGATTGCAACTGGACATTTGTCTGATGTTTTTTCACAAATACACACACGCGCACGCGCGTTTGGCTTCCATGTTTTATGGCACATTCCATACATGTAATCGTTTTTATACTGTACATACTGTATTTTCTATCCCAAAACCTACCCCTCACACAAAGCTTTATGCATTTTTAGATTTTCAAAAAAAATCTGTATGATTTCTAAGCTTGTTTCCTCATGGGGACTAAAAAATATCCCTACAAGGACAATGATTTTTTGATATCGCCTTCAAAGGGTATACCTGAAAAAAAAATAAATAAATAAAAATAAAAAAAGTTTTTTTGTATGGCATACATCAATTTCAACAGTATGAAATGTACACATTATTGTACGTGGGATACTGGTTAAAATACAAATTGGTTTTGACAATTAGTTTTGAGAAATGTAGGCTATCTCGTAGGGGTGGCACGGTACATGAAAAAACACCCGAACCGTTCGGTTCGCTTGTCTCGGTTCGGTTCGTGTGTGCACCGCACGGTTCGACAGTTTGGCCTCAGACAGTTTCGCGCGAACATACATATAGACAGTAAAAGTGGAGTAAGGAGTGCTGCAGAAATGGCAAGTGGAGGAGATAATGAAGGATACCCGGAGTTACCGGATGCGGCCGCGTCGTTCAAATCTGGTGTGTGAGAACATTTTGGATTTCATGTTACTTACGATGACAACGGAAATAAAACAGTAGATAGAACTGCCAATGTGTTCAAGCATTGTGCAAAATGCATTCGATATGAAGGGCTCTTTTCCAAAACGCGATTAAATGCCTTTTTTTTTTTTTAAATGAGTTATTGCCAACATTACTATTGTATCTGGTCGGTATTGAAAAGTCCATTATTAATTTTACACAAAATGCAATATATGCAGTGTTATTCTGTCATTCTCCCTTTTTTCCCAAACCGCGACAAACGCCAGTCTCCTTTCTCTTCAAAATGCGATAGATCCGCTCAACCAATCACAGCGCACCATTACACGCACTGTAAACAATAAAGGGAGTTTGTAAATGAGATATTGATTTAATACAACAGTTAAATAAACAAGAAGGTAATATTAAGTTACTTTGTCTGACTCTAACACTATTGCCCGATTTTGCTCCATTTCTTTGTGAAAATTAGTTTGAAACATTTGTCACAACTGAACCGCAGCGCATCTCCATTCAAACACAGCGGTGTTTTTTTTTATGAATGAACGTGCGTTTTTACACTAATCTAGTGAGTCAATTTCCCATTCATAAACACAGTCACTTGCTTTATTCCTCAATGAATCAGCGTTCAAACGAATCAAATGAATATGATTAAATAAGTGACTTGACGCCACCTACTGGCTTGTAGTTTCATTTTTAAAGTATATTTTCAGTGATTTAAAACATTAATCTCAACATTTTTTTCTCTCTCTCTCTCTCTCTTTAAGTTTTTAACAAAAAGTAAGCAGAGCCCTGCTGGATTTATTGCATAAACGAAAAACATGTCATCATCAATGTCTTCTCTCTTGCACTATCAAAATCTCTCCTAGCTTTTACTCAGAGATGGTCCAAATAATGTGCTTAAAGTCAAGTCTGATTCAGTTAGTGCATGATTATATTACAAAAATGTTAATACTGTATCCTAAATTGTGGATAATTAAGCTAATAAGCTATATATCATATGCTGAAGCAAATATCTGGAGTGTTAAGGATTAAAAGAAAAAATAACAACAAGAACCGTACAGAACCGAAAACCGTGACCCTAAATCCGTGATACGAACCGAACTGTGGGTTTTGTGAACCGTGCCACCCCTAGTATCTCGGTGACTGAGAACGCTTGCCTGAAAACGGTAATTTAAATAAATATTTGTTTAAAATGTATTGTCTAAAATATGGATGAATCACACTGCAGTGATTTGATCGTGCTGTAAGTTTATACATATCAAATGCTTGTGGGCTCATAGGTATTTATTTTGAAAATAAATCACTCAATTTAGGATGAAATCTGATGAATGGTGCTGATGTTTCAGGTCTCCTACAATTTGACCTGTAGTTTTTACATCTGCACAAACGTCTCTGAGGATTTGGGGTATTAGGAAAAGTGTTGACACAATGGATGATCTTATTCCCCCTGTGATGTTCAGCTCTGGGTCAATAAGCAAACCGTCATCGAAGTCAGCATTCCTCTGTGTGTGTGTGTGTGTACCTGGTATTCCCCACTTTATGGAAAACTTGAAAAAAAAAAAACATATTACGGTGTTTTTTAGACACTTAATTGCATGTTATGCTCAATTAAATGCACATTTATCATAGTTGGAATTTACATTAAATGTGATTAAAGTTTAAAATCTTTTTGACCCACTTATGTAGAAACTAAGTATATCTTAATATGTATGTATTTTTATAAATACTTGTATTTTCTTTGAAATATGATTTAAAATGCCTATACTGACAAGTATTTATGGTAAACTAAAAAATACTTTTTTGTCATTTTTACTGAAACTTGTATGTCATGCATTTAAATTTATATGTAATTACACATTTGTAATGATGAAGTTGCAATTTAGTACATTTAAAATATGGTAACTTTAACTGTAATATCAAGTAATATCAAATACAGTACATGCGGAGCTAGACAAAACGAGCATTTGAGGTTAAAAACGATATAATTATTATTATTTATTTTATTTTTTTCAAATAACCAATCATTTCTCTAGATAAGACCCTTCTTCCTTGCTGAGATCGTTTAAAGCCCTTTGAAGCTGCATTTAAACTGCATTTTGAAAGTTCAAATTTGCAGGATCTACTATATGGAGAGAAATCCTGAAATGTTTTTCTCAAAAAACATAATTTTTCGACTGAAGATAGAAAGACACAAACATCTTGGATTACAAGGGGGTGAGTAAATTATCTGAAAACTTTTCATGAGCTGAACTCAAAGATCTAAGACTTATTCAATGTACGCAAAAGGCCTATTTCTCTCAAATATTGTTCACAAATCTGTCTAAATCTGTGTTAGTGAGCACTCTCCTTTGTCGAGATAATCCATCCACCTCACAGGTGTGGCATATCAAGATACAGTTTCACTGTATGACAACGTACCTCTAGGAAATTTTCCCAACATGTCCTCCAATTTATACGACCGACTAAAGTCGTTTTCACAAATCCTCAAATACGTCTCTGTAAAGCGTATTCAACATTTGCTCCCTTATCAGTAACAGGTATCTTACTCAACCTTAGCATTATGTGTAGGTCAATTAATAGCGCGTTGCACTGTGGAGTGGTATAATCATATGAACACAGGTTCGATTCCAAAGAACGCATATGTTTTCATTGTATGTTTTTTTTTTTTTAAATATGCACTACAAATCACGATTTTGCACTATTTCTGTAAGGGGTAGGTTTAGGGTAGGGTTAGGTGTGGTCATATATACGAATTACACCTAGTAAAACACGTTTCAATTACCCTGAAATCGTATAAAAACTCATACGTCATTCGATGACGTCAGATCCAACACGACACTGTCATTATTTTTACGACCGCTAGAGGGCGCTTAACTTTAAAACGTAAGAATGGATCGTATTTGGTCGATTCAAAAACGTACAACTGGGTCGTATTTTCTTTGAGGACAGTCTCAATTTTCCGCAAGACGCGAAATATGTTTGCACCATCATGTACATTTTGTAATATATTCAATGTGAAATGTCCACTGGGTGATGCTAAAAGAGTGTTTAAAAGCGTTTTTTCCCTCAGAACAGATGAATGTACATATGGTATGTTTTATGTGATGTTGGTTTTGTACGCGTCACCACAGTTCTTAAAATGTCCGTTGAGTGGCGCTACAACTCTAATGCTCCGTGATGTTTTAAAATAACATACCATCTGCACTACACCTAAACCTACCCAATAGTATGAACAAAAGCGAATGTGACACAAGAACTCAATTGCAAACATGCTGTTTTAGCTTGTTTTTCGATCTCTCGTCTTTCAGCTCTTCCATCGTGAGTCATGCTGCCACAGAATAAACTGAAATGCAGACCAGACTGTATGCTAATAGCCAAAAGACTGGACACGTGAAATGTTTCTCATGCTTAGTTGACTGAATCTCCCACTAAGCTCCATATAACTTTTTCTTTCTTTCTTGCTTCGTAGACAGAAACAGTCAAATAAACATGCGGTACCCATGCCAGAAAGTGTTGCGGAGGGCATTTATGGGAGAGGAATGTGTGTGTTCGTCTTTGTTTATGTGTTTCTGCTTATACTTCTCTTGGCTATCGAGCAAAATCTGGCTCTTTTGGCTCCTGCCGCAGTGCATGTGCAGTCAAATGCTTCTGAAGTGCAATTAAATGAATGTGGTTACAGACCAAACAATAAAACGGTTAATTGTGCATTAACCCTCTGAATTTCCTGCTCTTCTAAGCAGCGCTTGCTCCATTTCTGGCCTCATAAAATGTTCCTTGATTGAATAATAACAGGGAGGAATATTCTAATGATTACTGAAGATTTCTTGTCAAAGTCATTTGAAATAAAGATGTAATGGGGGAAAATTGCTTATTTGATGAATTGGAGCTAAGTGGAATTTATGAAAGGCACACAATCAGTCCGTGTTTTGCAATACTAATTTGCTAAAATGACAACCTGTAGACAGAAAAACAGTCAAAACCAGTAGATCTTTCGTCTTGTGCCATTTGAAGCATCTGTTATTTTTGTATTTTTAAAATTGCATTTATGACCTGTTTACTGGTAGCTGGAGTTTCTTTCTGTTCATCTTCAAGTTCCCACTGACTTCCAGTTCTTAATGACATTTCAAACCATGGATGCTGTAATCAGGAAGCGTTTAATATCTTTTTATAGTCTCTCACCATAAGTTCCCCTTAACTTCCATTTCAAAATTACATTTTAGTCTGAGGAAACTGCATGCAGGAAGCACTTAGAAATCTTTTTATAGCCTTCCAGATTTGAAGATTCAATTTTTCTTCATTTTGTGGTCGTCTCTTTGCTGAGAGGTTCATAGAGTCACAGAATCACAATCTGGAATTGACATGACATAATAGCAGCCTAACAAGTCAGTTGGGTTTTGTGTTTGCGTGTGTGATTTGCAAAATCATTTAGTTAGTTAGTTAGTCAGCTAGTTATAAATAATGTTTATAAAGAAGTCACATTTCTCCATATTGTTCTAAATGTTATGGGGTGTGGTATCGCAATAGCAAAACTCTGTCGATTTTATTGTGAACTTCTTTGTTGCATGTGCTGTGAGTTTAGCGCACGTTTCAGAATGCAACAACCTTATGCTATACTATTGCAGCAGATGATTACAGCATTTCACTAGATTTGTAGTGAGGCAAATAAAATAAAAGGTCTACTGTAATTACTGTCAAAATAAAAGCTTATTCGTGTTCATTTATTTTACAGTGTAACTGGTTTACAATATATGGCTATTACTGTCATAGGAATGACAATAATATCAAATTGTTGTTATTATTATGTGTGAATGTAATTTAGACTGAGACAGTATACCACAAATAAAAATAGGGTTGAGTCCCCTGTAAATTTCAGGTACAGTCAATTCACTTTTTCTGATTTAAGTTTTTTCTTAAGTAAGAACATGGGTTGGAGCTCTTAATTTGGAACTCTCAAAGTGCACTAGAAAGAAAAATTTACCTTCAATATGTACTTGTTTTCCAAGTCTTCATTTGTCTTTTTTTAAATTTAAATATCACAATAAATGTCACATTGTGGACTTACCTAGTAAGTAGCAACTATAACTTTACCAGACCACAGACTGCGTTTTTTGTAAAGAACAATATTTGTTCTTAAAAAAGTCTTATTTTCATATTGATATTTTCCTGTAAAAATCCAATGTAAGTATAAACTTATATATCAGGACTGTAAATGTTATCTCGTCTGAATCAGGAGGTAATATGCACAAATCAAGCACAGTTAATAAATGAAAACAGTTCTGTTTGGCTTTTTCACTGAAGGAAGCGTTATTATGAATTATGGACTTGCATTTTGGCCAGAAGCAATGGTTTAAAGACAAAACACCTTAATGATGGATTTGTTTCCTACAAACACAAAGCTATTCACTCCACAAGACATTGATTGATAGACGGCAGTCATGTGGATTACTTGTGGATTATTGTGATTATTTTATAAGATGTTTGGACTCTCATTCTGACGGCACCCATTTACTGCAGAGGATCCACTGGTGAAAAAGTGATGTAATGCTAAATTTCTTGAATTTTGCAATTTCTCAAAAAATGCATAAAGTATTTTAGCAAGAAACTTTAGAAAGTGTAAGTGTGATATTTTCAATAAAAGCAAATTTATAAATAAATAAACAATTTGGGGAAAATGCTAATTTCAAAATTTCTTTTGCATTACACAAACTCACATGACTTAATTTCAGTTTATGTTAAAATCATATTTATCATATCGTATACCATATAATACAGTTGAGGTCAAAAGTTTACTTGCAAAATGTTAATTATTTTACCAAAATAAGAAAATATGAATCTCAAAATCATATTGTCATTGTTGGAAAGGGTTTCTTTGAAAAACCAAAGAATTTGTGGGACCTGTAGAATTTTTCTGAAGAACAGCGAGCAGTTTAACTGTTCAGGACAAACAAGGAACTATCACTAAACAAAAAAAAAAACAAAAAAAAAAACCACAGCTTTAACTTTTGGTAATTTTTATAAATTCAACTATTATTTCCTGGACTATATGTAAATGTCTTTTATGGGAAGTATCTTACTGAGGTCAGTAGTAAATAAAAAACAACATGCACTGTGTATGATCCCTCTTATTTTGGTAAAATAATTAACATTTTGCAGATTCTGCAAAAGTCAAAGAATTTTACTCAACAGTGATAAACTTCTAAATACCCTATATTTGTTTCTAGTGCCTATGAATATAATTATTTGTGATAACTAGATCCCTCAGGCTTTAACAGACCTAAAGCATCTGTCATAACCCCTTCCTCCGGTATTTACTGTACTCCACCCTCACGAGAAACTCACTCAACCAGTTGACACCCATAACCTTTCAACAAAAGTGTGACAGCTCTTAAAGAACTCTTGTCTGTTTGAAAGAAGGACTTGTTATTAATGTCACTTTCCGAGAATTTGTCATTAATGTGATAAGTACTAGCTTGATTGCTGCACCTTGATATTCTTGCTCAGTCTGTTTGACTTTGTTTTTCTTTTCACATGACTACTGGGGCCACAGCTGTCAGGAACTTGCAGCAGAAACATTTAGTTTGCTTGTCCTGTCATGCCATTCCTGACAGCACCTGAACGCATATACAAACACATACTCAACCCAACACAACACAAAATTTAAAGTTGCATATTACTGAATTAATCTCTGGCTATGTGTGTATCCCTGTGGCAGCTCTCTGCTTCATGTGAGCCCCGAACAGACAGAGCCAGGAGACAGAAATAGCGTGATTGGGTCTGAATGTGCACTATTAGCAACATTTGTGAAGAGTGAACTTCCTGTTATTGAATGTCTCTCTTGTTTATTCACATCATCTGCTTGTTCGCCGTACTCTCTATATTAGTAAAAACAACAGACAAAAACAAAATGTTGTTTTAATAAAAACATCAGAATCAATATCAGAACACATTCGATATGAATTAACTGACCTAGTGATTTTTGGTTAAAGGAACAATTAAAAAAAAAAAATTATTTACTCACCCTCAGGCTTTCCAAGATGTATGTGAGTTTGGTTCATCATAATAACAGATTTGGAGAAATTTAGCATTACATCACTTAATAAAAAAATAAAAAAGGTAATTGCAAATATTCTCTTACAATTCTGCCTTCTTCTCTCAAAATTGTGTGATACAAACTTGCAATTCTGACTTTTTTTCTCAGAATTGTGAGATATAAACTCTGAGAAAATAAGTCAGAATTGTGCAATATAAACTTGCAATTGTGAAATCAGAACTGTCTGATATAAACTTGAAATTGTGAGTTCTAAAGTCAGAACTGTAAGACATGAACTTGTAATTCTGAGAAACAAAGTTGTAATTCTATAAAATAGTCAGAATTAAGAGACTCACAATTCCAACTTTTTTCACAGAATTGCGAGATTATTTGCAACTCTGAGAACATATCAGTCTTCCACTTTGGAAATAAACTTTATAACTTGCAGTGTCAAGTAGGCATCCATACTCACCAATGGATCCTCTGCAGTGAATGGGTGAATGGGTCCAAACAGCTGATTAAAACATCACAATAATTGACAAATAATCCACAGTTCATTAATCATGTCTATCAATGTCCTTCCACTTCAGAATCCACTGACATTTTTGTTTTGGACTGTTTTTGTTTGCAAACAGTGCCTAATCTGTGCATATTTTTCTCCTATTCAGACAACACAATGTTTTCACTGGGAAAGGTAATTTTATGTACTGTATAGAGAGGACATGTATTTTAGCCTTGTATTAAGTAAAATTTTGTGTGGATTGCATGTGGATTATTGTGTTTGTGATGTTTTTATCACTTGTTTGGACTCTCATCCTTGAATGTGCTCTCATATTTCATCAAAAATATCTTAATTTGTGTTCCGAGGATGAACAAAGGTCTTATGGGTTTGGAATTATATAAGGGTGAGTAATTGATGAAAGAATTTTTGAATGGTAGTGTAAAACAACACCCTTTTTACCTTGTCAAAAACAGCTCTCTTTACAGCAAGCCATTTCGGTGCATGTCCCTTTAAATGCTAATGAGCTTAGATCATCCTGCCTCTCTATTCCATGGGGTGACAAGCCATTTTCTGAGAGACTGTAAGTTTCGTTGCATTTAGCCGTGAAACTTGCTAACTAGCACATTATTAAGGAAAGGCAATTTGCAAAGATTCATAAAAAAAAATTCTTCTGTAGAAGTGAGTGTAGGCCAGAGGCCAGAGTCGTGCACCGCACACATGGGAGGCAAAACCCATGGCGAGGCGAGGCTGATATAAACACAAGCATTGACTAGAGTAGCCGTGATCAGATCCATTGGCTGCATCAGAGCCGTAAGGCACCACAGACGTGTGCAGTGTGTGGTAAGAGATTTATTCATTACACAGTGTAGATAGAGTGTTTTTTTAAAAAATGCATATACTTGCACTAGGCTAGGCTAGGCTAATCAGTGATGTTATTTGATAACGTTAATGTTCTTTGCTGGTTTTCTGTAGCTTCTATTTGAATAACTAAGGAAATG
Organism: Cirrhinus molitorella; assembly: GCA_033026305.1. Taxonomy (NCBI): domain Eukaryota; kingdom Metazoa; phylum Chordata; class Actinopteri; order Cypriniformes; family Cyprinidae; genus Cirrhinus; species Cirrhinus molitorella. The sequence continues at coordinate 26,632,212 of CM065136.1, read as the reverse complement.
TAAGCAGTAGAATTAGTAACTTACAAGGCGGGCCTTCCAGACCTAATCGAGCCATTTGTGCCAGGCTGGGGAAAAAGCTGTAGTAATAATGTAAATTATGTGGAAAATAATGCGTTTTTCGAACCACCAAGCATAAGAACATGTTCTAGTACACCCCCAAAACAAAATCAAGACTGTTCACAGCGCACTCAGGGTGGGTCTGTGCTAAAATGGCCATACTACACAAACTTTCTCAGATCAGTCAGGAATCTCAGAACAGCCTGATCTGAGAAAGTTTCATTATTATTGGGGATTTAAAATTTTTTATCATTATAGGGATGTCGTGTACACACACTGCCAGCACACATTTATGTTCAAACAACATGTAAAAGTGAATTTTGCATCCGATCACCCCTTCAAGTACGTCACATTCGGCAGCACACTCTATCTATATTTCAAATATAAAGTAATTATTAAAAATGTTTACATATATAGATGAGTGGGTCAAAAACAATCCTACGTTCTAACCAATAGCATTTAATGTTAATTTACTTATAACATTTTCATTCAACATTACATCCTCATCCGTATATTTTTTTAAGATTAAGTTAGAAAAAAATACAAAGAGTTATATTGCTACAAAACGCCTTTACTTTTTACTGTACTGCCCTTTACTGGATTTGAATAATATCCATGAAGTCATTTCTGATATCTCCTGTAAAAAAAAAAAACATGATGTCATTTTCTACTAGATTGTTCTACTCCATTACAGCCTGATGCACAATGGGATCTTCATGGCCATGTAAATGAACTGTCCAGAAAGAGGTTGTGTTACTTTACAGTGGTTTGTTCATTCCTCTATAGCTAAATGATCAAAGAACCCCTGGATATTATATGTGTGTTCAAGAAGCGTCTGATACAAAATAGTGTAATGTGAGTCTTTGTATTGAACTGAGCCCGTTTCGTATAACGGAATACAGAGTTAATAAATCTGAATTTGAAAAGAGAATTACATTATTTGTTTATTATTATTATTATTATTTTCAAAGAATTACATGTTCTTTGTGCCAAGAATATACACATTTGTTCATGAAGTGGGAGCCTCAGTTGATGCCTGAGCATATAAGCAAAGTCCCATACAGGTAAGTATAATTCATAAACCATTCAGTCCAAACTGCACACCTGCCAAATGTAAGGCTCTGCATCCCCTCAGGCTTCTAGTGAATCCATTATAAAACTTATAATCTACCACAGGACACAAGGCTGCTAACCACCTACAGATAGATGTCAGACCAATCACACTCAAGATAATGACTCAGTAGTTTCCCTGCAGCTAAAACATCTTCTTTAGGCTCATATTTCATGCATTTGCCTTTTAAAACATCTCTATCATTTCCGACAGACCACCACAAAGAATACGTGTGGCCATGTACTACAGACACGCACAGCAATGTGATTTTCTAATGACTTTTTTTGACGCTCAGAATAACTCAGAATGAGGAAAAAAATGTTCCCAAAAAAATTCAAATTAATAACACACTGTTGATCCCCAAAATGCATCATGTTGTCAAACATAATCTTTGATCAGAAATTGATTGCCATGAAAGAAAAAAAGTGGAAGGAGAATGTTTATGAATATGAGCAGGGCCGCTGCTGGCCACATGGGTGCCCTAAGCAGAATTATATATGGAAGATATTATGGAAGAAAAAAAACACCTACTATTTTGGGTAATAGAACTTTAATAAAATATAAAAGTAAATAAATAAATTGTAATTAAACTATTAGTTATACATTACAGTTATAGACAGTTACCTATGGCTATGATTTTATTAATACAGTTGTCTGATTGATTTTATTGTCTCAAGCATTCAGAAATCACACACACACAAAAAAAATTAGGCGGTTTTACTACAATAAAACCATGGTTAATTTTGGCAAGGGTTGTGATGTCCACATGTTTTTGCTGAAGAAATTATAGAGGCTGTTTTCTATCGCAAGATTAGGTGGATGTTTGAATTAAATATTTGGTCAATATGAAACAAGGATTTGACCGTCCTCTAAGTGTCACAACAACAATTATTAGGCCTTTGGCACCCTTTGCAGGCATTTGTAATAAGTAATGTACATAAATAGTTCATTTCGTATGAGCCTGCATTATGTATTTTAACAGTGTTATTTAATGAAACTATATGATTATTATTAATCAACCTATCATTATCTCTAGGGGAAAAAAGTTTCACGGGATTATGAACATACCTGAAAGTGATACACGGGCATCATCTTGGGCTTTTTTTTATATTTTCTTTTCTTGGCAGCAGACTGTTTATTATGATCATTCGCAGTCTGCCGCAAACATTAAGTGAGATGAGGTGAAAGTGGCGCAGGCACGGACGAGAATGCGGAAATGGCGCATCACGTGTGCTTGGCCTACTGCATACTGCGTTTACAGTAAAAAAAATAAAAATCCTCTGGGAGTTGGTGCCCAGACTGCGTACTCTGTGTATAGGGAGCGCCGGTGCTGAGTATGAATGCTTTGAAACAAAGATGGCAGCATCCAGTTTGCATGCTTCCATTGCTGTAACTCCAGCAATGAGATTAACAGAAATGCTTATAGACAGCTTTCTATAATCACATGATTTGGCAGTTTTACAGCTTGTTAAGCTGCCTTCAAGTCATGAAGGAATTATTGTATTTATTAAATGAGTGTATGTGAATGACACCACAATTTCATCATTGCCTGCCCTGCAGGAAACTCTTTAAGTCCTGGCTTAGTTTGAGGGTGTGTCAAATCATTGCACAAGCAAATTGCTATTGCTTCTTAGTATTCAGAGTTCTGTACAAGACAGCATTTGTCGCATAATGTTGATTGCCACAGAAGGTTAATTTAACTTGTTATTTTTAATTCATTTATTTTATTTTTTTTTTTCAAATGTTGACATTTATTTGCTAGGAAATAACAAATAAGGGTTAAAGTCCCCATTATTATTATTTTTTTTGTATGTGTTAGCTCTAAAGTTATCTAGAGTCATGGCCAAAAATATCGGCACCCTTGTAATTCTGTCAGAAAATGCAACCCTTCTCTCAGAAAATTGTTGCAGTTGCAAGTGTTTTGATACTCAAATGTTTATTTTTTTGCATTGAAATAACACAAAAAAACAGAAAAGAAAAGTAAAATCCGATACAATTTCACACAGAACCCAAAAAATGCACTGGACAAAAATTATTGGCACCCTTAACTTAATATTTGGTAACACCCCCTTTGGAAAAAAATAACTGAAATCACTTGTTCCTGTAATCATGAATGAGATTCTTACACCTCTCTACTGGAATTTTGGACGACTCTTCTTTTGCAAACTGCTCCAGGTCATTCAAATTTTAAGGATGCCTTCTCCCAACTGCTGTTTTGAGTTCTCTCCACAGGTGTTCTATGCGATTCAGATCTGGACTCACTGCTGGTCATTTCAGAACTCTCCAGCGCTTTGTTTGTAACCATTTCTGAGTGCTTTTTGAAATGTGTTTCGGGTCATTGTCCTGCTGGAAGACCCACAACCTTTGGTGGAGATGCAGCATTCTGAAACTGGCCACTTCGTTGTGCCCCAAAATTCTTTGGTAATCATCAGATTTCATGATACCGTTCACACAGTCAAGGCATCCAGTGCCAGAAGCAGCAAAGCAACCCCAAAACATCTTTCAACCTCCACCATATTTGACTGTATGGACTGTGTTCTTTTCTTTGAAGGTCTCATTTCTTTTTCTGTAAACTGTGCCATGATGCCTTTACCAAAATGCTCTACTTTTGTCTCATCTGTCCACAGTACGTTCTCCTAGAAGGATTGTGGGTTTGTCACATAAATCTGGCAAACTCCATTCTTGCTTTTTTATGCCTTTGTGTCAGTAGTTGTGTCCTACCATAGCGTCCCTTTTCAATCAGATGGCGACGGATAGTGCAAGCTGACATTGTTGTACCCTGTGTCTGCAGTTTAGCTTGAATTCTTTATCCACTATTCAAATAATCCTTTGTTGTAATTTTTCATTAATTTTGCTCCTCCATCCACGTCCAGGGAGGTTAGCTACAATGCCATGGGTTGTAAACCTCTTGATTATATTGCGCACATTTTTTTTTGTGTTGTTCCAGTGCAAACAAAAACAATAAGTATGTGAATACCAAAACATTTGCTATTGGAACAATTTTCTGAGAGAAGTGTTGATTTATCTGACAGAATTGCAAGGGTGCCGATATTTTTGGCCATGACTGTATAAGCTAGTGTGCTCCAAAACAATGACAAAATTTGCATTTACAAATATAAGCATTCAAAACTTACAATCTCTCAAATCCACCAATATGAATCAAAATTTTGATGACATCACCCTACACTTCAGCTTCTCATCAAACTTTCTGTCCAATCCAATGCTCTCTAGAATCTGAAGTGTCCCACCCCCTACACTATAAATAGACGCTGAAGCTGCGGTCACTTGTTAAAAAAATTAGTAATTTCTGTATGGTGAATGGCACGTAGTGATCTATATAGGAGATAGGGAACGATTTAGACAGTGTAAATATGCTTGCCATTGGGGCAAATGAAGTCTGGTTTCGCACTGTGTCATGCGATCCGCCGCAGCACCCACAAAGTCAGCTCCAGTCCAGAGACACGATAGCACAGAGCGGATCATATGCACAAATCACATGCTGCTTTACCAAGCTCATATAAATGAAACACTACCGGCTATTTAAAAAAGGGGGCAGGACTGCTTTATACATTGTGCCTTCTCTTCCTGCTTTAGTTCAGTCAACAGTGGACCTTTAAAGTTGCTTAAACTGTATTTAGACAAGTTTACATTTTGGTAAACTGGTTGCAAAAATGGCAAACCTTATAAAAGAATAAACAATAACTAAACTACTAAAAATTAAAACACTCCATTTTTGTTGTCATGGTAAATGCCTAAAACCCTAAAATGACTAAATAAAATGAATTGAAACATTTTTACAGAGTTTCACAAGTTATAACATAAGTGTTTTTTTATTTTTTTAATAAAATTTCCCATTTCTGCTTTTAAATCCTTACATTTACCCCATTCACTTCCATTTTAAGTGTCTCACTGTAATCTCATTCTAAGTTTCGCTGCTTCCTCTTCTTCATTTTCGATGTCGATGCTGTTGATTGATCTCAACTTGTGCTAAATTAGAAATATTCTTGTAACCAATATCAATTTTCTGTCATTAACTCTAGATAGGTTCTTAAAGGAACACTCCACTTTTTTTGAAAATAGGCTCATTTTCCAACTCCCCTAGAGTTAAACAGATGAGTTTTACCGTTTTTGAATCCATTCAGCCGATCTCCGGGTCTGCCGTTAGCACTTTTAGCATTGCTTACGCGGAATGAGAGTATAGTTCCTATCCATATCAGCCTGGAAAATCGCAATTTTTCATTTTCTGTCAGTCTTAATACACGATGTAACTACAGAAGAGTCAAGTTTTAAATAGGAAAAATATCGAAAATCTTTGATCATTTTTGAATGAGATGCTAATGGTCTAATCTGATTCAATGATTTATGCTAAGCTATGCTAAAAGTGTTAACGGCAGACCCAGAGATCGGCTGAATAGATTCAAAAACGGTAAAACTCATCTGTTTAACTCTAGGGGAGTTGGAAAATTAGCCTATTTTCAAAAAAAGTGGAGTGCTCCTTTAACAAAAACAGATAATATTCACAGCGTTAAACTATTTGGCAGAAGCTGATTGGTTCATGTTGCATACAGAGCCAACAAGCTTGCTGCTTTACATTTAAATAGCCTGGTTAGCATTCGCTTGAGCAGAGTTCAGAGTTCCTCTGAAACTCTCCACCTCCCCAGTTCCACCTGTATAGATCTGCTATGGGTTATTTTATATGCTGTTTGTGAAGCAGCAGTATGTCTTAAGCAGCACCTTATCGACATATGTATTGAGAGTAGCAAGTTCCTGTACTTGCTTTGCAGCAGCAGCAATAATCTACAACAACAATAATAACCAACAGCATCAACTATTCAGCAGCATAGCAGATCTATTCCGCCAAGACCAAATACATTAACATTGTCATATCCATTACCATGCTAAAATTTTCAGAGAGTTGTCATGATAGAAATTTCAATATAGCTTGCACCTACCAGGAAATAATAAAATGCCATGCTATCTGGGTGTTACAGTTAATAAGACACACACAGTAAAACATCAAGATTAAGATTATTAATAATAAAAAAGTTAAACTATAAAAAAGTTTTTAATAGTAAAATTAAATTAAACTATGCTCTCTGACATCTTGCCTTTGAAACTGCTTAAACAAGATCACTGCATTCAAATGATATACAGTACAGTACATCTCACAAGATACTGCAATTGAAGAGTATCGTGTATCTGACATCCACTTATGGGGCAGATAATAGAAATGTACTAGAATAAGTACAATGATCTTGCTCACCCTCCTTTAACATTATTAGCATGGTACAAATATCTTAACGATACAGTCTACAGTCTTCCCTTACTGTACTCCACTGTCCTTTCTATATCTCTCCTCTGCTGCTCTGTGGCTGAATCCCGCTGGAGTGCTCCAATGGTGTCGAGTTTAGCAGCGGTATCAGTTATCAGGGATGGAGCGACATCAAAGCCGTCCTGTTAAAAGACACAGAGCTGGACTCAAGAGTGGAAATTAAGAACTTGCCTTCATCCATTTCCATGTTCAATTACAGAGTGCAGTCAGGAATTTTGCATTCATGGAACAGAGGCTAAAGATGATGGGCTTTATTTATTTACTTTCTTTATTTAGTTTAATGTTTACTTGATTTTTTAATAGGTCTATGAAATTATAGTGAGTGGAATCTTTGCTTGTGAGGAACATGCCTCCATGTCCTGAATGATTGTTTTTGGTTTCTGTTGACCTACTTCAAAGGCCAAAACATTTCACCTCAAAAAGTTGCTATAATATTTTGGCCTTTGAGTGTAAGTCTATAAAATTGTATCATCCATCAAGTGAAAATAATTTTTATCATCACAGAACAGTAAAAACAGACTTCACTTCTATAGGCTGCATGATTTGAGGTCTCATTCATATCTGTAGCGCAAACAATGTTGGACGAGTTATATGTGAAAGTTTATTGCTTATAGTTAAGGGTTGTTTTAACCCTCAGATTTCTATTTTCATCCTAAATATGAGGAAATAATAAAAGTGATCCTTAACAGCACACCACTATTTACAGAATACTATTACAAAAATAGTTCACATAGAATGCACCATAATTATACTTGCATAACTGCTGACTTGTAAAACCTGTTTATTCTTGATTCTGAATTTTGTTAAAACTAAAAAAAAAGAAGACAACATTTAGTGTGCAACAGTCAGGTTCCAGAAATAAAAATCCCATTCATTTTCTCCAATAGAGAGGTGATTTTTAATGATAACTTACAAACCTTTAAAGACAGAGCAACTGTAAACTATAAGGTTGTTAATCAATGTTATTACATGACACGCTGAAATACGTGATTCTGATTGGTCAGTTACAACATTTCAATGTCAGTTATAGAGTGCAACAGTTGGGTTCCGGAAGCAAATATGGCATTTGTTTTCTCCATAAATAAACTGAATCTACTATGCTCCAATTTTGTTATTTGATGGTATATTCCCATATACCCATGATGCTATAAAGAAAATTCCACCAAATTAGCCCTTAGCTCCACCCGCTCCCATGAAGCACTGCAATTTATGTAATCGAGTCAGTCTTGCACCTCTTAAAAATGTAAATACTTTAATATACAGTGCCTTGCGAAAGTATTCATACCCCTCCATTGCACAATGACCCTAAGCACAGCAAGAGTTGCTTATAGACAACTCTGTGAATGTCCTTGAGTGGCCCAGCCAGAGCCTGGGCTTGAACCCAATCAAATATTTCTGGAGAAACCTGAAAATGTGCATCTGGCCCCATCCAAACTGACAGAGCTTGAGAGGCAAAGAGCTGAGGAGAAGAATGGATGATAACTGCCAAATGCTAATGTACAAAGCTTGCCGCATCAATATATCTAAAGTTCTAAAGTATATCTCAAATATCTAAGTTGTCACTTAGTAAAACGTAACATTTCAAGTTGACTAAACTTTTTTTTTTTCTCGAGTTGAGTAAACTCAAAATATTAAGGCAGCCAGGTAACAAATTATTTTAAGTTGACTCAACAAATTGTTTTTTACAGTGTACCCAAAAAGACTTGAGGCTGTAAAGGTGCTTCAGCTAAGTAATGAGTTAAGTGTATGAATACATATGCAATGTACTTATTACAGGTTTGTTATTTTTAATAAATTTATGAAGTTGTGACAATTCTGTTTTTGCTTTCCCATTATGGTGTATGGAGAGTACACTGATGTGGAAAAAGAAGGGGTATGAATACTTACACTGTATTATTCACTTACACAAATGAATAATTTGCAATAAACTTTATAGTTTATTTTTATAGTGCTTCTATATACAATCTTTAAGTAGATAGTTTTATAATTTTCCTTTTTTTTTAATTTGATTGTCATTTGCAGTCTTGTACCTTTGTCTTTTTCCCGATTTCTGCTCCAAAAAAGAGGTATAATGACCACTTATGCAAGTATTTGAGTCGAGTGCTTCTTTCATTGTAGTTCTTTCATTCATAAAGCATTAAGTACACCGTCTTTTTGTCCAGTTTTAAAATATTTTATTGCTTCAAATTATAGTTTGTAATGTTGTGATTCACCTCATAGCTAGATGCTTTGGTTCAATTAAGAGTTTAAAAAAATCCCTGTGTGATAAATGAATGGGAAAAATACTTCCAGAACCAAAGCCGTTGAAAAAGTGGGCAGGCGCTGATGAAATCTATTAGCACTGTAAGCAAATATTAAAAGAGCATTATGACTGTCCCAGAAATGAGAGTGGTGCTTTCAAGCATAATTCTGACTGAGAAACAAAATCAAGTTAGTAACGACTAGCTGGTCTTTTCCTCCATAAATCTCTGCGAATCAGATCTAATTTCAGTCCTTATTCAGACAGAGGAAAGGAGGGTGGAGGCCAGAAGGAACTTTATTTGACCCCAATACAGTAGAAAGTAATGCACCACCTATGAAATACTCATTGTGTTGATTTTCAAAAAAGCTTTGACACTTTGTATTATAGTACATATAATATATGCATTATATAATACATTATATAATAGCCACAGCCAGGCTCATAAAAGTCACTGTAACAGTGTGCAGAGAATCTGGAATTAGATACATGCGGAAGCCATTTGTCTCTGAGATCTGAACTGATATGCTCTGTACCCTTATCACATGAAGCACAAACACTGCAGTGCATTAGTATCTAATGACAGAAGACATTGTTAATAAAAGAGGATGCTTCTGCTGTTTTCCTAAGCAATTCATTTGAAAGGGGTCCTATTATGCTTTTTAACATTTTCAGCGCCTATAAGTGCATAATGTGGCTGTTTGAGCAGTAAAAAGTCCACTCCAAAGAGATGTTTTCTCTATCAGTAAACGCTGTTTCTGAACTCCTTCAAACACCTCACCTTTTTCCAGGCACGTACACATCACAATATCCCTCATTTTTAAATGATTCACACCAAGGCATAAGAAAAACACTTGACAGAAGAGGGCATTTATAACACTGAATAATAAATTATCTGTGGGGTACTTTTGAGCTGAAACAGGTGGAGACACCTGATACTTACACTGCCCTCCACAAGTTTGGAAACACCCCTGTGAAAAAAGACAGGCAAAGTGTGGTTTTGGACGATATCAGCATAAATCTTTATGATTTTTTGGTCCAAATACATTACCTTGCCATTATCATTAAAGACCATCATGTCTGTCATGGAATGGCCTTCCCAATCACCTGACCTCAACCTAATTGAGCCACTATGGAAGGAACTGGACCGTGATGTCCGTAAGAAGTGTCCAAACAGTGTGAATCATCTTGGGGCAATCCTTCAGGAGACTTGGAATAGTATATCAAGTCAATGTTTGAATAATCTGACAGCTCGGATGCCTAGATTATGCAGAGTAATATTTTATGTAATAAAATATGTTTTCGTAGTTTGTGTTGTCCCTTATCAGTTCAAAATTATCACAAATTAAAAAGGATTCATACCAATATTGTCCAAAACCCCACTTTTTTTCACTTTTTTTCCAAACTGTTGGAGGGCAGTGTATATTACACCTTGTAAAAAGGGGCATTTTTTTTTTTTTGCTCGTTTAAAGTGTAATCAGTTCAAAAGCTTTAGGTGTCCATCATCAGGCCATTCTCAGGAGTCTAAATGTTCAACAATTAATCAGAAAAAGAAAAGGTACAAGACAACCTCAATGGAATATCTGGTCCAGTGAAAGCTTGTGGTATCACTTATGGAGATTGTGTTTCTGAAGGACAGTAAGAATGGGTGACAATACAGTTATCCAGTCTAGCTTACTGAATTTGATTAGTTCCAGTAGTGAACAACAGACACTAGGGGACTGTAAGTAAGCCTAAATGTTGAAAAAAAACTGACAAAAGCAAACAAACCTATGCTGTGTTATGCTGTGACATTTTATCTCATTCATGTTTGATGGGGACATCCCATAGGTGTAATGTTTTTTTTTTTTTACTGTACAAACTATATTTTATGTTTGGTAACACTTTATTTTAAAGGAGAAGTTCACAGAACAAACATTTACAGAAAATTTACTCACCACCTTGTCATCCAAGATGTTCATATCTTTCTTTCTTCGGTCGTAAAGAAATTATGTTTTTTGAGGAAAACATTTCAGGATTTCTCTCCATATAGTGGACTTCTATGGTGCCCGCAAGTTTGAACTTCCAAAATGCTGTTTAAATGCAGCTTCAAAGGGCTCTAAATGATCCCAGCCAAGGAAGAAGGATCTTATCTAGTGAAACGATGTTATTTTGTAAAAAAAACTTTTTAACCTCAAATACTTGTCTTGTCTAGCTTTGCATGTACTCTGTTAACGACAGTTAAGGTTTGTCAAAAATCTCATTTTCTACTTCAACTTTAAAATCATCCTACATTTCTGCAGAATGACGGAACCAGTGCTTAAAAAGTGAACATGCAAAGAAGATAAATGCCCTTTGCAAAAAAAAAAAAAAAAAAAAGGTAACTGTCCTAAACCATAATACACAGAGTACACACAGAGCTAGAGTAGATGTGCATTTGAGGTTAAAATGTATATAAATTGTAATTATTTACAATTCCTTCTTCTTTGGCTGGAATAAAGCCCTTTGAGCTGCATTTAAACTGCATTTTGCAAGTTCAAACTCGTAGGCACCATAGAAGTTGACTATATGGCTATCCTGATTTTTTTTCCTAAAAAAACATTGACCGAAGAAAGAAAGACATTAACATCTTGGATGACAAGGGGGTGAGTAAATTATCTATATTGTTCTGGATGTGATCTTCTCCTTTAAAGACCAATTCTCACCAATTATTACTTATCTTACAAACTATTGATAAGCAGCAAATTAGGAGTTTATTGAGACAAAACTCATAGTTAATAATGAGAATTAGACCTTAAAGTGTGACCAAATGCTTTTTATTAAAATCAGGATATTTAACAAGATATTTAGTCTTGTTTCAAGCAAATTGCTTACTTTAGTTTTTTTCCCTCTGTAAACAAGTACAATTATCTGCCAGTGGGGTAAGTAAAATATTCTTAAAACAAGAGTATCCTAACTGGCAGCTGTCTAAAGATATTCTTTAAAGAGAGAGGTGTATGTAAGGACATAAAGTCCTTCTCCAAGATGTACAAGATGTCTTGAGAATCTGAGGTGCTTTTGAACCTCTTGAGTGATAATTCTGTAATTATTTGCCTGTTTGCATGGTATGAGTCTGTGCATGTGTAAGTGGTTAGGAGAGAAAGTCTAGGAGTGTGCACACAGTGTGATTTATTACAGTATTTCTTCAGGAAGGCAGAACAAATCAGGGGTCAGACAGTAAGTGCATGTGAAGCGTGTGTATACTATCCATTTTTCTCTTCATGTCTCCTTGTTCATTAGGTGACCTCTTTATGTCCTGCTTTTTCCTTTGAATATTTTACTTTCGCTGTGACTGTACACAGAAGTTCTGTGAATGCAGAAATGAATGCATAAAAAATCTCAACATACACACATACAGCTCATGAAATATGGTAAATGAAAACCTTACTTGCTAGATATGCAAGTACAAACCTTATTAGTTCTTGCATATGAACGAGGCACATTTGAGCTTCAATTTTACATATTTGATGAGATCTGCATGTACACTACCAGTCAAAGTTTTTGAACAGTAAGATTTTTTTGTTTTTTAAAGAATTCTCTTCTGCTCACTAAGCCTGCATTTATACAGCAAAAACAGTAATATTGTGAAATATTTTTACTATTTAAAGCTTTCTACACTGAACACTTTTGTTTTTGCCCCCATTTTTCATGAACTGAACTCAAATACACAAAAGGCCTATTTCTCTCAAATATTGTTCACAAATCTGTCTAAATTTGTTAGTGAGCACTTCTCCTTTGCCGAGATAATCCATCCACCTCACAGGTGTGGCATATCAAGATGCTGATTAGACAGCATGATTATTGCACAGGTGTGCCTTAGGCTGGCCACAATAAAAGGCCCTCTAGACAGATTTAGACAGATTTGTGTAAAATAAGATTTGGGATTTAGACAGATTTGTGAACAATATTTGAGAGAAATAGGCCTTTTGTGTACATAGAAAAAGTATTAGATCATGAAAAATGGGGGCAAAAACAAAAGTGTTGCTTTTATAATTTTGTTCAGTGTATTTCAATATATTTTAAAATGTAATTTATTCCTGTGATCAAATTAATTTTAATCCCAGATTTTTTACTCCAGTCTTCAAGTGTCACATTATCCTTGAGAAATAATTCTAATATGCTGATTTGCTTTTAAAGAAACATTTTTTATTACTATTATCAATATGTAAAACAGTTGAGTACATTTTGTTCAGGATTCTTTGTTGAATAGAAAGATCCAAAGATTTATCTGAATCTATCTAAAATAAAAAGCTTTTGTAACATTACACACTAGCATTCAAAAGCTTGGAGTCAGCATCATTTTTTGAACTAGAAACTATAGAAATTAATATATTTAATTAGCAAGGATGCTTTAAAAGTGAGCTGATTAAAAGTGATGATAAATACTGTTTTTCTCAACTTTCTATTAATTTGAAACCTAAAAAAAATTGGTTTCTAATTTCTATACAAAGTTCTATACAAAACTTCTTATACCTTAATATAGTTGTCATATGTTTCGTAGATGTCCTATCAAAGTAACCTTTTGCTTCTATATGGACAAAAGTATTGGGACACCCAACCATTACAACAACAAGAACTTCAATGACATCGCACTCTAAATATACAGTAATATGGATTTGCTTTATGGATTTTGCTTTTTGCAGCTTTAACAGCTTCCACTGTTCTTGAAGGCCTTTCCACAAGAGGAAATCTTTGTCTATTTGGCCAGTAGAACATTTGTGATGTCAGGCACTGATGCTGAACAAGAAGACCTGGCTCCTAATCTTCATTCTAGTTCATCCCAAAGGTACTTGATGGGGCTGAGATCAGGGCTCTGTGAAGGCCAGTCAAGTTCTTCTACACCAAACTCATCCAGCCATATCTTTATGGACCTGGAATAGAAAAGGGCAATCCCGAAAGTGTTCTAACAAATTTGGAAGCATAGCGCTTTCCAAAATGTATTGGCACAGTTTGCTGAAGAATTAAAATTTACCTTTACTGGAATTAAGTAACCCAAGCTCATACCATTATACAATAACTCCTCGACCAAACTTTCCAGACACAAGTGTGAATCATCACTCCACATAACAGGTTTCCACTGCTCCAGAGTCGAGTGTGCTTTATACCACTCCATTAGATGCGTGGCACTGATGCTTGCATGCAGCTGCTCGTCCATACAAACCCATTCCATGAAGCTCATGCTGTACAATTTTTGTGCTGATAATAAAACTAGTGGAACTCTCCAGTTATGGAATCACCAGAGCTGAGTGACTTTTTACGCACAATATGCTTCAGCACATCGATTTCAGCTTTATGGCTGAGTTGCTGCAGTTCCTAAACATTTCCATTTTCAGTAATACCCCTAACTGTTGACTGGGGAATATCTAGCAGGGACAAAATGTTTAATTGCATGGTTTGCATTGTAGTTATAACCACTAATGATCATAGTACCACACATGAAATCACTGAGCTTTTAATTTTCTAAAAAAAAATGTACATGTCAATAGGTCTTATTGAAAGACCTGAATTTAATTATTAAGAGGTGTAACCCAATACTTTTGGCCATATACAGTATATTATTTTATTCAAAGATTTGCTTGAAAATGGTGTTTGTGCTCTTTTTGTCTTGCAAATGCCACTTGATTTGATGTATTTTGAAATAAATGGCATTTTAAGTCAAGCTTAAGTGATCAAATACTTTTTTGGGCCTCTGAAAGTAAATACACACGTACCAAGAATGTTTGGTTAAGAATTAGTCTTTCCAAAATCTAGTACAAAGATTTTCAGACAGGCAGCACAACATTAATGTAGACCAAACTGTGGACTAGCTATAATTGCTTTGATACAGAATGCACTCAAAGACCACATTCTGCAATAAATGAATAAATAACTCAAGCTCAAATGCTAACTAAACTGTGCCCCATTTTGCTCACATTTACACATCATTTTCAAAACTGTTTGAAAACTATTGCCAAAAGTATAATAAAGTAAACTCAGTTAGGGGAAGCATGATTTGGACAGTCTTTCCTAATTCTAGATTATTATTTTATTTTTTATAAATTATGCATTATACATAACTCACAACAATTGGAGAATGTTTCCTACAAATGTGTCGAATATTAGCAGTAAAAAAAATAAATAAATAAAAAACAGATTTACAGCTCAACAGTCTTCAAACATTGGATTTACAAGAACAAGAGTCTTCAAGCATTGGACAGTAACATTGATCTTACAAACTTAAAGGCATTAAACACAAAAGTGACAGAGAATGTGATTTATGCACCTGATCATTTCCATAGCCAGCCGGATTGTTTTAAATAGAACATTTTGACACTCCACCGCCTCAAGATTTGAATGAGATGAACTGTATTATTTAAAGGTGCAGTGTGTAATTTTCCTGACACAAGCAGCATTTATGTCTCTTCCCAAACTCACGTCATTGGCACTAATTTTAAAACATAATACAAAGAACATTAGAGTCTTCTGCATAGAATAATAACACTGCCACTAAGCACGACATCCACATGGGCAAAAAAAAAAAAAAAAAAAAAATTAACAGTAGGCCTATTACAATAATTGCTGTCAAACTTGTATTGAGCCCAGAATATTCCTTTAATTCAGTATTAAAATAGTTTTGAATAGGCTAGTTATGCTTTTTTGGTCTCTTACACAGACAAGTGAGACGTTTCAGAACAATTTTTGAGAAAGCTGGAGACAACATACTACAGGCAAAACCATTTTTCTTTCCCCATACACTGGTCAATTTTTAGATTTTTGACTATTTTCTTAACATACCTACCTCACTAGTGGAAGGAAAACATCCAAAATACACATACATGCTTATTTTATTGCACTTTTATGTTTTTGTGTCTGTAAATTTCTATTATATACATACAGTTCAAAAGTTAACATACACCTTGCAGAATCTGCAAAATGTTAATTATTTTACCAAATATCAGAGACCATACAAAATACATGTTATTCGTGACTCAAATTAGGTCCGAGGACTGATTTGTTACCATAGATCTGAAGGATGCATACTTCCATATCTCCATCCTTCCCGAACACAGGAAGTTCCTGAGGTTTGCTTTCAGGGGCGAAGCTTACCAGTATCGGGTTCTTCCGTTCGGTCTCTCACTCTCACCCCGCACTTTCACCAAGTGTGTGGATGCGGCTCTGGCTCCTCTGCGACTCCAGGGCATCCGCATACTCAATTACATAGACGACCGGCTCATCCCAGCCCAGTCACAACAGGAGGCGGTTCGGCATCGAGATGTCGTTCTTGCCCACATGAAAGAGCTGGGGTTAAGACTAAACGCCAAAAAGAGTGTGCTTTCTCCATTACAGAGGACCACTTATCTGGGCGTGGTGTGGGATTCGACGACGATGCAGGCACGTCTGTCTCCTGCTCGTATCGAGTCGATCCTCACTACAGTCAGGGCAGTGAGAAAAGGCCAGTCACTCACTGTGAAACAGTTTCAGAGACTGTTAGGTCTGATGGCAGCTGCGTCCAACGGGATGACTTTTGGCCTGCTGTACATGAGACCTCTACAGTGGTGGCTCAGAACCAAGGGGTTTTCCCCGAGGGGAAATCCACTTCGCATGATCAAGGTCACGTGGCAATGCTTACGTGCCTTAGACATGTGGAAGTACCTTCGGTTTCTGTCTCAAGGCCCGGTGTTGGGGGCTCCTTTTCGTCGTGTAACGCTAACGACGGATGCCTCACTCACGGGTTGGGGGGCGGTCATGAGTGGCCGCTCTGCCCAGGGTCTGTGGGAAAGCGATCATCTCATGTGGCACATCAATTGCCTGGAGATGTTGGCGGTGTTTCGTGGCCTGAAACATTTCCTCTCAGTCCTCAGGGGACACCATGTGCTTGTTCGCACAGACAACACAGCGGTAGTCGCCTATATCAACCGGCAGGGGGGTCTTCAGTCGCGCCCCCTTTACAAGCTGGCGCGTCGGATCCTCCTCTGGGCCCAGGGGAAACTCCTCTCCCTGAGAGCGATGTTTATACCTGGGCACCTCAATCAGGGAGCAGACATCCTGTCGAGACAGGGGCTGAGGCCCGGGGAGTGGAGACTCCACCCACAATCGGTGGAGCTCCTATGGAAGGAGTTCGGCCAGGCGCTCTGGTTCTCCCTCACGCATCCAGCTCCATTGGGGTTGGATACCATGGTACAGACATGGCCGAGGCGGCTGCGTCTGTATGCCTTTCCCCCGATTGCCCTGCTCCCGGGAGTTCTGGAGAGAGTGCGCCAGGACGGGGTCAGTCTTCTCCTAGTAGCCCCGTTTTGGCCGGCCCAAGTATGGTTCTCGGGCCTGGTGGCCCTTCTGGACGGCTCTCCATTCAAGATTCCACTCGCAGGCGGGAGGTACCATCTTGCACCCCCGCCCAGAGTTGTGGAAACTGTGGGCGTGGCCTCTGAGGGGGCACACCTCATAGCTTCGGGTCTCTCAACCGAGGTTGTTGAGACCATACTCCAATCCAGAGCTCCCGCCACTAGGAAGCTGTATGCCCTGAAGTGGAAGCTCTTCACTTCATGGTGTGGACAACAGCTGCAGAACCCTGTTAACTGCCCGATTGGTACAGTTCTTGAGTTCCTGCAGGACCGGTTCTCCGCGGGGTTAGCTCCCTCCACCCTGAAGGTGTACGTGGCAGCCCTGGGTGCCTACCACGCCTTTCTGGGTGGCCAATCTATTGGGAGACATCCTCTGGTGGTTCGCTTCCTACGTGGCGCACTGAGGCTGAGGCCTGTGCACCGCACTAAGGTGCCTTCTTGGGACTCGGCGGTGGTTCTGGAGGGTCTCTGCGGAGCACCCTTCAAACCCCTCGAGGAGGTTCCAGTCAAGTTCCTAACCCTTAAGACTGTGTTCCTCCTCGCAGTCTCCTCCCTCAAGCGGGTGGGAGATCTGCAAGCTCTCGCGGTGTCCTGCCTGGAGTTCGCTCCAGGCATGGTCAAGGCGTTCATTTACCCCAAGCCTGGGTATGTCCCTAAAGTCCCCACCGCGACGCCAGGTCCCGTGGTGCTGCGGGCCTTTTGTCCTCCCCCCTTCCAGGAAGCGGGTCAGGAGCGGCTGAATCTGCTGTGTCCAGTTCAAGCATTGGACACATATGTCCACAGAGCTGCCCTGTGGCGTAAGTCAGATCAGCTCCTTGTGTGCTTCGGTGGGCCGAGGAAGGGTTCCCCGGCTACCAAGCAGACCATAAGCAGGTGGGTGGTCGAGGCCATCTCACTTGCTTATGAGTCCTCGGGCCTCCCATCCCCTTTGGGGGTCCGAGCACATTCGACCCAGGGTATGGCGGCCTCTAAAGCCCTTTCCTTGGGCTTGGCTATCGGCGACATTTGTGATGCGGCGGGCTGGTCCTCTCCGCATACATTTGTACGCTTTTATAACCTGGACCTTCCTTCGACTCCAGGTTCGCGAGTACTCTCCTCCTGATGTGCACACCACAAGCAGGGGGACTTACTCGTATGGTGCAGTGGGTATTCTCGTTCCCATAGCGTTTCGACGCAGCTCGAAGTGAACTGAAGGGGAACGTCTTAGGTTTCGTATGTAACCCTGGTTCCCCGAAGGGAACGAGACGCTGCGTCTACGTGCCATACTCCTTGCGCCCCCTGCACGCGCTCGCTTCATCGCAAGCTGAATGAGCGTGTTGCCGGCGCATTTTATGCTTCCTGGTCGCCTACATCATCCCGCTCATGACGTGGCACTGCGTTTGGGCTGATTCTACACACACTTCAGTACGGTGTCCCGCCGGGGGCGTTCCCATAGCGTTTCGACGCAGAGTCTCATTCCCTTCGAGGAAAAAAGGGTTACATACATAATTTAAGACGTTTTTTTCCTAGCTGTTGACAAAGTTTTCTGATAGTAATTAAGAAAAAGGTCCAAAATCCCCTCTGTAAAAACAACTGACTGATATCTCAACAAACCATTGAACCATGTGAACCTGGCTTTACCTAATGTTCAGATTACTATTCTGGAAATGTATACAAATTAGTATTATTAAATAATGCCTCATTTGCAACTTGTAATTAACTTGTAATTGTAAAACTGTAATACAAAACAATAGTCTTATAGTATGTATACCAGAGAAGTACGGCACTTTTTCACCTCCTATTCACCTTAAAGAGTGCAACAAAGGTCATGTACATCCGCCAGCTAGTTAGTATGAATTTCTGGGGCCATCCTTTTGGGAAATATCCTTTTAACACATTACCTCATGCTTAGTGCAACTTGAAGATCAACATCTGCAACAAAATATTTGCATTTGAAAGATTAAGTCATCTGCAATGAACCCGCTACACAAACATTTCATTCCTGACCATGTTTTTCCTTCAGTAAAGAGCTCAGGAAATAATCCCAGCCTTCCCAGCTAATATTGGTTTCACATTTTTATCATCACCTCATTGACCAGCTCCTACAGGAGCAGAATGGGGCTGTGCTGAAGTCTTAGTGGCTTTATAGCTGATGAAAACTGGCCCTTTATCCAAACACACCAAACCCGCAAAGCATATGAAAATCTAGTATCGAAAAATATCACCCAGGTCAACTAGCAGCCAATAAACACTATGAAACATGGAGCAAAACATTGTGTTTAAAAGTCATATAATTTTATTGAACTTCTTATTCCTAGTAGTTTTGTTTTTTATCTAGATTATGTTTATAAAGAACTATTTGTTCATCTAATCACAGACAATATTGAGAGCCTGAATGACGGCTTCCTGTCATCACCTAGTGGAAACACTTTCAAACCTCACAGAAACCTCAAAGTTCCCACACCCACTTATAAACCTACTCTACAGAGACTCCTGGGTAATAGATCTGTTATGAGAGCGTCATGTCTGTTTTCATGGCCGAGATTAAGACCCATTTCTGTCATGTTAGCAGCATCTAACAGGAAAGATCAGGACATCGCTCAGCTCAAAGAGAAGAATGTTTGGGGAGCTCTTTTATGTTCTTTTTATGTTTTTAACAATGGAGAGAAACTTAATAGAGTAAGTTTACACCGCCAGACTCTTTCAAGCAATCTCCCCCATGTTAGAGACGCATGTAATAATACACCTCCGGGTTCGGACGCAAAATACAACTTTGTATTGTAAACATTAGTCATGCCTTTAGTTTGATGGTTTACATGTAAGCTAGTTTTGATGGAAACCAAAATGCTGTAGAAGCAAAAATATGTCATTTTACTTGATAGATTGAACTTTTTAACTTTTATTTTTAAATCCATCATATAATAAAAGCCTTTCTGAAATAAACATATTATTACAAATACAACCATTTTTTTTTATTTGTTACCGTATATTTAAACACTCCTACAACGGAACATTAACATTTCATTATTATAAAAGGTTACACAGCTTTAATTTTATATATTTATGTATTTTCACAGTACGCTTGCTAAATATCGCCCCCTTTCACAAGTAAGTGGTATTGCATGACCCCACATTCCATCTTAAAACCTATGGGATTATATTTGATAAGCAAATTTGTAAGGACTTTAAATTATTGACATGATCACAGCTTTGCTTTGCAGTATCTTGATTATTCATTCATTACATACATTATTGTAAAAATATACTATAAATTAAAGTTTTAGAGCACGTGACATTGTAATGAAGACTTTTGTTTTTAAGAAGCATTTAGGATTTTTTATGACCGTTTGATAAAAACCAAATTTAAGATACAACTTCTTATCGGCCACAGGCCAACCTACTGACCAACCTAATATGTTCTTCTCATTTTAAAGAAAGCATTACAGGTTTGAATCTACATGGGGGTCAGTAAATTGTCTTTTTTGCTCAAGGAACTGTCATTTGTAAGGAATTAGCGCCATCTAATGTAAGGCTTTATAGACTTAATAATAAATATAAACTACAACAAATATAAATTAGGTAAATCACAACAATATATATATATATATATATATATATATATATATTGATTTAAAGCAAAAAAAAAAAAAAGTAGGCTACTTGAAAATTGCATTACACAGAGGAAGGTGCCCTTATTTCTCACCATATCATGCATTAGTTTAGCTAGTTTCTCTTGCCTTTTCCTTGTCTTCCAGGCCTGAAATGTTTCTAGTGTTTCTAATATTTCTAAATCGAGTGATGTTTGCTACAATGATAATAGCTGATCACTACAAGAGTTAGGAAAATTGTTATTTAAAGGTTCTGTGAAATATAGTTCTCTATTTGCTTTCTTCTCACCTCAGTCTCTATCAAATCCTCCAGTGAGATCCTCCTCATTCATTTCTTCTTTCTTCCGAAACCCATAGGAAGAGTGTTGTCACCCCCATCAGGACCAACACAAACTATTGAAAACATCCTGAAAACACTGAAAAGAACACACACTACACACCTAGCACACCTTAAAATAAATGAAGATTGTTTACTTATTTATTTTATGAGAGAAAATTCTAAAATAAGCGAGCAGACAAATGGTAATAATGATTGAAATTCAGCTATAAATCTCAAATCTCAAAATAAATCACTAATAAATAAATTTTGCCAGAACCTACAATGTGTGTCTTTGCTTTTTTTTCAGGCTCTCCTTGCTTGTTTTTCAGCAACCTTGTGTTGCTTTCCATCATTGGTGTCCGTAATTACAAAATCAAGAACAAAAATCTGAATTAATTACATATGTGCAGATGTGTGGTTTTTTCTATATTACTGGATATTTAGCAAGCTGGAAAAAAAGACAAGAAAAATTAAAGCAGTTAGGGCTCCAACAAATTATTATTCTGATAATCAGTTAATCTAATGATTATTAGAAGGATTAATTAATTATTACACTAATTAATCAGTAGGCTTTGACTGATTATTCAGCTTTTGCATTTAGCTAAAACGTTGTTCTTAAAAAATATATATAAAATAAGGTAATCACTTCAGCTTTTGAAAATGTAATAATAATTGTAATGTAATTACAAAAACAGTGTAATTACAAATATTATTATTTTCTACAATACAAATAAATACAGCATTTTTGGCACAGAAAATGTGAAGAGGACAGATATCCTCATTTTCCATTTAATAATCTATAATAAACCTGTCAAACCGCGTTATTGCAGGCTCTTACATTAGGTCATATGACATCAAACAACTAGTTGACAACAAAAATATTTGTCGACTAATCGTTTCAGCCATAAAACAGTTGTGCATTTCAAAAGGAATTAAAGTGAACTAAAGATATGATTCAGTACAAGTATGATTCATTCACTTAAAAGAATCATTCAACACACCACCACTAACCACTAACAGAGTCGTTCCGAATAGTGATTTTGGCCTTAACAGACACCACAATATACATAAACATAAACAGGAATATATATATAACTGTAACTGAGGAAGATAATGTAAATAGAAAAGCATAGTACATGTAACATAGAGCTCATGCTACTCTAATGGACTTATTGATGACATCAAGTGTTGTTTACGTTTAAATGAATCTCCACATTCTATATCAGTAGAGCAGCTTGAGTTGATATTTGAACATCAACACAACTCTTCCTGAAGCTTTGATTTCTGATCACACTTACTACAAATCTGCACAGCTCTACAATTTGGTGAGTTTCACTTTGAGTTTGTGAAGTTGTTGATTCATTAGCATGGAGAAGCATCGCTCGAGAAGAACCAGGGCTCTTCCCACACACCTGAGGGAATATGTAGTGGAGGGCATCTCTTCCATTCGAGACCCATGTGAGCTTTCACAGCTGGTGGCTGTCATCAGGTTGGACCACTCTTACAGCTATGGTCTGGAAGAGCGCTACCTAAAGAACACTGCCATCCTTCCTGAAGTCCGTCCAGCGGCCACAGTCTCTTCAGTGGCACTTTTGTGTCAGCAGGAAGACTCTGTCTCCATTCACGGCTGCAACATCCAGGGCTACCAGGACATTTACCACTCTGTGGCTGAGCCCGTGATGAAGATAAGCTGCAGTCGACCTCGTCCCTACAGCCTTGAGCTGGGACTGGAGATCAAGCAGCGTCTGTGGGAGACACTCAACCGCCCCTCACTGGTGGAGACAGAGCAGCCTGATGGGCGCATCCTGATCACTGAAAGCTTCTCCAGCAACAACAGAAGCTTCGCTCCTCGAATTCATGTGGACATCAGTGAGGAGCCCCTGCCTGAGGAGCCCAGAAGAAAGAAGCCCAGACACTGAGTCATCAGAGTGTCACATGGAGGCCGAAGTATGTAAATACTGTATATAGTTACAGAGTAAGTTTATAATTTGTAGTGTAAGTTTTACTTGAGTAGAGTACATTTTTAGCACATTGCTGTGACGTTGTTTGGATGTTTTTGGTGATTGTTGATTTACTGATATGCGGTTCCTGGGTTGTTCTGGTTTTTTAGCACTTTGCTGTGTGGTTGTCAGGATGTTTTAAGTGGTATGCTATGCGTTGACATGGTTTTGCCAAGGTTTTCTGTGCAGTGGCTGGACTCTTCTGACTGTTTTTCGTGTATTGCTGCGTGGTTGTTAGTTGTGAGTTGTCGGTTGCTTTGTGGTTGGTTTTAAGCAGTTGGGTTAGGGTAGGTTAGGGTCCCTCACATGGTTTGCAGCTTGACGTGCTGTGAGGGCTTGTGTGCATCAGTGATGCTGAGAGCTACGCCACTGGTAGTTCACAACTACTGGTAGGGTCACCCATAGTGGACAGGTCTCAGCTGAGATGCCAGACGAAGACAAACCACCTGATTCTGGACAGCAGCAGATTGGCCTGATGTTCTTGGCATTTCTTGTTTGAATAACGATTATGAAATCTGTAAAGTTTTGATTTCAATTAATGGAAATATTTATTAACACTTAATTGCTTTTTTTTAGAGTCCAAGTTAATCAGATTTTGAAAGTGCTAAAATCTATATATGTGACCCTGGACCGCTATACACATATATATACATACATAGGGCTCCAGACTGCGAACAAAAATAATAATTTACATGTTATGACTTTGCATGTAATGCATTTTTTCCTGATTGTTTTGCGATGACATATTTTATGTTGACGTATGCGTATCAAAGTTTTAGTGGAAAAAAAGACTTACAGTCACAAAGACGAACAGTTCTCCTCTTTGCCGTACAGCAGCGCTAACAGCACACCTACTAAACACAGCTCCAGTTGTTCAGCATGAGAGAGATGCTGCAGTGTCAATTTTGTGGATTCGTGCACAACTTTACAACAGGTAAAGCTGTCAGGTGTGTGGATATAGCAATATCGTTAAAAGTTCTAATTTATAATCGATACTATGGCTTTTTGTTATCAATATGTTAGTCTATGCTGTGTTCAGTTAATGCGTGAACTTCATATTATTTGTAGCGCGCTTGCCGCGCAGTAATCGCAAAAAGCTTTGTGATTTGTTACCCTTTAAGTATCAGCTTTAAAATTCTGCCAAATTCATAACAAAATTTGAACAATAAATACGGTTTTGGCTCTCCTTAAAGCTGCATGAACGATCGCTTTAGTTTAGCTGCTCAGTTATAAAGCGGCAAGTGAACCCATTACATTTTTGTCTTTACTACTATAGTACGAAATGAACACGAATTAACATCAACACGTTGGTTACTTTATAAGACAGACTACAGGTACAACTTACTGAAATGTCTCATGTAATCGCTCACTCTGTGTTTCAAGCAGAAACTGTAAAGCTTGTAAACATTGCCACGTAACTACGTTTACCTCAGAATAACACTATCTGTGTGAAAGACATGACAGCATTTATAATATGTATTGAGAAGGAACCCAAACTACACTCAGTGGCAAGTGATGCTTATGGTCCATGATATTGGCATATATTCTGTGTAATAAACAGTGCTGTGTAACCGTATTGTTTTCAAGTTGGAAAAAACGTTTCATTCCCACTTTAAGTGAACCAGAGTTCCCAGGTCATCTACAAGATGGATTAAAATGCTGATAATGTCCAGAAAAGATGAGACATAAGCATGACAGTATACTGAAATGTTAAAGTGTTACAAAATAAATAAATAAAACATTTATTCTGTGGCACCTAAAAAAATCATTTGGCGCCAAAGTTTGATTCCTATAGGACTCAATGGCTCGTTTTTTTGTCTGGAGCCCAGTATATAGGTGCAAAGACTGTGTTGCTCTTTCTGGATCAGCAGCCGCAAGGATGCAGATTTTAATGTCTTAAACACCAGTTTCACATCGTAAGTGTCAGTGGAGTGTGAGCAGCGCGATGTGAAACAGACGTAATAGACACCGCTGAATCGTTGTTATTCAGGAATAAGAATGCGTAGGTGTTTGAACAGAGATCGCAATCTTTTATCGGATCTTGCAGGATCTCATACCACAAGATCTCGTCACATCCCTAGGTATTAATGATTGAAAATCACTCTATTAATCTCAAATCTCAAAATAAGTCACTTAAATAAATCTTGCCAGAACCTACAATTAGTGTCTTTGTGTGTCAACCTTGAGTTTCTTTCTATCCTTGGTGTCTGTAATTACAAAATCAAGACACAATAACAAAAAAACTGAATTAATTACATATGAGCACATGTGTTGTTTTGCTGTATTAGTGGATATTTAGCAAACTGGGGAAAAAAGCCATTAAAGCAGTTAGAGCTCCAACAAACGATTATTTTGATAATCAGTTAATGTAACGATTATTAGAAGGATTCATTGACTAATCGCTGATTATTTCACTAATTAATCAGTAGTCTTTGATTGATTATTCAGCTTTTGCAGAAGATGATCTAACAAATATATAAAATAAGGTAAAATAAGGTCACTTCAGCTTTTGAAAATAAAATTATGTAATTACAATTATTATTATTATTATTTTTACAATACAAATAAATGCAGTATTTTTGGCACAGATGAGGAAAGACATTCTCATTTTCTATTCAATAATCTATATGAAAATGTATGACACATTATTCTGCCTAACATCAGCTTTTGTAAGTCATATGGTTTTATTTTTTTACAACATAAACTTTATTAAAATACATTATAGCCTTACAATAATAAGAACAGAGTTAGAACAAGCTTTAATCTATGTAAACCAAACTCAATTTAATGTAATAATATGTTTTGAGTTTTCTGCATTCACTAATGAAAATATTATTATTAGCTAGCTCCACACTGGAGAACTGCTTTATAACAAAAAATCAAGTTCTAATTCTAACAGAAAGTGATAATGATTTAATACAGTAAAGCTGTTTGATGTAAGACAACTGAATAAAACTGAACTTTTGAAATACAACTTCCTATGGGCCACGGGAACCCTGATAACCAACTTACTAATATGTTCTTCTCATTTTAAAGAAAGCCATACAGGTTTGGATAAACACGGTGGATTGTCTCTTTGGCTAAACAAATTACCACAGTAATTTGTAAGTCAATGGCGCCATCTATTGTAAGGCTGTAGACTGTCTGTCTGTCTGTCTGTCTATATATATATATATATATATATATATATATTATTTTGCAGATAAGCAAACATAAAATTGTAAACAAACATAAAACAAGACATTTTCCATCGCAGGATACATTACATTACAGAGAGGAAAGTCTTGCACTGCTTTAGCTAGTTTCTCTTGCCCTTTTCTTTTCTTTCAGGTCTAAAATGTTTCATGTGTTCCTAATATTTCCAATTCAAGTGATGTTTGCTACAATGATAATAGCTGATCACTACAACAGTTAGGAAAAGTGCTATTTGAAAGGTTCTGTGAAATATAGTTGTCTCTATTCTCTTTCTCCTCACCTCAGTCTCTATCAAATCCTCCGGTGAGGTCCTCATTCATTTCTTCTTTCCTCAGAAGCCCACAGGAAGAGAGTTGTCACCTCCATCAGGACCAACACAAACTATTGAAAACATGAAAACAACATGAAAACACTGAAAAACACACTACGCACACCTTAAAGATTATTTACTGATTTATTTTATGAGTGGAAATTCTAAAATAAGTGAGCAGTCAAATGGTATTAATGATTGAAAATCACTCTATAAATCTCAAATCTCAAAATAAGTCACTCAAATAAATCTTGCCAAAACCTACAATGTGTGTCTTTGCCTTTTTTCAGGCTCTCCATGTTTGTTTTTCAACAACCTTGAGTTTCTTTCCATCCTTGGTGTCTGTAATTACAAAATCAAGACACAATTACAAAAAACTGAATTAATTACATATGAGCAGATGTGTTGCTTTTGGAATATTACTGGATATATTTAGCAAGCTGGAAAAAAGACAGGAGGCAAAAAAGCCATTAAAGCAGTTAGGACTCCAACAAACGATTATTTTGATAAACAGGTAATCTAATGATTATTAGAAGGATTAATTGACTAATCGTTGATTATTACACTAATGAATCAGTAGGCTTTGACTGATTATTCAGCTTCTGCATTTAGCTAAAAGTTGTTCTAACAAATATATAAAATAAGGTTGTCACAGCTTTTGAAAAAATTTGATCTTGAGTATTTTTGGCACAGAAAATGTGATGAGGACATGATCAAGCTTTAATCGATGTAAAACCAAACGTAATATATATATATGTATATATATATATATATATATATATATATATATATATATAAACGTTATCATTAGCTAACTCCACACTGGAGAGCTGCTTTATAACAAAAAAATCAAGTTCTAAGCGTCGGCTAAACGTAAATGTAATTCTGACTGAAAACGACAATGGAACTGTTTTTCTTGTTTACTATTGTAAAGCTGCTTGATTTAATACAATGTTATATAAAGCACCAAATAAACGTGTGACTAAAGTACCTGAAAACATCCACATCTCTATTAGATGGTTTCTTAACTGTTGTTTTCTCACCGCTGTCATTCTGTTATTATTGTGTTTTGTTATTGAGAGGAAAGCATGCAGCATATATTTATACACTCATCTAAAATCCTCTCAGCAAGTTCGGCTGCGTTTACGTTTACACAGTGGAGCACCTTATCTTCCTCTATTGGATTTAATCCAAGAGGGCTTAATTACAGTCTTGCGCTACAGCGCCACACCGGTCAAACCGCGTTATTGCAGCTAGTTGTTTGATCTCCTATGACCTGTTGTAAGAGCTTAAAAAGTAAGAGCAAAATGTTTGTTGACTAATCGTTTCAGCCCGTAAAACAGTTGTGCACTTCAAAAGGAATTAAAGTGAACTAAAGATATGATTCAGTACAAGTATGATTCATCCACAGATTCATTCAACACACAGATTCACTCATGAACCACTAACAGAGCAGTTCCGAATAGTGATTTTGGCCTTAAGAGACACATAAACAGGAATATATGTAACTGAGGATGATAATGTAAATAGAGAAGCACATGTAACATAGAGCTCATGCTACTCTAATGGACTTATTGATGACATCAAGTGTTGTTTACGTTTAAATGAATCTCTACATTCTATATCAGTAGAGCAGCTTGAGTTGATATTTGAACATCAACACAACTCTTTCTGAAGCTTTGATTTCTGATCACACTTACTACAAACTCTGCACAGCTCTACAATTTGGTGAGTTTCACTTGATTTGTTGGGTTTGTGAAGTTTTTGTTGATTCATTAGCATGGAGAAGCGACGCCCCAGAAGAACCAGGGCTCTTCCCACACACCTGAGGGAATATGTAGTGGAGGGCATCTCTTCCATCCGAGACCCATGTGAGCTTTCACAGCTGGCGGCTGTCATCAGGTTGGACCACTCTTACAGCTATGGTCTGGAAGAGCGCTACCTAAAGAACACTGCCATCCTTCCTGAAGTCCGTCCAGCGGCCACAGTCTCTTCAGTGGCACCTTTGTTGCAGCAGGAAGACTCTGTCTCCATTCACGGCTGCAGCATCCAGGGCTACCAGGACATTTACCACTCTGTGGCTGAGCCCGTGATGAAGATAAGCTGCAGTCGACCTCGTCCCTACAGCCTTGAGCTGGGACTGGAGATCAAGCAGCGTCTGTGGGAGACACTCAACCGCCCCTCACTGGTGGAGACAGAGCAGCCTGATGGGCGCATCCTGATCACTGAAAGCTTCTCCAACAACAACAGAAGCTTCGCTCCTCGAATTCATGTGGACATCAGTGAGGAGCCCCTGCCTGAGGAGCCCAGAAGAAAGAAGCCCAGACACTGAGTCATCACAGTGTCACATGGAGGCCGAAGTATGTAAATACTGTATATAGTTACAGAGTAAGTTTATAATTTGTAGTGTAAGTTTTACTTGAGTAGAGTACATTTTTAGCACATTGCTGTGACGTTGTTTGGATGTTTTTGGTGATTGTTGATTTATTGAAATGCGGTCCCTGGGTTGTTCTGGTTTTTTAGCACTTTGCTGTGTGGTTGTCAGGATGTTTTAAGTGGTTTGCTATGCGTTGACATGGTTTTGCAAAGGTTTTCTGTGCAGTGGGTGGACTCTTCTGACTGTTTTTCGTGTATTGCTGCGTGGTTGTTAGTTATGCATTATGCGTGGTTGTTAGTTGTGAGTTGTCGGTTGCTTTGTGGTTGGTTTTAAACAGTTGGGTTAGGGTAGGTTAGGGTCCCTCACATGGTTTGCAGCTTGACATGCTGTGAGGGCTTGTGTGCATCAGTGATGCTGAGAGCTACGCCACTGGTAGTTCACAACTACTGGTAGGGTCACCCATAGTGGACAGGTCTCAGCTGAGATGCCAGACGAAGACAAACCACCTGATTCTGGACAGCAGCAGATTGGCCTGATGTTCTTGGCAGAAGATCACAGTCTTGTGTATATGGGTAAGCTGGACAGACATACAGTATATACGTAATAGAATAACGATTATGAAATCTGTAATGTTTTGATTTCAATTAATGGAAATATTTATTAACACTTAATTGCTTTTTTACAGTTGATCCATGTTAATCAGATGTTGAAAGTGCTGAAATTTATATATGTGAGCCTGCACCACAAAACCAGTCTTAAGTAGCAGGGGTATATTTGTAGCAATAGCTAACAATATATTATATGGGTCAAAAATGCTAAAAATCATTACGATATCAAGTAAAAATAATGTTTTGTAAATTTCCTATTGTAAATATATCAAAACTTAATTTTTGATTAGTAATATTCATTGAACTTTATTTGGACAACTTTAAAGACGATTTTCAGCAGATTCCAGATTCTCAAGGACTTGTATCTTAAGTATTGTCCTATCCTAACAAACCATGCATTAATGGAAAGCTTATTTATTCAGCTTTCAGATTATGTATAAATCTCAATTTCAGAAAATTGACACTTATGACTGGTTTTGTGGTCCAGGGTCACATATAATGTTTTTTGTATTTATTTATTTATTTACAAATCCCCTATATATATATATATATATATATATATAATCTGTGTGTGTGTGTGTGTGTACACACTACCAGTCAAAACAAGATTTTTAATGTTTTTAAAAAAGTCACTTTTGCTCACCAAACCTGCATTTATTTGATTCAAAGTACAGCAAAATGTGTGAAATTTTAAATATTTACACTATTTAAATAGCTGTTTTCTATTGTAATACAGTATATTTTAAAATGTAATTTATTCCTATGATTTTAAAGCTGATTTTTCTGCTCAAACAATATTTATTATTATTATTATGTTGAAAACATAATAAGCTGTAGAATTTTTAAGGTTTCTTTGATAAATATGGAACTTCAGTAGAGCAGCATTTTTTAAATTGAAATCTTTTGTAACATTATAAATTTATCACCAATTTTAAGCATCCATGCTAAATAAAAGTATTAATTCATGTAATTTCTTTCCCACTAATAAATAAATAAATACAGTAAAATTATACTGACTCCTAGCTTTTGAATGGTATAATGTTACAAAATGTTTTATTTTTATTTATTTTTTTACTTATTTCAGATCAAAGAATTCTGAAAAAAATGCACTCAACTGTTTTGAATATTGTCTTAGTGTCTTGGTGAACAGAAGAGGCTTCTTTAAAAAAACATTCAAAATCTTAATGTTCATAAACTTTTGACTGGTAGTATATATATATTATAAACAGAAAAAAACAACAACTTTACAACACTAGATGCTTCACAAACACAAAACACTTCTATTATTGCTGTCTGTCTTGTTTATTTTGGATAACAGGAATACCATCACAGATGATATTGATACAGGTTTGATAATACATTACCATTAAGGTGTCAATATTTATTATTTGTACAAAATATTATTTCTGAGTAAAGATAGACATTCAGATCATACAGCTTGTGTATGTGCTCCCTTTCAGTTTCTTTAATAATTTAAAATGGGGTTTCACATTCACAGATCAGATCTGGTATCTGATGACGTGTTAGATGCGTTAAACTTCCAGGGCAAGAAGTGCAGCATTTAACACACTCAGCTGATTCACTGGGCTCTGCTTAGAAGTCCGGCCTGTCCTTCTTAAGTTTAGAGTAGTCCATATTGACCGTGAAGAGCTGTGGGAAATGTGTAATGGGAAATGTGTTAAATTATAATATTACACATTATTAAATTACAAATGGGTCTTTTTAAAGGTTATTATTAGGCTAAACAGACTAATATTAGCAAAACAGAATACAAAGAATGACAGAGAAAAGGCCAAAAAGTCTACATAAACGTTTACCTTGTACTGATCATTTGGCCCCAGCTTGTTCCAAGGCTCTGGGTTGTTCTTGCGATCCCATCTGTCGACAGATTTCAGTCATATATTCTGAGTTATATTGGAGCCATACAATTTTTGCCAGTTTGATGAGGTACTTAACGAAAAGGTTACTCACGAGCAGTCAGGGTTCTTTAGTGCGAGACGGCCCAGGTAAAGCATAGACATGGTCGCTCCACCACCGATGAAGATGAAGAGAGGTATCAACTACAAAGAGAGAAATAATTATAAATAAATGGCTTAACAATTATAAAAAAAGACTATAATATATTTGAGGTTTCAACCTGTTATCATACTTGTTTATTCAATGTAATAGTATTCAATAACAAAATATAATCATGTTTACAAATATCAGCATTCAGTTCTCTTTCTAAAAAAGCTTTTAATGTTAAATTAAACTGTAAATCACATACATTTCATCATTTTGATGTGTGTGTGGTGTTTAAATACGACAAGAATCACTTTATCAAACCGAAATGGTATGTTTCATACAATGACCCCTTTAATGCTGTCTATGTAGGTAGCTTACTAGGATTTGAGACACCGCCATGCTTCTGTGAAGGAATTAAAACAACGGTTTTGATATGGATCGATCATTTACAAGCGGAAAGCTAATTTCTTTAATATGTACGTTAGCCTGCCTTACAAATCCTTTACTGCACTTTCTTATGTTACTGTACAACAAAATATGTATGAAATATGTTTTTTCCATTTCCGTAAATGTACGAATTCCTCCGCATAACCTACTATGCATATATACTAGCCTATTTTAGGCTTAAATCTTGAAAGTCTCGATAGAGAGCTGTTATGCTAAATGACTTAAAAGAGGCACAATTGATTTCACCTCAATGTCCTTGACAGCTGCTGAACACTACACTGCAACACAGCCATTTATGACACATACCGCGACCTACAGCCGGTATACGTGCTCAGTCACTGTTTCTATATGGGGAATTCACGTACACAATGTACAGACTGAAAAAAAACATTTGAGCAACGCTAGCATCCTCACCATATCACAGAATGACTAGAAATGTGAATTAAATAACATGAAATCCGTTTACTTCCCAATGCGGCCATTCAATTTATTATTTACCTTTTTAATCAAACATGTTTATTTTAAATGTAACCATAGAGCAGCCGACAAGGATGTATTTATGACACAGGCAACGCCTTAAACGATCATGATTAGATTCTGATAAGATTCGGCATAATTTGAGAATTAATGAATCATCATTAATAACAGACAAGAGCATCAGCAGTAAAGATCTGAAATACTTACAGCCGGGTGGCTTTTCACTTGTTTCAGTACGGTACTCAGCATGTCAAATTTCCAAAATATATCTATAAAGGAGGATTAATAAGCGATCTGATGTTGGTCGTAGGCTCTGCTGTGTGTTTCTGGAGCGGAGTGTGAAGGGATGCCTGACACAAACCCGCTGCGGGAGGACTAGCTGTTCGCTTACTACGGCAGAGGGCGCCCGAGACTCATTCAAATGTCGTGCTGGAAATATTCGTCCTTGTAAAGATCGAATACTGTCCTGGCCAAACTAAAATAAACTATACATGTTGGTGAACTGCCAACTATTGAACAACATTAGCGAAAAGCTCTGGGATATGTTTAGTGTACTTGAATCTATCATCTGAAATTATATTTTAGGAAGTGGCCTACCTAACATTGTTTTATAAAAAAACAAATGTTATCAGGTCTGGAAGATGTTTTTTGAAGTGTCTTTTGCTCACCAGGCCTACATTTATTTGATCCAAAGTACAGCAAAAACAGTACGTTTTCTATTTGAATACATTTTAAAATGCATTATTCCGGTCTTCAGTGTCGTCCTTCAGAAATCATTCTATGATGATGATTTGCTGTTCAAGAAACATTTTTATTATTATTATTATATATATATTTTTTTAATTCTGGATTCTCTAATGACTAGAAAGATCAGCATTTATCTGAAAAAAAAAAGCTTGGTAACATTATACCATTTATAATGTCACAAAAGATTTCTATTTCAGAGAAACGGCTGTTCATCTAAACTTTATATTCATCAAAGAAACCTGAAATTATACTCAGTTTTTAACATAATGAATATTTTTTAAGCAGCAAAACAGAATATTAGAATGATTTCAGAAGGATCATGTGACTGGAGTAATGATGCTAAACATTCAGCTTTGAAATCACAGTAATAAATTACATTTTAAAACATATTCAAACAGAAAAATAGTTATTTTGAACAGTAAAAATATTTCAAAAGTTTGCTGTATTTTCAATCAAATAAATCCAGGCTTAACGAGCAGAAGAGACTTTTTTTTTTTTTTTTTTTTTAAAGAAAAGTAAATCTTGACTGGTAATAGAAGCAGGAAATTGGAAATTGAATTGTGAAGTAACTGAATGGCCTTTTTCAATATACAAATTAAGTTTTTTTTTTCCATTTAATGCACATAGTTCACATTATTCACCTGACTGTGTAAATAGCTCTTAATCATTTTCTTTTGACAGTCTTGCCTGTAAAAAACTGTTTGTTATTTCACAGAATATCAACCATTTAACAGAACAAGCATTCAGTCACTATTGCTGCTCATTTCTCTTTTATCAGTGCCAAAACATACTGCACACATGCAAGAATTTATTTGATTTATAGAAAAAAAAAAGAAAAAATGAGGTTGATGCATCATCAATTTGCATGTAGTTTCTCAAAGCACTTTCCAATAAAGCAAACATTTCAAACTGACTCTTCTAAACAAAGCATTTCAACCAAAGCTTACATAAACAAACGTGCGCAATGAGCGTATTGAATAAAGAATACTTTGAAGTCAGATAATGTGTCAAAATGTACATTCCATAGATTCTTTTTAGCAAAACTATATGTGTGCAAACAGAACAGAGCTCGTAACTAATTGTACATTCAAGTACAGACTCATCAGTATAAAACAAAATATAATAACATTCATATGTTCAAGGTATACCATGTAAACATTCATTAGACAAAAAAAACTCTACTTTTGAAAACAATATAAAAGGTTGAATGTAAAAGTACCATTAGAGCGTGACCGACATTTATCTCAAGTCAAACTAAATGAATATACTGAAATAAAATGGTCTATGACTTTATATATCCACCCACATACTTTGCTGAATAAACTTTCCCATAATCAGAACTAAATAAATCTAAAGCATGAATAAAAAAAAAAAAATTAAAAAAAAAATAAATCAATTTGCCACAGAAAATTGCAACACTGAAGTGGATGGTAAAATGCTAATTTAAAATATAAGCATTGTCTTAATAGTACCATTCAATTTTATAGATGTATATTAAAAAAACGGCCCTATTCAACATTC
Organism: Cirrhinus molitorella; assembly: GCA_033026305.1. NCBI lineage: Eukaryota > Metazoa > Chordata > Actinopteri > Cypriniformes > Cyprinidae > Cirrhinus > Cirrhinus molitorella. Next base: position 26,597,542 of record CM065136.1, on the reverse strand, counting down.
ATTGTCTACTAGGACAGCATTTTCCTAATAAAACTCAAGTTCGTCATTCCATCGGGATATTTTCACCACTCTAACTGAGTCACAGAAAAATCTGTTATTGTCTTATAACAATTACTTAAATTAGAAAATAAACTTTTACATTTTCCACTGTTCAACAATGAAAAATGTAATTTTTAAATAGTAAGGTCAGATGCTGAAGCAAATTCAACACTAAAAAGCAAAGTACTGAGTGTTTTTTAAGACAGTCACTTTCTATCCCTCTCACGCAGAGTAACTAGAGCTTCACCAGTTTTTCTTAACTCCTCACGGTCCAACCCAGCAGGACCCTGGAGAAACTGAGAGGCTGCAGATCAGGAAGTCCACTGGACGTAGGAGGGGCTTCGAGAGATTGACAGGGCAGAAGGCTGAGCCTGTGTGTGTGGTAAAGTTCACTTTGTTGGGGTCGGGACAGGAGGACACATACACTTGGTCCAAACATGGAATGCTGAATTAAAGGTTGAGAGGAGAAGAAAAAAAATAAATAAAAAATAAAAGACGAAAGATTGGTTTAACCACTTAGAACAGTAACAGCAACCACAACCACATACCACATGCCTACTTACACATTCTCTTCACACACACGGACTCTCTCACAACCTTCTGGTGGATCTCTCTGAAAGCAGTAGGTGTTATTGGGTCGTGGTGATGAGGACAGCATCAGGATACATGAGCTGACCTCCTCAACTGAGGACAGAAGTATCACAGGCAGTCCAAATTAAACAAACATACATAGTAAGGTAGAATGCAGCCCTCTGTTGGAGGGTTTACTGCACGATTACTCTGGTAACTAGCAGGGTATATTGCTCAGGATTTTTTGCAGGCTATTTGCGAGTGTGCTCAAAAACTGGGACATTTCTGGGGACAAGACACCAAAAACCAAACTCTGTCCAGAAAACATTGCCGTCTGGTCAACCTAATACAGTGCCTTGTGAAAGTATTACTTTTTGCACATCAATTTACACTCTATTCACTATAATGACAAAGCACAAAACAGGTTTGTAACAACTTTGCAAATTTCTTAGAAATAAAAACCTGAAATGATTACATTGCTTAGGTAGCTCAGAAGCATTGCTTGTAGATGTTACTAGACTTCAAGTGGAGTTAACCTGTGGCAAATTCATTTGAATGAGTATCATTTGAAAAGACACACACACACACACACACACACACACACACACACACACACCTCTCTTTCAATAAAATGTCTAACAGCTGAAAATGCATATCAGAGCAAAAACCAAGCCCTGAGGTCAAACAAACTTCCTGTAGAGCTCAGAGACAGGATTGTGTCAGGCCACACATCTGGGGAAGAGTTCAGAAAAGAAATTCTGCTGCATTGAAGGTTCATAGAAGCATGTAGCCTCCATTATTCTTAAATAGAAGAGGTTTAGAACAACTCAATTGAGTCAATTGATGGAGAGGGGCTTTTGTTAGATTGGTGACCAATTACCTGATGGTCACTGTAGTTGAGCTCCATAATCATATGGAGATGGGAGAAACTTACAGAAGGACAACATCACTGCAACACTCCACCAATCTGGTGTTTATGGTGATGTGGTCAAACTCAATCCTCTCCTCAGTGAAGATGCAAAGAAACCAACTTGGAATTTGCAACAAAGCACCTAAAGAACTCTCACATTATGAGAAAAAAAAAGGAATCCATGCCCTGCTCATCACCTGCAGAGTAAGTAAAAGTAAAATATGGGGGTAGCAGCCTCATGCTGTGGGGCTGTTTTTCAGCAGAAGGGACTGAGGGACTCTGAGTAGAAGGAAAGCTCAACACAATGAAAACCTAGTCCAGAGCATTCAGAAGAGATACTAGGTAGAAGGTTTACCTTCTAAAAGGTCAATAACCCTAAGAACCCAGCAAAAGTGGCTTATAGACAACTTTGTGAATGTCCTTGAGTGGCCCAGCCACAGCCTGGGCTTAAACCCAATCAAATATTTCTAGAGAAACCTGAAAACATCTGCCAGCCCCAATCCAAGCTGACAGAGCTTGAGAGGTGAAAAAGTGATGAGAAGAATGGCAGATAATTGCCAAATGCAGATGTGCAAAACTTGTCCCATCATACCCAAAATGACTTGAGGCTGTAAAGGTGCTTCAGCTAAGTACTGAGTTAAGGGTATGAATACTTATGCAATGTACTTATTTCAGTGTTTTATTTGTAATAAATTTGCGAAGTTGTCACAAATCTGTTTTGTGCTTTGTTATTATGGTATATGGAGTATAGACTGATGTGGAAAAAAGTTATTTAAACCAGTTTAACAAAAAAAATTAATACTTTCGCAAGGCACTACACATAGTCGAGTTTCTGACAGGAATAAAACCATAATAGTGATGTATCAGAAGTAGTTTGTAAAAAAAAAAAAAAAAAAAAAAAAAAAGAGACCCACCAGTGTCGAGATCTAGAGGGCGCTGTGGAGAGCAAGATGTGGATGAGGAAGAAGAAGAGTGGGAAGCTACACAGGAAGACCCAATCTGAAATCCACTCTTGGAGCTGAGGTGTGGAACAGGAGCCCTGTGGCCATCAGGAACCTCATATAGCTAATTAAAAAAAAAATAAAATAAAAAAAAATAGGTTTCTAGTTTTGCAACTTTGAATATGCAACATTGCATGAAATTATCCTTCACAATCAGTTAAAATGCTGAAAAGTGTTAAAAGACATACTCCACAGTGGTGAACTGATGAATGATGTGTGAAGACTTTCTCCAGCTCCTGATCTAGTCTCTCTTCACTTTGACGCAAACGTGATGGCAGTCGAGTCAACGACGCAGGTGGGATTAATAGAGCAGGGGACTGAGAAGAGAAGAAACAACCATATTGCCATTAGTATTATTACAATGCCTTTTTAGTCTTATCTAATGATATTTTCTATCCTCAGTTATTCTCAGTTTTTTGGGACTTAAAGGCCCCTTGTTGTCCAACACTATTTGTTTTTTCTAACTTTATTAACAGAAACTGGGAAGATTTCTATATTTAATTAACTATGATTCATTGTGATAAGGAAAAATGCATATTAATATTTAAATACTGGACATTTGCTGAGGATTTTAGGTTTCCTACATTTTCGTACCTATAAAGTAGGTGAATAAACTTTCACTTTAAAACCATGCAATACATTTTGAATTCTGAAAATTAGTACATCACACATATTACACTATTTCAGTTCAGTTAGCATGAGAAACTAAAGAAAGTGTTTTTTTTTTTTTTTTCAATGCATGCTGGATGGTCTGATTTAATTATCTCCCAATCCAGGTATTAATTTACATTATTTAAAACAATTACACAGGAAGGAAGAGGGTGATCAACATACCGTATAAAACAGCCCACCACAGTTAGCTTTTTGTGCATGACATTTAGGGGCATGCAAAACCGAAACTGACACAACAATCAACCAGTGTGAAGCAAAATAGCATTACAGCCTCAAAATAAAGCTCTTATATAGATATACATTTCAAAGTATTTATGGTATGAACCTTGAAAATTCTCCAGTGTGTATCTGAGTGGATTCAGTCTATGCTGTTGAATTATAAATGCCCTGGATATGAATAAAGGATGTTACAAACACTGGTAAATATAGCCACAAAGGGATATTTAAAGTATATTTCATTGACAGCAAGTACTGCAGTATGCTGCATTCTCATACATGGGACTAATAAAACTGAAGCTTGCTTAAATACCAGATTTACAGAACATATGATAGTGCTTTGTGTGAGATGCTGCAGATTGTTGGTCTACAGTTTGGTGCAACAGTATGTTGTAATGGATTAAAACTAACAACAACAACAACAACAACAACCGTAACAAAATACCATTATATCTAACTAAACCTATACTAAAATTAAAAACCATAATACATCATGAAGCTGTAATTAAAAATGGTAAAACTATAATAACTGTAGGAAGTGTGATTTCTGTTTGCAGCTGGCCAGCATGTGTTTAAAGCAGAAGAGTTTGATACAAGCACTCTTCCTGTTACTTTTTGCAATCCTCCACACTTCCTCTAACATTTGTGTACATGTGTCAGAATATGGCACTTTAGTGCACTTGAAGGCTTCACCCGCAGACCACTGAGCTCATTTGTATTTTATGAGCGTCTATAAGCTTTTGGTAGAATGTGCTTCCCTAAACTAGAAAACACAGAATTGTACTGCAATTTTGTGATATGTTGCAAAATACTGATACAAGATATGCAATTACAGAAAAAAAGGTTAGAGAAAAAAAAAACGATGTTAAAATAATCCCACCCTAGGTCTCTATGATATGATCTGTTAATCTGGCCGAGGGCCCTCCTTAAATGCAATGCCAAAGGTGTCTAAGCATTTTGAAAAACACCTAATATGCCCTAATATACCAAGACAGTGACAATAAAGATAAAATTAATATACACTTCATGGCTGATGCATAGTACAATACATACAAACAAGCAAGCAGATGAGTCTAGAACACCACCACAACGTGCTAAATTGCATGTTAAGCACTTTGGTAAAAAGGGTTTTCTGTGGGAAAATGCTTAAAATGAAACTTTGCACATTGCGTTTTTTTGTTTTTTTTGGTATTATCTTGTCTGTACAAGAAAAAAAAAAAAGTGGAAAAGTATTTATTAGGACTCCTTGCTTTGACATGTCAAGTGGGCAGCTATTGTTTTTGCGCTTAAAAACTTTACTCCCTTTACTGACGAAGGACACCTTCACTGATCAGATTTTTTTTGGTTAAGGTTAGGTGTAGCGGTGGGCTCTAGGGAGAGAGAAAAGTAACGCCCTATAAGGCACTATCCATTTCTGATTTAAATAAATATACACTGAATATGTTGTTGTTATTGCATATGCTGTTTTTAAAATACACTGAGGTGCAAATAGTACCTACCACTATTTACACTTACGTAGTGCAAAGAAAATGCCTCTATTTTCACTTAGCGTAAATAGAACTAAATGCTAGATTTTTTTATTATTGTCAAAATGCATTCTCTTAAGTCAATTTATTGTTCAGTGACTACATTACCAGTCAAAAAGTTTTGGACAGTAAGATTTACATTTTTTTAGGTCTCTTTTGCGCACCAACCCTGCATTTGTTTAATCCAAAGTACAGCAAAAACAGTACAATTTTAAAATATTTTTACCATTTAAAATTACAGTTTTCTATTTTAATACATTTTAAAAAGCAATTAATTCCTGTGATTTCAAAGCTGAATTTTTAGCATCATTACTCCAGTCACGTGATCCTTCAGAAATCATTCTAATATTCTGATTTGCTGATCAAAAAACATTATTATTATTATTATTATTATTATTATTGTTAAAAACAGCCAAGTACATTTTTTTCAGGTTTCTCTGATAAATAGAAAGTTCAGAAGAACTACATTTATCTCAAATAGAAATCTTGTGTAACATTATAAAATGTCTTTATAATCACTTTTGATCAATTTAAAGCATCCATGCTAAATAAAAGTATACATTTCTATTTTCTAGTATATGTGTGTGCATTATGTATATTAGTACCGTATAGTGGTTGTGCAGTTTCTCTTGACTGCCAACCAGAAAGCCCGACCTTTTCTTCTGTTGGAGTTGTTGTTTCAGCTTGAAAAACTTAAAAACAAAAACAGTGTAAGGATAGAAAAGAGAAGAGAAAGAGCAGTTTTTTTCGTCCCCACATATACAATTGTAAATACAGTAATGCATCTTACAAAACTCACAGTACATGCAACCACACATTAACTATCTATCAGTTTCAAGCCATTTTCAGGTGTCAAGTGGCATTGAGACTTACCGTATCTGCACACACGTCACTTCCATCCTGGAGACATTCTGAATTTCCCCATGATGCCGAACGTTTGTGAAATCCAACAGCCGCTGTTTCAGCTCCAGCTAACCATGCGCGTGGTGTCTTTTACAAAAATATCAACCGTTATAATTACAAAAGTACAATTTAAAATTGCTGTATACATTTCAGCTGTATGATTCTTAGAAGGTCATTAAAACATGTTTATTGATTCAGTCACAATTTATTCAAAACGTATTGTGCCAGGATTGAATAGAAATCAACTAAAAGATTGTTGACAGAATTTTGTGAATTAGTACAATTAAACAGCATGTCATTAACCAGCATCATGTGCAAATAACACCACAAAGAGACCAAAATATCAAACAATTTGACAAGTAAGTGGGAAAACAGTCTTAAGTTGATGATATAAAGGGAAGAGTGAAATTTTGGCTTGTATAATGAGGAACAGAAAACAGATGATATTTCAAAAATGAGAAAAGCTGACGCACCCACTTCCCTTCACAGCTGAGGGTTAAAGTTCATAGTGATTGCAGTAAATCGTAGGCTGATGTAACCTAGTTTGAACAAACCATGGTACAGTGATGGTGTCAGAGAGTACCACAGACGTTTGGTATATGGGCCATTCTACAGAATTGGTCTAAATTGGAATTTGCTAAAATCATTTAAGTTCATTTTTTTCCTCATTAATGTATACACAGCACCCCATATTGACAGAAAAACACAGAATTGTTGACATTTTTGCAGATTTATTAAAAAAGAAAAACTGAAATATCACATGGTCCTAAGTATTCAGACCCTTTGCTCAGTATTTAGTAGAAGCACCCTTTTGATCTAATACAGCCATGAGTCTTTTTGGCAAACATGCAACAAGTTTTTCACACCTGGATTTGGGGATCCTTTGCCATTCCTCCTTGCAGATCTTCTCCAGTTCTGTCAGGTTGGATGGTAAACATTGGTGGACAGCCATTTTCAGGTCTCTCCAGAGATGCTCAATTGGGTTTAAGTCAGGGCTCTGGCTGGGCCATTCAAGAACAGTCACGGTGTTGTTGTGAAGCCACTCCATTATTGTAGCTGTGCGCTTAGGGTCACTGTCTTGTTGGAAGGTGAACCTTCGACCCAGTCTGAGGTCCTGAGCACTCTGGAGAAGGTTTTCGTCCAGGATATCCCTGTACTTGGCCGCATTCATCTTTCCCTCAATTGCAACCAATCGTCTTGTCCCTGCAGCTGAAAAACACCCCCACAGCATGATGCTGCCACCACCACGCTTCACTGTTGGGACTGTATTGGACAGATGATGAGCAGTGCCTGGTTTTCTCCACACATACCGCTTAGAATTAAGGCCAAAAAGTCCAATCTTGGTCTCATCAGACCAGAGAATCTTATTTCTCACCATCTTGGAGTCCTCCATGCGGGCTTTCATGTGTCTTGCACTGAGGAGAGGCTTCCGTCAGGCCACTCTGCCATAAAGCCCCGACTGGTGGAGGGCTGCAGTGATGGTTGACTTTCTACAACTTTCTCCCATCTCCCGACTGCATCTCTGGAGCTCAGCCACAGTGATCTTTGGGTTCTTCTTTACCTCTCTCACCAAGGCTCTTCTCCCCCGATAGCTCAGTTTGGCTGGACGGCCAGCTCTAGGAAGGGTTCTGGTCTTCCCAAACGTCTTCCATTTAAGGATTACGGAGGCCACTGTGCTTTTAGGAACCTTAAGTGCAGCAGAAATTTTTTTTGTAACCTTGGCCAGATCTGTGCCTTGCCACAATTCTGTCTCAGAGCTCTTCAGGCAGTTCCTTTGACCTCATGATTCTCATTTGCTCTGACATGCACTGTGAGCTGTAAGGTCTTATATAGACGGGTGTGTGGCTTTCCTAATCAAGTCCAATCAGTATAATCAAACGCAGCTGGATTCAAATGAATGTGTAGAACCATCTCAAGGATGATCAGAAGAAATGGACAGCACCTGAGTTAAATATGAGTGTCACAGCAAAGGGACTGAATACTTAGGACCATGTGATATTTCAGTTTCTTTTTTAATAAATCTGCAAAAATGTCAACAATTCTGTGTTTTTCTGTTAATATGGGGTGCTGTGTGTACATTAGTGAGGAAAAAAAAATTTACATAAATGATTTTAGCAAATGGCTGCAATATAACAAAGAGTGAAAAATTTTAGGGGGTCTGAATACTTTCCGTACCCACTGTGATATATATATATATATATATATATATATATATATATATATATATATATATATATTAGAGAGAGAGAGAGAGAGAGAGAGAGAGAGAGAGAGAGAGAGAGAGAGAGAGAGAGAGAGAGAGAGAGAGAGAGAGAGAGAGAGAGAGAGAGAGAGAGAATATCATAAGTGTGCTAAAATGTTGTTTATTTCCCCCAAATGAGGATTGTGTGTTTCCTTTTTGGTGCCGTTTCAGTAATGACAATTCAATAGGATAAAAAAAAAAAAAAAAAAAAATTCCTCATTCCTTTTGAACCTAGCTCAAAGATGCTAATAAGCATAGCTAGCACAGTTCTGAACAATGGTGCACATATAAAAACTAAATGTTAGTGTGTGCTTAATTGCAAAAAAAAAAAAAAAAAAAAAAAAAAAAAAAGGTGTTCGGTAATGACGTTCCTTAAAGTTACACACAGATTTTTTTTAGACTTTTGAACATTTTCCTCAAAATGATAAGACCCATCTACATAGGAATATTCCCTGATATTCAGCCAATAGACTAAAACATACACAGTTTCGGTAATGACATGAAAAATGTGGGACTTTTTTTTTTTTTACATAAAGTTTTATAATTTACTAAGAAAATGTACAATAAAAAAAAAAAAAAAAAAAAAAAATCAATCTATATTTTTTTTACATATAAAATCAACAATGGAGAAACATACAAAAAACATTTCAATATAAGCTGAACTCATTTCATGGCTAAACTGGTAACATGGACTACAATTTTTTTTTACAGATCTCAGATTATAATTTGATTCAGGTCTACAGAAGACTGAATCCCTTTACCTGTGTGGATTTGTCCTCCTTGTCATGTCTGTCACCGTCTTTGGGCCACTGGCCTTGCAAGTACGGCCACACAATCGCATCCAAAGATACCGTGCGCCGAATCTGAGTCTGCAAACGCCACTCTGCTTTGCTCCTATGACCTAAAGAAACAAGAAAGCTTGAAAACACTTCTGATTATGGTAAATTGCATTGATATAAATCAAGTGCTTATTTCATCATTTACTCTAATGGGCATGTAATGCAAAATATTTGGATTGTCTGTCCAGTTACACTGGAGCGGTTATGAACACCATAACTTCTGATGTTTCAAGCATCTTGTGCCTCGATGAATGTAAGCAAATATGACCTTTAGTACAAAGGAGTTCACATGATCGGTGTCACAAATTGTATTATTTGATTAGTGAAATATCTGAAATACTACTTCTTCATTCTTCTCCAGATGTCATATAAGTTCCTGGTATATTAGACATGGAGTTGATACACATGTGAATAAAACCATTCATTTTATAAGTATAACTTAAATGTTTAAAGTAAATATACTGCCAATGTTTATCATTAATATAATAATGATGATGATGGTGATAATGAAGATATGTTGCTTGTTATGCACCAGTAAATTTAAAGAGTTTAACAAAACTATAGGGTGGATTGATTAAATTCACTTAAATAAACATAAATTGTAAGTTTAATGAAATAATGTGTGTTTACATCGTTTAAAGCACACAAAGAAACAAATTAAAGTACTAATGCAGTTGCAAACTCAATGATTCGCATAGCATTTCCTGTTGATCTTCAAGAAAGACATTCAGTGGCTCAGATCATGTGTGATAGTTACTGATGTGTACGTTATAATATACTTCACCTGGAGTGATATTTGTGACGGCAGCTGCAGCTGGTTTGTGCAGCGTGAATGGAACTGTTGCTTTGAGTGGATGGAGACCTGATCCGCTCCTGGACATCTTCATCTCTCCACAAACACTTACTCTGGCGTCATGAGCAGTTTTTGTCCTTCTTCAGCTGTCCATTTTCAGCTATCTATCCATTTTAAATGTTTCTCATCTAGTCTCTTAACTAGAGCGATAATTATGAGATATACTTAATCGTATTGACGTATACGATTGTAAAGTTAAGAGAGTTTTATCCTGCTCAACATCGAGTAACACTGGCTCTCAAAACGCTCTGTGTCGGGTCTTTCATTCATTTTAGGAAATGGGCGGATACATATAGAATACACGTTTTGATTGGCTTAAAGAAATAGCCGAGTTACGCTAATTGGGTAACAAGACATCAATCCAGAAATAACGTAAACATTTTTGGCTCGATTGCAAACAATTAATCGAACTGTTCGTTTGCAGTGCACATACGCTGGGTTTCCATGTTTTATGTGGACATTCCATAGATATTACCATCTTTGTGGGGATATATTTATTAGTTTATACCTGAACCACACAGGCACACAAATAAATTCTAATACTTCTAAGCATCCAAATGCTTGGCCAACCCTTTAATACCGTGCAGTACGTTGTACATGCTACTTCACTGAAAAAGTTGTGTGTCTTCTAGTTATTTTATTTTAGTGTTGAAATAATCTATATGCTAGTATACCCCCATTGACAAAATAAAGAAAAATTAAAATAATGTAAAAGTGCACATTAAATAGCTATGGTTGATGAAAAGATTGTTCTTCTTAGATGAACTTTAGATTCTTTCCTTGTCAAATGTAGATTGTTTAGTAACTGTATACTACAGTAGGCTATAAAATCTTACAATAATATAAAAAATGGTTTTGGGAGCTTATTCATACTTATAAAGCAACATATTTCATATCTATGTGGTACTGTCCTTATTTCATATCTATGTATAGATGTGGTATTTCTTCCAAGGGTGTAACAGTCCCGTCCCTGTGGGTGTCTTCAGCATGTATTGTTGGAGATAAATTTCCATCAGTGGTGGTTTGCGTAGGGTGGAGTTTGTGTGAGATAACACCTTGTGAATATGCAAATTAATTGTTATCTTAAGTTATTTCAGCAGAAGAGCTCTTTTGTGGGCAGTGTACTGACACTTACAATTCTCAGTTGTTTGCTTGCAAAGAGCAATATCTTTGTTTAAAATAAATAATAGTTTGCTATCTGTGGTTTAGATGATATACTGTATTCCATTTTTTCATGTTTCGGGGTTGCAGCGAGTTTTAAAGGTATAGACATATTGAGAGATCTTTTTAGACCCTTCAAAGAACGTTTTTGAGACTTTGATATAGAGTACTATAAATAATTCCAAGAATGCTTTTTTGGGTATTTCATTTTGAGTTTCACTTGAGGAAAATGTGCTGTCTTTGACCCCATCCACATCCAACAGGAAGGGCTTTTCTTTAGCCTTTTGTCTTTTGTAAACCTATCTTTTAGAATTCAAACATTTTAAAGTTCAAAAGTCATTCTTTAGCTTAACTCTGCTGTATGCTGTCAAATCAAAGGTCACATCTTTCTGGCGAGCATATTTTGAACTACCGGCCCCCATTTTGCATTTAGACAGCTCTGTTAAGTTCTTTCTACTGCAGCAGTCCAAAGTGAACAAATGATGCTGACCTTTGACCCATAATTGACACTTGTTCTTTGTTTGACCCCTGGGTCACAATGACCCTAAATTCAGGTCCATTTAAAATGAGTTCCTCTGTGACATCTGGATGATGCACCATCTTAAAATAGATTAGCATTATGTGTTTAGTCCATATGAGACTACAGGATGTTACATAGTTATGTGAGATTTTATATCACAAGTCTTTTGACTTGGTCCTACCTAGCAACCACATAGCAATCCCCTGACAACCAACCTGAACACTCCAGCTAGAGGGCAGAAAACAATCCACTTTCAGTTCAATAAACTTATGCATCAGATGCTTAAATGAAGAACACTGAAGATGGTTAACATTAAGGGGGCATTTAGACAACACCATGTTCAACTAAAAACAGACACTTTCTTATGAGTTTTGGCTTTTCATTTATAACATCATTTAGAGGACCTGAAAATGCAAACTTTGTGAAGACTTTCACAAAAGTGCAATTTTTTGATAAATAATGCCATTATTATCTCTGTGTAAACTACAAATGGTGATGTCATGCACATGCATATTATGTGTATCTTTAGAAAGTAAGTGTATGCATTTATGTATATTCAGTGGAGATCAAAATTGGAGAACAGTCTGTAAATCCTTGATTTTTTTTCATTGCTCAAAACTGAAAGGAATACAACTTTTCTACCAACATGTTTGACAAAATATCTAAGGCATTTCAATAAAAACCTTTATTTTGTGGATAAGTGATCAGAATTAGAGAACATTATCCACTGTAGCAAGAAAGAAGGTTACAACTAAAATTTTGGAGGGTTACAGCTGTCAAAAATTTGTAGGAAGTGTAGAGGTTGCGCTTGAAAGACTAGTTTCTCAGACTGTGCTGGTCAATCTTAGTCCACTCTTCTTTCACTCTCTTCTATACTTTGGTAACTGTACCTGTAGTGGGTTTCTTAGCCAAAACTCTGTTGCCAAAGATTTTCCAGAGATTTTCAATCAGGTTTAATTCAGGACTCTGGCCTGGCAATTTAATTATTTCAATGTTCTTAGTTTCAAGAAACTGCTTTACCTGTTTTGCGGTGTAACAGAGACATTGTCTTGCATGAAAATGGCAGGCTGATTGGGCGATGAACACAGGGAAGGTACCGTATGTTGCCGTAGGAGTTTCTGATAAACATTTGCATTCACCTTGGATGGTATCTGTAAACCATCTCCTGCTGCAGAAAACATTCCCCAAACCATGACACATCCTCCTTCACCTTTCACTGACTTCTTTACGCACTTGGGCTTTAGTCATTCCTCAGTTTGAGGGCAAACAAAATGTTTCCCATCAGACCAAATAAATTAAACTTGCTCTCATCACTAAAGTGAACTTTGGACCAGTTCTCCTCTTTCCACACAACATGCTCCTCAACAAAGGGGAGTTTAGCCTTTTGATTTTTTTTTTTTTTTTTTTTTTTGCTGATGAGAGGCCACTGCAGAGTGCATTTTTAGTTCGACTTCTCTTAAACATGCCGAGATGGATCCAGTGAGTGTCTCCGCATTATCCTGTTGTGAATTTGTGGATGACCAGCCTTTTTGGGGGACTTGAATTAATTAGTGTCATTGTAAATCTGCAATATTTGAGAAATCACAGATTTGGAATGACTAACTTCTTATGCACTGAATGTGTCATCCCTTTGGTCTTCATCTGGACAACCTCCTGTCACAGGGTTCAGTCACCTTCTCAGTGAAATTTAAGGGGAATGCTGTCAGTTAAACAGGGTTTGTCATATCATTAAGTAAATTAGCATCAGGTGCCAGTAGTGTTGTAGTACCTGAGACCGGTCTTGGTCTCAGGACTGGTCTTAAGACCATTTTTTGATGGTCTTGGTTTTGTCTCGGTCTCGACTGCATTTGGACTTGGTCTTGTCTTGGTCTCAGATTAAGATGACTCGGGATTTTACTTCAAGACCAGTCAAGACCACAACTGTGTTATATCACTAAATTGCAAGTGCATTGTCTTTGTGAACATCATGAGACTGGATCTAAATCTTACAAATGCAATAGTCTAAATAACATTTTTCTATACTGATTTCTATTGTTTAGCTACTGTTGTGCTCGTATGTGATCATATTTATATAATGTTACATAATTAAGCAATACAAAAGAAAGAGCAGTTTTCATAAATATGTGCAATGTGCAAATGTTATATTTATACTAGCATTCAATAAACAAGAAGTAATATTAAGTTACTATATGTTATACAGAATTTTAAATACAACTTTTATTTCCCCTTTATGCATATATCCTTGTTGAGCTTGGATGTGTGAATGTTTTGTCACTGCAGTTTGTTTAAACAGCTCCCAATGAAACAAATTTGATTTTTTTTATGACTGAGTCACATGCAGTTAGGTCACTAAATGAAGTTCACTTGTATGCAGTTCAGACTCTCAGTGACTGTTCATGAGCCAAAATATTTCACATAAAGTGTTATTATTCTATTGTTTTGTTGAAGGAGTTCTCGGAGTATTTATATACACGGGGGGTCAAAAGTGTAGAATAATTAAGATTTTTCATATTTCTGAAAGGAGTCTCTTGCTCACCAAGGCTGTATTTATTTGATCAGGAATACAGTAAAAAAATTATTATTGTGACACATTATTACAATTTAAATAAATGGTTTGTAATTTGTTGCTGTTATCAAAGCTGAAGTTTCAGCATCATAACTCCAGTCACACAATCCTTCAGAAATCATTCTAATATGCTGATTTAGAGCTCAATTATTATTAAATACTTCATTATTATTACTGAATAATTTTGAATTATTTTAAATTGTAATAAAATTACAAATAGTACAGTATTAATGTCTTACTGTTTTTTTTATCAAACAAATGCTGTTTTGGTGAGCAAAATAAACATTCAAAAACACGAACAAATTTTAATTATTCTAAACATTTGACACCCAGTGTATATCTTGGGTATTTACAATTTTCTACATTTTAAATTATTAATGTTTTGCTTTTTTTCTTACAGCAAAATAGTAATATGTTAGTCTTATGATAAAACAGACAATAAGTGTTGAATAAAGATGGTTAAGTTGTTTTTAGCTTGTACATGTACATGTTTGCCAATTTAAAAAGAAAATTCCTATAAAATAATAAATACTAATAATAAAAGACATTTTATTATTATTTTTAAGACATTTCACAGTAAATGTGGAAATTAATTTGAGGAGTGCTGGTCGGTCTCAAACCCTTAAAGTCTTGGTCTTGTCTCGGTCTTAACACACTCTGGTCTCGGTCTCGACTTGGTCCTGGTTTAGGTGGTCTTGACTACAACACTAGGTGCAAGATTAACACTAATAACTTGGAGGTACAGTTGAAGTCAGAAGGAAAAACGATGCATTAAGAGCCTGGGGTGTAAACTTTTGAACAGAGTGAAGATGTTTACATTTTTCTTATTTTGCCTAAATATCCTACAGCTACAAAGGATACTTAGGTGTTTCCCAGAAGACAAGATAAGTTACATTTACCCTGATATTTAAATTCAAAAAGATTTCACCCCCTGCTCCTTTTAAAGCATCAGTGAGCGTTTGAACCTTCTGTAATAGTTGCATATGAATCCCTCAGTTTTCCTCAGTGTGAAAAGATGGATTTCAAAATCATACATTCATTGTTAAAAAGCATTCAATTACACAAAAATACTGAAAAACTAAATTATTTGTGGGACCAGAAGGATTTTTCTGAAGAAAAATCAGACAGTTTAACTATTCAGGACAAACAAGGGATTCATGAACAGCTGTCACTAAACAAAAAACACAGCTGGGGATCATTCAGGTAACAACACAGTATTAAGAATCCAGGGTATGTAAACTGTTGAACGGGGGATAATTTTTATAAATTAAACTATTAATTTCTCTTGTGGATTATATGTAAGCTTCTTTTATGTGAAATATCTTATATACAGTGGGTATGGAAAGTATTCAGACCCCCTTAAATTTTTCACTCTTTGTTATATTGCAGCCATTTGCTGAAATCATTTAAGTTCATTTTTTTCCTTATTAATGTACACACAGCACCCCATATTGACAGAAAAACACAGAATTGTTGACATTTTTGCAGATTTATTAAAAAAGAAAAACTGAAATATCACATGGTCCTAAGTATTCAGACCCTTTGCTGTGACACTCATATATTTAACTCAGGTGCTGTCCATTTCTTCTGATCATCCTTGAGATGGTTCTACACCTTCATTTGAATCCAGCTGTGTTTGATTATACTGATTGGACTTGATTAGGAAAGCCACACACCTGTCTATATAAGACCTTACAGCTCACAGTGCATGTCAGAGCAAATGAGAATCATGAGGTCAAAGGAACTGCCTGAAGAGCTCAGAGACAGAATTGTGGCAAGGCACAGATCTGGCCAAGGTTACAAAAACATTTCTGCTGCACTTAAGGTTCCTAAAACCACAGTGGCCTCCATAATCCTTAAATGGAAGACGTTTGGGACGACCAGAACCCTTCCTAGAGCTGGCCGTCCGGCCAAACTGAGCTATCGGGGGAGAAGAGCCTTGGTGAGAGAGGTAAAGAAGAACCCAAAGATCACTGTGGCTGAGCTCCAAAGATGCAGTCGGGAGATGGGAGAAAGTTGTAGAAAGTCAACCATCACTGCAGCCCTCCACCAGTCGGGGCTTTATGGCAGAGTGGCCCGACGGAAGCCTCTCCTCAGTGCAAGACACATGAAAGCCCGCATGGAGGACTCCAAGATGGTGGGAAATAAGATTCTCTGGTCTGATGAGACCAAGATAAAACTTTTTGGCCTTAATTCTAAGCGGTATGTGTGGAGAAAACCAGACACTGCTCATCACCTGTCCAATACAGTCCCAACAGTGAAGCGTGGTGGTGGCAGCATCATGCTGTGGGGGTGTTTTTCAGCTGCAGGGACAGGACGACTGGTTGCAATCGAGGGAAAGATGAATGCGGCCAAGTACAGGGATATCCTGGATGAAAACCTTCTCCAGAGTGCTCAGGACCTCAGACTGGGCCGAAGGTTCACCTTCCAACAAGACAATGACCCTAAGCACACAGCTAAAATAACAAAGGAGTGGCTTCGCAACAACTCCGTGACTGTTCTTGAATGGCCCAGCCAGAGCCCTGACTTAAACCCAATTGAGCATCTCTGGAGAGACCTGAAAATGGCTGTCCACCAATGTTTACCATCCAACCTGACAGAACTGGAGAGGATCTGCAAGGAGGAATGGCAGAGGATCCCCAAATCCAGGTGTGAAAAACTTGTTGCATCTTTCCCAAAAAGACTCATGGCTGTATTAGATTAGAAAAGGGTGCTTCTACTAAATACTGAGCAAAGGGTCTGAATACTTAGGACCATGTGATATTTCAGTTTTTCTTTTTTAATAAATCTGCAAAAATGTCAACAATTCTGTGTTTTTCTGTTGATATGGGGTGCTGTGTGTACATTAATGAGGAAAAAAAATTAACTTAAATGATTTTAGCAAATGGCTGCAATATAACAAAAAGTGAAAAATTTAAGGGTCTGAATACTTTCCGTACCCACTGTAGGTCAGTACTAGGACTAAGCAATTAACTTTGAAATTTAGGAGATTCTTCTCTAATTTTGATCTCCACTCTCTCTATATATTTCTCTGCATTGTCTGTCTCAGCTATCATTGTCTCTTATCTTACCATCAGTCTCCACACCCATAAACTACATTATACAGTACATACAGTACACCCACAAACACTCTAAAAATGGAACTGAAGCTTGTTTTTTAGAAAATACATTTAGAAAGGGGCACCCAGTGGAACAGAAAAGACAAACAATGCACAACTATGACTCAACAGAAAACATTAGGACAAAAAAGGCAGTTTTATTGCGATTTTAAGTGACAAACAGCATAGTTTCAAATGGCTTTTTAAACAACGAAATAATGTGCAATGAATAAAAAACTAATTCATTTAATGCTAATTGAGGGTGAACAGCTGTCTAACACAACACACAAACACGCATTCTCAAACAAACAGACTTTCAATTACACTGACAATGGGGGGGAAATCTAGCTTATCAGTTTTACATATGCCAATGCGATTAAAATCAATGCACTAATATACCAAAAATGACAGTCCACACATTGGTCCACACATTGCAGACATACTGTAATGATGCAACAACAGATGCCAAATAGATGTCAAACATACAGTACAATACAACAGTATGCAGATATATACTGGTCCATTTGTTTACCTCAATCACTGTCAGTCATTTAGCAATAGTATACTGCCATCATGTGCAGAGCGATCCCATCTTCAGACTTACTTCAAGAGGCAAGAAAAAAGGAATAAGGCAGCTATTCCAGAAATGTCTTTCACTTTATTACCACGGTAATTGACATACACATCTTCTTGTTCATCTTCTTTGCAAGCTATTTGGCAGAGGACGGATGTTTAGATGGTTGAAATGTGAGAATAAAAAAAAAGTGATGATAATGTCAAAATACTAATTTGTAACTATAATATTCTTTCTTTCACACATTGTTCATGGTTAAATTCTGGCTGTAAGTGTCTGTATGGTTTTGTTTGTATGTGTTTTGTAAGCATGTATGTTCCCATAAGAGATTTTAAAGGGCAACAGAATGTGGGAAAGCTGTGTTGGGTTTTGAGACATGAATTTCTAGTGGAAACTGGTTTCAGGTATCAAGTCAGTTCAGTGCATAGTCCACAGTTTGCCTTCACTGGTTACCACAACAAGCCAGGAGAAAGACCTCGACAGCAAAGACATTCAGAGAAACACTCATCTGAAAAGCTCTGACAGGATAAATCTGTGAGAAAATATCTCTCGTCATAACTACAGAGGTCTAGCTATATCTTTTTTGGGAACGAATGTAACATGTGTTACACAGGCTGTAGCTGAGCCATAGTATCTTTGCTGACAATGCAGTTTCTCTCTGCTTGTACACTGGTCTCATTTGGAGGTCCCTAGCTGGGGGTTAGAGCAGGACTGGGCTCTGCGCTGATGTTTACCAGGCACTCTGTCGACCTCAGGCTTGGCAGAGACTTACAGCTGGGTAAAGAGGACAGAGAACCGCACAGACCTAACATAGAGGGAGTGTAGTCTTTTTCTGAAATGAAAATAGAAAAAAATAGGGATTATTAAACACAAATACTAACTACTTTGGTTGCCATTGATTTCCATTACAGTGGTGGTCAAAATTATTAGAACACTAGTATTTTTACCAGCTATAAAATGGTTTTAAGTCAATTATTTCTCTTTTGCTGTAGTGTTAGTAGGAAATATCAGTTTACATTCCCAAACATTCATTTTGCCATTAATGTGCCATTACAGTGAGAAAATCTGACAACAGCCAGTGCTCCACACAGAGATCTGATCTCATCATTATCATCATCATCCAGTTTGTCTGGAATGACATGAAGAAACAGAACAAACTGAGACAAACTCAATCCAAAGGAACTCTGGCAACGTCTCCCAAGATGCTTCAAGAGACCTACCTGCAAAGCTACCGGCAAAAATTATGTGCAAGTGTGCCTAGGGCAAAAGCTGCTTTAAACGCAAAGGATGGTCACACCAAATGTTGATTTAATTTACTTATTTATGACATTATTTTTGACACCATCCTCAATTTACAGCATTTTTACACAAGTGCCTAAAACTTTTAACAGTACTGTAGCTTTGCAGGTAGGTTTCTTGAAGCATCTTGGAGACGTTGCCACTGTTTTTCTGGATTTAGTCTGTCTCAGTTTGTTCTGTTTTCTTCATGTCATTCCAGACAGACTGATGATGAGATCTGGGCCCATATTCACAAAACATCTTACAGCTAAAAGTAGCTCATAACTATCCTAAAATGGTTGTTACTAGCAATCTGCCTTGAATCACTCTGAATGATTTCCCACACAACATTTTTGGTTTTGGAGATTATCCCAACTCCAAATTTTCCTTTGATTATATCCTTTTTTCATTAACAAGTGTCCAGTTTGGTTTTCATTTACATTTGCATCTCTAACTATCAGCCATGATTATTCTATTCTGGTAATAAAAAGGCTGTTTATATGCATATAAGCTAATTGTTTAGGAGAAACACACATGTAAAAGGCTGACAATCAGCTGCATTTTAAAATATTTATTTGAATGTGGCCACATTTTTTAACTTTATTTGAATATGACTGTATAACTATAATATAACTGACTTAAAAACATTTTTAGCTGGTGAAAATACTAGTGTTCTAATAATTTTGTCCACCACTGTATATGGAGAAAAAAAACACTGTGACACTTCTCAAAATAACATCTTTATGTTTCAAAGAGAAAATCATTTTTTACATGTTAAAATTGTATTTTTTGTGTGTATACTGTCCCTTTAAATTCAACATGAAACAGAAGCTGTGCTTGACTTTTTTCTAATGTGTTACATAATGAAATAGCTGTGGGATGGACTTAAATGGTTAGTTCATGTCGTTCCAAACCTGTAAGACCTTTGTTTATCTTTAGAACAGAAATTAAGATATTTTTGATTAAATCTGCTTTCTGACCCTGCATAGACAGCAATGAAACTACCACGTTCAAGGCCCAGAAAGGTATTAAAGACAAGATAAGAAGAAATTGTTGATAAAATCATTATTTTTGTTTTGTTTGCACACAAAAATAATTCTTGTAGCTTCATAAAATTAAGGTTGAAACACTGATGTCACATGGACTATTTTCACTGTGTCCTTACTACCTTTCTGGGCCTTAAACATGGTAGTTTTGTTGCCATCTATGCAGGGTCAGAAAGCTCCCGGATTAAAAAAAAAAAAAAAAAAAACTTAATTTGTGTTCTGAAGATGAACGAAATTCTTACAGGTTTAGAACGACATGAGGGTTCCAAACACTTCAAAAACCTGCTTAACCATCTTACAGCTAGTAGCTGAGTTGTTTAACTACCAAAACCAGCTTGAACTAGACATCTAAGTCAAACCAAAGCTACAGTCCCACCTTAAGTTTGTTGTAGGTGTATTTTAAGGTGTACCTGCTGTGCACCAGGTTTTTCCATTCTGTTTCCTTTCCATCCTCTGAGAATCTGTGGTTAGGCTTATATGTGGCTCCGGGCTGGGGAAACTACCACTAAAAGACAACAACATACCCACAAATGTAAAAGTGTAATTGCCCGTTAAATTTCTGTCACATTCTAGATGCAACACAAACTTCAAAAAGATATTTGGTTGGCGAATGACTGGGATTTTAATTAAGCTGTTTGCTCACATGAAAGAGAGCTTTTTATCACCTGTGGTACAGTTTTCTGTCCTCCTGGTTGTTGTAGTTTTGGAGAGATGGCCATTGGTTAACAAGAGGGATTGACAAATCCTTAGAGAGTGGATGTGATTCGCCTGGAATTAGACTTGTCCTGCAATACAGTTGAAGACAAAAACATATCATGGACTTTTTTCAGTTTATTTACTCTTACTCTTCATCCTTTACCACCTCTAAAACCTTCTGTCCTCAGACTATAAATCAATATGTCATGCAGGTAAACATAATTAAGCTTAATATTATGATCCCCTGAAAAGAAATCTTTAAAATAAATGTTTTTAGTTACCATGTTCAGATATTTATGTAAAAAAAATCAGGAAATGTCCAAGACTTCTGCCATTCTGAAAGTGCTCTTTTATATTTTATCTACTCTTAATTCAGCAAGGCTCTGGTAAGATTTATAGTAGTTGTAATGTTTTATTTTCTAACATAATTCTAGAATGTCAACAGTCACACAAATAGTAAAGAAATTTTGGCAATACTTTAGCTTTGGGACTAATTCTCACTATTGACTAACTATTAACTATGACTTTTACCTCAATAAACTCTTAATTTTCTGCTAATTAATAGTTATTTAGGTAGCTGTTTAAATTAGGTATAAGTTAGATTAAGAATCTAAAATTTGGTATGTAGAATAAGACATTATTATGTGCTTTATAAGTGCTAATAAACAGCCAATATGCTAGTAATGGACATGCTGGTCCTTCAAATAAAGTGTTGCCCAAATTTTTTTTCCACAAATAAAAAAAATAGTTCACATAAAAACTAATAACAGCTAGTGAAATCAGTTTGAAAATATCTATTCATTCATTCATTAATATGATGTTTAATATGATGACATTAATATGATTTATTAATTCATTAATATAACAATTTAGGTGTGTTTATACATGTTTTTGTTTTGCATATTTATCTTTACTGTATCTGACAGTGTTGATATTGAATGATTGATAAAACTAAAATTAAAGAAGCAGAATGTTTCACCAAAGCATAGGTGAATATGTCTGAACCAATTAATTTAAAACAACTCAATAAACTTCCCATGTCTCATGAATCAGTGGTGTGTGTGTTTCTCTCACAGTTGTTCCTGCAGCTCCAGTATAATGTTCTCTAGTTCTCTCTTCTCTTTCTGGCTCTGCAGCTGCAGTTCTTCTAGTCCAGCTGTTAGTTTCTTATTCTCCATCTCTACATTCTTCAGCTGAGATTCCCGTAGCCTTACCAGCTCCTCAAGATACCCCTAAACACAAATAACACAAATGCATTGAACACACTTTATCACATGAATGCTAATCACCACTATACAAAATCTTGCATTGTTGAGTATGCGTGTTTACCTTTTGCGCATTGACAATCTTGAACCTCTGTTCCATCTTGCGGCACTTGTTCCTCCAGCTCTCCTCATCGGTGACCAGAGGGATGTACGGATGCTCAACGCTGTCATCGCTGTTACTGCTGTCCACACTCTGACCGTCCTCATCGTCACTAAGATAATCATAACTGAACACAGAACACAACATCTCATTTCTATAGCAGTGGAATACTTGATTTTGGTCAATTTGTCCTTTTTAATGAAATGGTCAAAACGACTCATGAGTCATCAAAAACTTGCTGAATCTGTTACTAAATCAAAATCTTAACCTAACTCTATTTTTTTTTTTTTCAGAATTTTGTACACAATAGTAGTTAGCTTCAAAAATATAAGTGCAGTTATTAATCATTCATGTGAGATATTTTTTATCATGAGAATTATTGCACTTTCATGCAAGCACAAATTAAGAGGTTGTCACATACACAAGAGTTTATTTTAGCTCATCTAGTTTCCTGATCTATTAAATTTATTAAATACATGAACACACTCTCTACATTATAAAAAAATAGTAAAACCATATGACTTTTCTCAAATGAATGGGAAGATTAAGCAAAACACTGGGCAGAGAATTTGTTCTTTTAAGAGAAATTAAGAGGATTTAAACTCATAAGCATATGGAGGCATGGAACATCAAATGAAAAGAATGTTTTCAGAATAAATAACCAGTGGGACAATATTTTCAATGATGATAAACTGAAAGAACAATAAAAACACACTACCATTCAAAAGTATTAGATTTTTAATGTTTTTTAAACTTTTCTGCTCACCAAGCCTGCATTTATTTGATCCAGAGTACAGCAAAATCAGTAATATTGTTACATATTTGTACTATTTAAAATAACTGCATTTTGTATTTTAAAATGTAAGTTATTCCTGTAAACAAAGCTACATTTTCAGCATCATTACTCCAGTCTTCAGTGTCACATGATCCTTCAGAAATCATTCTAATTTGCTGATTTGCTGTTCAAGAAACATTTTTATTATTATCATTATGATCAATATTTAAACAGTTGAGTAATTTTTTTCAGGATTCTCTCATGAATAGAAAGATCCAAATATTAGCATTTATCTTCTAATCTTTCTATTCCTCAAAGAAACCTGAAAAAATGCTTTTTATTCAGCTTTGAAATCACAGGAATAATTTACATTTTAAAATAAATTCAAATAGAAAACAGTTATCTTAAATACTAAAAAATATTTCAAAACTGTACTGTTTTTGCTGTACTTTAGAGCAAATAAATGCAGGCTTGGTGAGCAGAAGAGACTTCTTTAAAAAAACATTAAAAATCTAATCTGTTCAAAAACTTTTGACTGGTAGTGTTTTTTAATTAAAATTTGATTAATCGTGCAGCCCTAAAATATGGACATATAAATCAAATCTAGTCATCTCTCGTACACCATTCCCTTTATGAAACTGTGTTGTACTCTAGGAAATAAATGTTTATCACCTTTGAGTAAATTTCAGATATGGTGTGTAGTCAATAACAGCCTCAGACTTCCCATCCAGAGCCTCCCCTTTTAAACAGAAACTGGCAACAAACAAAGAACAGCAAGAATTACACAACATTGATTACATTGCATAACATTACAGCCTGGTTCCAAAACCTGCTTTAAAGGATTAGTTCACTCCAGAATTAAAATGTCCTAATAATTTACTCACCCCTGTGTTAGCCAAGATGTTCATGTCTTTCTTTCTTCAGTCAAAAAGAAATTAAGGTTTTTAAGGAAAACATTCAGGATTGGTTACAATCCTGGTTACGAACATGCAAAGACAGTGAAACAACCTTTACAAAAAGGGTAAAAACTATGTCAGACAATTGTGAAGTTGGAGAGAAAAATGAGATGGAGTTTTATGTGTACGTTGTAGATGTGCATTGCAGAGCTAGTGTAAGATAAGAATTTGAGGTTAAAAAGTGTACACTTTTGTTTTTTGTTTATAACCAATCGTTTTGTTAAATAAAACCTTTATTTTTAATCTCTGAAGCTGCACTGGAACTGCAATTTGGACCTTCAACCGGTTAATCCACATTAAAGTCCACTATATGGAGAAAAATCCTTCAATGTTTGCCTCAAAAACCTAATTACTTTTCGACTTAAGAAAGAAAGACATGAACATCTTGGATGACATGGGGGTGAGTAAATCATCAGGAAATTTGAATTTAGGAGTGAACTAATCCTTTAAAGTATCATAAGGGCCAATATCATTGTAGGGTGCCTTTTGGTGTCCAGTATGTAAATGACTCATTTGCCATGATAACTCAATATAAAAATGACTATGAAAGGGTGTGTTATATTAGTCTAAGTTTGTATATTTTTAACAAAAACATTACTTGGCTCCATAGATACATTTTCTAGATTTTTTCAAGTTTTCTCATTCATTAAATTTGAATGAGAGTAGAATATAGTCAAATCATAACATTTTTTTCAATTTTGTTCTCCTGTTAATATTTTGTTAAATAAGAGATTACTCAATTTCAGTGTATTGATCATTTGGTTGAATGGTTGTCCACCCTGTCGTATTGGGGAATCCGCCCCTTTAGGAAAAGGCCATCCTCTTTAGTGACATCAGTACAACAGATTTTTTGTCTCCTCAGTGGCAGGAATTTCAACGTCTGAGGTGGGTGAGTTGGTGACTTTTAAACGTACAAATTTTCTTTGTATGAGTTTGCGTACTTCCTTTTCCTAAGCTTGACATGTCCACCCTGTTGCCATAAAATATGCCAGAAATGATTAGAATACAGTATTTTCAATATATATATACCAAACTTTCTTCAACAACCAGACTGACTATTTAGCTAGTCACAGGTTGTTGTAAGCTAATATGCTATTTGAAGCTAAGAATGTCCACCCTGTCATTATTCTAAAATGTCCACCCTGTCGTGTTGCCCACTCATAGCATTCATTTGTAGTTAATACTGCTAAAAACTAAAACGAATGGGGGAGGGGGGTATTAATGTGATTGAAAATGTAATTATATTATTTATTATTATTATATTTTTTCAAAGTTGAATAAATGTTTCACTGTTATATTTTGTCATGGTTTGTGTGTTTTGCTTTATGTGACCACCCTGTTGTGTGCTGGTCCACCCTGTCATCTTGATATTTTAAAATAATATTTTAAATAATAATTTAAACATATCTATATAATCCAATGTGTGCAATAGCTAGCAATAAAATGCAAACAAATAACTGCATCTAAATATCACAGTTTTCTTTAAATACAAAAAAAATACATGTGCAAATTTCTTTAAAAACACATGGTTTACATAAATTCTGTATTTATAATTTGAAAGCAAACAGATAACCCTGTTTAGGAAAGGGACATCATACATTTTCTGAAAATATCATTTGCATCTTAATATTGCAATGAAAATGTATTTAACAGTAAATATATGTCCATTAAAAAAAAAATTATATAATAAAATTTTAGTACTGTGAGGCTTGAAAGACACTCTATGGTGATATTGACCCATATGCTTTATATGAGTGTGCTGTGCAAAGTTTCTGCCTATGTAAAACATTCCAAATCAATCACTTGTGAGGTTTCATTTCTGTTGGTTTTGAAACATAGCTTGTGTGTTTTGTATTCCTTATTTTATTACCTCTCCCATTACCCATCCACTTACCTAAAGTCAATTGCTCCAAGTCCAATGAGCATTCCAGTCAAAACAGTTGCTTCTTCACGCAACATTATGGCACCTTCATCGTAGAACCTCCTGTAGACAAGGAAATGCATGGCAACACATAAACAAACACAATCACATTATAGATGCATCATTTTATGTGTTCGATATTGTAACATTTATAATGGCTGACTACATTGTTATGTTTAAACTGGATATGAAGAGTTCAGATGCAAAACCAGCTAAAAGCCATCTCGGTCAAAAATGAGATAATGATACTGAGTGAATGCACGTATTATACATCCATCAAATAATTTTACTCCAAACTCACTGAAATCCCAATCAGAAGTACCTGTACTTACATAGAAACCTATACATTGGAGCCTGATAAAAATGCATTTTTTAAGGAAAAATGTCAGATGGATTTAGAGGCTTTTGCATCTGAACTCTTCATATGTATATTGATGCCTGGGTGTGACTGCATAAAAGGCTTATATTGATGAATTGATTAATATTGACTTTTTCTTTTTCAGTCTGACCTGGTGGTGCGGCTATCTCGCAAAGCTGTGGCGATGTATTCAGACAGCCGTTTCTCCATCAATGCAACCCGTAGCCATGCTCTGCCCTAAAGACACAGATAAATCACAAATCAAGGTAAGCTTTATCATACAAACCATATCAAATATCTACTGTGTGCATATACTACAGAAACATTAAAGCAATAGTTCATCCAAAAATGAACATTTCCCCATGATTTACTCACCCTCAAGCCATCCTAGGTGTATATGACTTTCTCCTTTCAGACGAACACAGTCGGAGTTGTTTTAAAATTTATCCTGGCTCTTCCAAGCTTTATAATGGTGGTAGATAGTGGCTTATTTTGAAGCTCCAAAAAGCGCATACATCCGTCGTAAAACTAACCCGTACGCCTCCAGGGGGTTAATACATGTCTTCTGAAGCGGATTCATGGGTTTTTGTAACAAAAATATTTATATTTTTTAACTTTTGAACTCAAATCACTAACTTCCGGCAATGGCCGTTTGCGTGTTCGCAAGACAGCGTTCCTGATCGGTGTAACGTTACTCCGGTTCAAACAAACAAGGCTGTGCAAAAAAACCAAGCTCTTCTTCTCTTATAGTGGAATCCGCAAACATTTTTATTAACTTTTAGTTTTCAACTTTTAATTCATTACCGAAGTTTAGTATTGCTCTATCCTCGTTTGTTTATTCTCACCAGATCTATATCTATCATATGTCATACCTCGGAGGTCAGCGAAGAAGCCGGAACTTAACTCTCTCGAGAACACACATACGCAATTGAAAGTCAGTGATTTGAGTTGATAATTTTAAAAATAGAAATATTTTTGTTACAAAAACCCATAGACCTGATTCAAAAGACGTGTTAACCCCCTGGAGGCATATGGGTTAGTTTCTACAATGGATATATGCGCTTTTTGGAGCTTCAAAATAACAGCCACTATCCACCACCATTATAAAGCTTGGAAGAGCCAGGATAAATTTTAAAACAACTCCGACTGTGTTCGTCTGGAGGCAGAAAGTCATATATATCTAGGATGACTTGAGGGTGAGTAAATCATGGGATAATTTTAATTTTTGGGTGAACTATTTCTTTAATAAACACCTTTAAAGAAAGTTGGGTCGATTAACTGTGAATGAAAATATAACATACCAAAATTAAATTTTTTTAAGAAAACCCTAAAATTGTACAGTTCACCAGAATGTAATATTCTGTAACATTTTGTAACAACTTTTGTTTTGTAAAAAGGCATTAGTTACACTACATTTTATTTTAAGGTGTCCTTGTTACAGTGTAATTATACATTTAATTATACATTAATTACATGTACTTACTATATGGTTAGGGTTAGGACTAGGTTTTGGCTTAGGGTTACTTGCATGTAACATGCTGGATATCTGTTTCACAGACTTTGTTTATGTCACATCAGACGGCGTTTGGATCCCCCTGAGATTAATAAACTCTTTTCTTCACTTGCTTTTGGATCCTAGTTTTTATTTCTCTCATGTGCTTCTGATCCAAAGTTTTGCAAGTTATTAACTGTTCATAACAGTTTTTTTTGTTTGTTTTTCTTCAATAAATAAGAGAATAGTTTGAGTTACTTTATGTTTTTTCTAAAACATCAAGAAAAAAATGTTCATTCTGTATTATTTTTTTTACATTCATGTTATTCATGACTTTCTTTCTTCTGTAAAACAAAAAAGATATTTATAAAAAAATAGATATTTTGAAGAAAGTTGTTAACCAAACCTTTTTTTGGTTAAGTCTTATTTAGTGAAACAAAATGTATGTACTTTTTAACCACAAATGTTCATCTTGCACTAGCTCTACATCCACTGGTTCATGTTGGAAAGGTAAAAGGACAACGATGTCTGAGATTCTGAAGTTGAAGGAGAACCTGAGATTTTTTGGATTTTCTACTTTTGGATCTGAAGTACACAGACAAAGAACTAACCACGCGTGACCCTTTTGGCTAAAAAGTACATAATTGTTATTTTTTTTAGAAGATGACTGACCATTTCAAATTCTTCAGCTAGGATCATGTAGAGCCCTTTGAAGCTGGATTGAATATGCAATTTGGACCTTCAACATGCTAATCCCAATTGAAGTCCACTACATCGAGAAAAATCCTAGAATGTTTTCCTTAAACACCTTAATTTCTTTTCAACTGAAGAAAGAAAGACATGAACATCTTGGATGACATAGGGGTGAGGAAATTTTAATTCAGTTGTGAACTAATCCTTTAATGTACTCCAATGTACTTCTATCTTACCATAACTGTGGCACAAAAAAGTACAATGGATTTATGCATAAAGCATTAATGATTATGGCATTTACTCATTCTGCTACAACTATTTAAGGTACAGAGATTTGTGTGCCCACCTTTGCTCGTGAGGAGTTGATATTCTCCATGTTTTCGATGCTGCTTATGCAGTTATTGGGCACTTTACTGCAGGCCAAACGGATAAAGTCCCAAAAACTGCGCTGACCATCAAACCAGCTGCCAGAGCCTATAAAAGACGTGATGTGTGAGATTCATTTACATCACTGGCCTCAAATATGTCCTTAATGTTACTAGCACTAGTGTAAGTATACTAGTGATACACATTCTAACCTTTAAAGCGGTGGCTGAGAATATGTTCCAGAATAGCAGCAAAGTTAATGAACTCCTCAGACGAGTCATCGATGGGCTCTGCTGTGTACTTCTCTAGCAGTGTCTTCACAGAAAACCTGCCACACAAACACAAACAAAACAATGTACTTCAATAAGGAAAAAATGACCTGGTTTACATTTTGTTTTAAGACCTACAGTACACCACTGATACCATGTGGGGGTTTTCTCTACTTGTTTTTCTGGTTGATTTCATCTTTATAAGAAACTGCCATCTTATTTCATTAAGTTTAACTGTTACACTTTCAGAAAGAGTATATATATCTAAGTGAGAACTGAATCTAATGTTTTCAGACACTTATTTACAAGTAAATAAAAATGTAAATAATAAATGTTTAGTAAATGTGTGACCATGTGTAAAATAGCACAGGTATATTTGTAGCAAAAGCCAAAAATACATTGTATTATCGATTTTTCTTTATGCCAAAAATTAGGATATTAAGCAAAGATCATGTTCCATTACCATGTTTCTGCCATAAATATATCAAAACTTAATTTTTGATTAGTAATATATAAATTGCTAAAACCTTCATTTGGACAACTTTAAATGTGATTTTCTCAATATTTAGATTTTTTTGCACCCTCAGATTCCAGATTTTCAAATAGTTGTATCTTAGCCAAATGTTGTTCAGATGATATATAAATCTCAATTTCTAAAAATTGACCCTTATGACTGGTTTTCTGGTCCACGGTCACATAAATATGACGTCATATTGGTTGAACTTAGGTGTGTTTTTAACACAATTACACAGAACTTAAGCATATATTTACATGTAATTTTACAATCACTTCTATAGTCTTTAAAATACATATATATATTTAGTTCATTTAAAACATATTACCTTTAAATATACTTTCAAATAACATTATAACATAACATCATGCATATGCTTTAGTATGTTAGGCAACACATACAAATAAATGTACATCTTTAAAGCATTAAGGATTATTAAAACATAATTTAAAAATGTACTTTTAAATTAAAACTTTTAATTTGACATTATTACAAAGTGAACTATCTAAAAGTGTGCTAAAAACATGATCTGGAAAATGTACTCTCTTCAAGTGCATTAAAGTGTCCATTAAAGTGATATATCTGCAAGTGCACAGTCAATACAGTCAAGTGCACTTCCTTCTCACAAGGGATAATTAAAAAAAAAGATCAGTTTCACAAGGTAATCTATAGGTAAAGCATTACCACAATCTATATTACAGAGAATTTCTTCATATTTGTCTGTACTAATACATTGTATATTCAACAAAAACTATTTCAGATATAAAGACAAGATACAAAATGTTTGAAAATACACTAAGCCTACTCATTAAACCCCTGTTGCAAGAAGCAATGGTGAGGTAATAGCCAATGATGATATGATGAGTGTGTTCCGCTGAACTGTCTGGATCAATGCACTAAATGAATCTTTCTGATAAATGACTAAACCATTTTCTATTTAACTACTTACTGTACTTACTGTACTTCATCCACAGAAATGTCACTTATAACTGCTTTTAACTGAGTGACATACATTAGAGTACATAATGTATTATGTATGAGTTTTATTGTATGTACGACATAGATTATTTTGTCATGTTGTTAATATAATAATCATCTTTAAAATGTTTTGTAGGACCGAATGCTTTCCCTGGACAGGTGACTTCTAAACATAACTATTTAATTTATAACACTTCTTGTAGGGCCATTCTGTTGCCACCATTTTAGAAAGAAGATATATGGTATTGTTTACAATATCCCCACAACTACACAAAATATTATTTAATTTAATGCATAATATGGCATAGTCATACTACATGGAGCAATGTGTTATTCCTGCCAATGCCAAAACCAGCAGTGACTTCACCATCAATTGTTCAGATCACAACAATGACTCTTTCAGTACAGCCCTCCACAGCAGTACAATAGGCAGAGTATGAGATGACAGCCAGAAGCTGGAGGGAAAAACCTTTGTCATACTTTATACTGGGTGCCTTAACTACCGTGCACTTACAGTTGCAATCAAAATTATTCAACCCCCTTGACCTGCACATTTTGCGGCGGAGAACAGCATTTTATAAAAACTCTATTTGAGAATGTTTATTAATACACATTTGAGTGATTCAGAGAATGTAACCTTGATGAATCACAATAAAATTCAAATTGGCTCTAAATATTAATGTTCATTATTTAACTCCCAAAAGTCACATTTTGTGCAGAATCAAATTTAACCATATATTTTCAATGATAATTAAATATGGAGACTGAACAGGCCACTCAAGAACATTTTATGACTGATCCCTGAACCAAGCATAAGTAGGTTTGGATGTTTACTTGGGATGGCTGTCCTGCAGGAAAGTCCACTAATCATCAAATTCAGTCTTTGCACCGAAGGCATCAAAATTTTTGGTCAAAATGGCCTGATACTTCAAAGAATCCATGATGTCCTTTATACAGTCAAGATTCCCACTTCATGTTACAGTAAAACAACCCCATAACAGGACTAATCCACCTCCAGGTTTGACCATGGAGATGCTGTTCTTCTGCTCATAAGTTTGCCTTTTTTGCACCAGACATACCACTGATCCATGGGTCCAAGAAGTTCCAGTTTGGTCACATCACTCCATAAAACGTTCTTCTAGAACTCCCCAGATCTATCCAAATAAATTTTAGTATGTTCAAGACAACCTTTTTGTTCTTTTGGTCAAGAGTGGTATTCTGCAAGATGCCTCAACATGGAGGTCATGCTTGTCTAGTGTTCTTCTTATAGACGGCATTTCAATGTTTTTCCACCTTTCGTCGGGTAATATTGCAAGTCTTTGGCTGTACATTGCAAATTGTTCTAAGTTT
The DNA here is from genome assembly GCA_033026305.1 of Cirrhinus molitorella. Taxonomy (NCBI): domain Eukaryota; kingdom Metazoa; phylum Chordata; class Actinopteri; order Cypriniformes; family Cyprinidae; genus Cirrhinus; species Cirrhinus molitorella. Next base: position 26,565,795 of record CM065136.1, on the reverse strand, counting down.
CTCTGATCAAACAGTTTATGATATTGTGCTTTTTTTGCTCAACACCCTTAAAGGTTTTCTGGAATACGGCTGCCAGCTGTGTCTCTAGGAACTTTTAATGTCTTGGAAATCTTCACGTAGCTTTGGACTTTCTAATGTAATAAAATTATTTCTTCTCTATAGCTATTGTGAGAGCTCCGTTGACTTTACCATATTTGATACTCAACTTCAGCACATGCATGGGCTAAATATATGTATAGTATGTGTAACAGCCCAAGCTAATTCTGTTTTTTTAATTCTGACTTTCTGAAGGCTTAACTGTGTTTTTAGACAATTGGATTCCCTACCATAAATATAAGCAACTTAAAAACAGCAATGTTGAATAGGGGTTGAATAATTATGACATATCTGTGTTATTAAAAACATAACTATAACTCCTATAACTCAAAAACATTACATTATATATTAACATTATTACTTTTAATATGACAGTAAACTGTTGCAAATGCAATTTTTATAAAATCATGGGTCTTCAGAAAAGCTTGTATTTGTAAAGTACTGCAGTCTCTGAGGGGTTAAATAATTTGATTGCAATTGTATGTCAAAAAAAGAGTATACTGTAAATACAACCCAGCATTGGGTGAAATATGGACCGACCCAGCGGTTAAGTTAAATGTTTAACCCATCCTTCTAGGTAGTTTTATTGTCAGTTTTAACTCAACTATTGCTTAAAATAACTATATTTAAAATTATCTCAAAATATGTATACTGTGTGAATGCCGTGTAAATATAGAAATTATTACAAATTTTAATTACATGCATTTATTTTTCAAAATATACAATGTAAAAACGTATGTGTACAAGAAATGTTGTGTATCAATTTATTAATTTAAATGTTAGTATAAAGATTAACTTAATATAAAGTAAATCCAAAACATCAATGATTTACATAATTAAGTATATTTATTATTTTTTAAGTATTTTTATTATATATATATATATTTTTTTTATCATTGTGACCCCTATTCTCTGTACAGCACAGCAGATTCCCAACGGCCCCCGTCAGCCCTGCTGCCCTTGCGGGAGGAAGGTTGTCGTCATAGCAACGACATCATCCGGGGAACAGACATAAATCACATTGCGTGCAATGTCCGGTTTCAAAAAATCATTTGTGTACACACATTTGATAAAACACCCTTAATATTTAAGAATTAGCACATAGACTCAAATAACTAAGTAAACAGTACATAACCAAACATCTTAAGCAAACCAGACTTCCCTATTCAGTGTTTACGATGTTTCTCGGTTATAGACCTCCGAAACGATTACGAACAGATTTCTTTAGGAGAATGGTGAAAAACATGACACTTGCTTGCAGCACGCCTCTATATACATAACTGACACGTAAATGAATTAAATAAATCAAGCAGAAAATGCATATTATCGGATGCATCCCTGTTTGTGACTCGGCTGTAGGCCATAAACATAGCAACATACATACATACGTGGCTTTTAAAAAGCTTCTCACTCACCTACAAACCGTGATGAGGTTTTTTCTTTCCACGGCGATGCTTCTTGAGAAGCCTTTCTTGGACTGTGCACCCATAGCCATCGCGGACTGCATGAAACTCTGCTCCATCCCACTGGACCCCTCCCTTACGCCACAAACACACACACAACCGCATTCAGAGATGAGGCACGAAAGGTGAAGACAGTCGGTTTGAAAACGCCATTCTCCACTATTAAAGTGCGGGTGAACAGAGGCTTTCTCCTTGAGCGCTGTTAAAGAGAGACACTGATGGCGACCGTCTGCACCCCTCCTCTATACTGACCTCATCATGATCTCAGCATTCACCGGATCAGCAAAATCATTTTAGGATGATTCACATTTCTTTCAGCTCCGCGAGGAAGCACTTCATATGGAGCAATAATGAGGTTAAAGTCATTAACTGGAAATGTTATTCCTAGTGGGTCATATATAGAGCTGAAGGGATGCGCATGAAGGACGCAGAGACCTTTCCAGCGCCGCTGAGACGCAGTAAGGCAAAACGGACGCTAGAGGGCTTCAGTCATAAAATCGACGAGTTTGAAATTGGAATATAGCATGACGTATTTTTGTAGGCTAAAACCCAGAAATTAGCATTTTAGCACTTCCTGTTCCTTAGTCCTTAAATTAAGAGTTTTTAGTTAAATGCCTTAAATAAGTTATGTGGTTCACTGAAGCTCAAGATATTTTCCCGTTTTATTCTACGGCATAAAATATATGAGTAGTAACTTATCCCTTGTGGTTTTCGCAGCTTTTACTTGTGCCACTAATAAGCAGTGTTGGGATTACGCAAATTATATGATCAGATTACCTTTTTAAAGTAACTAGTAACGCATTACTTTTTAAATGACACGAAAATATCTGAGTTACTTTTCAAATAAGTAATAACAGTTAGGCTACCTTGTTTTCCCATTTATTGACTGACAAGAAATCGGAAGTACAGAGGCGTTGTGCGTGCTGTGTTAACATGATGTTACTGTAATTCTAGACTATGTGTGAACATGCATTAAAATGTATTCACCCTCAGGCCATCCAAGATGTAGATGAGTTTGTTTCTTCATTGGAACTGATTTAGAGTCATTTTGGAGAGAATTACATCACTTTCTCACCAATGGACCCTTTGCTGTGGATGGGTGCCATCAGAATGAGAATCCAAACAACTGATAAGAGCATCACTATAGTGTTTTCACAACGTGTCACCATATTGGCAGTACTGAACGTAAACAATGCCACTGAACTGAACGAAACTCGCATATTTTGCTGATTATTGCTGCTGAAAATAGTCATGTTTGGAGTACTATAGGCTGCCAAAAGTTATAACAAATCAAGCAAAAGACTGCAAAAGGTCAAGAATCTTGAAAACATTCATGTTTGTTCTTATACTTTCCGGTCAGATAGGTGAAATATTAATTATAATATTTTAATTAATACTGCTTGTACATATCTTTATCACCTATTAATTTTAGTTTGTCAAAATATTGTGTCCTTTCCTGTTTACTAAGACCACCTCTATATGATTTAGCAGCTTTCACACGTTTTTCTTCTGTGGTTTAGACAGCATAAATTGGCAGGACAATGTATTCAGTAGTACATTAACCGTGCAATCCAAACTGTTGTTTACATCCAAGTATCGCCAATATGGCCAAGCATCCGGGTAACTGACCAAATCATGCAAACTCTCTATTGTTTTCAGCTAAAACACGAGTCCTCCATCTATTATATTGCTTTGTTCAGTGAAAAACCATTTAGTCATCCAAACATCTAACAAATATTGACAAATTAAGCACAATTTATAAGTGAAAAAAGTGGTATTTTGGCCAGAAATAATGTTAAAAGGTAAACAACACCTTAATAATAGATTTCTTTATTACAAACACAGATGATTCAGATGACTGTAGTCATGTGGATTACTTGTGGATTATTGTGATGTTTTTATCATCTGTTTGCACTCTCATTCTGACGGCACCCATTCACTGCCGAGTATCCATTGGTCATCAAGTGATGTACATTTCTCAAAATATGCTTCAATTAACTATTCATTTTAATACTCATTCATAGCCCACATGTTTATCATGCCAAAAACTTGATGCAGCTACCCCTCTATCCACTAGAGGTCCTCTTGTCAGCATAATTTGAACTGCAACGACATGCAAGGCACCCTGTCTTCTTTTGTTGTAGTGTAAAATGTAAATATGAAAATGTTAGTCAGTAATTGTTCACTGGGTGTGCATCACAAATTCATAAAGAGAAACAATGCATAGTAGACAAGTTTAATGTTCTTGCACATTTGTATGTGAGGCAGGCCGAGACTGTCCTGGTCTAGGTTTGGAAATGAAGCTCTGCTGTGAAATTCCTGACTGCAATGAGAGGGCATCTAGGGCAGAGTGCTGAAAGAATGTGAAATGTATAGTTTTAGAGCAGAAGAAAGACTACAAGGGAAAGAATAGATCCATAACAGAGGGACAAAATGTTTCGAATTGGGATAGAAGGTAAAAATGTCAACATGCATGTTTTCACATACATTTTTAAACTTACTTCAAACATTTTTAGGAAAATTAATATCTCCACTTACATTATGAACATTTTGTCACTAATTTGCACTGGTATTTCAACTGTTTATTGTGTTCATCTATGAGATTACACTGATGGCCATAAATGACACACATATTCCAGTGACATAGCTAAAGCATTTAATAGCTATTAAAATAAGTAATAAAACATGTTCTACATTCCAGATTTTATCGAACATACATCTTAAAAAATGACTTTACTATAAACAAAGTATGGTCCACTTTTGCAATGCGCAGATGTATTTCTAAATAAAAAATAACTTTAGTTTATGGAAGAAGCAAAAATATTTCAAGCATGTTCATCACTGAGAGAGAGTGTGTGAAAGAGGAGTATGATCTTTCCTTGCCCAATGCTAATCAAAGCAACTAGTAAGATTAGAAGAGTAAGATTTTTAATGTGTTTTTAAAGAATTTGCTTTCTATTTGAATATATTTTATTCCAGTGATCAAAGCAAAATATTCAGCATCATTATTCTAGTCTTCAGTGTTACATAATCCTTCAAAAATCATTCTAATATGCTGATTTATTGTTCAAGAATTTTTTTTATTATTTTCAATATTTAAAACAGCTGAGTACATTTTTTCAGGATTCTTTGATGAATAGAAATATCCAAAGATCAGCATTTATATGGAATAAAAAGCCTTTGTAACATACACCTTTATACCATTTAAAAGCTTGGAGTCAATATATTAAAAGAAATGATAGATGTGATAAAGTGATGATAAAAGTATTTGTAATGTTACAAAAGATTTTTATTTCCGATAAATGCTATTCTTCTGAACTTCTATTCATCAAAGAAACCAGAAAAAAATCTACTCAGCTGTTTTCAGCATAATAATAATAATAATAATAATAAAAAATGTTTTTTGAGCAGCAAATCAAAACATTAGAATTATTTCTAAAGGATCATGTGACTGGAGTAATGATGCTAAACAAATATCAGGAATAAATTACATTTTGAAATATATTCAAATAAAAAAAAAACTGGTTTTTAAATAATAAACATATTTCAAAAATGTACTGTTTTTCCTGTACTTTGGACCAAATAAATGCAGGCTTGGTAAGCAGAAGAGAAATAAAAAAAACTTTTGACTGGCAGTGTATATTCATACTTGCATCACATCTGTCGGTGTCATACATAAAATGTAAGATTTCTGCGTTGAAAAAATCTCATCTATTTTATTTAATTTAAATAATCATATTTTCAAGTTTTATATTATTCAAATCACTTAGAATTAGTATACATGTTTTAATTGTCATATTAAGTTAGTTATTATGTAAGAGATTTAAGCAAACTGGATTGATTGATGATAATTAAATACACCTAGTTATCGTGTTCATGCACATTTAGTTTAAAAATACTATTACAGAAATGTTATCTGTTTCATTCATGTATGACTGACAAATATGCTTTACAATAAGTTTATTAATTTAAAGTGTGTAAACCAAATGGATTGACATTTTATGTGCATTTTAGGCCTAAATATACAGTATATACACTGAACAAAATTATAAACGCAACACTTTTGTTTTTGCCCCCATTTTTCATGAGCTAAACTCAAAGATCTAAGACTTTTTCTATGTACACAAAAGGCCTATTTCTCTCAAATAAGGTTCACAAATCTGTCTAAATCTGTGTTAGTGAGCACTTCTCCTTTGCCAAGATATTCCATCCACCTCACAGGTGTGGCATATCAAGATGCTGATTAGACAGCATGATTATTGCACAGGTCTGCCTTAGGCTGGCCACAATAAAAGGCCACTCTAAAATGTGCAGTATTATCACACAGCACAATGCCACAGAGCAAGTTTTGAGGGAGCGTGCAATTGGCATGCTGCAGGAATGTCCACCCATGAATTGAATGTTCATTTCTCTGCCATAAGCCGTCTCCAAAGGCGTTTCAGAGAATTTGGCAGTACATCCAACCGGTCTCACAACCGCAGACCACGTGTACCAACACTAGCCCATCCCACATCCAGCATCTTCACCTCCAAGATCATCTGAGACCAGCCACCCGGATAGCTGCTGCAACAATCGGTTTGCATAACCAAAGAATTTCTGTACAAACTGTCAGAAATCGTCTCAGGAAAACTCATTTGCATGCGCCCTAATTGGGGTGTCGACCTGACTGCAGTTCGTCGTCGTAACTGACTTGAGTGGGCAAATGCTCACAATCTATGGCGTCTGTCACTTTGGAGAGGTGTTATCTTCACGGCTGAATCCCGGTTTTCACTGTACAGGGCAGATGGCAGACAGCATGTATGGCTTTGTGTGGGTGAGCGGCTTGCTGATGTCAACGTTGTGGATCGAGTGGCCCATGGTAGCGGTGGGGTTATGGTATGTTATGGACAACGAACACAGGTGCATTTTATTGATGGCATTTTGAATGCACAGAGATACCATGATGAGATCCTGAGGCTCATTGTTGTGCCATTCATCCACAACCATCACCTCATGTTGCAGCATGATAATACACGGCCCCATGTTGCAAGGATCTGTACACAATTCCTGGAAGCTGAAAACATCCCAGTTCTTGCATGGCCAGCATACTCACCGGACATTGAGCATGTTTGGGATGCTTTGGATTGGCGTATACGACAGTGTGTTCCAGTTCCTGCCAATATCCAGCAACTTTGCACGGCCACTGAAGAGGAGTGGACCAACATGCCACCGGCCATCAACAACATGATCAACAGACCCCCCCCAATACAGTAAAACTGCACATTTTAGAGTGGCCTTTTATTGTGGCCAGCCTAAGGCACACCTGTGCAATAATCATGCTGTCTATTCAGCATCTTGATATGCCACACCTGTGAGGTGGATGAATTATCTCGGCAAAGGAGAAGTGCTCACTAACGCAGATTTAGACAGATTTGTGAACCATATACAGAGAAATAGGCCTTTTGTGTACATAGAAAAAGTCTTAGATCTTTGAGTTCAACTCATGAAAAATGGGGGCAAAAACAAAAGTATTGCATTTATAAGGGTTTTTTTTTTTTTTTTTTTATCAGTGTATATATATTTTTTTTTTTTTTTTTTTTTTTTGATTGTGTGATGGATGATTATCATGCTTAACTCTTGTGGTTAGTAGGACTGATTTGTCACTTATGACAAATTCTGATTTGTCAGAATTTCTGACAACTTCTTTCATGCTCCAAACCAGGCAGGAACATTTAGAGACAACATTCTGAGATTTAAAACACTAATAACAAGTGAAGGTATGAGTATGTTTTTGTAGGAAGCACAGCGATTGACCAAGTGACAAAATATCAAACGATAGCCATTATGATCTCATGAGTTTGGTTAATAATGCATGTAGATATGGAAAAAAAGAGACAAGTCTCTAAAATTATAGCTCATATTCCAAATGGAGACTGAAGTAAGTATCATACTGTATAATCCTGATGGTTTGGGCAGAGAGTTTAAGAGATTTTTTTAGTTTATGCACCTCTGCCTGCTATATGGCAGGTGCAACATGGACTGTTTTACAAACACTAAAGCACTTTATTACTTTACAATCTTACTGAACATGACACTGAGTAAAGTGAAAGATAGATTCAGAAATATCTGTAACAATAAAGAGAGACAACTGATATTCAAGCATTCATTTTTACAGTACATTCCATATGTTTTTCAAATATGCAATAGGTGATAACAACAGAATTCTCAAGTGGCCTACATGTTCATTACCTGACTTGCGAAAAGTTACATGTTTAGACCTAAAAAGGAATGAGACAGGAGCTAAAAAATATACCTAAATGATCCATTGTGCCTTTTAAAGGATTAGTGGTAACACTTTACAATAAGGTTCATTAGTTAAACATTAGGTAATGTATTAACTAACATGAACTAACCATGAGCAATATATTTGTTACTGTATTTGCTAATCTTCATTAACGTTAGTTAATAAAAAATACAGTTGTTCATTGTTTATTCATGTTACTTCACAGTGCATTAAGTAATGTTAACAAGATTTTAATAATGTATTAGTAAATGTTAAAATTAAAATGAACAAAGATTATTAAATGCTGTATGAGCGCAGTTCATTATTAGTTCATGTTAACTAATGTAGTTAACTAATGTTAACTAATGAACCTTATTGTAAAGTGTTACCGGATTAGTTCAGTTAGAGAATAAAAAATCCTAAATATTTACTCACCCCTATGCCATCAAATATGTTAATGTCTTTCTTTCTTCAGCTGAAAACAAAATTAAGGTTTTTGAGGAAAATATTCCAGGATTTTTCTCTATATAGTGGACTTCAGTGGTGGCCAATGGGTTGAACGGGTTGTGGTTAAAAATTACATACTTTTTTATTTTCAGAAAATGACTATTCGTTTCGCTAGATAAGACCTCGGCTGGGACAGTGCAGATCCCTTTAAAGCTGCACCGAAACTGCAATTTGGACCTTCAACCTGTTGGCCACAACTGAAAATCTTGGATTGTTTTCCTCAAAAACTTTATTTTTGACTGAAGAAAGAAAGACATGAAAATCTTGGATGACATGAGGGTGAGTAAATTATCAGAATTTTTTTATTCCGGAAGTGAAGTAATCCTTTAAACTCTCTACGATCCAAAATGCTGTACAATTTTATTTCAGAATGTTAATTTTTGGGTAAATTATCCCTTGTAGTGTTTCTAACCGTAGCCACTAATACTCATCCAGGTGACCATCAAAGCATCGTTTCCAGTTCTTTCCAAGACATGGAACCAGAAAGTTCATCATCTGCAACAAAATATGGCTCAAAATCATGGTCACTTTCTTCTGCATTCTTGCTGGTCTGCTTGGACAGAGAATCTTTCCCATTAGTCTGCCTCAGTACCAGCTCATTCTGCTGCACTGTAAAAAACACAGTCTCAGTGTCATGAGGCGCAAAGCCAGGTAGGTTTCCAGAATGGTGGAGACGTGATTGTCCTTTGGCCCCTATGGTCACCAGAGGCAGGCCTTTAGTGCCGCTGACACTGAGACACACGCTCTGTGTGGTGGTGTGTGACATCATGCCTCCATAGTATCCACTCCCACATCCTGCACTGCTGTTGACACGAGCCTTCTGTTTCAGGTCTAATGCAAGACTGCGTCTCAGCCATGCCTTCTTAACCTCTGCCTGTACCTGATCATGATGGAGAGATATAAAAAGAGAAGGAGAGACAGAGAAAAAGGGCTAAGAGAGTGACACAAATACAAATTTAAAGATGATGTATATCTTCTGTGTTAAAATACAGTCTGCTACTTATAATGCATTCAATGGTGTCTTTTAGATTTTTTCTTTTCCACGAATTTTACCCATTTCCCTCCACTTGTTACCAGTGTTTTTCTGCCACCACAATACACGCGCAGCAGCAAGTGACGTAACTGTGACATCTACTCCAAATTGGTCTACAGAGTGTTTTCACAACATGGCATCAATCGGCCATATTGGTGGCCAGTGTTGGGGGTAACGAAATCAGATTACTTTGTTCAAGTAACTAGTAAAGTAACGCATTACTTTTTAATTTACAAAAAATGCTTTTTCAAATAAATAACACCAGTTACTATCAAAATATCCTTTTCAAATACAATTATCCCTTATGTTATAATTAATTATCCATATGTCTTCGCTGCTAACCTTCAATGATCCAATTCAAACACATTAATAAGCAAAAATTACTCAAGATGAACTAACATTTGTCTTCTCATTTGTTCTACTGTATAGATGTGAATTTAGTTTTCCTTCAGGCTTTTGGTGTGTTCATTTGCCAAAAATATAACTTTATATTAAAAACAAACAAGCAAGCCCTGCCCAGATTTAAAAAGTAACGCAAAAGTAATGCAGAAGTAATGTAATGCATTACTTTTCATAAAAAGTAAGTAACGTAATTAGTTACTTTTTTAGGGAGTAACGCAATATTGTAATGCATTATATTTAAAAGTAACTTTCCCTGACACTGTTGGTGGCACTGAACATAAACAATGCCACTGAACCAAACAAATTTTGCTGACTATTACTACTGAAAATGGTAAATTATTGTCATGTTTTGGTCTGTAACAACTGTAATAAAACATTTGGTGTACTATAGACTGCCAAAAGATATAGCAAATCAAAAAACTGAGGAACAAAAGGCGTTTGTGGCTGGCCAAACTGAACCAGAATTTTAAAAGGCAAGAATCTTAACATTCATGTTTGTTCTTTTCATTTACGGTCAAGTAGGTGAAATATTAGGCTAATATCTTAATACTGCTGGTCTGTAACAACTGTAATAAAACATTTGGTGTACTATAGACTGCCAAAAGATATAACAAATCAAAAAACTGAGGAACAAAAGGCATTTGTGGTTGGCCAAACTGAACCAGAAGTTTAAAAGGCAAGAATCTTGACAACATTCATGTTTATTCTTCGTTTACGGTGAAATATTAGGCTGAAAACCGGGAGCTTTGTGACTGTCCCATTGATTGCCAAGTAAATAACACTGTCAAGGCCCAGAAAAGTATGAAAGACATTGTCAAAATAGTCCGTCTGCCATCAATGGGTTAACTATAATTTTACAAAGCTACGAGAATACTTTTTTGTATGCAAAGAAAACAAAAATAACAACTTTATTCAAAAATTCGTCTCCTCCGCGTCACCATAGCGCCATTTTGGTATCTCCAGAGTATCTCCTGGACCCAAACGGAATATGCTGTTCTCTGTCACCTGCCTCACGCGGATATGCTGTTTTTGTTTGAATCAAAGCGTAAATAAACGTAGAAAACGTATCCGTGTGCTGCAGCTGACATGTGGATATGCTGTATTCGTTTGAATTAAAGCGTAAAAGAATGTAGAAAATGACAGAACAGCGTATGCTGTTTGCACCCAGTGGATACTTTTCAAAATGGCGCTATGGTGATGTGGAGGAGACGAATTGTTGAGTAAAGTCATTTATTTATATATATATTCGTAGCTTCGTAAAATTATGGTTGAAGCACTGATGGCAGATGGACTATTTTGACAACTTATTTCATACTTTTCTGGGCCTGGACAGTTTAATTTACTTGGCAGTCAATGGGACAGTCACAAAGCTCCCGGTTTTTATCCAAAATATCTTAAATTGTTTTCTGACGACAAACAAAGCTTTTACGGGTTTGGAACGACATGGGGGTAAGTGATTAATGACAAAATTTAAATTTAGGGGTGGAGTAACCCTTTAATCAAAAATGTCAAACACTCACCTCCCCGTTGCAGAAGCAGTAAATAAATGCCACAAAGAAACCCTATGGAAATAAAATTCATGCTTCATAACCAGGATCAAGTTTCAGTAACAAGTAATTTGTATGGTTAAAGTAGTATCTGTTAATATTATTTAATGGACCTAAAATAACATGCAGTAACAATGAATATTGTATTAACTAATGTTAAAAAAGATTAATAAAAAAAATCATTGTTAGCTAATGTACTGTAAAGTTAATGGATTAAATGATGTTGACTAATGGGACCTTATTGTAAAGTGTTACCCTGTCATCACTAATCACCAATTCTGACTGAAAATTAATCATTCCGGTTGCCTTGTCACAAGTGTAAATCACTGTCACCTTGAACATAGCCTAAACAAAAACTATTCTATTTTGTTAAGGATAAAATCCTTTAGGAAAACTTGTCAGGTCAAAGGAAACTTGACCTCAGCTGACTGGATCAGATTTTTTTAAACCTGTGTATGTATGTGTAGGAATGTACCTGTGAAGAGTTGAAGAGCATCTCATAATGCATCTGAATTTGCCACAGCAGACCTGTGACATCAGTGTATGGAAGGGCCATAAACAGCATATAATGAACTCCAAACAGCGGCATTAGCACCAGGGTTGACTTCAGCAGCTTCCTATACAGGCCACAGTAAACAAATCACTATAAATCACATGTGTGTTTTTTGTGTGTGTGTGTGTGTGTGTGTGTGTGTGTGTATGTATGTATGTATGTATGTGTAGGAATTTCTAACCTATACTGCTGTCTAGGGTCCAGTTTTCCTGTGTTTGTTTCCCACAACTTAGAGGCCAAAACCCTGATGATATTGAGGAAGAGGAAGAAGTTTACCTAGATGAAGAGTTTTAAGGAACATAAGTGATTTTCAGCAGGATATTTACTGATAGGAAATGTTTAGTTTTTATAAAATATGAATTATATGTTTTGTATTTTATGAAGTACAGATTTTTGTAATTGCATATGCATACACTACCAGTCAATCAAAAGTTTTTGGACAGTAAGATTTTGAATGTTTTTAAATAAGTCTCTTTTGCTCATAAAGCCTGCATTTATTTGATCCAAGTACAGTGGAAAGAGTACAGTTTTGAAATATTTTTACTATTTAAAATAAATAATAAATAAATGTTTTCTGAATAGATTTTAAAATGTATTATTCCTGTGATTTCAAAGCTGAATTTTTAGCATTATTACTCCAGTCACATGATCCTCTGAAAATCCTTCTAATATTCTGATTTCCTTTAAGAAAAACATTAGAATGATTATGTTGACAACTTGCTGAGTATAATTTTTTCAGGTTTCTTTGATGAATAGAAAGTTCAGAAGCACAGCATTTCTCTAAAAAAAAAACGAACTCCAAGCTTTTGAATGCTAGTGTTTAATAGTGTATAAAAGCTTTTTATTCTAGATAAATGCTGATCTTTGGATCTTTCTATTCATCAAAGAAAAAATTACTCAACTGTTTTAAATATTTAGCTTTGATCACAGGAATAAATTACATTTTAAAATATATTCAAATAGAAAGCAGTTATTTAAAAACAGTAAAAAGTTCACAATATTCTGCTTTTTCGGCTTTTGCTGTATTTTGTATCAAATAAATGCAGGCAGAAGAGACTTCTTTAAAAAACATTAGTTTTTGTGTAACATTAGTGGTAAAAGATTTAAATGATTCATCAAATTTAGAGAGTGACAGGAGAAAAAAAAATCTTACAACAATGGCTGCCAGGATTGGTACTTGATAGATCCATTTCAGATTGCCTGCACTTATATCCCAGCACCTAGAGATGAAGAAACCCAGCCTTCAATGCTAAAATGACATATTTCAGTGTTAAACATAATATTCAAAGCTTTCTTACATGTTATTGAATTAGAATTTTTTTCACACAACCTATATAAAAATTCCAAAGCAAATTACCTGTTATTCAGCAGACTTAATGGTCTTTTGAATGTCTTTTTTCTTTTTTTTGTGTGTGTGTTTACTAAACTGAGCTACCATTTGTACATTAATCTTGCTGAACAGCATATAATAAAAAAAACTATTTAATAAAACATATTGGTAATTAAAATGGCGAAAATTACTGGACAAAAAGGCTTTAATCTTGCCTAAAAACTGTAGGCCCTACTAACGAACAAAATGAAAACAAGTCGAATCGAGTGGAATATAAAGTATGTAAATAATATAAAATATTGTGTTTACAGTAAATTAAAACTAATAGAGACATATACTGTGGAAAGAAAATTGGTCCTAGAATAGAACCCTGCAGCACACCACTGCTTAATGATTAATAAATACATTAAATATAATGCAATTGCTTACTTGTACTATAAATATCTATCTGGTTAAGCCAGGGACTATTTTTAGAAAGGCTGACATTAGATCACACCTGGAATATGCTAAAAACTATGTGACAAAACCTAAACCTTTTGGAAGAAAATGTTGTGGTCTGATGGGACCTATTTGGCCTAAAAGCGCAAGCCAAAGCCAAGCAAAGTTCAACACCCAGGTGATTATCCATTCTCTAAGCCACACGTAGGGTCGTGGGTTGTTGGGGCCTATCCCAGCATTTTGGGCCAAAGGCAGGGAACCCAGGTGACCATTTCCCAAGGTGTTAACATTTAGAGATTTAACAGAAGCCTTTGCATGTAGGCGTCAAATTCATCTGTGCCACCTGTTTGTGTGTGTATACCTACTGTGTGTCTGCCAGAGACACCCGAGCACTGACCCATATGGATACAAACACTGCCGGTATCCCTATGAAAGAGGAAACAAGAGAGACTGAAACAGGATGTTAAAGAAAACCCTATCTACAAACTATTGTCACCCTCAAGGTCATTACAGATTGCTCAACAACTATTACTATCAGCTGCTATCTTCAAAACAAAGGTGTCAACTCACCCCAGCCTATGATTGTTAAAGCCCACAGGCAGTTCTTATCAGACAGGAAGGCCATGAAGATCAGACTATGCAAGTACAGACCCTCCACCAGGATCCAATAATGATTGGTTGCCAAGAGATACAGGAAGAGGGTCACAGCAACCTTGCAGCCCACCTGATAGCACACAGGTCCAATAAAACGATGTTGAGCTCTGAAGCATTAATTATGTATTCACTTGCAAATGTGTCTTTGTGAGTACCATGTAGGGTCTTTGTCCAACGGCCCCATCTTCTAGTTTGCCCTCATCTGTGACGCCATAAAGAACAGCGTCTTTCACAAATATACTAATTGCTCGGCATATGAATGAGGTGAAGAGGTGGATGTGGATGTAGTTACGGGTGCAATGGAGACGTCTAAAGAAAAAAAGAAAAGAGAATCATAGAACACACTATTGTTATGAAACCAAATGTAGAACCTATGCGATTTCAGACACAGCTACCCTTGTGAAAACTACACTTTACAGAATACTTTTTGAAAATAATATACTTTAAAAGAATATAATTAAGTGTGAATTAAATTTTACAGTTGAGGTCAAAAGTTTACATACACCTTGCAGAATCTGCAAAATGTTAATTATTTTAATAAAATAAGAGGCATCATACAAAATGCACGTTATTTTTTATTTAGTACTGACCTGAATTAGATATTACACATAAAAGGTGTCCACAAGCGAAAGTAATAGTTGAATTTATAAAAATGACTTCATACACGTGATACTGTGTTGTTACCTGAATGATCCACAACTGTGTGTTTTTGTTTGTTTGTTTAGTGATAGTTGTTTATGAGTCCCTTGTTTGTCCTGAACAGTTAAGCTGCCCACTGTTCTTCAGAAAAATCCTTTAGGTCCCACAATTTTTTTTGTTTTTTTCAGAATTTTTTGTATACTTCCAACAATGACTGTATGATACTGAGATCCATCTTTTCACACTGAGGACAACTGAGGGACTCATACGCAACTATTACAGAAGGTTCAAATGCACACTGATGCGTTGATCAGGGTAAATGTAACTTATTTTGTCTTCTGGGAAACATGTAAGTATCTTCTGTAGTTTCTGAAGGGCAGCACTATGCCTCTACTATTTATACTCTTTTTGAAAAAATTATGATATTTAGGCAATATAAGAAAAATGTACATCAAAGGTTTACACCCCTGGGTTTTAATGCATTGTGTTTCCTTCTGTGGCTAAAACACACCTGTGGATCATTCAGGTAACAACAGTATTAAAAATCAAGTGTATGTAAACTTTTAAATGGGATAATTTTTTATAAATGTAACAATTTTTTTCTCTTGTGGGCTATATGTAAACGTCTTTCATGTAAAATATCTTATTCAGATAAGTACTAATTAAAAAATAACATGCATTTTACATGATCCCTCTTAATTTGGTAAAATAATTAACATTTTGCAGATTCTGTAAGGTGAATGTAAACTGTAAAGTAAGTAAGTAAGTATGAATTGAATATAATGTTTTCTGAAAATCTATTATATCATAAACGTTATGATTAGATAGATTAGTGTTTGGTAGATGGTAGATTAGATTTGTGTTTGTAAATTGCTTACTGTCTTGGATATATTCAGTGCTACTATTACATTCAAAAACATTTTGTTGAAATGTTCATTTTTCACTTACTTACTTGAAATAGCAAAGGATAAAGACAGCCACCAGTAACGCCGCCAGTGATATGGAGTATCCAATAGTGTACATGAGGTAAAGACGCTCAAAGACCTCCTAATTAAACACAACAAAGTTGTAAACAAGTTGAACACAAAAGTTAATACATTTCAGTCTATTTAGTTGTTCTAGATCTTCAGACAAAATAATACTCTTCATCTCTAAACTAAATAGATTTGTCATGTGTTGCTATGTGTCTGTAATATTCTTGTTTATAAATTTGGTTCATGTCCTTCTTTCAATTTAACCTCATTTTGTCCATCTGCCAGGTGATAAAGAAAATTGAAGTCAATGAGTTATACAGATGTTTAGTACTTACAATTAAAGATTTATTTATGACAAACAGAAAAAAGAACAGAAAAAAACACCAATTAGATTATAGCTGCTTATGAGTTATGAAAAATGCCCACACCTCCTGATCACTGTGGTTACTATGCAGGTAAGTGGTGCATTCTGTGTAGTTGGCCCATGTCCGGTTTATTGTGGACACCTGCTCCCAGTTTCCTGATGCATCACAGTGGCGATATGCGTGTCCTAAATCCATGTAAAACAGAAATATTAATAGCAGATTATACCTTATTAGATATATACAAACTAAATAAAGGTATAGCTGGCTGAAATGTATTACTTTTATGTTACTTTTGCATTACTTTTTGTCACCTGGGCTGGGCTTGCTTATTTGGTTTTAATAACAAAAAAAAAGTTGGCAATTGTAAAAGGCCCTTTTACACTAAAAATGAAATTAATAACCGCCAGGTAGGAAGTGCTAAATTGGCCTGCTTTTTAGTTTATAAAAGCACACTTGTCAGTAAACTGCGTAAAAAGGTGGTTTACACTAAGATTTTCTTTTAAATTGCAACTATACTATGAAGGATACCACAAATTAACTTAGTTCAAGGGAGTTTAACAGACCTCTATGATTGAAGTCATAGATGTACTCAGGACACAGAACTGCAACCATCTGACTGGGTTTTCCTGAGGGCCAGCAAATGATCCCATCCCACTCAGGAACACAGTGATCCTCTGTTAAAGAACACAAACATCAGATTCATACATTTTAGTATGACATGGAGAACTTAACTCAAAATACAGTATCTCACAAAAGTGAGTACACCCCTCACATTTCAGCAACCATTTTAGTATATCTTCTCAAGGGACAATACTATGGAAATTAAACTTGGATATATTTTAGAATAGTCAATGTGCAGCTTGTATAGCAGTATAGATTTACTGTCCTCTGAAAACAACTCAATATAGAGTCATTATTGTCAAAATAGCTGGCAACAAAAGAAAGTACATTCTAAGTGATAACATCAGTATGTTGTTTAACCATGCAAAAGCCACATGTCCTATTCATCATGTTTATGTTTTTGTCTGCTTGACAGGATCATAGAAAGTTGTGTATCTTGTATTAGAGCAGTTAAATTCTGGTGCTTTAAGTACAATTCTCTCATACCACTGGATGTTCAACATGGCACCTCATGGCAAAAACTCTCTGAGGATTTGAGAATTAGAATTGTTGCTGTCCACAAAGATAGCCAAGGCTATTAGAGGTTCAGTAACACACTGAAATTGAGTTACACTACAGTGGTCAGGGTCATACAGAGGTTTTCCAAGATGGGTTCCATTCAAAACAGGCCTTGCAAGGTTCAATCAACAAAGTTGATATGCCACACACTGCAACAAGTCGGTTTGCATGGGCCTCATCCCAGAAGGAAGCCTCTTCTGAAGCTGGCTCACAAGATAGGTGGTAAACAGTTTGCTGAAGACAACCTGTCCAAGAGCATGAATTACTGGAACCATGTCCTGTGGTCTGATGAGACTAAGATAAACTTGTTTGGCTCAGATGGTGTTCAGCATGTGTGGCGATGCCCTGGTGAGAAGTACCAAGAAAATTGCATCTTGCCTGCAGTCATGCATGGTGGTGGTAGCATCATGGTCTGGGGCTGCATAAGTGCTGCTGGTACTGTGGAGCTGCAGTTCATTGAGGGAAACGTGGATTCCATTATATACTGTACATCCTGAAGCAGAACATGATGCCTTCCCTCCAGAAACAACATGATGAACATGATAACCACCAAGATGACAACTGCCTTGCTGAGGATGCTGAAGGTGAAGGTGATGTGGTGGCCAAATATCTTTCTAGAACTGAACCCCATTAAGCACCTTGTGGGGCATCCTCAAGCGGAAGTTGGAGAAGCACCATGTTTCTAACATCCAGCAGCTCCGTGATGTCATTATAAAGGAGTGGAATCTTAGTAACAACCTGTGCAACCTGTGACCAATTCCATGCCCAGGATGATTAAGGCAGTGCCAGATAACAATGGTGCTAAGATGAAATATTGACACTTAGGGTGTACTCACTTTTGTTGCCAGCTATTCTGACAATAATGGCTGTATGTTAAATAATTTTCAGGGGACAGTAAATCTATACTTCTATACAAGCTGTACATTGACTACTCTAAAATATATCCAAGTTTCATTTAGTATTGTCCCTTGAGAAGATATACTAAAATCGTTTCTGAAATGTGAGGGGTGTTCTCATTTTTGTGAGATGCTGTATATGTATTATTCCCCAAAATGTTTGAAGGGAACAAGGCTAATTAATCTCTGCAACATACTGGAAGCTATGGTATGAAACCTGAATATTTTCTTGTAACCCAGCAGCAGTGAATCTGTAGGCTGTTTATGGTTCTGGGTTCTTTAGTATCCTGCTATAAAGTGACTCATCCCTATGAATAACAAGGAAACTGAGCTCAAATCAATATTCCTTATCCTAAAATCTTTATATAAACAGGGCTGCAGTCTAATTTACCACAAGCATAAATCCTGTCTTCCGGAAATTGGATCTGTAGGGGTAGCAAGATGCAAGCTTTTGATTGCCTCGGTAGTTGTCAGTTTGCTGCAGATATTTTTGTTAGATTTATATTATTCCAAAAATATCACATTTAATTAAACTGATAGGGCAGATATCAGCACATATTAGTCATATGGAATTTACCCAATTTTTCTGTTCATCCACAGGTGAAAATCTTAAGCCTTTAAAAGTAATTGCAAAGTTTCCCTCAACAAGCCACATAATTGGATGAGTCTAAGCTTAATATCTAAGGTGTTATTAACAATTATGACATTGCATAATGACCTTTTATACACACAAAAAATGCATCTATAAATCAGAGATACACTATAATACCTCTGACCACATCTAATTGTGCACGGATGCTTCTCTCACACCTCGTCCGTGCACCAATCAGAAGAAAGATCTGTTCATCTCTGGTGATGACATCATCAGAATCAATCTGTAAGAAGAGCAACAGAGAAAGAAACTTATTTTATAAACAACTAGTGTATATAATGCGGGTCACAGTACTACACACAGCTGAAGTCAAAGGTTTACATACACCTTGCAGAATCTGCAAAATGTTAAATGTTAGAGGAATCATACAAAATGCATGCTCTTTTTTATTTAGCACTGACCTGAATAAGAAACGATGTTTACGTATAGTCCACAAGAGAAAATAATAGCTGAATATATAAAAATTACCCCATTTAAAGTTTACATACGCTTGATACTTAATACTCTGTTGTTACCTGAATGATCCACAGCTGTGTATATTTTAACCCTTCCCAACAATGACTGTATGATTTTGAGATCCATCTTTTCACACTGAGGACAACTAAGGGACTCATATGCAACTATTACAGAAGGTTCAAATGCTCACTAATGCTTTAGAAGAAAACACAATGCATTAAAAGCCAGAGGGTGAAAACTTTTGAACAGAATGAAGATGGGTACATTTTTCTTATTTTGCCTAAATATCATATTTTTTAACATTTAGTATTGCCCTTCAGAAGCTACAGAAGATACTTACATGTTTCCCAGAAGACAAAATAAGTTACATTTACCCTGATCTTCAAATTCAAAAAGTTTTCACACCCCAGAGGTCCCTCAGTGGTCCTAAGTGTGAAAAGATGTATCTCAAAATCATACAGTCGTTGTTGGAAAGGTTTTAAATACACAGAAATGGTGAAATAACAAAGAATGTCTGGGACCTGAAAGATTTTTCTGAAGAACAGCGGGCAGTCGTTCAGGACAAACAAGGGTCTCATGAACAACTATCACTAAAAAAAAACACACCGACACACACACAGCTGTGGATAATTCAGGTAACAAAACAGTATTAAGAATCAAGTGTATGTAAACTTTTGAACAGGGTCATTTTTATAAATTCAACTATTATTTTCTCTTGTGGACTATATGTAAACTTCTTTTATGTGAAATATTTTATTCAGGTCAGTACTAAATAAAAAATAACATGCATTTTGTATGATCCCTCATATTTTGTTCAGATAATTAACATTTTGCAGATTCTGCAAGGTGTATGTAAACTTTTGACTTCCACTGTACTTAACCCAGATGATTTTGAATGGTGTAATGGCACACAAAGTAAAAACATGTTAAAAATAAAAGTCAATGTTTATGATACTCTCTAAGTAGTCTGTTAATTTAACAATTCACCTGCAGTGCAGAGGAGATGCATGTGACACGTTAGATCATAAAAGACCCCTTATTTTCCCTTTATTTCTAAGCATATATGTGTTGGTTTTTCATTTTCCACAATCTCAGCTGAAATCAGTGACATATCATCCATCTGTCACCACATCTGGTATACCTTCTTTTAGGCTGATGTGCTGTCTCTCAGTGTTGTGAAATATTTGCACTGTCCTGTGGTATGTGACAAGCTCTCTTCAACCTTCAGGATGAGAGAGCATATCCAACCTTACACACCCCACACCCATGGCCATCCCTCACCACCGTCCCACATTATGAGCCTTAATCGCTGGATCCTCACGACTGGAGAAACACAGGAGCATTTGTGCCCTGAATACATTCACAACCACTGAACAAAACCTCAGCCTCACACACCTACTAACCATGAGAGAAAAAAGAAAGAAAGAAGGTGTCTAAAACGAGTTAAGGAAAGAATGCAGAAAAATTAGAAAACAAAGTCTGACGTATTGCTTGTGAGTGTTACACACTTCAAAACATTCAGCTAGAAAAACGTGTCCAATGCTTTTCTATGTGGTCAAATATGTAGTGATGCACCGAAATGTTGGCAACTCATAATATTTGGCTGTAAATTAATTTTTGGTTTGGAGGGCCGTAATTGTAAAGTGTCTAGCTATTTCATGCACACAATGTGGATAAACTACAACAGGTAAATGTCAGCTGTGTGGATGCAAGATTTGTGGTATTCATTGGCTAGTTGCATATTTGCTAGTTGGCCAGAGTAGATGTCAAGACAGTGTTGACACAGAGACTTGAAAATGAGCACTTTTGATGTGAATTTACAGTATAAGCATCCTCCTAGCAACCACCCTGAACTACCAAACAACCACTTAGTGCTTCCCTAGACACCATTTAAAACACCCTACAAAATTTACAGTGAGTTCTACACAGATTTCTACCTCAATTTTTATCATTACAACTATAATAAATGCAGTGGTGTTCTGCACTGAAAAAAGTGTTTTAACTTAAAATAATTAGTTTACCCCACTGACTTTTTTGTTTAGTCAGCTTGAAATTTTAAAATACTTAATGTTGATTTAAGTTTTAGCTGACTAAACTACAAATTTTAAGTCAATGGGGTAACAAATTATTAAGTTGAAACAAAGAAAATTTTACAGTGTGAATTGTGAAATGTCCTATCAGAAAAAGAAAAGAAACACGTCTGGTTTATATTTTACATTAACAATGTAATCAGTATGAATCTCACCAAGTTAGTGTTTTTAAAGCATTTTACATGTATTCCAAAATAATAACTCAAGGAAGTAACAATTTAAACAACATAATTTATTTGCAAAGTTATACTTAGCTATTCCATTAATAGTTAACTTTTAACTATTTTTACATTTTTTGGATTATCAGTCATCAAAGCTCTGTAATATTGGTCACAGACAGGGAGATTTACTTTAAATTTCACCTTATTTTGATGTAACAAATTGGTTATATCTAAGCATGTGAGTTGTTTACTTACTTTTTTAATTAGCCATTATATTGTTCATTCAGACTGATTTGTGAATGTGGAAAAAGAGACGGGATTTATCACATGAACCAGTCATAGCCGACATAACTAGTCATTTACAATCATATCACGATGGATGCGTTGCCTTCTCTCACCTGATTTTCCCCATTCATTCTCAATTACCCACCAACAAACTCACCACACACACTGTTAAAACTCAATGGGCTCAGGGGGCTTAGAGGCGCAGAATCCCGCTGTTACTTTACCTGCTAGTGTTGTTTTTGGACAATGTTTCTTTAGAAAAAAAAAGTGATTTATACACTTTTTAATGTAATATTTTGTAATATTTGTGTTGTTTTATTTTTGTACTATGAATTTCTGTTGTTATTGAATGTTATTTTTTCTCATCCAGTATTTTAAGGAGGCACTGCCAAGGTACAAAAATGCTTTCCTTTTTTTTTTTTTACATGTTGCTCTGTGGTTT
Source organism: Cirrhinus molitorella (assembly GCA_033026305.1). NCBI lineage: Eukaryota > Metazoa > Chordata > Actinopteri > Cypriniformes > Cyprinidae > Cirrhinus > Cirrhinus molitorella. Next base: position 26,543,371 of record CM065136.1, on the reverse strand, counting down.
CTGAGGTATTACAGATGGTTTCTTGCTGGCAAAAATCAAAAGAGCCCACCTCCAAATCTCTATGATACTGACTTGGGTTCTTTCTTTATGCTTTATATATAACCTTAATTCCAGAAAAGTTGAGACATTTTGTGAAATGCCATAAAATCAAGAATATGTTATCTGTTCATTCTCTTTAACCTTTATTTAACTAAACTACAAAGAAAACTTTCAAATGTTTTCAGTGGCCAACTGTTAATTTTATTTTATAAATATAACCAAATTTTGGTTTTCATGGCTGCAACACACTCCAAATAAGTTGGTACAGAGGGTTTGCCTTATCAGAGACAATGACTTCGCAGGCAGCGTTTTTGCACAAAGGCACCTTATGCAACTGATTTCGGACAGCCTTCTGAGGCAGCATAATGGTTTAATGATCTACAACAAAATAGAAGAAGTTTTGATGATAACTGAACAAATATTTAATTACTATAATACAGATTTTTCATTAGAAATAACATCAAAATGGCAAAAAGTTAGTCAGAAATATACATTTAAACAAAAACTGACCACCAAACGCAACTTTCAAACACTATCTTTATTTATTTTTTTAGCTCAACCGTCATGGAATGGAACGCACAGGTTTGTGGGATATCAAAGGCAGCGATGGATACATCTATGCTGCCTTCAAAATTCAATCAGAAGGGAAAGTGAAGCAGAATTTGGATTTGGATGTGCCTTAATGTCTTTCTACCTTGGAATGCTGCTTCCGAAGGCAGCATTTTAGAGCTTTCGGACGCAGCTTACGCATGCCTCCATACCTTCACACATATTCCAGTCAACAAATGCCATTTGCTATGCTGTACCCCCCATACCATGACAGTCGTTCGTGTTTGCATCTGTCAGTGATGAAAGTCTGGATGGTTCCTTTGGTCTTTGGTACTGAGAACTCAATGTCCATTTTTCACAGAAACAAGCTGAAATGCAGACTTGTCTGACCACAGCACACATTTCCTTTGTTTTTTTGTTTTTGTTTTTTTGTTTCTTTTTTTGACTATCTGAGCTCTGTCCCAGAGAATCCCATGTCATCACTGCATAGAATTCAGCTAGAGTAACAGAAATTCAAGTTGCATTTATTGATTATTGCAGCACATGTGGCTATATTTAACACCGCAGCATGACCGTTTCTTATGCAGTGTAATGTAGTTACTGTGGATTGTTTAAACTGTTTAATTTGAATATTCTATAACCTTTTCACTTTTATTTTGCCTCTGTCCCAATTTTGTGTTGCAGCCCACGAAAATCAAAACTGGGCTATAGGCTTTTTACAAAATAAAATTAAAAGTTGGCCACTGAAAACAATTTTTTCCTTGTACTTTAGTCAATTAAATAAAGGTTAAAGAGAATGGACAGATAACATATTCTTAATTTTATGGCATTTCACGAAACGTCCCAACTTTTCTGGAATTGGGGTTATATGTTATATCCAGTGAGCAGCAGTTGGGTGAAAATGCCTTGTTCATACCAGAGGTCAGAGGAGAATGGCCAGAATAGTTTGAGCTGATAAAAAGGCAATAGCAACTCAACTAACCAACTCATTACAATTGAGGTATGCAGAAGTTTAGGTTTAAGTTTATTTATAGTTTACAGGGGCAATGCACATGAATAAACATGACTGTAAATGTGCTAGAATTAGCTGAAAAGGCTATTTTTCAAATAAAAAAGTCACCCTAAAAACAGAAACAGAGCATCTTACACGCATATACAAACCTTCAAAGAAAAGGGAGTAAAAACTAAAAAACTCAAAAATACAGATACATGAATGCACAATAAAAATCACTACGAAAATACAAATATAAGTAGATTATCTAGGGAAAATAAAGTATAAGTAAAAGGAGAGAAAGAGATAAAGAGAAGAGCATCTCTGAAAGCAAAAGACGTCAAAACTTGGGCTACATCAACAGAAGACCACACAAACTAGTACTTCTTTCAGCAAATTATCTCAAACTGGTTTCTTGGACAAAGAGTTCATTATACTTAAATGGCCTCTACAGTCACTAGATCTCAATCCAATAGAGCAGGTTTGGGATGTGGTAGAACGGAAGATTCACATTATGGACATCCAGCTGACAAATCTGCAGCAACTGCATAATACTATCACAGCAATATGGACCAAAATCTCAAGGTGATTACAGGTGAATCCCTTCCACTGAAAATGCAAGAGTCAATTAACCAGCTGTCTCATTTGATTTGTGTGTTTTACTCTCAGATGCTCTAATGCCATTGATTCTTAATAATTTGTTTGTGTGACTGCCCAGTGTTCGAACAATTGTAAGGATGTCAGTTAGATATATAGACAATAAATGTAGGGTTTTTTTTTCAATTCACATTTAATTTCTATTTAAGGGGGTTGTTTTATTTAAGTAGTCCAGAAGTATATATTTTAAAATTTAAAAACATCTGAAATAATCTGAAAATGTATTTCACTAGGATGTTCAAACAACTGTCTTCTCGAGTGAAGGTGCAATTAGTGGCATGGCAGTGCTCTTGATCAATGGTGCTTTTCAGGGTCAAGTTAATGCGCTTTCTAAATTGTCTGTTTATCAAGCGCTCATCTCTCACTGACCAACTCATTTTCTGCTTCACTGGGCATGTTGCATTAGCCAGTAAGTCTTTCTGAGGCTGACAGCACAAACAAAGAAACACATGTTCTTTTCTTAGTTACAATGAAACACAGGACATAGGCACAACCTTAAAAAATACACTTCTTTAAACCTACACTCTCAGAAAAAAAATATGTACCAATACGTACACTTTAAAGGAATAGTTCACCCAAAAATGAAAATTTCCCCATGATTTACTTACCCTCAAGCCATCCCAGGTGTATATGACTTTCTCCTTCCAGACGAACACAGTCAGAGTTGTTTTAAAATTTATCCTGACTCTACCAAGCTTTATAATGGTGGTGGATAGTGGCTGTTATTTTGAAGCTCCAAAAAGCGCATATATCCATTGTAAAACTAACCCATATGCCTCTGGGGGGTTAATACTAGATACTAATACTAATTCTAGAGTGGATCCATAGGTTTTTATAACAAAAATATATAAAATTATAAACTCAAAGGTTATTTTTATGATGAATATATGTGTTCTTTGGAGCTTCAAAATAACAGCCAAAATAAATTTTAAAACAACTCCAACTGTGTTGTGAGGAGAAAGGAGAAGGTCATATAGGATGGCTTGAGGGTAAGTAAATCATAGGGAAATTTTCATTTTTGGGTGAACTATTCCTTTAAGTACTAATATATATCTTTAGGTATTAATATGTACCTTTAAGGTACTAATATGTATCATTTAGGGGTAAATGAGGTACAAAGTGTACAGTCAGCTTTTTGTAAAGGTACATTTTAGAACAGAATTTCTTAAAAGAATTGAGCTTGCTTTTCACATTTTTAGTTTGCAGATACCTGTTTAAACAAAAGACTAAGGCTTGCTACCTATAAAACCCATAACAAAACAATGTGAAGAAAAGAGTGAAAGGTGAAAAGGGTAATTTTCCCTTTGGCCGAGTGATTTCTTGGCTGGGGAATCTCACACACACATGGCTCTGTCTGCGGTCTTCTCACGGACCACTCAAACCAAACAAATCTATTGGTGTGGCTGATGAGAATCGATCCAACTGATAATTAAAAAAGCTGATCAAGTAAAAATAATCAACCAATCAATGATTTTGAATATGAAGAAATAAGATGAAGTTATATATATTGTAGCATTTATTTATGTTGATTAAAAACTTAAAAACCTGTGATACTTTTTTCAGGATTCTTTGATGAATAAAACAATAAAAAGAACTGCATTTATTTAAAATAGAAATCTTTTAACAATATACAATAACGTTCAAAGTTTGGGGGTCAGTAATTTTTTTCTTTTAATACTTTTATTTAGCAAGGATGTGTTACATTAATAACAAATAGTAGTAAAGACTTATATTGTTTGAAAAAAATCCTTTTTTAATAAATGCTGTTCTTTTTTCAACACTGACGATTCTGAAGGATCCCGTGACACTGAAGACTGGAATAATGGCTGATGAAAATTCAGCATTGCGTCACAGAAATAAATTATAATTTAGAGTGCATTAAAATAAAAAAACTGTTATTTTAAATTTCAATAATATCATAATCAAATAAATGCAACTTTGATGAGCATAAGAGACTTTAACATTAACATTAAAAACATTAAAAATCTTACTGATATATTTGCACTTATTTTGGTCTTATCACAACATTATTTAATTTCACATATACAGTACAGTACAGTAATTCTGTAGTTATATAGGCGATTGTATTATTCAAAACTTTTATCTATTTATAGAGACAATAACAAATAGAAAAGAACCACTATTTGAATTAATATTTAACAATAATGCATTCAGTTTGCCAATTAAACTCTTGTGAAAAAGAAGTACACTTTTGCATAGTTTTAAAACAAGAACTTATGACAGAAATTATATACTTTATAAGAATTATAAGAAGTAATTAACTGCATGTAAGGTTTCCAGACACCTAACTGCATGTTATTTACAATTAAATACAAATGGGCTACCGTTTACATCTACATTGATTGCAAATAGTTGAAATTAGTTAATGTTTATAATTACTTCTATCATCCTAATAGTATTACAATATGCATTTATGGGAAACTTAAATATATTTTAACTTGTCATGTATTTAAATAAAATTTGCAGTCGTTCAATATGCAATATGGTACATTTAAAATATATTAAGTTTAAGTTCAAATACTTCACATGTACTTTAGTAGACTATGTTAGTCAACACACCAAAACAATTCTGTAAAAAATTGTAATTCTTTAAGCACAACATAATATAAAATGTACTTCAAAGTAAAACTTTTAATTTGATGTTGTTACAAAGTGCACTTTTTAAAAGTATTCTTGGCCTTTTATTGCATTTACATATTATTTTTAAAAATATATAATATATATTCTTTTAAGATCTGAAGTACACTACAAGTGCACATTCAATTAAGCGCACTTCTTCTTAACAATGTAAAGATTAGACAAATGTATACAAACTGGCCCCGGTGTAGATACATTAACATTAATATCTGTTGTAAATAAAGCGTATGTCAATAGTGAAATACTCACCAGAGCTCTGGCTTTCATCAGCACACTGCACAGCACAAAAGCCACAGAGACCTCCACTGACACCATGCTTAACCCAAGACCTTTGACCTCTTCTAGAACTTCTGCTCACCAGAGAGCTCCTGTTTCTCTTCAGGACATGGCGGTCTCATCGAGGTGCAGAGAAGTGAAGTATGTAGCCATTACTGCTTTGTTGTGTTAAAGCTGAAGTTATTCTGATGTTGTTGTGTCCACCAGCAATTAAATTCACCAGCAAAATCCACTTTCTTGTAATCTTTTTGAAGTGGAAGTAACAAGTAAATGCTGTTTACCCATCACAGAAGATATTCTTCCATTTCTGAGATTCTTAGTCTTTTTTTCTAAACGCTTATCCTTGCTTGAAGGTGAGACATGGTGATCCATTTGGAGATTTGTTAGGAAGAGACTTGTCTGCCATTGTACAGCTGTGTGTGAGTATGTGTGTTGTGAGAGTCTTCAGCGAGGTTAGTAGTGTGATGGTCATCACTGGCCCTCGGCTCTTGGGCTCCACCAGTTTATCGTGTGGGATGGGCATGAAGGATGTTAACCCTTTACTGGCATGTCAGGACTCAGCTTGTTTCCTTAACTCTGCTAATTTCCATCATTTCTTTTTAAAGCCCATGCATGCACACGCATTTTAAAAGTATTTATATGTGTCTCTGTAATATGAAATTATGATTGGTCTGTCATTGCATTTAAAAATACATTTAGAAATTGTATTACTGCATGCTCTCAGTCTATATATATGTATTTATTTGGTAAGCTTAGTAGTGTACATGACCACGACGTTCCCTCTTCAATGTTCTCCCTGTCTGGAGTTATTTTGCAGTAATAACTGGCTTACTGTATCTGCATTATCATTTGCTTGCTGTATCTCCCAACTTCATACTTTGTCAGGAAAACAGAAGAAAAATCAAGTTAAACAAAACTTGAGACCAGAATAGAGCAGTTTTCTTAGCATTTGAGATATTACATTCCCAGTCAAAGGTTTTTTAACAGTAAGATTTTTAATGTTTTTTTTTTTTTTTTAAAGAAGTCTCTCCTGCTCACCAAGCCTGCATTTATTTGATCCAAAATACAGCAAAAGCAAAAATATTGTGAAATATTATTACTGTTTAAAATAACTGCTTTCTATTTAAATATATTTTAAAATAGAATTTATTCCTGTGATCAAAGCTAAGTTTTCAACATCATTACTTCAGTGTCACATGATCCTTCAGAAATAATTCTAATATGCTGATTTGCTGTTTAAGAAACATTTATATTATTATTATTATCATTATTATTATATAGAAAAAAGCAAGGATGCTTTAAATTGATCAAAAGTGATGATAAAGACATTCATAATATTACAAAATAATATATATGAGATACAAGTTAAATTATGTTCTTTCTATTTGTCAGAGAAACCTGAAAAAAAAAATCCTACTTAGCTGTTTTCAACATGACAATAATAATAAATGTTTTTGAGCAGCAAATCAGAATATTTAATATATAATAATTTCTGAAGGATCATGTGACTGGAGTAATGATACTTAAAATTCAGCTTTGAAATCACAGGAATAAATTAACTTTTAAAATATATTAAAATAGAAAACAGTTATTTTAAATAGTAAAAGTATTTCGAAACTGTACTGATTTTGCTGTACTTTGGATCAAATAAATGCAGGCTTGTGAGCAGAAGAGAATTCTTTAAAAAAACATTAAAAATATAAAAAAAAAAACTTTTGACTGGTAGTGTTTTAATTTAATAGTTTACTTTAGTTTTTTACTTAAGTTTTTATTTTTTAATCACTGTTTTAACTTTTTAATGTTACTATGTTTTTGTTATTTTTTATGCATTTTAGTTTAATTATTTTGTTTAAAAATATTTTTTTTATGTTTATTATTATTATTATTATTATTATTATTATTATTTAATTTCAGTTTTGATTATTTGAGTACACCAAGTTACACAAAAAGAATACGAGAAATTTTACGGCATCTAGATAAGATAAAACAAGTCCACTTTTGTAGTCCATTTTTGTACATTATTAATAGACCAATTAAATAATATAGAGATGTAAATAGTTTTTGAAGAGATTGCATGCTTTGAAAGTCCAAAGGTCCAAAACTGCCTAGAGTTAAAGAAACACTCAGATACTTTATCTTTAGTTACCCTGGAACAAGCCTTCAAAAAAAACAAAAAACAAAACAAAAACACATTTAAAACATCAGAACGATCCATATGGTCGTCATGCTTTAAGGACTTTTATTTTGGCATTAGTTTGTGCACCGGTAATGACGCTTAGTGTAGCTGTCTGTTGGGCTCGTGTAGGGTAAATTAGCTCTCAGTCACAGAAAAACTATGGTATAATTTGATCATTTGATGCTACCATTCAGTCGATTTTTGCAAGTAACGAACACGGGATGTGTTGAATAATGGTCGTAAAGCCGTTTTTGAATGTAAAACGTGCATGTTGTGAACTAATGACAGCATGACATTTTAGAATTTGACCAAAGTCATTTGCTAACTGTGCATATGTTTATAGTGAGAGAAGAACAATGTTAGGAGACATGATTCTGAGGGCTTTCAGACTGACAGTGAGAGTGTCTGCAGTGGTTCAGAGCCGCTGTCAGTGTCCAGCCCTCCATTCATGCAGAGCACTGCACTCCAGCCCTGCGCTCTGGGCAGGACACAACAAATGGTCCAAAGTAAAGGACATTAAAATACCCAAAGATGCTGCTCGAGCCCGGATGATTGCCAAGTACACCATGCTGATTAGGATTGCAGTCAGAGGTAAATGCACTCGATTTGACAGAGTAATATAGATTATCCAGCAATTAAAATGGTAATACCAAGGTATTTTTTAAAGTATCATGGGTGACTTTGTAGGCACCCAAGATAAAGGAACCCAAAACTTTGTGTTTACCATGTGGTACACTACCAGTCAAAAGTTTGGACACACCCCCTCATTTAATGTTTTTTAAAGAAGTTTCTTATGCTTATCAAGGCTGTTGAAATACAGAAAAAATGTAATATTGTGAAATATTATTACGATGTAAATCAGTGTTTTTACTCCAGTCTTCAGTGTCACACGATCCTTCAAAAATCATTCTAATATGCTGATTTATTATCAGTGCTGGAAACAGTATTTAAATTTTTTTTTTGGAACCTGTGATACTTTTTCAGGATTTTTGATCAATAAAAGGTTAAAAAAGAACAGCATTTATTTAAAATAGAAAGGTTTTCTAACAATATACACTACTGTTTAAAAGTTTGGGGTCAGTACCTTTTTATTCTTTCTTTTTTTTTTGAAAGAAATTAATACTTTTATTCACCAAGGATGTGTTAAATTAATAAAAAAGTGATAGCATAGATTTACATTGTTAGAAAAGATTTATATTTTGAATAAACGCTGTTCTTTTTAACTTGTTATTCATTAGAGAATCCTGAAAAAAGAATCACAGGTTGCAAAAAATATTTGGCAGCACAACTGTTTCCAACATTGATAATTCTAATAATAAATCAGCATGATTTCTGAAGAATCACGTGACACTTAAGACTGGAGTAACAGCTGATGAAAATTCAGCTTTGCATCAGAGGAATAAATTATACTGTAAAGTATATTAAAATAAAAAACATTATTTTATAGTGTAATTATTTTATATATTTTTTCTGTATTTTTGATCAAATAAATGCAGCCTTGATGAGCATAAGAGACTTCTTAAAAAACATTAAATGAGAGGGTGTGTCCAAACTTTTGACTGATAGTGTACATCTTATACTGTACTGTGGTACTACGTTACTACACAGATCAGTGAGATTATGTTTATGATGAGATGACCTTGTGTTTATGTTTCAGAGGGAGGAGTCAATCCAGAATTTAATGTTGCATTGGCACAACTTCTAGAGCAGTGTCGGAACAAGAATCTACCCAAAGCCACCGTAGAAGGAGCTATAAAAGGAGCCGTAAGACAGATTCTAAATATCTACTAATGAAACTGTCATTTTTACACAGTTAAAGTTCCACATACATATATACACTACCAGTCAAAAGTTTTTAAACAGTAAGATTTTTATTGTTTTTTCTACTCACCAAGCCTACATTTATTTGATCTGAAGTACAGCAACAACAGCAAAATGTTGACTATTTGACCACATTTTACTATTTGAAATAACTGTTTTCTATTTGAATATATTTAAATATGCAATTTATTCCTGTGACCAAAGCTAAATTTTCAGCATCATTACAACAGTCTTCAGTGTACATGATCCTTCAGGACATAGGTGCAGATTTATGTTTTTGCTTGTGGGTGCTCAACCCCCACAGTGCTTTTTAATTTGAAATAAAACACATTTTCACCGCTGTTTCCACGACTAAATAATAATAATATAAATCATCATACACATGCGTAACAAATTTAATATTTTCAAATATTTCATTCTCATTACTCTGTGTTTATTATACTGGGTTTTAGTTTTTTTTCTAGAGTATACTCCATGGGATGGTGCGTTTGATAAATTCACTACACAAAATTTATCTTGCGAAGTGAAACACACGTACTGCAAATACATTATTTATTAACAACACACATTCTTTCTGTGAGGGCTGCGCTTCACTAAATAAAATAATTTAATATATACCTGTTTAGTGTATAAGCACTTATTCGCACGTACACAGGACAAAGTTTGAAGGCGCACACATAATATCTGAGGAAGCGAGAGCCACGATATGTATATAGGAGAGCAAGCCGAGAGATTTGTGCCGGCACCCTCGTATTACAATAATGCACTTTTTACATTTGCCTTTACAAAAACGCCTCAGATAAACTATGAAAACAAGAATAAGGTTGTGCAAGCTTAAAATGAACCGAGAATATCTCATGTTTTTCCGTGGGTGCTCAATCATTTCCATAGGTGCTTGAGGTGCACCCATGGGATTGGCGCCTATGCTTCAGGAATCATTCTAATATGCTGATTTGCAGTTCAGTAAACTTTTTTTTATTATTATCAATATTTAAAGCAGTTGAGTAGGTACATTATTCAGGATTCTTTAATGAATAGAAAGATCCAAAGATCAGCATTTATCTGAAATAAAAAGCTTTTGTAACATTACCATTCAAAATCTCTGAGCTGTTTTTAACATAATAATAATAAATGTTTTTATTGAGTACATATTTTACATATTAAAATGTACTCGACTGCTTTAAATATTGATAATAATAAAATAATAATAATAATAATAATAAAACAGCAAACCAGAATATTAGAATGATTTCTGAAGGATCATGTAACACTGACGACGCTGAAAATTCAGCTTTTTTGTTACATTTATTTGATCCAAAATACAGGAAAACTGTAATATTGTGAAAATGTATCGGTGTCACATGATACTTCATTTGAAAAATGAAAAAAATAAAATAAAATATATATATATATATATATATATATGGAAAGTGGAAAGTTCAAACAAACTGAATTTATTTTTTAAATAGAAATCTTTTATAAATGTCTTTACTGTCATTTATTTAAAAAATCTTACACCTAACTTTTGAATAGGATTGTATCAATGTTTCCACAAAAACATTAAGCAGAACAAACGGTTTTCAACATTGATGATAATAATAATAACAAATGTTTCTTGATCAGCAAATCAGCATATTAGAATGATTTCTGAAGGATCATATGACACTAAAGACAGGAGTAATGATGCTGAAAATGGACTGGAAAATAATCTTTAAAGATGTCCCACAGCTTTCCATTCTGTCTTGAATTGCTGAAATGTCAGTATTATTAATAACACTCTTTTCTTTTTCAATGTATAATAGAAGTCAAAGCCAGGAGCACAGTATCTATATGAAGCCACAGGACCAGGTGGATGCATGCTACTCATTGAAGTTTTGACTGATAACAACACACGTTCTCATCAAGAAATCAAACGTATCATGGTAAAACATGGGTTAGTACTAATATGTTGTGTGTTAAAAATATTCAAGATGTATAAATAGTACTTAAGCACAACTTAGTGTACCGCTTTTCTCCGTTCGTCCACAGCGGGGCGCTGTGTGAAGGAGCACGCCGGAACTTTGACAGGAAAGGTGTTGTGGCAGCATCCAGAGATGGGATCTCCTCTGAGAAAGCTCTAGAGCTGGCTATTGAGGCAGGAGCTGAAGATGTGCAGGAGATGGAGGACGAGGAGGAGAAACCCGTACTGCAGGTCTGAGCACACTTTCTTAGGAGGATTGAGCAAAATTCTAAATTTAAGTATTTAATTCTGCCTTCATTTTATTTATGTGCATTTGAATTGACTTGGCAAACATGCTCCAAAAGAATGTAATTTAGATTTATAGGAAGAAGAATTTGCAAAATTCAAAAACAGTCATACAACAGACAAATTTCCTTATAATGTACTTTTATGACGAAACAGAAATATTGTCAATGATTTTGATTAATTGTTTCTGTTTATTTGCTAAAATGTAGAATGGTAGTCATGGTTTAAATAAAATCTGATCAGACAAGAAAAAAAAAAAAAAAAATCAGGCATCAAATCAGATTTTATTTTTGCTGTAAAGCATCACATATTGTCCATCACTTTATTTTCAGATAACTTTATAAAAGTATATAAAATATATACTGTTTATATATTTAAAAATACTTTATAAAAATACATGAAAAATATATTACATCCTTGTTAAATAAAAGTCAAATATTATATTAAGCCATAACCACATTGTATTAAGCCATACAATTGGTAAATGAACTACAAACCTCTATTTGTAGCATTTTAAGCATTAATTGTTAAAATCTTCTAATGTTTCTAGAAATAATACATGAGTTGTGTGTATAATCAAGCTTATGAGTAATAATTACTGAGAAATTAAATTAATTGTTTAAGATCACACTTACACTGACTGTCAAAGGTTTGGAATAATTTTGATTTTTTAAAATGTTTTTGAAAGAAGTCTCTTATGCTCACCAAGGCTGCATTTATTTGACCAAAATGCAGTAAAAACAGTAAAATTGTGAAATATTATTACAATTTAAAAAGGGTTTTCTATGTGAATAATTTAAAATGTAATTTATTTCTGTGTTGCCAAAGCTGAATTTCATGAATGTCATTACTCCAGTCTTCAGTGTCACATGATCTTTCAGAAATCATTCTAGTATTCTGATTTGGTGCTTGAGAAACACTTTCTTATTATTATCATTGTTGAAGAGAAACGTAAAATTTATTCCAAATTTGTGACCCTGGACCACAAAACCAGTCATAAGTGTCAATTTTGCGAAATTGAGATTTATACATCACTTGAAACTTGAATAAATAAGCTTTCCATTGATGTATGGTTTGTTAGGATAGAACAATATTTGGCCAAGATACAACTATTTGAAAATCTGGAATCTGAGGGTGCAAAAAAATCCAAATATTGAGAAAATCGACTTTAAAGTTGTCCAAATGAAGTTCTTAGCGATGTATATTACTAATCAAAAAAGTTTTGATATATTTACGGTATATTTATTTACAAAAATTTACAAAATATCTTCATGGAACATGATCTTTACTTAATATTCTAATAATTTTTGGCATAAAAGAAAAATCAATCATTTTGACCCATACAGTGTATTTTTGGCTATTGCTACAAATATACCCATGCTACTTAAGTTACTTTTGTGGTCCAGGACCATTTGACCACCAGTGTACATTCATTTTAGTCAGCTTTAGTATATTTAAATTCAGTTCTACAACCTGTTTAGAGTATACATTGAGTTTGAAATCCAGATTCTGAATGATGCACGCTATGCTGCTATGAATTATAATAACTCCTACATTGTTATAGCCAGCAATTAGAAGACTATGTAGATTTTTACTTTTTACTAGAATCTTTTTGTGTGTAAAATGAGTTATGAGAATTTGTCTTAATTGTTAATCCTTCTTTCCCTTTCAGTTTATCTGTGACATTACCTCCATTAAGGCTGTGCGGGGTGCTCTAGAAAGTCTGGGGGTTCACACGCTTTCAGCCGGTTTGGAGTTTGTTTCTCACACCCCGTCTCTCCTGAATCAGACTCAGCTAGAGACTGCGTCCACCTTGCTGGAGGCTCTCAATGACTGCTCTGATGTGGTCCGAGTATGGGATAACATCCATGCACAGACCTAGAGTTCACAAAACATCAAATGGACGAACACACAGATAGATGGACTAATTAATGATCTAACTGGAATGGACCTGCTTGGGCAAATTTTATTGGACTTATGGTTTTTTGTGCTTGATTGACTTTGTTGACATATCTTCATCATGGCAATAAAGAAGTTATGTTAATTACAGATGTGAGATGTGATGTCAATTTGAGTATCATAAACAACTTAAAGAAAAAAGAAGGTGGATCTCTATAAAAAGAAATAGAAAGGCAACTTGCAAAGACTTTTTCCAACATCCTGAAAAAACTAAAACATAGCTGCTCTATGCAAATGTTTATTGAACTGTGAGAATCAGGGTCAGGAATTAATTGTGGCTCAGGGCAAAAGTGACACAGAGAGTTTAAAAAAAAAAAACACACACAGCTCAAGATATTTAAAGTGTGGGGGCAAAATGTCCCCCACACTTTACTCATTTAAACATTTGATATATTTTATAACATTATTGGCCTGGTTAGTTTTAGGTTTAGTAACTCACTGTAGGAATATGTCGTTTTTAGAATGTATAATTAATATTAATTGGCTTTTGATGAGCTAAACTTAAAAAAATTTAAATCCATTGAATCCACTTTCTTTTCCGGATTCTTTGATGAATAGAGAGATCCAAAGATCAGAATTTATCTGAAATAAAAAGCTGTTGGAGTCAGTATAATTGTTTTGTGGGTATTATTAATACTTTTATTTAGCAATACTCTTTTAAATTGTTCAAAAGTTATAATAAAGACATGTATAATGGTACAAAAGATTTCTATAATAATAGAAACATCATAATAATAGACATTTTTTGAGCAGCAAATCAGAATTTTAGAATGATTTCCTGAGGGTCAAGTGACTGGAGTGATGATACTAAAATTCAGCTTTGAAATCTCAGGAATACATTACATTTTAAAATATATTAAAATAGAAAAAAGTTATTTTAAATAGTAAAAATATTCCAAAATTTTACTATTTTTGCTTTACTTGGGATTAAGTAAATGCAGACTTACTGTCCAAAAACTTTTCACTGGTAGTGTACATGTGTACTGCAGTCTTATACAGTGTACATAGCACATGCCATGGCTTTAGTTCTGATAAAAGTCAGTCAGTTCTCATAAAAGCCAGTATTATAGATCAAGCCCACTTCCTGTCTTTAGTCACTGACCTATGGATAATTCAGCATAATTCTGTGTACAAGCCTTGAGGTTCAGTTTATATGTGGTGTGAATATTATTCACTGACCTCTGACCATTTTCCCATTGGCATATTCATTTTTTGCTGATAAGAGTTTGGCCCTGAGGGCGAAAGCACTCTGTTGATTCAAAAATCTGAAAACGCCAATAAGAAATACTTGTGCCTTCGCGAACGCGTTTGATTGTGATGTCATTGATTTGTTTAGGAGTTCCCTCCACTGCTGCAGCTGTCTGGTTCACACTGACAGGGTTTTGTCCACGTGAGGGTTCGTTTGTCAATGTTCTGGGTCGAGTCATAAGAGGACGACCCTATCAGACATTTCAATGTGTTTTCACAGGAAGGGCATTTGGATTATGTTCCATATGAAGCTGGGCCTGTAACAGATTGCCCTGGCGGGTAACTTGGACAAAATGCAGCACCTACACGGTAAGAGAGAGTGTATTATATAACATAGTGTACTGTGCAGTATCTCTCACAGTTAAGGTCAGATGTAGAACCAAAGCAAGGATGGAGACCCCAGCGGTGACGTAAGCGAAGCTTCCTTGCGTCAAAGCGATGTTTCCAGTGGATTTTTGGTTTGTTTTGAAAACGTATAGCAGGAAAACTGAGGAGCACTGATACAATGGCCACAAATAGAAAATCTGCAATAAATGGACATACAAATTGCTGAATCAAAGCAACAGAAAAATTCATTTTGGCAAGCTGATGACACCAGGAATTCACATCCGGATGGGACACAGAAAAAGTTTTTTTTTTGCCTGAAAGCCACAGAACCATCATATTTTGGATACCAGGAATCTGCATTAGAGAATTTGCTTTCATGAGTGGATGACGTTATTGTTCTGTTAATATTCACTGTGAAGGTAACCTATTAAATAACACTGTATAGAACAAACAGCAACTATTTGAGTTACAAAGCAGTACAGATTTTCTTTCATAAAGAGAAGCAGTCTGGATCTTCTTATGAATGAGATTTATTTATGCATCAATAGGTATTTTCATATCTATAGAAAATAAGCCACTCAGAGATCTCTTTAATATCTTAAGTGTTTCTTCTAGACATCATTAAGATTAAAAGGAGTGCAAACAAGTCTCCAGCTTCTTAGATGTTTTTTTTTTCTAAGAATAAGACCTCAGTAATCTCATGTGTGTCCTGTAGAGTTTCAGAAAGTCAAGAAATTTATCAAAATATGCTCAGACTTGCCAAGCATGTCTTATCAACTTCTTTTAGGATCATATTATCTGAGAGATCATATTAATATAGCCATGCTGTTTACGTTAATGTTACTGTGCTACGACTGTATATCAACAGTTGACCCATATGTCTGCTGTACTTCTGAGACAAAATGGATACTTAAAAGAAACAACTGTCAACTCATTTCGCACCCTGACCCAATTAATTTTAACCATTCTAATCCTTTTTATTTTTCTTTTATCATAAAGACTTGAAGTCCAGTTTGTGGAACTCTACCTCCAGCTCTGAGCGGATGAAAGCTTTAAACCGCTTCTCTTCATTCAATCTAAACCTGCGTCGACCCACGCGATCCAATCACTCCACAGCAGCCTGCAACATCGAGCTTGTTACTCCGAGGGTGAAGGAGCGCACACAGAACGTGACAGAGAAAGTCACGCAGGTAAGATACATTGTTGGCCTTTCTTTAAGATCTTTAGATGGATTACTCTCAATTGTTTAGCTGAATATAATGTAATCACAGATGGTGGAAAAATATAAATATAACCACAAATTATTGCAAGTGTTTAATTGACCCTTACATTAAAAAAAAAAAAAATAGTGAATTGTAACTAAAAAAAAAATCATAATGACCACTTGAAAGTTGTCACATGGAAAACAATGTGGCCAAAAAACACTCGCGGAAAGATCGTTAGGACAGAGACATGAACCCTCAGTACAATGCCAAAAATCCATAATCCCTGTGGCGCTTTCGAAGAGAGCGCAAACCTGTCACATTCCCGAGTGTTCACTTGACCATTTGACCCATTTTGAGGTTAGACTCCTGTCATAGTTTGGGGTGTCTATTTGATAGTAATATAAATCCACTGCACATGCAGAAATTGCAGTAATTTTACCCTTACCCGTTCACACACATGAAGTTCATGTTTTGTGGAATTTTATTGGACAGTGACAAGCTATCAAGTTCGGGCTATTTTAGTTTAGAAAACTGCACTTGACAAACCATCTCACAAAGTCTATAGAGAAGTATTTTTGGTTTGATATAAGTTAAGCTAATTTCGTGGCATAATCCAAAAATACTAATATTTAGATTTGAGGTTACAGTGAGATACTTTCAATGAAAGTGCATCCCTTCTCTGCTCTGATGACAATAACCTGTATGACTTCTGTTTCATAAAGTTTTTAGTTTTATATAAAAAAAGTACTTTATTTATTGTTAAAAATGTATTATTTGAGCTGGAAAGCTCTTTAAAATATTTTTAATTAAATTATTTTCCTACAAATTCTACAAACATACTGCATAATAACAATGCGGAAAAAAAAAGTTTGAATCTCTACAAATTTATTAAAAATAAAAAACATGTAGATAAGTCACAGCCTTTGCCTAATACTTTGTCAGCAATACTACCTTTGGCACCAATTACAGCCTCAAGTCTTTTTGAGTATGATGCTACAAGCTTTGCTCAACATCATTTGGCAATTATCTGCCATTCTTCTTCTCATCTCTTCACCTCTCAAGCTCTGTCAGGTTGGATGGGAGCAGACGCACATTTTCAGGTTTCTCCAGAAATATGTGACCCTGGACCACAAAACCAGTCTTAAGTAGCACGAGTATATTTGTAGCAATAGCCAAAAATATACTGTATGGGTCAAAATGATAGATTTTTCTTTTATGTCAAATATCATTAGGATATTAAGTAAGGATTATGTTCCAAGAAGATATTTTGTACATTTCCTACAATAAATATATTTAAAATTAATTTTTGATTAGTAATATGCATTGCTGAGAACTAAATTTGGCCAACTTTAAAGGCGATTTTCTCAATCTCAAATTCTCTCTATTTTTTATTTTTATTTTTTGCACCCTCAGTTTCCAGATTTACACATCGTTGTATCAAATGTTGTCCTATCCTAACAAACCATACATCAATGGAAAGCTAATTTATTTGGAATTCAGGTGATGTATAGATCTCAACTTCAAAAAATTGACACTTATGACTGGTTTTGTGGTCCATGGTTACATATTGGATTGGTTTTAAGACCAGGCTATGGCTGGGCCACTCAAGGACATTCACAGAGTTGTCTATAAGCCACTCTTGCTGTGCTGTTTTTTACTCTAACGATTCCCTTAGTCCCTGCTGCTGCAAAACAGCCCCACAACATGAGGCTGCTACCAACACACTTTACTTTTGGGATGGTACTCTGCAGGTGATGAGCAGAGCTGGTTTCCTGCAAACATGATGCTTAGAATTGAGGTTCATCAGACCAGAGAATCTTGTTTCTCACAGTCTGAGGGTCCTTTAGATGCTATTTTGCAAATTCCTAGTGTGTTTTCATGTGTCTTCACTTGAGGAGAGGACTGAGTTTGGCCACATAAAGTGTAGAGTACACCGCAGAGTGTTGCAGTGATGTTTGTCCTTCTGTAGGTTCCTCCTGTCTCTACACATGATCATGGAGCTCAACTAGTGTGACCTTTAGGTTCTTGGTCACCAGTCTTCTTGGTCACAAGGCCCTTCTCAATCAAAGGCTCAGTTTGGCCAGGAGGCCAGCTCTAGGAAGAGCCCTATTGGTTTCAAACTTCCATTCATTTACAGATGATGGAGGCCACTGTGCTCATTGGGACCTGCAATGCTGCAGACATTTTTCTGTACCCTTCCCCAGATCTGTGCCTCGGTACAATCCTGTCTCGGAGGTCTACAGACAATTCCTTGGACTTCATGGCTTGGATTATGCTCTGACATGCACTGTTAACTGTATAACTGTTATATAGATGGGTGTGTGCCTTCCCAAGTTGTAGAAACATCTCAAGGATGATCAGTAGAAACAGGATGCACCTAAGCTCAATTTTGAGTCCCACGGCAAAGGCTGTGAATACTTGTGTACGTGTGATTTTTTATTTATTTTATATTATTTATTTTTATTTTTAATAAATTTACAAAGGCTTCAAACAAGCTTCTTTCACGGTGTCATTATGGGGTATTGTTTGTAGAATTTGGAGGAAAATAATGAATTTAATCCACTTTGGAATAAGGCTGTAACATAACAAAATGTGGAAAAAGTGAAGTGCTGTGAATATGTTCCAGATGCACTGTAACTTGGTCCTCTAGTGGTTAGAAAATAAAATACTATGCATCTTGCATTAAATTTACACTGCAAAGGTGTACATTTACACTGCAGTTACAGATACATTAATGACCTGGAAAAAAATGGTTAATACTGATATTTGAAAATAATTTAAGACCTGAAAAAATAGTCAAAATGTGAAATTGTGAGACTGTTAATGAATGAGTCATTGAGATTCAACCAATTCATTCAAAACAAAGCATTTGTTAAGTGTAAAAAAAATCTGATTTATTCAATAAGTAAACACCATCCATTGCAGAAACGTAAAACAGTGCTGTGATATTTGTTTGGAACAAATTGATTTTCATCGGCAAAACTGAGCAAAAACAAGCAATACTAGGTCTAAATTGTTAGTCACTTATTGCTTTACTGAACTTGTATAAAATGATTATTAAATGTGTTATCATGCTGATATCTGCAGAAAAACGGTCCACTTTGTGTGATATCTTAAGTTAACTATATAAAATTATTTAAATATAAAAAGCATACAGCATGTCAACTCAACCAGCAGATTTTTGATTTGGCTAATATTTATTCTGAAGAAAGATAGACATGTATAGTGATGAAAGCCAAAATATTAAATGTCATGGATGAATATTTACTGAGTAATCAACTATTTTGTAGAGGGAGGCAAAAATGGCAATTTTCACCTTAGATTCAGTGTCAAGTTACAGGGGGTTAAAAATGACTTCAGAAAGATTATCTTTATCATTATCTTGTTTTATTTGCACAATCTTTGTTGCATTATGTGACCAAGTATTTCTTCAAAGTTTGCATGCCTGTAACTCAAGAAGTATTAAAGACATTTGAATGCCCTTTTAGATATTGTGTCTTAACAAACTTTTCTTTTGACATCTTTATTTTTAATGCCCTATGATATTTGGTTCCAGAGATATTGGAATTTCAATATGGCTCCGGGTGTAAATCGTTAAAATGTACACATTTTCAGTGGTCAAATCTTAATTTTTAATCCCCTACATCATTTAATCCCAAAGTTGAGGCTTCATGTGCAGATTGTTGAATGTTACCCATTTTCAGTGGTCAATAACCAAATGTGGTCACTTTATATACAGCTGATACTTATTTTATTTAAAGAACAATGTCTGAAGAAGAAATAATGTTACAATTAGAATTGTATCTTCTTTCACTCTACCAAAACAAACAGAGTGCTAAAACTGCACTGAAATGGTCAAGTTGAGACACATTACCTTGCTTTCTGTAGTCTATTCATAAGATTCTATATTTGAATCAGTTTCAAGTGGAAAAAGGGATTTTGTTCATTTTAACAGATTCTGAAGCTACCAAGAGTTTGACCATGCAGTATGCATGTTTGAAGCAAATCCCACGCCTCATAGGGAAGTGTGGTTGCTTTCGCCACACATTGCATTCACATCAATATTTGCCTCATCTGGATTCATTATTAGAATTTATTTTTCTTGTTTATTGTTATGAAATATGAAGCATAGTCATAGATTAACTGCTAAAGGGAATATTTGACAGAATCACAGATAGTACCTCAAACATTTAACGTCTCTCACACCTGAAATAATTAACACTGTATAATTCTGAACCCTAGGAAAATGGAATCCTGGGTAGTCTTATTTTACATTTCACACTGTTCATACTTCACCTAGAGTTAACAAATAATCCTGGTCATTGGTGTCACACTATACAATCCTAATCCCTGGGTTACTGTTATTATTTGCATTGTAAACAGTAATGACTAGATAAATACAAAACTACATTTGGCGTTTGACCATTTAAAATGGGTAGGGTACTAAATATGGAGCTGCACTGAGATCTCGATATCTCTATGATTAAACCATAAAGGGCCTTAAAAATGAAGATTCCAAAAGAAAAGTTTCTTAAGAATCTAAAATCATATTAAGATTTAAAACTAGTTGAGTTATAGGCACACAAAGATGAGATTACTCATTGAGATCCCCATATCTCTGGGACTGAACGATATTTTAAGTCTTGAAAATTAAGATTCTAAAAATAAAGTTTATGAAGAACTAGAATCTAAAATCACATTGTGATAACTTTGGAAAAATAATATTTGTATCACTCAGACTGGTATGTTCAATGCAGTTGTCTTGACAGAAAGAAACAAGACACATCTCTAGTTTTAACATTATTTGTTCTTCAGACATTCCTCTTTAAAAGAAAAGAAGTAGGCTATCATATTTTTTCAAACTGACCCACATTTGATTTTTGACCACTGAAAATGTGTACATTTTAATGATTTACTGCCATAGCCATATTAAAATCCAATATCTCTGGAACCAAATCTCATAGGGCATTAAAAATAAAGATGCCAAAAGAAAGGTTTTATGATGAATGCACTTTACTGGACTTCTAAATCTCAACACCCATTCACTGCTATTATAGAGCTCGGAAGAGCCATTTTTAACATAACTCCAATTGTATTTGTCTGAAAGAAGAAGGTCTTATACACCTAGGATGGTTTGAGGGAGAGTAATCACAGGGTAATTTTCATTTTTGGGTCAAGTCAAGTCAAGTCAAGTCAAGTCGAGCTTTATTGTCATTCCGCTACATGTGTGGACATACAGTGGAACGAAATGTCGTGTCTCGCAGGACCACAGTGCTACATAAATAAACAAATATGTACATACAACACCAGACGTAGGAACAACTTTTAAACCTATACATAGCTAACCTACTGAAAGTGGCAATCTAACTATACATATACTATAAATAATCAACTATACGTACACATAACATAAGACAGACTACATAAGTACTTTACATAATAATTATGCATGGTATTGTGCAAAAGAGAGGTATTTAAGGTTGAGAACCAAGTAGTGCAATATGATTTGTAGTGCATTGGCAAATAAACATTTGTTAAGTCCTTGTAACATGAAATGTTAATAGGAAAGTGTCTGGTGCATGTAGAGAGAAGAGTGTTTCTACAGGTGGAACTGCAACAGTTTACATTTGGATAAGAGGAGGGATGGGGTGGCTGGAATTGAGGGCTTTCACAGCCTGGGGGAAAAAGCTGTTGAGTAGCCTAGCAGAGCGGGCTCTGATGCTCCTGTACCGTCTTCCTGATGGCAAAAGCTGGAAGAGACTATGGGAGGGATGAGTGGGGTCCTTCACGATACTGATGGCTTTACCGGAGCATTGTGTGAGGAAAATGTCCAGGATGGAGGGGAGAGGGGCACCGATGATCTTTGCAGCTGTGTTCACTGTCCACTGGAGGGTCTTGCGGTCAGCAGCACTGCAGTTCCCGTACCAGACAGTAATGCAGCTGGTCAGCACACTCTCAATTGTTCCCCTGTAGAATGTGGTGAGGATGGGTGGAGGGAGACTTGCTCTTTTTAGTCGGCGCAGGAAGTGGAGTCACTGTTGCGCTTTCTTGGAGACTGATGTGGTGTTTGTGGTCCAGGTGAGGTCTTCTGTTATGTGCACCCCCAGGAATTTAGTGCTGCTGACTCTCTCCACAGTCGAGCTGTCGATGGTCAGTGGGGGGTGGTCAACAGAATTCCTCCTGAAGTCCATCACAACCTCCTTTGTCTTACTGACATTGAGGGAAAGATTGTTTGCACTACACCAATCAACCAGCTGTGCCACTTCCTTTCTGTAAGATGTTTCATCATTGTTGCTGATGAGACCTACCACAGTTGTGTCATCAGCAAACTTGATGATGTGGTTGGAGCTGAACTTGGCAGTGCATTTGTGGGTCAGCAGCGTGAAGAGCAGCGGGCTGAGCACACAGCCCTGTGGGGCGCCTGTGCTCAGTGTGGTAACGCTGGAGGTGTTGCGGCCGACACGGACTGACTGAGGTCTTCCAGTTAAAAAGTCCAGAATCCAATTGCAGATGGAGGTGTTAAGGCCCAGAACGTTTAGTTTGTTGATGAGCTGTTGTGGGATTATTGTATTGTATGCTGAGCTGAAGTCAATGAACAGCATTCTAACATAAGAGTCTTTGTTTTCTAAGTGGGTAAGAGCCAGGTGTAGGGTGGAGGAAATTGCATCGTCCGTGGAGCGGTTTGGACGGTATGCAAACTGGAGCGGGTCAAGCGTGTTGGGAAGACTGGATTTGATGTGGGGAAGAACTATCCCTTTAAAAAGCTGTTTAAAGGTTATATGAATGCATTTACACAGAAATGCACTTAGCAGTGTCTTATCAGTCTTTGCTGAATAACAGGCCTCGCTACCCTACCAGGACATCTTATCAGAGCGGATGGACAAATAAATAATGATTAGTTGTTGTTGAACGGTAAATGTGACTGCACCTTTACTTGTGCACTATTAATGGCAACAAAGTTTGAATTTTGGATAACCTTTTTTTTTTTTTTTACACTAACAACCATGTTAACTTGAATATTGTTTGTCTCGTGGCTGTTCTATTAAAAAAAGTAAGTATTTTAATGTTTTATAGACTTTTAACTTGTATTGAACTCAAAATATTCCTTTAAAAACATAAATTAGCTTAGACACCATGAAATTCCAACTGATTATTTTCCTTCAACACACAGGTACTGTCTCTAGGTGCTGATGTTTTGCCCGAGTACAAGCTCCAGGCTCCAGACGTCCACAAGTGGATCATGTTGCACTACAGTCCTTTCAAAGCCATGTGGGACTGGGTCATTCTTCTTCTAGTGCTCTACACAGCCATCTTCACTCCATACTCGGCTGCTTTCCTCCTCAATGAGCTGGAAGAGGAGAAGAGACACATCTGTGGTTACACCTGTAACCCTTTAAATATAGTAGATGTGATAGTGGACGTTCTGTTCATCATAGACATCGTTATTACCTTCAGGACGACATACGTGAACGGTAACGATGAGGTGGTGACCCATCCCAAGCTCATTGCCATCCACTATATCAAAGGCTGGTTTCTCATCGACATGGTGGCCGCAGTTCCATTTGATCTGCTCATCTTTAGGTCTGGATCAGATGAGGTATAATGAACTAGCCCCCCTATCTAACTAGCACTTTGGTGAAATATATAATAGTGGTTATTTGTCTTTTTATCTCTCTATATATTCTCTGTCTGTATTTTAGTTGGCATTATACAGTTAAATATGCAATAAATTTAAGGTTGTTGATGTTGCTACTCCTTTCAAATTTTTTGTCTAATACAATTTAATATCTTTGTAAAAACTAACCGTATCAGACTGAACCATGTTAGATACTTACTGTTCTTTCTTTGTCCTCTCTTCATGCAATCTTCAGACGACAGCCACTCTCATTGGCCTGCTGAAGACAGCCCGTCTTCTGCGTTTGGTCCGGGTGGCCAGAAAATTAGATCGATACTCAGAGTATGGAGCTGCAGTCCTCTTCTTGCTCATGTGCACCTTTATGCTGATTGCTCATTGGTTGGCTTGCATCTGGTATGCCATTGGCCATGTGGAGAGGCCTTACATGAAGACAGGCTGGCTGGATAATCTGGCCGATCAACTGGGGAAGCAGTACAACGACAGCGATGCCAGTTCAGGACCCTCCATTCAGGATAAATACATCACTGCACTCTATTTCACCTTCAGTAGTCTGACCAGCGTGGGCTTTGGGAATGTCTCTCCAAACACCAACTCGGAGAAGATTTTCTCCATCTGTGTTATGCTCATTGGCTGTAAGTAAAAGCTCATTTTCTTATTTTAAGGCTGAAATAAGTCATTTCTCTGCCACTGTCCTGAGCATTCCTACTGGTCCTTCTTTACACTGGCTAGTTAGTTAGACCTGAAAAGACATAAAAAGCTAATGTTGGTAACTTACCCAGAGTTGAGGAGAATTTGAACAGTTCTTTTAAAATCTTAGCCTAGTTGTCTCTATGATTATACAGTGCCTTGCGAAAGTATTCACCCCTTCATTTTTTTCACATTTTATGTTGCTGCCTTATGTTTAACTGGTTTAAATGGCTTTTTCCCCCACATCAGTCTACACTCCATATGCCATAATGGCAAAGCAAATAATTGTATTAAAAATTAAAAGCCTAAATGATTCAATTGCATAAGTATTTATATCCTTATGTGGGACAGCTGAAACTTAGCTTAGGATCTTTCATATTACTTGTAGATGTCACTACACTTTGAGTGACGTTAATCTGTGCAAATTCAGTTGAATGGGTATGCTTTGGAAAGGCACACAAGTCTTAATAAAATATCTAACAGAGCAAAAACCAAGCCTTGAGGGGAAAAAAACTGCATATAGAGCTCCGATACAGCATTGCATCAAGCCACACATCTGGGGAAGTGTTCAGAAAAAATTCTGCTGCATTGAAGGTTCACAGAAGCATGTAGTCTCTGTTACCCTTAATGGAAGCAGTTTGAAACAACCACAACTAGAGTCGTGACCAAAAACCTGATGATCACTCGTTGAGCTCCATGATCATACAGTATATGCAGATGGGAGAAACTTACAGAAGGACAAATCTCACTGCAACACTCCACCGATCTAGGTTTTAAGGTGGTGTGGCAAGACTTAACCCTCTCCTTAGTGAAGACACACTAGGAATGTGCAAAAAAGCAACTAAAAGACCCTCACTGTGAGAAACAAGATTATGTAGTCTGATGAACCTCAATTCCAAGCATCATGTTTAAAGGAAACCAGGCACTGCACATCAACTGCAGAGTACCATCCCAAAAGTAATATGTGCTGGTAGCAGCCTCATGCTGCGAGGATGTTTTCAGTGGCAGGGACTGAGTGACTTGTCAGAATAGAGGAAAAGCTCAATGTACCAAAATATTGAGATAGCCTTAATGAAAACCCAGTCCAGAGCACCTTCCAACAGGGCAATGGCCCTAAGCGCACAGCAAGAGTGGCTTATAGACAAATGTCCTTGAGTGGCACAGCCAAAGCCTGGGCTTTAACTCATTCAAACATTTCTGGAGAAACATGAAAATGTCTGGCAGACCCCATCCAAGCTGAAAGAGCTTGAGAGGTGAAGAGGTGAGGTGAAGAATGGCAGATAATTGCCAAATGTTGATGTGCAAATCTTGTTGCATCATACCCTTAAAAGGCTTGAGGCTGTAAACGTGCTTTAACTAAGTACTGAGTTAAGGGTATGAATAGTTATGCAGGTGTACTTAAATTGTTTTTCTTTTCTTTGCAGCTCTCATGTATGCCAGCATATTTGGGAATGTCTCGGCAATAATCCAGAGGCTTTATTCGGGAACAACTCGCTATCACACCCAGTTGCTGCGGGTTAAAGAGTTCATCCGCTTCCATCAGGTACCTGGAGAACTGAGGCAGAGACTAGAGGAATATTTCCAACATGCCTGGTCCTACACCAATGGCATTGATATGAATGCGGTAGGTCACAAAATACTGATCCACAGAAAGCAACTCAAATGTTGTCTATACTATACAGTGAGGGAAAAAAATTGATCCCCTGCTGATTTTGTACGTTTGCCCACTGACAAAGAAATGATCAGTCTGTAATTTTAATGGTAGGTTTATTTGAACAGTGAGAGACAGAATAACAACAAAAGAATCCAGAAAAACACATTTCAAAAATGTTATAAATTGATTTGCATTTTAATTTGACATAGTACTTGATGACAAAACCCTTCAGACGTCAGACGTTTCTTGTAGTTGGCCCCCAGGTTTGCACACATCTCAGGAGGGATTTTGTCCCACTCCTCTTTGCAGATCCTCTCCAAGTCATTAAAGTTTTGAGGCAACTCAAACTTTTAGCTCCCTCCACAGATTTTCTATAGGATTAAGATCTGGAGATTGGCTAGGCCACTCCAGGACCTTAATGTGCTTCTTCTTGAGCCACTCCTTTGATGCCTTTGCCATGTGTTTTGGGTCATTGTTATGCTGGAATACCCTTCCATGACCCATTTTCAATGCCCTGGCCCTGCCGATACATGGCCCCGTCCATCATCCCTTTGATGTGGTGCAGTTGTCCTGTCCTCTTAGCAGAAAAACACCCCCAAAGAATGTTTTGGTTTCATCTGATCACAACACTTTCACCCAGTTCTCCTCCAAATCTTTAAGATGTTCATTGGGCCTGTACATGTGCTTTCTTGAGCAGGGGGTCCTTGCAGGCGCTGCAGGATTTCAGTCCTTCACGTCGTAGTGTGTTACCAATTGTTTTCTTGGTGACTGGTCTCAGCTGCCTTGAAATCATTGACAGGATCCTCCCGTGTAGTTCTAGTCTTATTTACCGTTCTTATGATCATTGAAACTCCTCAAGGGGAAATCTTGCATGGAGCCCCAGACCGAGGGAGATTGACAGTTATTTTGTGTTTCTTCCATTTGTGAATAATCGCACCAACTGTTGTCACCTTCTCACCAAGCTGCTTGGCGATGGTCTTGTAGCTCATTCCAGCCTTGTGTAGGTATTAGGGATGTGCATCTCCATAACTGAGGCCGATGCGATACGCATCTCGATGCATAGCCAACGATACGATACTTTAAAGATACATGAAGCAGCTAGCGATGCGATACGATACGATACACCCCTGTTACGATGCAGTGCGATCCGATTTCGATTCGATTCAACACGATTCGATGCAGTATAATGGAATTAAACAAATATGATGCTATTTCATGTTACAGATACTTGTATTTCTTTGTTTCAGACAACAAATCATAAATTAACTTAAGTGCCTTCTGATTTGTAGTGCATGACCCTTACACAAATAGGCTTTGGTAGTGCAAAATAAATAAATAAATAAATAAATAAAACCAAATGCTTTTTTCCTGTTCTGTCTCCACTTAAACTTTTAACAGCTCAAACATTTAACAGCGAAACAATTTCAATTTCAAACAGTCATTTCTAGGGCTGTCAATTGATTAAAATTCATTGATTTTATTCATTGATTTTTTTTAATACCGTGAAATGGAGGCGCGCAAGAGATTAACGCAGTTGCAGGAAGCTGCTCACTCAAACGATCTAACTAGTCTCAAACTGATTCATTCTGGTGATGTCTGTGCCCTAAACGATGTTATATTTTACCATTTCACATCCAGAGATGAAGGATCGAATGATGAAGTTACTAAAGAGGAGTCCGTCAGTGCGCAAACAGTTGTGCTGGGCTCGCGTTTCTAAATTTTAACTACAACTATAAGGTACATTATTCGTGCTATTTAAACATACAAGGGGTGATCAGAAGTTCGGAGACTATACCCATGATAAACAACGGGGGAAAAAAGACGTTTGTTTGTGTAGTAATGCCGTATCGCGCTCCTGATAGCTCTCCATAAAAGTGAAAGTAAAACACGTCTCACTTTAAACCCGCTTTTCTCAAAAATTCCATTCCTGAAAAATGTAATCATATTAGCCATTTTCAGATAGATATAACTTTTATGTTTAAACTATGGACAAAATAAAAAAAAAACTGTTATGGAAAGGGCTTGAACCCAGCTTTACGTCAAAAACTAAAAAAGGTAAGATTTCACCATGTGTTGGGTTTTGCCAGATCACATCACATCACATTTCAGTAGACCCTCGTCCTCTACTACATTAACTTGCCTACATGCCACCCATTTCGCGATCGCTGTGGTGAGTCTATTGCCTGTTCAAGCGCCGCCGCCGCGGTTTGCCGTTGGCGAGGGGGAGGAGAGCTCTGCATCAGTTGTATGTTTCGCCATCAAGTGATACTTTAAACTTTACAAAGAAATAAATCGGGTTTTACCGATGCAAATATGTTAGAAACGATGCATCGCGATACAAATGCCAATTTGTATCCGATGCACAGTTTTTAAACCGATGCATCGCGCATCGTTAACTTTTTAAGCCGATGCACCGAGCGAATCGGGGAATCTTCCCATCCCTAGTAGGTATACAGTCTTGTCCCTGACATCTTTGGACAACTCTTTGGTCTTGGCCATGGTAGAGAATTTGGAATCTAATTGATTGCTTCTGTGGACAGGTGTCATTTATACAAGTAACAAGCTGAGATTAGGAGCACTCCCTTTAAGAGACACCTGGGAGCCAGAAATCTTGCTGATTGATAGGGGATCAAATACTTATTTCACTCATTAAAATGCAAATCAATTTATAACTATTTTTTGTTGTTGTTGTTATTCTGTCTCTCACTGTTAAAATGAACCTACCATAAAATTATAAACGAATCACTTCTTTGACAGTGGGCAAACGTGCAAAATCAGCAGGGGATCAAATAATATTTTTCCTCACTGTAGATTAGGGGTGTCCAAACCAGCTCCCGGAGGTCAACTCTCCTCCAAAGTTTAGCTCCATCCCCAATTAAACACACCAGAACAGGGTCTTCAGACTCACTTCCAGGCAGGTGTCTTGCAGCTGGTTGGAGCTAAACTGTGCAGGACTTTGGCCATCCAGGAGCAGGTTTGGACCCCTTGCTATAGATGCAAATAATCTTTCCAGTAGATTCATTTGTCTAATAAAAACTCATTAATGTCTCTTATTTGCTAATTACAGGTCCTGAAAGGTTTTCCTGAATGTTTGCAAGCTGATATTTGCCTGCATTTAAATCGTAGTCTGCTGCAGAACTGTAAGGTGTTCCGTGGGGCGAGTAAAGCATGCCTGAGGGCTCTCGCCATGCGCTTCAAAACCACCCACTCGCCACCTGGAGACACCCTCTATCACCATGGTGACATGATCAAAGCTCTTCACTTTATCTCTCGTGGTTCCATTCAAGTGTCTCAACATAACATTGTGCTGGCCATCCTGGGTGAGATAAATAATAAACCACTGTCTGATCCACTGATGGTTTGAGTTTTTTTTTTGATTGATTTTCTTTCATAAGGCCTAAGAAAAACTACTTCTTGTTTCACATACAGGGAAGAACGATGTCTTTGGCGAGCCTATAAATCTGTATGCAGATCCTGGTCACAGTAATGCTGATGTTACTGCACTTTCCTACTGTGACCTTCACCGTATCCAAAGAGATGACCTTCTAGACGTGCTGGACATGTACCCTGCATTTGGCGAGAGCTTTTGGAGGAAGCTAGAAATCACCGTTAACCTACGAGATGTGAGTAAACCTCACATCCTGCACACATTTATACATATCCCTCACTTATTCTTGAGTATTGAGATAAAACAGACTGTGACTGAAATCATAAACATTTATGTGTCAAGGAATTAGTTTATTAGACCATTCAAGTGTTTATCTCAGATTGCTGCTTATACAGTATTTATGAGAATATTAGCATAAATGCGATGCTCAAAAGCTTTTAGAAATATGTAAAGGTGCACTGCATGGTTTGTTTACATGTTCTTGTCTTGGGCTTTATACTGACATCTATTGGTGTGTATGCAGCATTACAAAAATGTAAAATCTGATTCCAGAAGCCAAAACAATGCTGCGGGGATTAAATATTTTTGGTTAAAAGCTTGAAAATGCTGCTATTTTCAAAACGAATGGAACATGTTTTGTCACATGTCGTGCATTGTAGTCTACTTAATTACTCACCTTCATGTCGTTCCAAACCCATAAGACCTTTGTTCATCTTCGGAACACAAATAAAGATATTTTTGATGAAAACCGAGAGCTTTCTGACCCTACATAGACAGCAATGCAACTGACATGTTCAAGGCCCAGAAAGGTAGTAAGGATATTGTTAAAATAGTTCATCTGTGTTTCAACCGTAAAAAGCTACTAGAATACTTTTTTTTTTGTCTGCAAAAAACCCCCCAAAATAATTACTTTATTTAAAAATTCCTTCTCTTCCATGTCAGTCTTGTGAACAGGCTTTGAGGAATAACACAGAAGAGAAGAAATTGTTGAATAAAGTCATTATTTTTGTTTTCCTTGTCCACAAAAACTATTCTCGTAGCTTTATAAACATTCAGATTAAACCAATCTTGTCACACTGACTATTTTAATGTCCACTTTTCTGGACCTAGAATGTGTCAGTTGGTTGCTGTCTGTGCAGGGTCAGAAAGCTTTACGTAATGCTTGAGGTCGAGCTAGTGCATGATGAGCATTTGTAGTTAAAAAGTATATACATTTTAATTTTTTTTAGAAAATGGCTGATCATTTCATTAGATAAGACCCTTAATCCTCGGCTGGGATTATGTAGAGCCCTTTAAAGCTTCAAATTGTCAAATTGGGCCTTCAACTGTTGGTCCCCATTGAAGTCCACTATTTGGAGAAAAATCCTAAAAAAAAAAAAATTACCTCAAAAAACCTTCATTTCTTTTTGATTGAAGAAAGAAAGGCATGAACGTCTGAAATGACATGGGGGTGAGGAAATTTTTATTCTGAAAGTGAATTAATCATTTAACAGGAGTTATCCTAAAATGCTAAGACAAATGCTCTCTGTACAGTAATCATTGTTTTAATTGATATGTAATCAGGCTGAAGAGATGATGCCCAGTGAAAATTTGGACTGTGGATACCATGTGAATGGCATACAACACCGCCAAAACTCACTAGACAGGCGCAACAGGCCAGGTGAGTAGAACACTCACAAATAAACTGATCTGTTGAGACTTACTTGTGTCCAGAAGTTCACATTACTGAAATGTTTTATGTAAAAGGACTGTAATTGTAACAATACAACTAAACCATATTTCAGAATGATTTAATTCACAGTTAGGCTTTATTTAGAATTATTTAATACACATAAACCACACTTTTGACTACATTCATATGACATACCTTTATCACCTAATTCAGGCCAAAGCTGTCAATTAAATTATTAAAAAAAGGATGAATTCTGTATATAAATGGAGACAGCACACAAAATTCTGCTGAATTTGATTTTTGCTTTAAACCGTTCTTGTCTTGCTGTTCAAGATGGAATGGACCAGAATGACTCATACCCATCTCGGACATGTTCAGCCCTGACTCGACATCATTCTCCAACCGCTCACATGCACTGGGAGGAGCTGTATAGCTGTGGAAGCTCCACATTGCAGTCCAGTGAAAACCTTAGTAAATCTTCCATCAGCCACTGTGAGCTGTACACCTCGGATGTAGATCATCTGGACTACCTCTCTCCTGTTGTGAGACTAATACCACAGCGAGGTGCCTCTGGGGTCAGCAGAGAGGCCGGCATGGATATGGGGCACTTGGGTAGGCATACAATATTTATGAAAATATTAGCATTAAAAGAACACATCACTTTTTTTGAAAATAGGCTCATTTTCCAACTCCCCTAGTTAAACAGAGCAGTTTTGCTGTTCTCGAACTAAGACTGACAGAAAGGTAATGGTAATTTCCAACGTGACAGCCACTAAGCTAATAGTAAAATAGCTGGGGACTATATTTCAGGCGCTGCGTAATAGCATTGCGCCTGCTACACCCATGGCATGGCAACAAAGTTCCTTGATTATTACACAGGAATGAGAGTATAGTTCCTATCCATATCAGCCTAGAATATCACAACTTTGAATTTTCTGTCGGTCTTAGTATATGATGTAACTATAGAAGAGTCAAGTTTTAAATTGGAATAATATTAAAACTCTTTGGTCATTTTTGAGCGAGATGCCAAGGTCAATTTGGTTCAATGATTTATGCTAAGCTATGCTAAAAGTGCTACCATCAGACCCGGAGATAGGCTGAATGGATTCAAAAACGGTAAAACATGTCTGTTTAACTCTAGGGGAGTTGGAAAATGAGTCTATTTTCAAAAAAAGTGGAGTGTTCCTTTAAGGGATGCTCAAAAGTTTTATGTGATATTTAAAGATGCACAATTTTGCTTTTGTCTTGGACTTATTGCAAAAATGTAAAATCTCAGTCCTGAATCCAAACCATGTGTGCAAGGATGTTTTATTTCTGTATGCCAATACCCAGAATCTGGTTCCATTGTCCTAAAGCAGTGGTTCTCAACCACGTTCCTGGAGCCCCCCCCAACACTGCATGTTTTCCATGTCTCCTTAATCAAACACACCTGATTCAGATAATCATATCATTAGTAGAGACTTCAAGACCTGAAGATGCAAAATGTGCAGTGTTGGGGGGGCTCCAGGAACGTGGTTGAGAACCACTGTCCTGAAGGCAATGGGTTTTTGTGAATATGTTTATAATCTTGCTCTTGTAAGTTATACTAACTCAAATTTCATGGTAAATGTTTTTCTAAAAAATATCTGAAAGAGTTGTCGGAAGATTAATGGTTGTGATGTTGACATCATGCAACTGTGGTCTGTGGTATTCGATTGTATTTAGGCCTAGTCATAAGTTCATAATTAACAGAATTTGCAACAATCAAATACTTTTGTTAGTCACAGAGATCATTTTCTGCAATAATCCAAAAGCAAATTGGAAATTGTGATCTTCCCAGGTTAGCCTACAAAAATACACTATATTGGAGATTTAGGTCATTTTAGGTTATTTCAGTAATTGTTTTCACAGTTGAAAAATTACTTAGTGCATATTATTATACCATTAGAACTTTAAATGCCATACTTTAAATACAAATGCGTATCTTTTTGAATCGTTAGATTGTTATTATTCAATATCTTCTTCTAACACAAGCTCCTCCTCCATCTGGATTGTACCATTACTGGCCTGACCACCAGGCAGTTCATTTTGCTGAACAGACTCGGTGCCCCCTATCTGTCAGGACCTCATTTCCACCACCGCTCTTCGAGCATCAACCCAATGAACTTGAGTCCAGACTAGAGCTCCTGCAGAGCCAACTCAACAGGTAGGTGGCACATTTTAAAGATCTTAATTTAAACAGTTTAACTAAAACTGACAGTTCTGTTGGCATTATTGCTCAGCATGAAGAACGTTTTGTTCACAATGTTCTCTTCAGAACAATGACTCGTCCAGTGACTGTCATTTGATTTTTGAATGGATGAAGGTGTGTAGCAAGTTAACCACTTACATACTGTAGTTTTCTGTTCCCTTTTTCCCAGGCTGGAGACCAGAATGACCACAGATATTAATGTGATCCTTCAGCTTCTCCAGCGACAGATTGCTCCTGTGCCCCCAGCATATAGCTCCGTATTACCTGACAACCACACTCCTGATCCTGCTATATTGTACAGAAGCAGCGCACCAGTACTTCAAAGCATGTACCCCATCCCAAACATTCAGCTGGACAGTAGAAACACTGCCATTCAGGTAAAAATACTGTCTAGTAAAATGGTTTTCAATGCCAGACAAAAAGAAGTGTGTTTATTTGTATTGAATGTGCACTTACAGTATACTGCATATTTAAAAACAATATTTTAACACACTTAAGTACATTTTTAAATGGTCAACTTTGTAATATTGTCAAATTGTTACAATTTGGATTTTTTTTTTACTGTTAATTAGTACAATTAAAAGTTTACTTTATCTTTAACTCTGCGTTTTCCAGGGTTCGACCCAGCCAGATTCCATATTCAAGTCAAATTCCCAGGGTTCTCTCTCCAGTGGTGTTCACATGGGAGCTGCGTCAGATGACTGTGTACCTGATAAACTGAAAACTAATACTGTTTCAACACCAGCGCTGCAGCCTATTTTGATAGATGCACCGCGGCTCTGTGCATCCCTCCGATTTCCCTCATTGCCCGGCAACCTGGACACTTCATCACACCTGGAAGAAATTCCAAAACACATGTCTGATCCTGCCTTACCGGTCAGCTAAAATCATAGCACACCATCAGCCGGCTTATCATAACAGAACACATCAAAACACAATCAATAAATACCCTGCTGATGTCACCAGCTTTATTGTGTTGTGGAGGTTAGCAAGACTATGCAAATCAACCATCTTGGTTAACCAAGTGTTGCTGCTCAACAGTTAGGACAGCCCTAAATTACTGCTCAAGAAATAATAAAAACTCAAGCTTTTCAGCAGAGTACAAAGGCAGATAACAAAGCATCTTAAACCTCAAAATGAATGTCAGTGACCATCAATGACATGTTCTACATGCAGTGAGACTCAGGAAACTTTCACAATACAGTAGCTGATGATGTTTTGTAATGATACAGTAAACCTATCCAAAGAATGCCTCTCTATGTCTGGAGTATTCTGTGTATTTACTGTAATTAAAACAATATTCAATCCCTTTTATGTAGTCAAGACTTGTCTTTACAAAAAGTGATTTTAAAAATGCAAATTGAAATATTTGCAGGAATGAAAAGTATGCATTTAGAATAGGCATTTCGATATTTGCGTATTTTCATTATTTTCAAAGAAAATGTTGCTTTTTCTGAAAAAGCTACTTCTCAAATGAAAAGATTTTTTGAGAGTGGTTCTATATAGATCCACCAGATTTACTGGTTTAACAGATAACATTTACAAAAAAAGATATCTGATAAAAAAAGGTTGATAAACAAACTTTTCTTAAAAAGGTTTGAAGATTTAAAGTTTGAAATACTTTTAGTAGTTTTAGAATTTGTTAGGGTGTCCATGGGGTTGCTAGGGTGTTGCTTTGCAGTTGCTACTTGTTAGGGAGTTCTGAGAGGATGCTAAGGTGTTGCTATGCAGTTGCTATTTGTTAGGGTGTTCTGGGTGGTTGCTAAGGTGTTGCTATGCAGTTGCTATTTGTAAGGGTCCCAGACAGTAGCTGACTCTGTGCCGGATTCGTTTTCAAACCGGCAAATCCGCGTTACAGTCACATCCGTTTCAGTGCTGTATCACTGTCTTAGACGGATCCGGCCCAGGCCTGGTTTCAGTGGGCGCGGACTACTGTGTCAGAGCGGATCTGGGCCGATTGATTTTTGCTGTCTGGGGTGTTCTGTGTAGTTGCTAAGGTGTTGCTATGCAGTTGCTACTTGTTATGGTGTTCTGATTGGATGTTAAGGTGTTGTTATGCATATGCTATTTGTTAGGGTGTTCTGGGGGTTTACAGTGGATATAAACAGTCTACACACCCCTGTTAAAATGCCAGGTTTGTGTGATTTAAAAAAATTAGACCATGATAAATAATTTCAGAAATTTTTCCACCTTTTATGTGACTTATAACCTGTACAACTCAATTGAAAAACAATCTGAAATCTTTATTCAGTGGGAAATAAAAATAAAAAGCTAAAATAATGTGGTTGCATTAGTGTGTACACCCTTTTACAACCGGGGATGTGGCTGTGTTCATAATTAACTGATCACATTCAAACTCGTGTTAAATAGGAGTTAGTACACCTGCCATCATTTAAAGTGCCTCTGATTAACCCCAAATAATGTTCAGCTGTTCTAGTAGGCTTTTCCTTACATTTTCCTAGTCACATCTCACAACAAAAGCCATGGTCCGCAAAGAGCTTCCAAAGCATCAGAGGGATCTCATTGTTAAAAGGTATCAGTCAGGAGAGGGGTACAAAAAAATTCTAAGGCATAAGATATACCATGGAACACCGTGAAGTCAGTCATCATCAAGTGGAGTGCAACAGTGACATAACAGTGACAGGACGTCCCTCCAAAATTGATGAAAAGACAAGAAAAAACCTGGTCAGGGAGGTTGCCAAGATGACTACAGCAACATTAAAGGAGCTGCAGGAATTTCTGGCAAGTACTGGTTGTGTGGTACATGTGATGATAATCACCCGTATTCTTCATATGTCTGGGCTGTGGGGTAGGGTGGCAAGACGTAAGCCTTTTCTTACAAAGAAAAGAACCATTTGAAGTCTTCCAAAAACATGTGGGAAAATGTGTTATAGTCTGATGAAACCAAGGTTGAACTTTTTGGCCACAACTCCAAAAGGTATGTTTGGTGCAAAAACAACACTGCACATCACCAAAAGAACACCATACCCACAGTGAAGCATGGTGGTGGCAGCATTATGCTTTGGGGCTGTTTTTCTTCAGCTGGAACTGGGGCCTTAGTCAAGGTGGAGAGAATTATGAACAGTGCCAAACACCAGTCAATATTGGCACAAAACCTTCAGGCTTCTGTAAGAAAGCTGAAGAGGAACATCTTTCAGCACGACAACGACCCTACAAGCATACATCCAAATCCACAAAAGAATGGCTTCACAAGAAAAAGATAACAGTTTTAAAATGGCCCAGACCTGGATCCAATTGAAAATCTGTGGGGTGATCTGAAGAGGGCTGTGCATAAGAGATGCCCTCACAGTCTGGCAGATTTGGAGTGTTTTTACAAAGAAGAGTGGGCAAATATTGCCAAGTCAAGATGTGCCATGCTGATAAACCCAAAAAGACTGAGAGCTGTAATAAAATCAAAAGGTGCTTCGGCCAAGTATTAGTTTAAGTTTAACACTAATGCAACCACATTATTTTAGTTTTTTATTTTACTTTTTATGTTGCAACTTGTTAAGGTGTTGCTATGCAGTTGCTATTTGTTAGTGTCCTGGGTGGCTACTAAGGTGTTGCTTTGCAATGCTTTTTTAGGGTGTTCTTGCTGGTTGCTAAGGTGTTGCTATTAGGGTGTTCTGGGTGGTTGTTAAGGTGTTGCTATGCAGTAGCTCCTTGTAAGGTGTTCTAGGTGGTTGCTAAGGTGTTGCTATTTGTTAGGTTGTTCCAGTGGTTGCTAAGAAGTTGCTATTTGTTAGTGTGTTCTGAGTGGTTGCTATACTGATTCTACTTGTTAGCCTGTTTTAAATGGTAACTAAGGTGTTGCTATGGCAGTTGCTTGTTAGGTTGTGGTTGCTAAGGTGTTGCTATGCAGTTTCTACTTGTTCGGGTGTTTTGGGTGGTTGCTAAGGTGTTGATTAACTCTTTTGTTAGAGCTTATTTTTCTGTCTTTAAGTCTTTGTTAATATTTTTTTAGCTGATTTCATGTGGTGCAGACTGGGATTCTTTTGAACAGTTCTGAGGAAATAATATGTCTATAATTTATAGTCTATATTACATATTTATCACTGTCCAATCCAATTTAACTATACATAAGTTAAGAAATTCATATGGATGCATTTAAATGCAATACCTCTTTTTTGCTGCAATTTTTTTTTAGCTTACAGTTTTAGATTAAATAGGAATATGACATCAGTAAAGTGTGTCTGCTTGACACTGACCTCTGTGTGGCACTGTCTCCATCAGATCACTACAGCCGGAACAGCACAATAGTTGCCCAACATCCCCTTACTCTTATCATTAGTTAAACATAAACATCTTCTTGGTGTTTAGGAATAACTGTCTCTGCTTCCTCATTATGTAGGTCGATGGCCATATGTTCACATATTCATCACAAGGTCACAGATTTCAGACTGAGATAAATCAGATCAATAAATCAATTCTATATCTACCTCATGTATCTCAAAAGATAAACTGAAATGTTTAATTTCATAATATGACCCCTTTCGTAGTGAAAGTTCATGATTAACACAGGATCATTTATATGTAAACTGGCAACTTATAAATGCATGGATTGGAGTTTATCTCTGATTTCATTTCTTTTTATTATCTCAGAACAGACTTTTGTTTAGTAGAATAACAAAACAGATGAGGAGATTGTTCACCCCAATTTTAGGCATCAAAATATATAGAAATCAATTTAAAATAAGCCACTTGGCAAAGCCTGGTAACCCAGAAGCACTGTATAAAATATCTCTCAAAAGATTTTTGCACACTGGTACCATTAGCGTTCTAAGTGAAGTGTACAAAAATCACAGTGCGTCAAGATTACTGTGTACAGTATATTTACAATTTGTTGGCTCACAAGAAAAATTGCATTATTATATCAAACTCAAGTCTACATTTACCATTCAACCACTAGCTAAAATCTGGACAATATGCATATAAAAAGTACAACATTCATGGCAATAACAGATTTTACAGTTCCTTCAATGTGCTTGCATAGACTTTGGATCCTGAAATAAATTTAGTTGGTAACTCAAAAGCTACTACTGGTGCTCAATTTCATCGCCAAACTTTGTTTTAACATCTACAAAGGGAAATATGGAAAATCTTATACCAAAGAGAATCTTATATCCATTCAAGTGGAGATGTGCTATTTCTGTATCAGTAGTGGCAAATGCAACTGCTAAAACAAGCTGCTTGTAAAACTAAAAAGAAAACCAGCCCCCAATGCTCAGGATCTTCAAACAGATTGCTACTGTATGATTTTTGTATCTATTTCTACGAATTTGTCAAACTGAACCAACAGGCTGGACCAAAAATCTGTGTAGACTGTGTTGGCTATGCACAGACAAGGAAGAAATTCAACAAACAGTTTTTCCCCATCCCTTATTCTGAAAAACAATCACGTCATTGTTTGAGCTGATGTCGAAATGCACTGGAGTGCCATTAGCACACATAATATCACTCTCTCACTCCAGCGACTCCTTTCCCTCCCAGTTCATCATCTGACTTCTGTTTCACACACTCCCAAAGCCGAATTTCTCATTTCATATTCAGCCAAATCAACTGCTAAAGCTTGACAGATTTTCAAACATCTGGAATTTAAGATGTGGTTTAGTGAAAATAACTGCATAATGGATGAAATGCCACCAAAGAATGCGTATTGACATGGCAAGGACAAAACATTCACGTCTTTCCTCAAAGAAGTGACATATTAACTGGACGCTGGAGTCGGGTAGTTAACAAAAGGCACACGTTGTCATTTGGAACAATGGAGGCATTGAAGGGGTGTTCGTCCAGCCGGAGGCCACAGCTGCTAATATATGGAAATCAGACCACATTCTTAAACATGAAGTATTTACTCCACAACACTGTGTTTAGTGTTAGCCGTCTTTCTGCGTACATGTGAGGCAAATTTAAATGAGTAGGAGGTGTCGTGCCTAAAAGAAGTTCTTACAAAGTAACAACAATAGACATTATGAACATAAATGATCACATCTGGGGTTAAACTTTGATTTTAACATTTTATTACAAATAGTGCTGTCAAATCGATTAATCGTGTTTAATCGCGATTAATCACATTCAAAATACAAGTTTGTGTTTATGTAATATATGCGTGTGCATTGTGTATATTAAACGTATATATTTAAGAAATCTGCTGAGGTCAAAAGTTTACATACACCTTGCAGAATACACAAAATGTTAATTATTTTATCAAAATAATAAAAGAGGGATAATACAAAATACATGTTATTTTATTTTAAGTTGAATTTATAAAAATTACCTTGTTCAAAAGTTTACATACACTTGATTCTTAATACTGTGTTGTTACCTGAATGATCCACAGCTGTTTTTTTAGTAATAGTTGTTCATGAGTGCCTTGTTTGTCCTGAACAGTTAAACTACCCGCTGTTTTTCAGAAAAATCCTTCAGGTCCCCACAGTTTTTTTTTAGTTTTTCAGCATTTTTGTGTATTTGAACCCTTTCCATCAGTGACTGATTCTGCAAGGTGTATGTAAACTTTTGAACTCAACTGTATGTAATATATATTTACATATAATCTAAATTATATAAATGTTTTGTTTTGGATGCGATTAATCACGATGAATCGATTTGGCAGCACTAATTACAAATAAACCAGCCGTCTGATAGTAAGGGCCCCTTCACATCAATTAATACCACATTGTATTCATCACTGCAAAAAAAAATTCTGTTAGATAACATTAAAAAGTATAATCAAAAATATACAGGGAGATAAACATATTTACCTCAGGATATATCCAGGTCATATTTAAACCCAAAATCAAAAGGACCAAAAATAAATCATATTTTGCCTATAGAAAATAAATTTTACCAGTACCAGTAAGACATTTTGCATTGTGACATTTATTTTAATTAAGAGCTCCTCCATTTATGCAAGAAAAAATTATACTGTATGTATAAATATATACACTACTGTTTTAAAAAAAAAAGTTTTTAAAAGCTCACCAAGGCTTTTATTTGATCAAAAATACAGTAAAAACAATAAGATTGTGAAATATTATTACAGTTTAAATGAATGGTTTTATTTGAATATTTAAAAATATAATTTATTCCTGTGATGCGGACAATCATTCTAATATGCTGATTTGCAGTTTTTTTTTATAATTATCCATGGCAAAAACATTTTTTGCTGCTCAATATTTTTGATGCAATGCATTTTTAAGAATTATTGTTTCAGCATTTATTTAAAATAGACTAATTACAGCCACTTTCGATTAAAAAAAATGCAACTTTGCTGAATACAGTGTTTATCCAAACTTTTAAACAGCAGTCCGTATGTACACTAAAGAGATTCTCGGGAGGAAATATGGTTAATTATAATAAAAATAATCTTAAGCAAACATCTTAACATAGGCATTAGAATTTTCTTTATGCACAATATTTAAAATCAGGGCGCAATATGACCTGGACCCCGTTCGCTCTACATATATCTGTACAACTGTTACCCAGCCCATAATGAAGATAGTCGATGCTCAAACAAGGAATTAAAAAAATACCCAAACAAATGTGAAAACCTGGATATGTCACAGATGAGAAATGTTGACGAATCTTCAGAGCCAGTTGCATCGCTGAACGCACAACACCCGCTTCGTACGGCAATAATGTCAGTCTTTCATTCACTGGCACTGTAGCTGCTCACCCAGGGCCTTTACACACAGAACAGAGCAGCTTTGATTGTGTCCGGGCTCTCACACAGCGCTCTGGAAAGCAGCGTGTACGGCCCTGGCTTGGAATTAAATTGAATCCCCAGATAAGGTATCATAAGTTTTTATGAGATGACCAAAAGTAAAAGTTCTTAGTATACTATGTGTATCCAAAGACATCATCCAGTGTTAACATCATTCACGCAGTCTTTAAAAAAACGTACCATGTTTTTGTCAGATGGGTGATTTGTTTTTGGCAAAGATTGGAAATGCATCCATTTTCAAGTTCCAACTCCAGTACAGAATGCTACATAGGTTTGCATGGTAATTTAGTAGAAAGCCATGAGAAACCATTCCCATTGAGAATGTCCTTCACAAAATACATCTTTTACTCACTCACTCACACTTACACACAAAATGTACTGAAGGATCCCTCTCAGGTATACTCCATCTGACCGCTCCATGTCTCTGCTAATCCCAGGTATTCTGGGTTTTCTGCTGTGGGGGTCATGTAGCCATTGGGCTGCCTGTGAGTCGTACCTCCATTTATGGATGCTCTGGCGACTGCCTGAGCTTTAGCTGCAATATCATGATAGTTGGGGTTGTCGAAGGCGGGTGAAATGGGTGCGATGCTGTGCATTGGCACCAGGTACTCTGGGTTCTCCACACTGTTCCCTGTATAAAGGCCGTTGATGAATCTCCTCTCGCTTGCTTTGCGCGGAAGCGTGCTGGGACGCTCACATGGGACATCCTGGTTCACATACTCTGCAATCAAAGAGAACATTCAAAGATACTGTGTTGAAATCAAGGTGTGAAATGACAGCTTTCACAACTTCTCTAATGTAATGTATTTATGAGGCAAACAGGATATTTCCATGATTTCCTGACCCTCAAGCCATCCTAGGTGTATTTTTTTCTTTCTTCTTTCATACGAAATACAATTAGAGTTATGTTAAAAAATGTCCTGAGCTGGCTCTTTTTAAGGTTTATAATGGCAGTGAATGGGTGTTGAGATTTTGAAGTCCAATAAAGTGCATCTATCCTATATTAGACATAAACAGTGGCGTAATTAGAAGCAAATCAATGCATTTGTGTAAGAAAAAAATCCATATTTCAAACTTTAGAAACTGTAATCTCTAAACTGTAGCTGTTTCATGTTCATGAGAGAGTGGCGTTCCAGCGGATGACAAAAGACTTAGCATAAGCTCCAGTATGAATATGCTAGTCTTGTGAGAATCAAGTTTTGTTTACAGCAAAGGAAAACCATCTCCTCTTGGCTTAGATTGAAATCCTTCAACATTTTTCTTTTCAAATCCTCATTTTGTGTCTGGTGTTTTGTTTTGCTCTCTCCACTGCATCTCCATGTTTATCACTTCTCCTTCCATCCTATCGCTTCTACATGTCCTACATTATCCGCTGGAAAACCACTCTTTGTGAACGTGTTAACCACAGTTAGCGGAAGCAAGAAATTATGGCTTATAAAGTTTTAAATATGGATATTTGTCTTACACAAACACATGGATTCACATCAGAAGGTTTTTTTAACCCCCTGGAGCTTTTTTTAACGGATGGATGCCAGAATTTTTTTTTTAAATAATTTTGATTGTATTCACCTGAAAGAAGAAAGTCATATACACCTAGGATGACTTGAGGGTGAGTAAATCATAGGGTAATTTTAGTTTTTGGGTGAACAATTCTTTTAATTGAAATAAATGTTTGCTAAAATTGTTAGAATTTACAATATATTAGTACCGTATCAGTCATTTGCTGTTTTAATTTTAATTTATTTAGGTAATATAATATATAATTTTAACATCTGCCATTTATTGGTTATTTATTGGTTATATGTGAATTTTCATTAAATTGTATGTTAAAACAACCATAAAGTTAGCCAGATAAAAATGAATATAATTAATATTGTTGTTATTTAAAATGCAGTAAATTGGTAAACATTTATTTGTCCTACATGGACC
This sequence comes from Cirrhinus molitorella, assembly GCA_033026305.1. NCBI lineage: Eukaryota > Metazoa > Chordata > Actinopteri > Cypriniformes > Cyprinidae > Cirrhinus > Cirrhinus molitorella. The sequence goes on along the minus strand of CM065136.1, from coordinate 26,500,301 downwards.
TGTTGTTATAAAAGCTGCAGTGTTATTCAGTTTTTTTACATTTTTGTGCCAAATGTCAAAATTTTCCTATGGTGTGTCTGTCTCAAACATGGTTCAATAAATTACAACTTGTATAAATTAAAAAGAAAAACATACAAATGTTAATAAATACCTCTGGCATAATTGTATAAGTATCTATTTTGGTAAACGACAATCCTTTTTTTACATCCATATATTTCTGAAAGCGTAGGAACTTTTTCATTTGGTCTCTGGAAGCCATGTGCTCTGGTTTGACACCATATCCTGATTTTAAATCGCCCAATTCCCAAAAAAAACCCTTTAATTAGTTCAAGGACGCCATTCATGATCATGTTACTTAAGCCTGCTGTGAAGCTCATGTAAAATTTTTGTCTCAGAATTGTTCAAATATTTACCTTTTTATAACCACTACAAAAGTGTTACATTTGTAGTCCTTTGGTGTGACGCCCCTAAAACTGTATGTTAAATTACATAATCATGGAAAATTATGCAAATGTGTCTTGCTAACCGCTAATAACAGGTTAGCTTGGAATAGCAAGGTCATTAATTAACACAAAACGCTGAAATGTCCTATGGTGTTACAGATAACGTCCTCCAGTGTGACACCTGTACTGTCACACCACAGGACAAAGATGTCACACCAGAGGACAAGGTCTCTTTAAGAAGCATTTTAAACTATTAGATAAGATTTGTTTAACTTCTTTTTATTATTTTATCTTTTTCTGTGTTCTTAAATGCAATAATTACATTAAACTATTTTCTAATGTTTTTGAAGAAATTTGTACTGTATTTTTAAAACTGAATTGAGGGAGGGATAATAGTGGAAGAGATTGGATACCAAAATATAGACAGAAAAGTAGCAAGGATCCACCAGAAGGAAAGAGATCCTAAGACAGTGATGCAGTAAGTAAACAGAATCAATATATCATATTTATCTGTCACAGATGCAGTGGGGGGGTTAGAAGAGTTTCAGTGACATACTGAATGATTAAGAGAATGAATTTTGTTGATAAAAAATATTTAGTTTTGTTTAAAAAACATTGATATTGTTTTTGTATCAAAATTAAACTTTCTTTTTCTTTTGAGATGTTCAACATTAAAGAAATACTTTAATAACTACTATTTCTATTTCCTTTAGTGTGACATAATGTTCTATGGTGTGACACACATAAAAGAACCACAGATTTGTTTTTATCTTAAAATATCTAAAAAAAACAAAAAAAAAAAACAGTTGAGTATTGCAATAGGGGAGATGTAAATATCACTCATCAAAATTTTATAATTTTCAGCAATTTTGAACGGATGACAGCAGTTTGCCTTCTTGTCAAAGTCTGTCTTGAAATTATCTAACAAGACATAGGGAAAAATAATGTTAAAATTTCATATTAAATAAATACTATTTGAAAGTGAACGGTGAAGATGAGTCTATCTCATTTGTATATTATTAAGAGGATTTTTTTTCTTAATTTTTGCAATGTCACACCATAGGACAAATTTATTGTACAGTTCAGTAAAAATGTAAAAAAAAAAACCCGTATGAAATAATCGACAAAGTTAATGACCCTTTATATTTTCTCAAAGATCAGACTTCACACTACATGAATGAATGAATACGCATTCCTTCTTCAAAAATGGAAATGTTCTGCAAATTATATATTTCACTAACCAGGTTGTGTGTGTGCTCCACGAGGCAGTGTGTGTGAAAGGAAACCGATAGGACCATCAGTCTCCAGTTCTCCATCTATGCCATTGGGGAGGGTGGGGTCTTTAGAATAGCGACACGGACTGGCTGGAGGGCCATTGTCCTCCACAAACACTGAGTCTGATTGGCCTCCAGCTGAACGGTGGGATATGCTTCGTACCAGAGGTGGATATTGTGTACCAGTCCACATGCCATTGGCTGTTGCCCTCATAGGAAGAGTCGGGTACTGACTTTGCCCCAGCGTGCTGACGGAAGAGTACAAATCCCTCCCACTTGGCATACCATCCACTTCTAAGCCTTGATCTGTACTCTGGAGAAGAAAAACAAAAAACTGTTACATGATTGTTAAAATATAACAAGCATTACACTAGCAGCTTAGGGACTGCTTAACCCGAAACATATAGTTCTATTTTAAAATGATAGTTTCCCGAAACAGTTTTAACTGCTGATTCCCCATTCCCAGCCCCTGGTCGCTATAGAGAGCAGCATGAACATTCTTTAAACCTTCTTCTTTTGTTTTCCACAGCAGAATTTTTTTTTTTTGAAATAACAACAAGGCATAAATATTTATGATCTATTATTATACAGTATATTATTATTCTGTTAAGCATCTCTGACCCGGTGCGAGTGGTGTCTGCTGGGTCCATTGGATCTCATTTCTCCTTGTGTATTGAAGATGCCTCCGGGCTGAGGCACCAGGTATTCTTCCGCATCCAATAACTCCTTCACATCCCCTCCCTCTTCTGCCAGCAGCGTGCGGAAGAACTCACTATCAACAGGACTTGACAGACTCATCTGATCATCATTCTGAAAAAAAAGCAGGAAAACATTTTAAACACATATTCAAGTGATCAACAAAAAATCTAGTAAAATATACATTATATATAAAGTGTCCTTATTTATATAATTTTTTTGAAGGAGATCATTGGGCAAGAGGTGGAAATAGTTATACATAATTGCTTTTCAATGTAGTTGTAAGTTGCAGCCCTATATTATTCCTATTGTTCATAAAGGCGACATTTGTAAGATGGACGCACCATAACGACGACATAACGTGGGGGATCACGTGCCATAACGGTGAAGTCCTCCACTAGTTCCTTAAATCGTGGCCGACTTTCAGGATCGATCATCCAACCTGCCATAGGGTCATATGGTCATAAAAGCTTCCTATATCTTCAACACATCTTATCGATTATCATCAGAAATTATGATGCTGAGACAATTAACAGCAATGTCCTAAAAATGTCAAATGTAAAGAAGTAAAAGAAAGCTTCAATTTGAACAGTACAAGAACATCTGAAACTTTCAATCAAATAGACTACTAGTCAAAAGGTTTTGAACAGTAAGATTTTCAAAGAAATCTCTCTCACCAAGCCTGCATTTATTTGATCCAAAGTACAGCAAAACAGTAGAATTTTGAAATATTTGTACTATTTAAAGTAAGTGTTTTCCATTTGAATATTTTTAAAATGTAATTTATTCCTGTGATCACAGCTAATTTTTCAGCATCATTACTCTAGTCTTCGGTGTCCCAATTTTTCAGAAACCATTCTAATATATTGATTTGAGTACATTTTTCAGGATTCTTTGATGAATAGAAAGATCCAAAGATTAAAGATTTATCTGAAATAAAAAGCTTTTGTAATATTATACACCACACCATTCAAACGCTTGGAGTTGGTACAATATAATAATAATAAATGTTTTTTGAGCAGCAAATTAGAATATTAGAATGATTTCTTAAGGATCATGTGACTGGAGTAATGATGCTAAAAATTCAGATTTGAAAACAAAGGAATAAATTACATTTTAAAATATATTCAAATAGACAACAGTTATTTTAAATAGTACAAATATTTCGAAATGTTACTGTACTTTGAATCAAATGAATCCAGGCTTGGTGAGAAGAAGAGACTTCTTTAAAAAAAAACATTTCAAATCTTTTGATTGGTAGTGTATACACACAAATGTCTATGCTCATCCTTATTATCATTAGAAATTAACACTAACATTTGACCATGATCATGTATACATCCTCGGTACAGATTAATGGCTGGGGGAGTCTCTCTCCCCTCTCCAGTAGGTCCGGAATTTCCCGCGCTGGTATGAGGTCATATGGCTTCATGCCAAAGGTCATCAACTCCCACACAGTCACCCCTGAGATGGAAAGAGGCAAGCCTCAAAGGTTATTTTAAACCAGAGGGTTATCAATTACAGCAGAGCAACTGTAAACCCATGTGGATACTCACCATAGCTCCAAACATCACTTTGGTGAGTAAACTTCCGGTGTAATATGGACTCCAGCGCCATCCATTTGATCGGCACCTATTCAACATATATCCATAATTATATTCTCAATAAATTCAGAGTAGTGGATTTACTGACACTGTTGTAAAAGTTCAACCAAAGAAAAAATGTAGACACACCTTTCCTCCATCAGCGTGGTACTCCTTCTCATCTATGTCAAGCAATCTGGCAAGCCCAAAGTCTGTGATCTTCACATGGCTTGGGTTTTTGACCAAAACATTCCTAGCTGCAAGGTCTCTGTGCACCAGCCTGACATCTTCAAGGTAACTCATTCCCTGGGTACGCAAAGAAACAGACATGAGGAAGTGAGCTTGGGAATAGAATAGCGATGGGTTACAATGGTTCCAATTAAATAAATATTAACTTGTTCTGCCAGAGTTTCATATCGAAACTGAAAATATTTTTACTAGTGGTGTCAATCGATAAAAAAAAGCCAAAACTAATTAATCACACATTTTTCCTGAAATTAATCGTGATTAGTCCTACCTGACATTAAAGTTTTTAATTATATTTAATTATATTGCAATAATTTCACATTCATGATTCAAATTAATGTAGATACAACATAAAGAACGTATATATTTATAATATTTGTTTAATGCTATCTTTTTTTATGACTGAAGGCAAGTTGATTCCAACTGATGTCTCCATTTCCCCCCCTAATATTTAACCACTGAATATTCACCATTAACCATTAACCATTCAGCATTACAGTATAATTGAGAGCTATCACTTTAACATTTATTAGACAAAAAAAAAAAAACTTCTAATTTAAGTGAACTTGAAACAACTTTCACATATGACATAAATGTCATATAGGCTAACTGTGCCCATCCACAAGAAAATATAACAAATTACAATTGCAACAAATGATATAAAAATGTTCATTATATATATATATTATTCTGTAGCTTAAAACTACAGAAGTTATTAATTTCCTCTTTTTAATTTTGTTGTTTGAAGTTAATTTTGTTGTTTGAAGTTTGTTGTTTGTTGTTTGAAGACAACCTGTTTGAAGACAGACCTGTTTGTTGTTTGAAGACCAGCCGTGCAGCAGCACGGCTGGTCTTCAACGAGCCCAAAAGAGCCCATGTTACACCTCTCTTTATCTCCTTGCACTGGCTCCCAATTGCAGCTCGTATCAAGTTCAAGACTCTGATGCTTGCATATAGGACAACCACAGCTACTGCACCTGCTTATCTGCACTCGCTATTGCAAATCTACACCCCCTCCAGAACTCTGAGATCTGCTAGTGAGCGACGCCTTGTGGTACCATCACAGAGAGGTGCTAAATCACTATCCAGAACATTCTCTTTTACTGTTCCTGGCTGGTGGAACGATCTTCCTACCCCTATCCGGAATGCTGATTCCCTGACAAGCTTCAAGCGACAGCTTAAAACTCATCTCTTTCAACTCTATTTGCTGTTACCATAAAAAAAAAAAAAAAAAAAAAAATTAATCTCTTTATTCCTTCCCTTTCTAGCTTGTACTTGTCTGAAGCACCACTTGAAATCTGGTATTATAGCACTGCCTGTGTCTGTTTGTCTCCTTAAGAAGAATCGCTCTATGTTCTCCCAACTGTATGTCGCTTTGGACAAAAGCGTCTGCCAAATGCCTAAATGTAAATGTAAATGTAAATGATTAACAGACATCACAGCAGTTGGTTATTAGGATATTTTGACTGCTGTTACTTTAAAAGCTGCCGCTGCTGACACTGAACTTATACTGGGAACAACACACACAAGTCTGCCGGCTTCAGCGCAGGTGGCATTCTGTAGATGTCTTACCTTAGCAATCTGTATACACCAGCTGAGAAGGTACTGAGAACCTATGCGGTCCTTGTTTTCTTTGACGTACTCCAACAAGCACCCGTACGGCATGAGCTGAGTAACCAGCTGAACTGTTGATGTCAGACAGATACCCAGCAAACGGCAAACATATGGGCTCGAGACACCTGCCATCACATATGCCTCCTGTGGGTAGATGGACATGGACAAAAAAGTAAAACACATATCCACATATGAAATAACTAACTAATATACTTAAAGGAATAGTTCACCCAAAAATGAAAAATTCTGTCATTAATTACTCACGCTCATGTCACATGAACTATTTTAACAATGTCCTTACTACATTTCTGGGCCTTGAACATGCTAGTCCCGTTGTGGTCAGTAAGCTCTCTGATTTCATCAAAAATATCACAATTTGTGTTCCAAAGATGTATGAAGGTCTTACAAGTTTGGAATGAGTAATGAATGACAGAATTGTAATTTTTGGCTGAACCATCCCTTTAATCTTTATAACACAGATGAAAAAGTTGTTAAAGGAGAAATTAATATTACACTAAAATATGGAAATGTAAGGAACACACTCACATCCAAGATTTCTTTGTTGGCTTTGGGCGAGGTGTTCTCACGCAAAACTTTGATGGCCACTGGGATCTTGACGTTCTCCCCATCAGGAGCCCAGACACCCTGGTGAGATGAGAGAAACTCTGCATGAATGGGGTTTGTTATCAATCCAGTGTTTTTTAGCAACTCAGAGTGGCTCAGTACACAGTAAATAATAATAAAATTACTATCATGACTAATACTAAACATTCATTTTTTATTTTATTTTTTTACTTTAAAGTAATAATTTTAAACAGCAATATATGTCTTCGCTATCACAACTACAGGTTTGAACTCACTAACAAAGTCAAATTAAAACTATTATTAAAAAAAAAAAAAAATTATCTAGCTACTTGCATGCAGTGTTGGGGAAAGTTACTTTTAAAAGTACTGCATTACAATATTGCATTACTCCATAAAAAGACACAATTAGTTCTTGTTACTTAGTTAGGTTACTTTTTATGAAAAGTAATGTGTTACGTTGCTTTTGCTCTTTATCACCTGAGCTGGGTTTGCTTATTTATTTTTAATTTATTTGGAAAGGTCTAAGACTCCTAAATAGATATTTGACCACTGTTTTGTGTTACAAATTATGTAGAAAAAGTAATAGATTCATTTATGACAAGAGTGCACCTCAAAAAATCTACATCATAACAGGAGTTCTGACTATTATCACAATGAGACTTTCTTTGTTGCCTTTTTCCCTATCACGCTTTAGAAATCATAAGAAATTATACATCAGTAGAAATTAAAAATGTAAAAATTCATTGTCTGAAAACCATTTTAAAATCAGACATTGCATTACCATGGAAAATGTACATCAAATCATATTATAAAATGTTTTCTAAAAATTTAAGTTTGGATAGTGCATTTTCACGTCTATGTTAAAAAAAGGGAGTGACTGTTAATATGGAGATAGATCAGTCTCAAAAATAATACATTTACAAAACGAAAATGCATAAATTCACATCACAATTCACATTCACAAAGTCAGATTCGTAAATTCAAAATACAATTCATAAATTCGAAACACAATTCATAAATTCAAAACACCATTCATAAATTCAAAACACAATTCATAAATACACAAGTAAAAGCATAAATATTTCGCCAAATGCTCACACAAATGCTTCTTACTTAAATATATTTAAAATGTTTACACAAATATGTATACATCAATTATTTTAATTAATTTTCATCACACTTTTATGAATCAGGTTACACGTGTTTATGGATTGTTAAATCTGCATTTGAAAATCGTCACACGTGTGTGGACTGCTTTGAATTTGTGTGCGGTATTTTTGAGACCTTCCTGACAGGATAAGATTCGTAAATATCTTTTTTTGGAGGATGTTCTGCTTAGCCAATCGCGCTGAGCTTTTAAACCACCAATCAAAACGCTCCTTGCTGAACCGACTCGAGAATTCAACGCTGCGTTTGCTTTGCGCAGTGTTCCATAATCGGGTCCTGTATACCAAAGTTTATTCAGATAAATATGTAATGTTATTAAATAAGTGTTTCTGTGTTAAATGTCCAGATATTTAATTTATTACAACAATTATGTAAAGTGTTCTGTTGTTGTTGTTAGTAGTGGTAGTTTAGGTTCGCAATAACTTTTGATCAGGCATTAAAACAGCTTCTACCACCTAACGGAGATTTCTAACACATACAGCAGAGAGATTTCAACATGGACAACGAAATCCCAACCCAACGAGTAAGTAAAGTCGTTTTTGATGAGGTGACATTTTCTTATGATGAAAAGTTGTTTTAGTTAATGATGTGTGTAGTTACAAAGTTGTTAATCCACACAGCATTTTAAAATAATAACTGGTGTTTGTAGTAAGTAATCACAGGATGAATGAGCGATAAACAATCAATAAACTAACTTTATCTAGTAATTTTAAATAGAGTTTGTAGTAAGTTGGTCCTAAAGTTAACATCGCGACCAGCTAGGGGTGCAACGAATTATTTGCTATGATGTTTCATGTGGGACATTCTAAAACGCTTAACGTGGCTTAACGTACCTAAGCAATGACCAGGGAAACTCACATTTCTGTCAACCTTTACCTATAATTAACACTAACTACTGTCAAAAGAACGAGTCATTATTCCACGGATAAAGTGAATAATATCACGTTAAGCGTTTTCTCTCCCATAGATATCCATTAACAGCTTCGTGGTTTAACATACCTTAACAATGACCGGGAAAAACCAAACTGTCAAATACTTATAATAAACACTTGCTGCTGTCAAATAAACGAGCTCTTATTCAGCAAATAAATTGAATAATATCACGTTAAGCGTCCCCAGTCCGCTTAACGTACCTTAACAAGGACCGGGAAAAAAAACTTGTCAAATTTTACTTATTTTAATAAACTTGCTGCTGTAAAAAGGACGAGCTTTTATTCAGCGAACGCGAATCATTTCACGTTAAGAATTTAACGTGACAACAGCGTGAACGCATCGACAAACTGAGAACATTTGTAATTCTGTTTATTTTATAATATATGAAAGTAAAATGTTCTCCTGTCTCAGCTCAAGCTTTTTCTCGTTAAGCGTTTTAGAATGTCCCACATGAAACATCATAGCAAATAATTCGTTGCACCCCTAGCTGGTCGCGATGTTAACTTTACTTACTACAAACTCTATTTAAAATTACTAGATAAAGTTAGTTTATTGATTGTTTATCGCTCATTCATCCTGTGATTACTTACTACAAACACCAGTTATTATTTTAAAATGCTGTGTGGATTAACAACTTTGTAACTACACACATCATTAACTAAAACAACTTTTCATCATAAGAAAATGTCACCTCATCAAAAACGACTTTACTTACTCGTTGTGTTGGGATTTCGTTGTCCATGTTGAAATCTCTCTGCTGTATGTGTTAGAAATCTCCGTTAGGTGGTAGAAGCTGTTTTAATGCCTGATCAAAAGTTATTGCGAACCTAAACTACCACTACTAACAACAACAACAGAACACTTTACATAATTGTTGTAATAAATTAAATATCTGGACATTTAACACAGAAACACTTATTTAATAACATTACATATTTATCTGAATAAACTTTGGTATACAGGACCCGATTATGGAACACTGCGCAAAGCAAACGCAGCGTTGAATTCTCGAGTCGGTTCAGCAAGGAGCGTTTTGATTGGTGGTTTAAAAGCTCAGCGCGATTGGCTAAACAGAACATCCTCCAAAAAAAGATATTTACGAATCTTATCCTGTCAGGAAGGTCTCAAAAATACCGCACACAAATTCAAAGCAGTCCACACACGTGTGACGATTTTCAAATGCAGATTCAACAATCCATAAACATGTGTAACCTGATTCATAAAAGTGTGATGAAAATTAATTCAAATAATTGATGTATACATATTTGTGTAAACATTTTAAATATATTTAAGTAAGAAGCATTTGTGTGAGCATTTGGCGAAATATTTATGCTTTTACTTGTGTATTTATGAATTGTGTTTTGAATTTATGAATTGTGTTTCGAATTTATGAATTGTATTTTGAATTTACGAATCTGATTTTGTGAATGTGAATTGTGATGTGAATTTATGCATTTTCGTTTTGTAAATGTATTATTTTTGAGACTGATCTATCTCCATAGTTAAAGGGTTAAATGTAAAAGTAATGCGTTACTTTACTAGTTACTTGAAAAAGTAATCTGATTACATAACTTGCATTACTTGTAATGTGTTACTCCCAACACTTCTTGCATGTCATGTGACCATTAACCGAAATCAGAGAACCATGAACATGCAAATGTGTTATTAATTTATTGAAATATAAAAATAAAATATTAAAATATTAAAATCTCAGGAGGTTTATAAAATATCAGGTTAAATGTTTAAACCTCTGTTTAATTCCTGTGCGCACTGCTCATATAAAGGCCGTAACCACAATGAGTTAAAAAAACATCTTTCTACATTGATAGACATTCAAAACTGTCAAAAACATTTGCCAGTGTACTGAGAAAAACTTGATGAATATTAAAAATATGAATATTTTCCCTATCTGCTGACCTTATATAAGCACTAATGAAAGGTTTGAGACTATGGGCCAGGTTTACAAAACGGGCAAATTAGCGTTGGAGCACAATTCCATACAAGCATCAATGGGAGGGGAAAATTTTGTGTGTGATTTACTGACAATGCACACATTAAAGAACACAGATGGAGACCGATCATTTCCATAATGACCAGTGCAATCTACAAGAGCACAGAAAATTACTGCCTACTTTAAGACATACTTATTTGGGCATTATGACCCAAATACCAGTAATTTGATGAGCGCAAAAAAGTTGGTAAATTGCAGTGTGTGATTCATTTTAGGGAAGGTAAAGTGAAACTCCTACAAATGCATATTCAATATGGTCAGGCACAATAATAACTGTCCACACCTTTTCAGCGCTAATTCTTTACTGCATATCTTTAAATCCTGACAGTACTATTTTAATGCCAAAAGGCGGTTTTTATGGTTCTACTAGCCAGTCAGCACTGTCACGAACTAATTTTCCAGCAGCTCCAGAGGTATTAGTCAAATTGCATTCTTTGCTAAGGTGACTGGACAAAAAATGTGATGAGCAAAGATGGCAATATGTTGCTCACATATTTGTATGTGCCAGCTGGACAACTAATATTGAGATGTTAAGGAATGGTAACAGATAGCTGACCTTATAGACTGTGCCAAAGGCTCCAGAACCCAGCACTCTGAGTTTCTTCAGCTCTGTCTCCTTGAGAATACGCATCTGAGCCTGGTTTGGCATCGCTCCACTTGGGGTCAGGGGCTCCACCAGCTTCAAGAAAAAAATTAGATGTCTTAAGACTATGGTATTAAACATGTGAAGCAGTCAAATCAAACAGAAAAAATAATAAACCCAATATGCACTACATTTAATAGGACCAGGAACATCACAAAGTTTGGCAGACCATTCCATATTTTATTCTTACTGTTAGTTATTAGACTCCACAAAATAGTCAGCTGCCTTCAGGCTTTTATTGAATCATAGAAATTTTGCAAAATGCATTTATGGTGCCTTCGAGGATGCCTTATTTGCCATTTCAATTATTTTTGTTGAAAAGGAAACCCCATAATGCACTGTGACAAGCTCAGTGAAAATATCCACCACATATGCCAGATGAAATGATGAAAAATGCAAATGACGTATTACTAACTTAACATCTCAGGGGGACTTCAAGTAAATTTTTTGTAAAATGTACATGATACATATAAATTTTACCTATTATTTGCATGTATTTTGCTATGTTATGCTTATTAGAAGATTGAGTTGATAGCTTGCAATATGTTAACGTCAAACTCAAAACCAGCCATTTCTAAACATAGAATAGGCCCTTTGCTGTATAAATGTTGGCAGACAAATCCCATTTGAATTTTGGACAAGTTCAGAGTAAGTCATTTTTGCCATTTAGTTTCAATAAATGCTCTTTTGTACTGACTTGGAGTTATGAAAGCTACAGTATGTTTTCTTAAAATAAGGATTGAAAAGCAATCTACATGCAAATGAAACACACTGCAGAGATCTGACCTCATGCTCCTGTTGAATTCTCCTCCTGGTTTCTTTCTTTTTGTGGTGTTTCTGTCGTCGCAAGTAAAACACCAGAAGTGCCAGCAAAATGATGAAAAGAAACACTCCACCAACTGTGACTGCGACTGTTGTCCCAGGTCTGCGGGGATTTTGCAACAGATTTAAGATTCAAGCAAAACTGTGCAATCATTAGAAAAATCATTAGTCCCCGCTGTCAAAAAGTCACATACTGAGTCTTCAAAGATTTTTTAGAGGTTTAGAGATTAGAGGTTTGTTCAAACTGTAAGCAGAATTAAAAGTGGTGTAGGCACTACTAATGCAAGTTCATTTGATAAAGTCTTACCCAGTTTTCTTTTGGATGGGGCACCCTCTATCATCTAGTGGACACCTGATGGTAAACACAAAACAGAAAATAATTCCAAATCTTAAATTGTTGCACATGAGCCGATATTAAATTGGGATCACAGACCATGGGCACAGTGAGGTACTCACGAGACGGTGCAGTTTGTCTCACAGGGCAGACAGTGTCCCGTAGCATTGAAGTACTTCCACACAGTATGCTGGTCCTCTTTCACCCCACTGGGACAGCGCTCAACACACACATCTCCATCTTGATAGTGCATACACTCCTTACAGTGATCTGGACCCTGCACAAGAAACCCAATGTAAACCTTAATGTAAGTTGTAAGATTTTTTTTTACTTTTTTTGGTGACATATCATATAATTTCACCCTGGACCACAAAACCAGTCATAAGGGAACATTTTTTAATGAAATTGAGATTTATATGAACAAATAAGCTTTCCACTGATTTGTGGTTTGTTAGGATTGGACTGTATTTGGCTACTATTTGAAAATCTGGAATCTGAGGGTGCAAAAAAAAAATTGAGAAAATCGCCAAAAATCGCATTCTTAGCAATGCATATAACTAATCAAAAATTAAGTTTTGATATATTTACTGTAGGAAATTTACAAAATATCTTCATAGAACATGATCTTTACTTCATATCCTAATGATTTTTGGCATAAAAGAAAAAACAATTATTTAGATCGCATCACATGTATATTATGTATTTGTTTTTGCATTAACATCTTACTGGGCCTATACAGGAGGCAGAGTCGTTGACTGGTTTACACTCTGAATGGCAAGGGACACAGTTTAATCCATCCACAAACTCCCGCACTGACCTGTGGGAAATGCATTTGATGTACAGATAAATAGTAAAATTTAAAAACCACAATAGCATACGAATTTTACATTCTATTGTATGCCATTAGGAGTTACTGATATAGACAAAGTCTGAAACACAAAGCATGAAAAAGAAAAAATGTGCTTATTCATACAGTACTCACCCCTGTAAGACATTACACTGCTCCACACACTCTGTCCCACGTTTGTAATTTACGCATGACACACATTGACTGGGTCCTGGCCCCCAGCAGCCTGTATCCGCACACAGGGGGTCACATACTCTCCTCTCTGAAACTACACAGAGAGAGAAGAATGTCCTGTGTTTGATTCCATAGTCAGTATGTAATGGAATGTTACTCATTATAGGAAATTAAAAAGCAGGAACAAACACATTTTTTTAAATAAGCTGAAAAATAAATTCAGACGATGCATAAATACAGACAAATTTGACTGATTTCGTTTTTAAAACCAGTTGTAAACTTAATAAATAATATATGAAATCAAGTATCAAACAATCAAGATAGCCTTTTTTGAGTATCATTTGATATATCGATAAGCACATTTTATTCAGAGGCCTAAACTAACCATTTAGTTTAGTTGCTGATATTTATATGGCCAAAACAAAATTAAATGAATAGCTTGTATATAAACCAATGAGATCTTTATAATGTTTTACATCTTTAAAGTCTTTATAACTCCATAATTCCCAATAATATATCTTAATAAGATGATATTTACACGCTTATATTCATGATCAAAGCTCTGTAGGCCTACTTTTCATTGTGGGGCAGAATATATAAAGCAATTCAAAACAATGATGATTGAGAGATGGACAAATAAACATTCCTCAAAAGCCTGATGCATCATATTTAAAACATTTTTATCTAAAATTTTTATCTGGATATCAAGTAAACCTAAGTTGCTTTAGTCCAGTAACTGTTTAAACATTCCTAACAACATAAAAGCTATTTTTACGTTGAAGGTGGCGATTTTACAGTTGTACTAAAAGGTGACATAAGGCTGTGACAACAAGCTTTTCAGTGATAACAGAGAATTCAGAGGCCTTAGAAATGTATATATCCAATTTGATACAGTAGGCTTTATAGGGTTAAAATGCTAGTATTTAATGGACATTTGTGTACATAATATTTTAATTATGTTGCTCTGCATACAGTCAGTCTGCTATGTGTCATGCTTAATGACATACTGTATCATGACCATATGTAAAATACAGTATGTCTTGTTGTACAGTATGCATTGCTTTAATCAGACATAAGTAAGAGCTTTTACCACACGTTTGCTGGTCTTGGTTGTTATTGCTGATAAGGTTGGGTCCCTGTGTGGGGTGGAGCAGCGAGTTCCAGGGCAGAGAGGAGGTGTAGCACAGTCTGGAGTTGTTATGAATCAGTACTATGCCTCCACTGACACTGCGCAAAGAACGTAACCCGAGAGACTCGATCTGCAAAGACTGAACTCCCAAAGAGAAAACACCCCTGCAGAGAGAGAAAGATGATTCAGATATATTAACTAGATAACTAAGGCAATACGATTACTAGATTTATACATTTATGCAGAAAAACAGACCAGTTTGCTTGTGCAAATGCCCTTGCTATGATGCTGAATTGTTCTCGGTGGGTTTTAGACGGTAAAGCTACTAATCTATCATAGCCCCATGTGTGTCAATCTTTATTTTGACTTCTAAAGTGTGAAAAATGAGCCACGCTTTTATAAAAGAACTAAGTGCACTCTTTTCTCACAGTATGCTACTTAGAAGCAATGAAAGGAAAGAAAACTGATATATCTTGCAGCAGGTGAACAGGATAATCATTAACCTTTACAACTAACAGGAAACTGCAGGTTTGATAAGTTTAACTAGATGTCAGACAAACAAGAAAAGTGGGTAAATAGTCTAGCAAATCACATGTGTTTAAAGAGAATTAGGAAACAGGAAACGTGGAACAAAAAAGGGCTACATTAAAGTAAGAAGCAAAAACAGAAAGACATATACTTACTTGTAAAGCATTCTTCCTCTGATCACCTTCAAGTTCTCAAAAACACTCAGGTCAAGCAAATAATCTGGCCATGCATCTATGTACAGATATCCTAAAATACAAATATAATTGTTATTGCAAATGCAATTTCATTTAATGATTGACTGGTAGAGCTAGTAGTGTTGTTGTGTAGATTTTAGTTTTAGATTTTAAAATAGAGTTGAGGTCAAAAGTTCACATACACCTTGCAGAATCTGCAAAATGTAAATTATTTTACCAAAATAAGAGGGATAATGTATGTTATTTTTTATTTAGTACTGACCTGAATAAGATATTTCACATAAAAGATGTTTACATATAGTCCACAAGAGAAAATAATAGTTGAATTTATAAAAAAATAACCCCGTCAAAAGTTTACATACACTTGATTCTTAATACTGTGTTGTTGCCTGAATGATCCATAGCTGTATATTTTTGTTTAGTGATAGTTGTCATGAGTCCTTGCTTTTACTCAAATTATTTGGTTTTTTAGCATTTTGTGTGTTTGTACTCTTTCCAACAAAGACTGTGTGATTTTGAGATGCTTCTTTTCACCCTAAGGACAACTGAGGGACACATATGCAACTATTACAGAAGGTTTAAACACTCACTGATGTTTCAGAACGAAAACACAATGCATTAAGAGCTATCTTCTGTAGCTTCTGAAGTGCAGTACTAAATTTAAAAAATATGATAATTAGGCAAAATAAGAAAAATGTACCCATCTTCAGTCTGTTCAAAAGTTTACACCCTTGGCTCTTAATGCATCATGTTTTCTTCTGAAGCATCAGTGAGCATTTGAACCTTCTGTAATAGTTGCATATGAGTCCCTCAGTTGTCCTCAGTGTGAAAAGATGGATCAGATGATGAAGATGGGTCATTTTGGATCATGTGAGTCAATTTGAACAGAGATCTTCACCTGTGATTTCTTCTATTGTCTTTAACTTCTCCAGGTCACTCCACTGTAGTCCAGATGAATTGGTAGCTGTATTTCTGTATGGACAACAAAACAGATTTTAGTACAATAAGTGTAAAAATAGGTACAACAATACCACAGTCATGTGTGGAAAAACTGAAATTAAAAGAAATTATTTAGTCAGCTACTTATTCACCCTTATATCATTGCAAACCCATATGACTTTATTTCTTCTGTCACAAAAGGTGAACTTGTAAAAAGTGCTAACACTGCTCTTTTCCATATAATGAAAGCTTAGCAGGGGCTGTCATTTCTTAAAAGTATTAGAAAAACATATACATATTCAAAATTGGCATGTCAAAACACTTCATGCCAAGTTCAAAGTCAAACAATATTTCCATAAAAATTTGAGAATAACACTTGTGTGGAAAAAAAACATATTACATATTGCACAAATAAAGCACTGTTTCCATTACATGTGTTTAAGAGAACAAAGTATTCACTTACTAGGAAATTGGCACAATGCATGAGTAATAAAATAATAAAAAAGTTTTTCGAAAGTTCTGGGAAAGCCGGTGATGCTTAATAGCAGAGCAGATGAATAGTAATAATAAATGCTCTTATGTTATCTTATGATTTTGTGACGCTATTATGAGAGACAGTTCTGGGATGTAATTATATCATTTTAATGACTTTGGCTCAGGCATTTCAAAATGACAACAATATTTTAGATGGAGTGAGATAGATCTGCTAGTTAGTCCAGTTATTCATTCACATGATCTCTTGAAGCAAAGTCATGTGAGTTTTCTTTTGTTGGAATTTAGTCTGTAAATGTTTTCATCGTAGTTTACGTACAATTTCCTAATCAAATAAAAAAATGATTAACATTTTGCATAAAAATATGTGGATGCAAACATAGCGAACAACAGTTTAAGTATGAATAGAGTGCATGTATCATATGGTTCACTTTTATGGTACTTTTTTGTAGCAACATTTTCTTAATATCTTCCTATTGTGTTCCACAGAAGCAAGAAGACAGGCAACGTTTTTAGGTGAACAAGTGTCATTGCTTACACTTGGAAGGAGTCTGAAAGAAATGCCAAACTGCCGTAGATTTTCTCACAGCCAACGAACATGCCAATGTTGGTGGCATCCACCACTGACACCCCTTGAAGGTTTCCCATTCCTAGTCCATAACACACTAACAGACAACACATGTGTAAATTAATAGTTTAATATAAGAAAAGGAAAAATGATGATTTTTTTGCAACTTGAACCATTAGCTTCATGTAGAAACATATGTATATTTCAGCCAAAAGCATGCACCCATATACATACAAACCTTTTGGACATTCTCCTTCACACTTTTCACATTTCTGTGTTTCTTGGCCATCTGGCTCAACGGTGATGACTTCCTTGTTAGCTTTGGGACAGACCATTGTGCATGCCACTTCCATTGCCAAATAGTTATCTAAAATGTAGGAAGTACAGAATATATCATATACGCACAGAGAAAGAAAAAGCAAGGCCTGTGGACAAACTGCACAATATAATTTTGTTAGTAAATTAAAAGTTTGACATACGGGGACACTGTTTAACACATGTAGCTCCAAAGCTGAACTTTTTGTCCTTGTTGGGTTTGGACTGAAAGGTGTTCGGGTCATAGATGGTGGGTGGGGGGCAGTTGTCTTTACAGGTCCCACTATCATTGAAGTGACGACAGGCCTAAAAATGTAATGGGACAAAACAAATATTATTTCATTTCAGTTACATGTAAATGATATAATGCAATAATTATGATCTTTTTACCAGACAGTCAGTGTCTTTCGGTCCAGTGCAGCCAGCAGCACACTGCACATGACAGCAGTCGTTGGGTTTGGGACCCTTACATCGCAAACAGCCAGATGAGCAACGTACAGATGTCACTATGGAAAAGAGGTACACATTAGAGTCTCAAAAGAAGAATTTCCTTACGTTTCACAACAAAACACAAATAATTACATAATTAATTTGCTCAAATTGTCTATTTAATCCCTGATAAGAGTAGCACGGAACTGATCAGAAATTTTCTCTAATCTAAACTAGATTTAATACTGTCGAAACTATGAACACAGTTGTCAGAACAGATGTTAAATTTGCCATAGAGCACTAAAAAACTAAATTCTATGACTGTAATATACTGCATAAATTAGACCATTCTGGGACATCAAAGTTAATTTATTAAATATAAATGTCATTTATAATGTCAAATATCATTTAAACTGAATTTATTTTTTTTTTGCCTTGATATGATAGTGTAGAACAGACAGGAAGCAAAGTGGGAGCGAGAGAAGGGGGCAGGATTGGGAAAGGTCCTCAAGCCGGGATTCGAACTCGGGACGGCCATAGCGCAACAGCGCCCACTTTTCTTTCCCATAGCTATCTGCATTGTTTTGTTCTCAAACCTAAAAAACATACCAATATGCCTTTGACACTCACATGTTTGGCAATCCTGATTTGTTTCTCCCCAGCATCCACCGTCTGGCTGACAAGCTGAAGAACAAGGAGGACCTGAAAAAAGATAAATATTATTTAGAAATAACAATGATGCAAAGTGTGATGTATGATGAAGTTCTCTAGAAGTGAACTCACAGTTCTTTGGGATGTCTTGCAGATGCAGCAGTTTGTTTTCAACTGTAGTAACAGTGTCTTTCCAGTTAATATTCCGAGGAAAGCAAAGTTGAGGATTTCCCCAAATATAAACTCCGCCAAGCAAGATTTCTGTGAAACATAAGCAGTCATTTGAAAAACGTTTTTTAGCAAATGCACACACATAGAGCAATTCAATATTTTAGAGCTGAGCACAAATATACATTCAAATTTACATTTGCTTTTCACAACTGAAATCCAGTCAAGTAACAATCAGTGCAATGCATTTATTAATTTCATTAATTCATTCAACTATCCTTATTGCACATATTATATAAATGTTCATAATAAGACAAGTCAAGTCACCTTTATTTCTATACTGCTTTTTACAATACAGATTGTGTAAAAGCAGCTTTACTGTACTAAACAAAGACAAAAAACATCTAGTAACCTAATACATTCTGAGACCTCTGAAGAAAGATCACTTTGTGTGTTTAGGAAACAGTTACTAGTTTGTAACATTTGCCACCCAATGAATCACTCAAGCAATTGCTTTCAAGTGGCAGACAGATGTTATAATTTGAGCTGGATTTACTCAATACACAAGTACTCACAAAGAGCATGAAATATTTTAGACGTGAGCATAAAAATTTATATTCACAAGTGAAATTTCCATGACCTATAAAATTTCGCTTATAGACTGAATATAAACTTATCTGTGGCATCCCCTGAACAGACTGGTCACCGTCCAAATTTACATATTTTTTAAAAACACTTTAGTCCCACACTCCTTACCTGTAAGACTCCTGAGGCGTAATTCTCTTAGGCCGACTCCCGTCTGACTGTGAGGAATGTTGTTATGTACAGCGAGAGCATAGCTGGAGTTATAAAGCTGACTGCCTCGAATGATTCGCAGATTGTCCAAAGGAACCGAACGCACTGAGACATGAGCTATCAGCACATAGCCCTGAACCTCCACAATGCCCTACAGACAAACAAAACATGAACACATCATTTCATTTTCATAAGTTGATTGACATTTGAGACACATTACAATAATTGTCATAATTGTAAAGCAATTCTCTTAGAGCTTTTTAAAACTGATTATGCCTGTGTAACTTAAAGCATCTCTATAAAAGAGTATTGCAGACTTTCAGAAAAATGCTCTATATATGCACTATGGAGCCACACACAAACACACAACAGTCCCGTACCTGCAGGAAGGAGAGATCTGGATTGCCCTGCAGGTGTGTGATCTCCAGGTTACCATGAACCACCTGGCAGCCCGTGTATAGCAGCCTGAGCATTTCATAATGATTCTCAAGACTGGAGGGTAAAGCCAGCTTCATATCGGTCCCGAGACATACTGAAAAATAAAACAAAGATGTAATAATCAGCAGGGCTGTATAAAATTACATGGATTTGTTATTCTTTTCCAGATTAGGCCTATTAAAGTAATTTTTGTTTGTCACGCAGGCCTCTATGGAATGCGTCTGGGACATACTAACATCTACATTGGAAACTGAAAGGATTATCGACAAATGGGCAAACCTGACCTTACAAGAAAACATAACTGCTATATCACACAAATTTGTCCTTGTGACTATGCAATGCTAAACTCAACCCTGTGTGAAGGGGTTCATTGTTCAATTCATTTAATCCTAAAAATAATTAGCAAAAACATCAAATAGGTTACCAACTGTCATAAGATTATGTTGAAATTAATTAATTTGTTTAAAACAGGGAATGTAAACAGGGTTCTCATAACTATTGATCAATTAATTTCCTTGATTTTGCACTTGTGATTACTGATCATATTAAAAATACTGGTGTCAATAAATTAAAAAAAATAATTAAATAATTAATCACACATTTTTCCTGAAATGATTAATCGCAATTAATCCTACCTGACATTAAATTTTTTCATTATACTTTTATATTGCAATAATTTCACAGTCATGATTCAAATTAATGTAGATACAACAAAAAGAATGTATATATTTATAATATTTGTTTAATGCCATCTTTTTTATGACTGAAGCAAAGTATCACTGATTCCAACTGATGTCTCTATTTTCCCCCCTAATATTTAATCACTGAATACAACCATTCAACATTACAGTATGATTGAGAGCTATCACTTTAACATTCAAGTGAACTTGAAACAATCTTCACATAAACCTATTATAATAAATGTCATATAGGCCTATAGTATAGTATAGTCTAAAATGATCAAACACTAAATTACATACAATTTTAAATTATAAAGATAAAGCTTAAAACTACAGAAGTTATTAATTATCTCTTTTTAATTTTGTTGTTTGATTAACAGACATCACAGCAGTTGGTTATTAGGATATTTTGGCTGCTGTTACTGCTTTAAATGTGACCTATAAATAATAAATACTTACACGCACACTTTTAAGGCAGCTTTAATCGCCTTTTTTGTAACTTCATGTGTTAAGAGACGACACGACATAATTACAACATTGCATACTCGCAGTTTCATTTGGGTTTGAATATGATACTACGAGCACAGTATAACGGCCGACAGGACAGGTAAATTCGTTTTTTAACGACATATGGCCTGACAACATCTCATTTGACCACAGTTCACTGATGTTATACTGAAGCACTGGTGTCTTGTGCCGTAAAGTTGGAGTGCGCGTCTGAAAAGTCTCCCGTTTGATGTGCTTGTAAAGACGCTCTGCGCATCTAAAAAATGCAATTCTTTAGAAGTTGTGAGTTGGGTCATTTTATTGGGTTGATTTTAACATTTTTACCCAGGTGCTGGGTAGCTTTTTGTAACTAAGCTTCTGGGTTATTTTTTGTACCCAACCACTGGGTTGAGCCTGTCTCCGACAAAATAACCCAGCTGCTTAGTTACAGTCAGAGCGCAGGCTGTTCTCAGCGCTGGTGATCTTCAGCAAACTTCTTCAGCGAAATAAAGGTTTGTATACGTTTTTATTTCATTTATAAAGTCTTTAGTATGCTGTAAATAATATTATTTTACACAACACAACATATAAGGACAAGATGTCAGTCAGTTGCGCCAGCATCGGTTGTTTGCATGAGATAAACGTCTTCTGCCTTGCATAACATACAGTAAAATGATTTCATTCATTATAATACTAAATTTAATTTGATGTTAAAATACAATCTCTAATCTCAGTACTATTTGTCTATGGGCAGGTAATGAAGCAGCCCATCACCGGCTCGGATTTGCATACACTTAAATTAAAAAATGTTGAATAAGTTTAAATGCATGTAATATTGTAGACTATGCTATATTCACCCAAATAAATTCAATTGGTCTTATATTTTTGTCCATGTGTGTTCTTGCTTAATAATAAATGTTCATCTTTTGATTATTGCTGTTGCCTCTATAATTCTAAGTGTGATTTTTAATTTCCAGCACATTATAAACCAGCAATCTAGCATATTTTAAACAACAGTTGACTTAAATATAACAACCCAGCATGTTGGGTAAAAACGTTTATGTCATGACAACTCTCTGAAAGGTTTAGCATGGTAATGGATATGACAATGTTGATGTATTTGGTCTTGGCGGAACAGATCTGCTACACTGCTGCTGAATTGCTGCTGCTGTTGGTTATTGCTATAGTTGTAGATTATTGCTGCTGCTGCAAGCAAGTAAAGGAACTTGCTACTGCCAAAGCATATGGCAATACGGTGCTGTGAGTATTTAAGACATACTGCTGCAGCACAAATAGCATATAAAACCCATAGCAGATCTATACAGGTGGAGCTGGGGAAGGTGGAGGGTTTCAGAGTAACTCTAAAAGTGCACTGCCAAATGCCCAAGTCAATACTACCAGCCATTTAAATGTGAAGCCGCTAGCTCATTGGCTACGTACGCAACATGAACCAATCAGCTTGTGCCAAGTCTTATTCTTTGAGAATATCATCTGTTACGTTAACAACCTATCAGCCTGCATCATCTAGAGTTTCATGGCAGAACTAGGTATTTAACCCAACCAGCTGGGTCAAAATAACCCAGCATGTGTTGTGTCCAATATTTCCCAACCTGGGTTGCCAAATAACTCAAGTTTGGTTGTTTTTAACTCAGCATTTTTTAGTTACAGATTATTTGTGTGTCATGTATGCTCAGAGCTCCAGACTGCAACTAAAAAACAGTCCCTTTAGCCAACAAAATATTAATTTGCAAGTAAACTTTTTGCTGAGAGTGCCACTAGCGACTATATAAATTGTTCTATAGTTACGACTTTTTTCTTGCATGTTGACGTAATAAACTAAGACGATGCGTGTCCAAGTTTTAGTGGAAAAACAGTCCTCATCTCTGCCAAAAACCAGCGCTGACGGCATGCCTTCTAATGAAAAAGCAGGCTCCAGTTGTGGCAGCATGAAAGAGATAAAAAATGACAGAGACGTGCAAAGAAAAAGTGCAGACAGCGTGTCTATTTCATGCACAACTTGAACAAACTATAATAGGTACAGCTGTCAGCTTTGTGGACATTAGCAAAATCAATAACAATTCTCGTTTAGAATCAATATTAATATAACTTTGCTAAAGGAATTTCATGTGGCTTTATTCAGTAGTATATCAAGGTCACTTATCTGAACTCTCCTCCACACAAAAGAACTTCTAATGTTCTTTACACATAATAACAGTATGGAACTCAAACACAAAATACTGCCTATAAAGTCTGTATTAATATAACTTCAAATGTATTCAGTAGAAAATATCACCTTGAATGCACACACACACGCACACACACACACACACACATATGATTTAAATAGTCCTGATTTTTGTCCTCCTCTCTTTCGCTTTATCACACTGCTACTTTGCTTAGGATACTGTAAATAGATGTGTTTGGCACTCACTCTGAGCGTCCATGTCATGACAAATTGTGTGCATGTGCAGCGCTGTACTGAGATTTGTGCATGTGTGTGGAGATATTTGGCAACTCGTTGCCCTCATTCACAGATGATTTCCTGTAAGGTCACTTTATATTCAGTGCACTGTAAACTGCAGGGTAACATTTGACCGCACTGGACTTTAAACCTATTGAGAGAACAATAGGTTAAATTGCCTATTTGTGCATATTTTTATATTATTTAACCATAATTTAAACATAATTGATAAATCAGTACATATTATTTCACAGATATAAAATGTTTCTGTTTAAATATATGTCATTGTTAGATTAGAGAGCTGCGGTGACACAAATTTGCAATTAAGGGCGATTAAACGTTTAATCCTTTAATGTGTTGACACATTATTGAAAGCTGTTTTTGTGTACTAACAGAAGTGAAATATTTATGCATTCTGATGGGACTGAATAATAAGTCACTGTTTTCTCTAGTTCACACTTCCTTTCCAAGTTCCGTTGCTCCTCTTTCATCATCCTAACATTCGCTCGTCTGTGTGCTTGAGTGTGTGAGGGGCGGCTGGTGGTCTTGAATAGAAATCAAATCTTTTAGTCCATGTCTCTGTGCCCCTTTCTTTTTCTCTCTCTCATTGTACTTCTGTTTCTACATAATCATTTTTTAACACCTACTCAAACCTGATTGAGCCTGGCTGAAGTGCAGTTGTTTTAAACCACAACGCATAGCCAAAGACATCCAAACCAACAGGTTTACACACACACACACACACACACACACACACACACACACACACACACACACACAAACATGCGTGCACGCTCTGAGCTCCTCTGAATCTGCTTAATAGTTTTATGTTGCTGTCTAAATCAATATATTACCCAGGCCAATTAAATGCTTGATAGTTGGTCGATATATTGGTGACGCATGTCTGATAAACAGTAGCAGTAGTCTTTACTTATCTGCATTGGGAAATTGTGTTTCAGTGGATGTCAACAATAACCAACACACAAAAAAAGTTAAGTTAGGTCAAATCAACTACTCACTAATAGCTTAAGTTAACTAAATGTGGTGTACTCCTATAAAATTTAATTTAATGTCCATGTTTAGTTTGTAGTGCAAATGTACATATATACATAGTGTTTACCTTTTTTTTTTTTTTTTTTTTTTACTTCTGTTGTACATTAAAACCTGCAATAACACACTAATGTAAGTGATGTATGTACGTTCCTAACCTAAACATGGACAAAATCGATGAATCCAGTCATAAAAATGGAATTTGCAGTATAACACGGAATTTTGCTAAATGTGGATATATAAATCAAAAGCAGGTCTGTACTGAGCCTTGAACTAGGCTCTGTAAATATTAAACCACAAAAACAATATTTAAATGTGCGTGTCTGGTCAGTGTGTCTCAGTGTGAATGAGTGGTGCAGTTTCATCTACAACAGATACTAAAGCATGCGTGAGGCTCGTGGTGTTTTCAATCTCACTATGAGAACGTCAAAACATGAACAACTTCTCCACAGCTGCTTTGAGAGTCACTTCACAAGCATTTTGATTGTGAATCAAGATTTTGATTTCACAAAAACTATTGTCAGATACTTAAAGTCTTCACTACAAATACTGATAAGTTGACTACACTACAATTGATTATACATTTGTATTAAATCATTAATACAGACAAATTAAAACAACATATAATTGCTGAAAAATTAAAACATGTTGTATAGGACGCTATTCAATTGTGTAAAAAAAATTGTGTAAAATGTACGGTAAAAAATGTCAGTTGTGGTTGCCAGAATTTTACCGTAAAAAATATGGTAGCAACGTTTTAAGTTTTAAGTACGTTTTTTACTTAATTTACAGTTTAATACCGTAATTTCATTAACTGATAAAATGGCAATGTACCAACCTATTGAAGTACTGAAATCTATGTTGTACCTTAGTAATACACTGATAACCACCAAAAGCAGGTGGTAATGGAAAAGTCACATGATGAACTAAAGCTCATCACAAGCAGCTTTTTAATATTAACATATATGGAAGGTGCACATTCACACAAACACTAAACACCATGATAACACACGTGAAACTGAAATAATGCAATAAATATTAATATAACAACATTAGATGTAAGATACAACTCTAGTGTACAAAACTGCTAAAAAAATTATGAAGAAAAAAAGTTATTTCAACCAAAATAAAAAAAAACATAAAATTTGAAAAAAATTTAACAGGGAATTCTGGAAATGTCAATTTGCGGTCTTTTACCCTTAACCATATAACAGGTTTTTACTGTATTTTACATGTTTTATAAATTTTTTACAGTGTATGATTTCTGCAATCCGAAAAATGCCCACAGAGTTGTGGAATCAAATCATAAAATTGAAATTTTCATATACCACGGAATGTCACGTAATTGGCCAAATTTGGGATGGATACATCAAAAATCTAAACACGATATGGACTAGTGTCCGTGAATATTAACCGTGTTTCCCCTGTTATTATTTTGGGGGCCCGTCCCCGCAACGGCACCCCTCGCCCCGCTTAATTTTATTTTCTATATAGCGTCAGAACACACCATAAGTCATTTAAGGTTATCTTTCTTATAGAACAGGCCTATACCTTATTCTTTTATTAAACAAACTAAGTAGCCTTAAGTTATCTTATTAAGACAATGTAATTTCTGTCTCTACACGGTCACGCGCAATTTCTCCTCCACAAAAACACGGATGGGATCGTCCATTGGATGAGTCCATTCATAAAAATGGAATACTCTATAACACGGAATGCCACGGAATTCATAAATTTTTTCGATGAATGAATTAAAAGTAGGTCTGTCACTTAATTTTAATGCAATATGGACTAGTGTCTGTAAATATTAAAACTCAAAAAGACGGCTTAAATATTAATCCTGCACATTCTGTTTGTCTCTGTATGTATGAATGGTGGAGACACTGTTTGTTTCTAAAATTATCATTAAAAAATTATCTTCAATGGAATAATTACCAGAACAAAAAAAAAAAAATAACAACAATAATAATATATATATATATATATATATATACACACACACAACATAAACACAACACAGTATTTCTGGAAAAAAAGAAAAGAAAAAGAAATTAATAAAATAAGAATTTTTTTAAAATAAAATAAATAAATTAAAGATGCTTTTCATTAAAATGGAATCCAGAAAAATAAATGGAAAACAGAATTTGGTAAAAATAAAACATATTTCATAGGGCCTTAAAATGTAATTTTTATGAAACTTTTAATAAACTGCTGTATAATATTGCAAGTTTCATTATTTCAAATAATTAGACATGCTTCGTTATGAATAAAACTTTATTTAACTATTAAAACAGAGTACAGAAAATTTAAATAAAAAAAAAAAAACTGAAAAAAATTAATTTGAAAAAAAAAAAAAAAAAACTGATTTTGGAAACAAATAAAATGGATTTCACAGGGACCAACAACTGGCATGCTTTTGATTATTAAAATTCAATTAAACCATTAAGTCACAAATTTAAATGGAAAACACAGAATTTTGGAAAAAACTAAACAGATTTCTTAGGGACCTAAACATGTCATTTAAAGGGATCGTTTCAAAAATTTCAAAAATGAAAATTTTGTCATTAATCATTTACAAGAATACTTTTTGTACGCAAAGAAAACAAAAATTACGACTTTAGTCAACAATTCGTCTCCTCTACATCACCATAGCGCAATTTTGGAAAGTATCCACTGGACATAAACAACGTACACTGTTCTGTATCAGCCACAACACAAGGATGCACTGTTTTTGTTTGAATAATATCATAAATAAACGTAGAAAATGTACTCGTGTATTGTGTCTGATAAAGTCGTAATTTTTGTTTTCTTTGCGTACAAAAAGTATTCTCGTAGCTTCATAAAATTATGGGTTGAACCACTGATGGCAGATGGACTATTTTGACAACGTATTTCATATGTTTCTGGGCCTTGGCAGTGTAATGTACTTGACAGTCAATGGGACAGTCACAAAGCTACCGAATTTCATCCAAAATATCTTAAATTGTGTTCCGAAGATGATCGAACCTTTTACGGGTTTGGAACGACATGGGGGTAAGTGATTAATGACAAAATTTTCATTTTTGGGTTGAGTAACCCTTTAAGTTAACTTTTAATAAACGGTTATTAAATTGTATAAATTTTTTTATTTCTAGAGCTGCAACTAACAATTATTTTTGTTGTCGACTAATCTATCGATTATTTTTTCGATTAGTCGACTAATCTATCGATTATTTTCCAACTGATCTATTATTTTCTTATCAGTTGATAAATTCTTTTGTTAAACTATCAGTAAAAATAACAGTAACTTCTGCCATGAATCTTTTAATATTTTATTCAAACGTTTTCTCATAATTAATACAAAAAATAAATAATAATAACAACAAAGAAAGAAAATAATAACAATAAATAAAGAAAAGTAATCCCAAGATAGAAAAAGAAAAATAATAACAATAAATAATAAAAAATAAAAAAGCAGGAAAGAAAAAGAAAGCAATGAAGCTGTCACGTGTCGTGTAAGGAGGACAAACGAGGAGTGCAAGGTCGAAATCAGGAGCAAAACAAGTCTTTTAATAATAAATCCACAATAATAATCCACGTAGGAGACAGGCAAGGAGACACGCACACAACGACGAGAACGGACAACCAAACAATGAACAGAATCCAACTTAAGTAGGGTGGTAACGAGACACAGACAGGTGATCGTGATTAACTAATAATGACATAAAGAGGGGTGGAGACAGGAACATGACCAAATAAGGGCAAAAAGGAAATGGAACAAACCAAAGACAAAAGGGGCTAAACCAAATCAAAAACACAACAAAAGAGTCTCAAAACCTGACAGAAGCAAGAAAGAAATAATAATAAAAAGAAAGAAAGAAAGGGCAGTGATACAATACAATCAATAGAATTGCACATTATGGCTGCATTCACAGTTACTGTTTGGGACAGTTGCTTACAAGTGAGATGCTTAAAATGTTGTTTTTATTCAGCAGATTAAAACATCTGCTTGAATTCATATCTGTAACGTTGGTGTGTAAATGCTACGCGATGGGTTAGGTAATTTTTGTTTTTATTTGGCGTACTATTTATATGCATTTTCATGAGACCGGGCTCGAATGAACAACTGAAATCACAGCCACATTCAGGAAACTAGAGAGACGGAATCAAAAAATGGCGTCATAACACCGGGAAGTTTTATTACAGTTGACAGCCCGTTTTTAAATAGAGTCCAGTCGAGGCTTTTCCAATCCATCACACAGTTAAACAACTAACAAGGAATTTAAATGCTTTGTTACCGAGTGCAGACGAGTGCGTTCGAATTCGCTCGCGCAATTGCGCCTGCGGCACCGATGGCAGTCTAGTGGATCTTAAGATGAACGCGAATCATTTCTTCTTTTCCTTCTCTGTGGGTGAATTAAACCCGTCATGATTATATAGTCAACTTGATGTCCCGTGCTGTTCCGTTCATTCAGCGCAGCTTTGAATGCGGTTGCGAATCCTGACAACGGAAAGGCGTCAGTTAGGCTATATTTGCCTTATATGCGGTTCTGACGGCGTATAACAATAAAATGCTCTATGAACGCAACTCTATGAAGTGATGTTGTCAAATAGCATCACCTTCTGCTCTAGAGCCTTGTTTTGTATTAAACATGGCAGAAAAACAGTCTTAAGTAGGGATAACTGCAGGCTCGCATAATGGGCGTGGCTAAAGGTGTGACGCGTCGACGCATTCCATGCTAATCGACGTATTTTCATAATCGACGTAATCGATGACGTCGACAAATCGTTGCAGCTCTTAATTATTTCAATTAATTACACATAATTTTAATTTTAATTCTATTCATAATTTTAATATATAATACTATATATATAATTTTAATATATATATATATAGTACATGAGAAAAATAACAATAATAAATACATTTTTTTCAGTACAACTGTAATGCAGTACTAATATGTATGGCGGACTTAACAGGATAGTTCACCCAATAATGAAAATTCTACCATTAATTACCCTTTTCGCACAAAAAAGTATTCTCATAGCTTTATACCATTACGGTTGAACCACCAATGTCTATTGTAACAATGTCCTCACTACCTTTCTGGGCCTTGAATATGGTAAGTCCATTGCTGTCTATGGAGGGTCAGAAAACAGAAAATATCTTAATTCGTGTTCCGAAGAAGAACAAAGGTCTTACGTGTTTGGAATGACATGAGAGTGAGTAATTTTCAAACATTAATCCATCAAGCTTCTATTTTGGTGGAAAATAAAACTAAATATGGGGAAAACTTAAAATATTTCATACAGCCCTATGTATGTAGTAACAAAACAAGAGACCAGCGCCTACACACTAGTGTAGACACATTCCTTGTGTCACTGGAAACTTGTGTCACAAGGCACTAGAGCTGCTCTCGGTCTCTAGGGCAACAGCACAGGAGAGACAGATTGAATATAAATCAGTGCTCTTTACCTGTGCAGTGAGCAAATTCGCCACACCTACTCTTGGTGTGTGGCCAGACAGGAAGTGGAGTGTGTGCTTCACTAGCGTGTACTTTCAATAGGATTTCAGCTGCCAACTTCTGTTAACCGCTGCTGCCACGGAGACTGATCTTGCAGACAACAACAATACAAACAACAGAGTGCAAGCTGAACGATTACAGCGACCAAAGATCAACTGCTGCCTACCAGCTCATGACCTCGGCTATTATAAGAGAAACAGCAAAGCTTGTCCCAAACACATCCCTTATGATCCTTTATCAGTGACCACAGGAACAGTGTCTCCAAGGGGTGTCATAACTTTGTTTGTGTCCTTTGGCCACTGACCTCAAATGCTGCTCAATGGACTAGCCAGTGCATAAAAATCGATAAAACTAACACAGCAGTGACAAAAACACTTAACTAAAGGGAACGTTTAAGTGCATGTAATGATTTTGAATTCAGTTTGTGAACCATGGGCATTAACAAAACAGTGTTAGTCGCATATAGTTTATAGAAAAATACCTGAATTTCATAATTCCCATCTTCATTCTCAGCTTTTAACAAAACATATCAGTGCATATTCTATTCTTGCTCTCTTGCACACAGTCACACAACAAACAAGAATTACTCAACCGACAAGAAGAACAGGATTTGAACCAGACCTTGTGTCTCTGTGTTTGTGAAGCGTGTATTACTCTGTTCTGACACACTGCTCTGTGCATGCCGAAATACTGATGGGATGCATGGACTAATGCATGCAAGCATTCCTGACGAGAGAATGATCTTGCACATACTTAACATATAACCTTCTTGCAGGTAAACAAACAATAAACACAATTACACCACAGTTTATTGCTTGATTCATCTTGATTATCTAGATCTCTTTTTTGCAGGTCTAGAATATTGGCGAAGCTTTAGCTGTTCAGTCTGCACAATGAAACCTTTTGGAAAAGGGATTTTTGTACTGTTCAATATTTATCTAGTTATGGGTTTAGAGCTTCTACAGAGAGCACAGTCACATGAAGCTGTGAATGTAAATACATAAAACAATCTACTGTGATGAAAGACATAAAGTTCTTTATTTATTTACAGCATATTTTGACTAGTATTTACAGTTGCAATTTGTTTGAAAATTTAGAATGTATTCCAGTGTATTGGGAAAAAGTCTTTGACATCAATAAATTGCATGCTTGTTTTTTTATTTGGTTACTGTGCAACAGTTTGTGTCCTCTTAAATATTAAGTTTTAATAAACAAAGTATCAGCTTTAAAATTCATAACGAAATAAAAACAATAAATACGGTTTTGGTGCTCTTTAATGCGACAGGAGCAAGTGAACCCATTATATCTTTCTCTTTACTACTAAAGTGCGAAATGAACATAAATGGTCATAAAAAAGTAAGTTATTTTATAAGAGAGCCTACAGAACACCTTCCTGAAATGTCTGTAATCGCTCACTTAGTGTTTCAAACTGCGGAAAACGTTTAAAGCTTGTATAAATTATGTAAGAATACCTCTGAATAACCTTTTGATGTCCATAAGCTCATCAGTCAGCTATAAAAAATACTTATGAAGAAGAGCATTTTGCTATACTTATGCACTATTGAATATTAATATTTGTACTTAACCTGTTGTCTACATGATTTTACTAATGAAGAAAACCAACTGGATGTTGGAAAGATATGATAACATTTATATATGCATTGAGAAGGAACCCAAACTACACTCAGTGGCCAAGTGATGCTTATGGTCCATGATATTGCCACAGATTCTGTGTAATAAACAATTCTTTGTGACTGTATATCGTATTCAAGTTAGAAAAGACATTTAGTTCCCACTTTTAAGTAAAGCATATTTCCCAGGACATCTACAAGATGGATTAAAATGCTGATAAAGTCAAGAAAAGATGAGACATGGACACAAGACAGCATGACTGAAATATTAAAGTGTTAAAAAGTTAATAAAACACGTTTATTCTGTGGCACCTAAAAAATGTATTTGGCGCCCAAGTTTGTTTCTTATAGGAGCCAATGCTTCTTACTCAGTTTTTTTGTCTGGAGCCCTGCCATGTGACATAAGTGGTTTAACTGCAATGTTATTAAGCTACGAGAATACTTTTTGTGTGCAAAGAAAACCAAAATAATGATTGTCAAAAGAGTAAGTCGTCGACGCACGTTTATGACAACAGCTTGCAAACAACAACGAACAAAGGTCTTATGGATTTGGAATGACATGAGGGTAATTAATGACAGAATTTTCATTTTCTGGGTGAAGTAACTCTTTAAGGCCTGTTCCATAACTATGCCAGTGTCCACATAAACATATAGTAACATTCTGTTTATTCTAAGCGTTTGCTGCAGTTATGCCGTCTGACACTTTAATGCTCTTTAACCTTAACTGTCACCCGTCCGCTCTGGGGGGTTTACTTCACCATTTTACAAATAAATCCTAATCTAATCATGACAAACTACATATCATTGGAAAGGCCTAAGACTCCTAAATAGATATTTTACCATTTTTTTGTATTACAAAATATGTAGGAAAAGTAATAAATATGTAGTAATATATGACAAGAGTGCACCTCAAAAATCTACTTCATAACAGGAGTCATGACCTTTGTCAAAAAAAAACTTTCTTGTTGCCTTTTTTCCTATCATGCTTTAGAAACCATAAGAAATTATATATCAGCTGAAAACTTAAAATCTCAAAATTCATCCTTTGAAAACCATTTTAAAATCAGACATTGCATTACCATGGAAAATGTACATCAAAATTATATTGCAAAATGTTTTCATTCAAGAATTATGAAAATGCAGGTTTAAATACTGCATTTTCTTGTCTATGTTCAAAAATGTGAGTGACTGTTAAAGGGTTAAAATTTTGTAACATTCAATATTTATATTTAAGGGTATAGAGGCCATAGTGACCTAAACCCTCACAATTAAAAAATATACACTTTTTGATATACCATAAACATAACACGTACCCCATCTAAATGATATAATAATTAGGCTATCCATCTCATAGTAGCCTACCAACATTTCATTTACAGTTGAAGTGAAATCTTATTGTATTCTTCAGATCTGTGTACTGTCTTGCGTTTTAAAATCACTTACAGAGGAAGTTTGGTTCTATCAGCCTAACATGACAGTCAAGACTCATGCTGCTGTAAGCTTTTCTTTTTCTTTTGTTTTTTGCGTTGTTCTAACATTACCAACAAACATTACATTACGTATTTCTTGCATTTCCATTTTAGAACCCGTTCCAAATTTCCAATAACCAGGTATTTGATAAGACAAGTGCATTTCGATTGTGAGTGCACAAGTGCATTTTAATGTGATTTTTAATCTAATTAAGTGCAGGAAGGAAAAGAACATACATCATCATTAACATGCCGCTCCATATTATACAGTGTATGTGCAATGGCAAATTTTGAAAGTGAAATTAATAAGCTTATTAAAAAGCACAAAATTTGCTAAAATTTGCCCACAATTTATATACAGTATCTCAATGATATAATTGCGAAAGAAAGCATTGAAATATATTTTTTCCTCCCATCTCATATTTATTCCCTTTAGGGGTTACATAGTACATGTCATTTCCTTTCCATGCATGGTATTCGGATCCAGGCACATCCCTAATGGGAAGTTTCAAATATTTTTTTGTTTATTAGGAAGTTAATAGGAAAAATCGTGAATGGATTTTTAATCTAATCATGACCCCAATAATCAAATTGAATCAAATTGTGAGGTACCAAAAGATTCCCACCCCTACTAAAAAGCTATTTTACTATTAGCTTAGTGGCTTAGTGCTGATCACATTGTAAGTTACCTTTATTTTCAGGCGCTGCGTAATATCATTGCGCCTGCTGCACCCATGGTACAGCAGCAAAGTTCCCTGATTATTACACCAAAATAAGAGTATAGTTCCTATCCATATCAGCCTGGAAAATTGCAACTTTTCATTTTCGGTCTCAGTACTTAATGTAACTACAGAAGAGTCAAGTTTTAAATAGGAAAAATATAGAAAATATTTGTAATTTTTGAATGAGATGCTAATGGTCTAATCAGATTTAATGATTTATGCTAAGCTATGCTAAAAGTGCTACCGGCAAACCTGGAGATCAGCTGAATGGATTTAAAAAACGGTAAAACTCATCTTTTTAACTCTAGGGGAGTTGGAAAATTAGCCTATTTTCAAAAAAAAGTGATGTTCCTTTAACAGCCTGTATTGACCTTTCATTGTACTGTAAAGAGCAGCATGAACATTCTTCTAAACATCTTTTTTTTCTGTTACACAAAGTCAAATGGGTTCAGAGTAAATCATATTTTGGATGAAGTAACCCTTTATGCTTCTTAAATGTTACTGTACTACCTAAGACAAAAATATTTGTATGAAAAACAAAACTGTTTCTGTAAGTTTATGAAAGCACTGTGTTGCCTCAGCAAAAATCACAAGACAAACTACTGAAGAAAATCAATTCAAATCAAAGATGTTTTATATTTGCCTAGTCAGTGAACCAAGCTGGCTATACCAAGATTCTCAACCTTTTTGACTACAAGGCCCCCAGTTTTTTGCAGGCCCCAGGACTTTTCCAATCATTCATGATTTATATTTTACTCACAGTTTCTACTGGAAAAAATATGGGAAAATGGAAGTTCAGTATAAGAATTACTAAAAATTATTTTACATGAATTATCAAGGTCTAGAGATGACACTTTTAAAATGAGGTTTCCTCACATATCCTGGTTTTGAAAAAAAAAAAAGCTAAGAAAAAATAGAAATATTGTGATTAATACTTGTTTTATCTAACTTTAATTCTTGTGCTGTCTTATTTAAAATAATTTCAAGTTATCCCTTGAATGTATCCACTCTCATCATGTTAATAATGAGCCAACTAGGGCTGTGTGATTTTGAAGAAAAATGCGATATGTGGTAACTCTTTAAATAATGCGAAAATCGATATGCGATGCGATAATGCTTAAAGTGCCACGTGCTCAGACGGAACAGTTTTACTCAGCTGTTACTGAGTCAGTTCTGTGAACTTCTATAACTATCTTGTGTATGTATGCATGTATGTATGTATATATATGGTTATTTCTAAGTATGTATGTATGTATGTATGTATCAAGAGCTTCTGTAAAATCACAACAAAGGCCTTGTGTTTGCGTACACTTGGCGAATAAAGCTCATTCTGATTCTAATATAACTAGCGTACATGTTTCACTTTATAGTGAGAAGTAAGCACCCCTACAACAACGTCTGAAAGTGAATGGTAGTGTTTTACTCTAGCATTACATAAAAATGTCATTTTAACATTAGTGTAATCATTTTAACATCAGTATAGGAACTAAATAATAAGAAGGAAAAATAAAACATTGCTAAGTCTTCACTCTATAAATTCAATATGCATGTATTTAAAGGGGGGGTACAATGGTGTTTCATATATTCAGAGTTGTTTACAGTGTTAAAGAGTTGGATTCTCATGCTAAACATGGCCAAAGTTAAAAAAAAATAATTTGGACAAATGACAGAGAATTTCTTTGCCGAAAATCTTACTTCCGGGTTGGTACAAGCTTTGGCTGTTTTTTTTCGATCGCGGCATTAATGACATAGACAATGGTGGAACTCCTTATATGAGCATTTCTCCCGGATAAGCACGCCCGCGATCACTTCAGCTACACCACAAGAAAGAGAGCGTGCCATCAACGTGCT
This sequence comes from Cirrhinus molitorella, assembly GCA_033026305.1. Lineage (NCBI taxonomy): Eukaryota > Metazoa > Chordata > Actinopteri > Cypriniformes > Cyprinidae > Cirrhinus > Cirrhinus molitorella. The sequence goes on along the minus strand of CM065136.1, from coordinate 26,464,429 downwards.
TCATTCGGCTGCACTCTTTAAGGGATTCAGCAATGGAGTTTAGCAAGTGTGTGTTTGCTGACGAATGTTTCATATACAAGGACCAGTTCGACGCTGGATTTGCACATTGTACTGAAAGACGGAGCGGTCCCAGCTATAAAAGATCCCGGTCATGATTCAGAACTGCAGATGGTAAGTGAAACGGCATCAGATGTCTGTGTTTTATTGGCAATCCTAACGCAAGTGATTGTCGAACTTAGCTCCGTCCACGGCGCGCCTCCAGAAGAAAACCATAAAGCTGTATTTTTCTTTTATACATATAAGAAAACTAAAGACTTTTTGGAGATATTAAGGATACATTACTACTCTATAGGTACTCAGGCTTAACATGAGATTAGGTGAAACTGTGTATGTTATGTGCCCTTTAAGCTAAATAAGTTATTTAGGCAAAAGCAGTGAGTGATTTTCTCTGTCTTGTGTTCATGGACCCAAATATTACAAGCTGTAGTGATTACAATGCATATTGCGATATGTACATTTGCAATATTTTGATATATTGCACAGCCCTAGAGTCAACAGTCAGAAAAGTTTAACATTGCACACTTGTGTTTTATCAAAACATATGCCAAGCAAATTTCCACCTGGTTCTAATGAGTTACAAACCTGACTATTAAGGTCTTTCCACACTAAGAATGTTACAGTTATTGTAATCATAATAATTGTGGTGGACATATCTATTTTAAAAGAATTAGACTATTAAAACTTTTTAGCTATAGTTGTTATCATTGGTGTGAATGGGCATCTACTTTGATACTAAATGTCTAACAGCATGTGAGACTGAAGACCGAAGACATGTGGTGGCACTTTCAGCTAACAGCATTGCTAAAAGCCATCATTACCGGCTCCGTAACACTCAACAAAGTAACATGTAAAGCATATCTACGACAGCTTTGCACACCCGCACCAACTGATAACAGGGACAAGCTCACGGAGTACAACAATGAAACAACTAACTGGACGCTGCACAACATGTACTTATGCATATGCAGAATCAGATGGCAAGACTTTGACAGAGACTGATCCGGCTTAGTTTTGAGAATGGGAGAGGCAGTCACATTATATAAGGTTCCATGCCAACAATGTCCCATGCAAATGTCTCGATGCCTTTTGTTTATGGATTCAGCTTGCCAACAAGACGGAATACTTCTCCAGGCTGTTGACAATCTGAGCGCATCAAGAATGCTTAAGACTGTTTGCTGAAAATGTTTAAAGAACATGAAAACAGACACTCACACACGGACACACATTTGTTTTGCTACGTGTGTAATCATACGCTGACACAGTTACACAGAACTTTAAAACAAACGACCTTTGGAATAACTTCATTCAGCGAACAGGAAGAAGTGTTTGATTTTCTAAGAACATGAGTACTTTGTCCAAATAAGTGCGAAGAGAAGAATGAAAAGAAATTCAATGTGCAAATCTGAACATAAAACGAATAGTTTACAACAGTGACATTTTTGTGTAATTCAGAGAATGAAAAATACAAAGCTTAAAACAGCACATAACAGCAATTCAGTTGTATACATGATTTCTGTAAATCTCTGTTTGCTTTGCTGAGTAAACTGTTTTGCGCACTCAAAGAGAAGTTTCTACTGTGTATTATATGTCAAATGTGACCCTGGACAAAACCAGCCATTTTTTTGTAATTGAGACATCATCTGAAAGTATATATAATATGAATAAATAAGCTTTCCATTAATGTATAGTTTGTTAAAATAGGACAATATTTGGCTAAGACACAAGCATTTGAAAATCTGAAATCAGATTTTTTTTTTTTACAAAATATTGAGAAAACTACCTTTAAAATTGTCTAAATGAAGTTCTTAGCTATGCATATTACTAATCAAAATGAACGTTTTGATATATTTACAGTGGGACGTTTACAAATTATCTTCATGAATATGATCTTTACTTAATATCATAATGATTTTGGAATAAAAGAAAACCCATACAAAGTATTTTTGGCTCTTGCTACAAATATACCCATGCTACTTAAGACTGGTGTCCAGGGTCACAAATGTTATATAATAATAACACAGTATTATTACTATGTTACCACTATGGTGTTTGGACATGGTTTCTAAAGTAATAACATGTTTCATGTACCATGGCAATAATATGTTTTTAGCATGTACCATGGTAGCACCGTGTAGTTCTTTTATTTGCAGTCCAAGTTATTACTCAGTATATATATCTGAAACTGCCTTATTATTATCATCATCATCATCATCCTCATCCTCATCACTATGTTGTTGTTGTCCTGTCGTCATGACCAAAATAATTGCTACTGTATTATGAACTATTTTTAAAATAATACCATGTGCATCATAGTTATTATCATGTTGTTCTTGTTGTGTGCTCATGACCCAGTTAATTGTTATTGTATGATTGCATATTATCACAATTGTAGTTGTAGTATGACTTTTTGGTTCACATTTTGCTGTCTTAATATTAAATTCAAATATTACACTCCGCCGTTCTTTTTTGGGTGTTTTGGTTTGATACTAAAATATCAAGAGTTGTGCCCATTAAACTCCTGAACTATGGGCTGTCAGGTTTCAGCGCTATTGTTATGCAGAAGTTGCAAATCAAGTTTGTGTGACATACTTCACCTACGACTAATGCGCCAACAGTGTGAGAAAAAAACACCCCGACGGGATTTTTTTTGTACTTATCCACGTTATATATTAGTTTAAGTTATGTAAATAAATACAGGCTTACATGTTAAAGCCGTACTCTACTAAAACAACTTCTTACGAAATCTCAAATTCCTCACTCTGGCTACATTTCAAGAAAGCGGCAAAACTAAACTCTCCAAATCTTGGGCTCGAACAGTGGCGTGAAGCAGTGGGCCCCGCCGGTCACGTCGTGACTTTAGCAGTGTAAATGGGGTGTCAACCGCTTGACTAGCACAGTTTCTCCACAAGAATGTGTCCAGCTGCGATTTGTTCGTGTTTTCATCTGCTCCGTAACTTTACATTAACGTAGTATGTAATAGGGGAATTTGGGAATAGTGTGGGAATGTGTGGAGATGACCCACCTTCTCTCCCTGTAGTGGCTGTAATACCCAACAGCAGCAGCAGGACCCAGACGAGCCCAAAACTTCTGTCCGCCTCCATCGATTAGTCCTCCATTAGTTAATAGTGCTCCAGCTCATACCCGGATCCCGTACACGTTACACAGATCCCCCTCGTTGAGTTTCGATGCGTTTAATGTACCTGTTTTCGTCTCTTTGTTATTTCCCGAATACCAACAACTTCCTGGCAGGAGCGAGTGCGCCCGACTCTCCAGTCAGTATGTGTGTGCGTGTGCCATAATACGCGCGCTCCCGCGGAGGAGTGGCAGTACAGATTGACTCCAGTAGTACAGCGGCTCAACTGCAACATTCATGCAGACCAATTATGGAGTCGGGAGCAGTTTTAACAAGACGAAGGCTGGTTTGTGAATATTTATCTTATTTATGCTCAAATATCTCAAGTCTTTAACCAAAACAGCTACATTTCCAACGTTAGTGCTCAGGAAAAAAGTTACTCTTCACTGAAGACACATGTGGGACATATTGTTTACTATATGGGGCAAGTTGCCACAATATGAACCTACCACTATTTAAAAGGGATACAGGTTTTTTAAACAAAGTTTAAACAATTATGACACAATTATTCAGTAAACATATAAAACATAAATAAAATTCAACCAAAACACCAACCATCCAACAATTGTTTCCCAAAAAAATGTGGCAACCTGTTAGTTAAAAACTTTTTGACCCATGTCTGAATTAATACTGTTTTATTCACTTATTTGTGTTCACTTACACAACAGGCAGGCCTCTTATGAATATGATACTGAACAGATCCAAATAGGGACAGAATTCTTCTTCTTCAAAAAAAAAAAGCCACTGCTATAAAGAGTATATGTAAGATTGTACCAAATTGCTATTTGGGAAGTTTTTTGTTAAATTCCCTATGAAATCAAAATTAAAGTTTTTTGGCTTTTGGTATGAATATGTTAGCCTTAAGGTTATCTATAAGCTAGTGTGCTCCAAAACAACAACAAAATTCAGGTTTACAAGATATGAGCATTCAATCACCGATTTTTATGACATCACGCTGCACTTCAGCTTCTCATCAAAACTTCTGTCCAATCAAATGCTCTCTAGAATCCATAGCTTCCCGCCCCCTACGCTGAAGCTGCGGCTGAGATCGGTCACTTGTTCACAGAGTTAGTACTCTCTGTATGGTGAGTGGGTCGGCTTGTATTAAACTACACAGCCTCAGCATGATTATGATCATATTGAATGTTTCATATTGAATCTAGGGGGTAATCTATTAGACTATGGCTGTTATAAGCTGTTAAATGCAGCTTTACGGAGCTCAATGAGCAGATATTTGGAACGCTATTGGCTATTTTAAAAAGTGGGCGGGGCTGCTTGATATGGCTCGCCCTGTTTTCCTGTTTCAGTTGAAATTACGTCAACACATGGAATAACGCTGCGTGTTTCAAGGCACTTCAGTAGACCTTTAACACTACAAATTTCTACTTGTAGTGGATGTTTTTCTCAAAAGTCAATAGACTTGGGGAAAATTCCAGAGAATGGCATGTGTTGCCAAAAGTGCCTTTTTTTCTCACATTGATAGTGAGTGTGTTTGTACCCCTGGCTCAGACTCTTGAGATGTAGGCAGAAAGAGGAGGAGGAAGAATAAACCTCTTTCATTCAAAACTATCCAGCATCTTGTCACCTACATGACCCCTCTTAATACAGTCTGCGAGTAAGTAAACCTTCAAAATAGCATATACAATACTATTTTTTGCAGTATATTGTTTGTAAACTGTGCTGTCTAAATTCATACAGCAGAGTACACCATATCTTAACAATGCAATCCAATTGATTTAAAGGGTTAGTTCTCCCAAAAATGAAAATCAGCCTATGATTTACTCATCCTCAAGGCATACTAAGTTTATATGACTTTCTTCTTTCAGTCAAATCCAGTCAGATTACATTAAAAATTGCCTTAGCTCTTCCAAGCTTTATAATGGCAATGGGTGGGTGTATTTGTTCAACAGTCCAGAAAAAATCCAATAAAGCCCATACATCTATAATAAAAAATGCTCCACATGGTTGTAAATAAAGGCCTCCTTTTGTACAAAAAATATCCATATTTACAGTGTAATAATCACTATTCCCTAGCTTACGCCGACTGTCATACGTAACTCTGATTGGATTTGTCTGAAAGAAGAAGTCATAGGATGCCTTGAGGGTGAGTAAATCATGGGCTGATTTTCAATTTTGTGTTAACTAACCCTTTAACTTTACTCTTTTAGTGTGACAACAGTGTTAATTTTTGAAATTTTGTCGTAATTTACTCACAATGCTGCTCCAAATCTAAGTTTCTTTCTTCTTTTGAACACAGAAGTAGTTGGTAACCAAACACTTGCTGGTAGCCACTGACCTCCATAGTATATATTTGTCCATACTGTGGAAGTCAATGGCTATCAGCAACTGTTTGGTCACCAATGTGAAATACCTGTTCAGCAGCATCCATAAGACCAGCTAATAACTAACACTTATAGTTTACATGTCAGGGGCTATATGAATTTGCTTAGTAAAATGAAAACATGCCTTTTTATATTTTTATGCTGTAGTGACCATTTCATAAAAGCAATAACGTACTTGTGATTTAGCTGTATCTTGAATTTATCCATGTTACTGAAATAAACACACAGGCTTACCAGCAAAATAATTAATAGAGAACAGTTTTATTAAGTTCTTCAAGGTTTCTTTATACACATTTGGACCTGTGTACAGTTGGTGGAGAAAGGTGCAATACAATACCAAGACAAAGAAAGAGAGTAAGAGAAAGGGACTGATAGAGTTAGAAGAGAAAGTGAAGGTAAGAGGCATACAGGGCAAGTCTATGTTGAGCCTGTGGATGGCCACAATCAAACTGGCCAATGAAAAAGAGGGAGAATTTGGAAGTCCAGTGGAACAATAACAATTAGAATACCCAGAAGCCACCTCTGGTGTTTGGCCTTATTTTACATTACATACAGACAACAGTGTCAAATAAAGTAATAAGCAATGCTCTTCAGAAAACAACCTGTTATCAGTCCGGGCATACAGTAAATCTCATTCCATTTCTGTTTAGTTTCTTAAACATGAAAAAAGGTCAAGTTTACATTCAGCATGCAGGTTATTTTACAGTTGTAATTTGATGGATTTGCAGACAGTATAATAAAAAGAACAAAAAATGAAAAATGTTTTAAGGGAAGGTGAAAAGCATTTATATATTTATAAATATTTATTATATATAATAAAATTAGTACTTATCTGCTGAAAAATTATCTGCCATTAACTTAGTCATCCTGATTAAAGGAATGTTCCAGAATGTTCCAGAAGCACCTGTCAATCACCACAGAATAATAATTTCAACTCGTCCCATGAGAGATATTAACAAATGAAATCTATGGACCAAGATATGGCCACATAGACATCAATTGTAAGAATCCAACTACTGTATATGGATTTTTCATCAACATTGTCGAAACATGTCGAGATTTCCTTGGGAAATTTGTTGAATTTTCTGTGATAATGGACAACTTGCTACAAATGCTGGTTGTAGATAAGCTGTATACAACTTTCCTTTATAGTTGGAATAATATGTAATTTATCCCATCTACTTTCTAAATGCATGTTAAAGAACGTTTGCAAAAATTAATTTTTTATTTTTTTTTAAACTGACCATGTAATGCTTCGAAATGGAACTTCTGGTGAAAATGACAGACTTATCTCTGGTGACGTATACTTGACTTCTCCAATCATATAGTACAAATTAAACCCCAAGCTTGTGTTCATCCCACCCGATTGCTGAATGCAACATCTCAAAATATCAACAACCAATGCATAAAACCAAGCCACATTTTTTTATCTTTTTCGATAATCCGCTAAACTCAGATATACATCACAATACAGAGGAAAAGATCTGTTGCTACTTCCATTTGATCGTGATTTTAAAATATTAGTTCACCCAAAAATGACAATTTTGTCATTAATTACTCACCCTCATGTTGTTTCGAACCCGTAAGACCGTTGTACATCTTTGGAACACAAATTAAGATATTTTTGATGAAACCCAAGAACTTTCTGACCCTGCATAGACAGCAACGCAACTACCACGTTCAAGGCCCAGAAAAGTAGTAAGGATATCATTAGAATAGTCCATGTGACATCAGTGGTTTAACAGCAATTTTATAGAAGCTCCGAGAAGAGAACAAATTGTTAAATAGTGTTTTTGGTGTTTATAAAATATTCTCATACCTTCATAAAATTGTCACATGCACTAAAAAATAATCTTAATTTGTGCTATGAAGATGAACAAAGGTCTTGGAACGCCATGAGGGTGAGTAATTAATGACAGGATTTTCATTTTTGTGCAAACTATCCCTTTAAATAAAAGGCTTAAAAAGTAGTCGCTAGTGGTTAAGCTCCCTCACAGTTGTAGAAATACTGTAGCATTGACTTTCTGCTCATTAAGACTCTCAAAAGACAGATGCAATGAATTGTTGAGTCTGACCAGTGGGCCACGCCATCACTGTTCTGGATACCCTTGTTGTCCCCTCCCCCTCTATACCGCTTTTAGCCTTTCTAAATGGCTAAATTTACCCTCCAGGCCGATCATGCTTGCACTCTTGTTCTGACACACGCACGCACACGCACACGCACACACACACACACACACACACACACACACACACACACACACACACAAAGTGCACAAGTGACGATATGGAACAGAGATATGTCAGGCAATCAAACGTGGTTTTGGCTCCAGTCGCAATAACTCTAGAATCTGTAAAAGTGTGAATTTGCTTTAAAATTATATGATAAATAGAGAAATAGTCTGGCACGAGTGAGTAAGAGTTTAAGGATGGTGAGAGATTTGTGGATACTCACATATGGAGGTGTGCTGCCTTGTATGAACAATAAAAAGATTAAAAATGTAAGGCATAGTGTGATTGAAGTGTTCTGAAGAGAAGGAGCTTAATAACATTGCTAATGATATAAGCTGTGGTCGCCCATCAGGTTGCTATAGTAATAAATGTGTGTAAATGCGATGCACTACAAGCTCAAATTGCACAGCAACTAAACACACACACACACACACACACACACACACACACACACACACACACACACACACAAACACACACAAATCCTTCTTTATCCCTTTTCCATTACCTTCTGTGAAAACCCAATTCTATGTAATATTTTCATTGCAAAGGCATTCTTGGTGAAAATCAAAATCAAACAAGCATGTCAAAATAAAGCACAAAGTGATTGGATAAATAAAAAGCGTAAGGAAATGAAAAACAAACACAAAGCAGCAACACAGAGAAAAAACATGCTATAAAATCCCAGTCAAAAGGAAAAGTAATTTCTTTGCTTTTATATATCATGCCACTCTTTAACTTCTTGACTTTCTGTCATAAGGATCAGGTCAGAATTTTATATTCAGGCAACACGTAGCTCTGTGGTGCTGATACTAGACATTCCCCCTAGAGTGATTAAAGAAATAGTTAACCCAAAAATTACAAATCTGCCATTTACTTGTGATTTTCCTTTAAGGAACACAAAAGGAGATGTTTAGCAGAATGGTCACGCTGTTCTTTCCCATAAAATGGAAGCGACCAAAAGCTACAGTATCAACCTACAAAATGGCAATAAAGCACCATTTTTTATAATACCATCTATGTCATGAGACAGAGTTTCAGTAAATTACTACTAACAATTAACGACTGATATTTTGGTCCACAAAGACTTGAAAAAAGGCCTGGACACATGAAGAAAAACAACTATAGTGATAATATAAAATTTCTAAATGCCTTAAAATTGCTTGAATATAACTCTACCCTTATCTCTTTTAGTATATGCGGATCGAAGAATATGCTAATTAAACCCTGCCACCGCTCAATCACACCAGTTTGGACTACCTGTTCCACTTTTACTCGGTTAACTGAAGTAGTAAATGCTACACAATGGCAAGTGGCGATATTGGATTAATTCAGCTATATGTGACCCTGGACCACAAAACCAGTAATAAGGGTAAATTTTTCGAAAATGAGATTTATACATTATCTGAGGGTGCCAAAAAAAAAAAAAAAAAAAATTTAAACATTGAGAAAATCACCTTAAAAGGTGTCCAAATGAAGTTCTTGCCAATGCATATTACTAATCAAAAATGAAGTTTTGATACATTTACGGTAGGAAATTTACAAAATATCTTCATAGAACATGATCTTTACTTAATATCCTAATCATTTTTGGCATAAAAGAAAAATCTATAATTTTAACCAATACAATGTATTTTTGGCTATTGCTACAAATATACCTGTGCAACAGTGTTCATTTTGACAGCAAATTTTGATTTAGTCTTAGTCTTTTGACTAAAATGACATTTAGTTTTAGCCACATTTTAGTCATCTGAATTTAGTTTTAGTTTTAATCAACAAAATATCACAAAATAAAGACATTTATTAAGTATTTCTCTAAAATAACCAAACTGTATAGGTTTTTTATATAGGTTTTATCATGATAGACACAGATTTAACTGCTGTGACATGCAACATGCCTTTATATTAATTAAATTAAACCACATCTCATAAAGAAACAAGAACATGGTCTTCTTTTCAATGAAATGCCAATGGTTATATAGGCTAATTATGCATTCTTTATAACCGCTCGTTTACCACAGACATTAGCAACTAAATTAGGCTGCTGTCCCTTTAAAAACTAATGCATTGATGCAATGTACTGATTCATGTCCGATAGTCTCTTAATTGTTTACGTTCACCTAAGACGTAACCGAGTGTGTTTACTTGAATACTCATCAAAATGGACAATTCGACATAATTTTGTGCGTATTTCTCCATTCGAGGCTGTGTGAGAGGCGCTGCTTCGGTGTCTGCATTCAAAAATCAGAACAAATTAAATACTCTTTTGCATCGTCAAAAATATCCATATGTCTGCTCTTCTTTTACTCCCAGATACTGACATTTTTTTATATTTTATGCGAACTGCAGCAAATGTATGTCCTGCAGATAGATCAATACAGTTCATATTATGTACGCATCCAACCTCCTTACCGCACAGCAGATTCATGCTGAATTAAACTCTTCCTAAATCATCCCTGCTTAACATTTTCGTCTCGTTTTTATTTGAATATAATTCGTCAATATTATGTCAGTAGATTTCCGTCATAGTTTTTGTCAATCAAAACAAGTTTTTTGTTTCATTATCATATCGTTTTCATCAGTGAAAAAAATGTTGACGAAATTAACGCTTCTGTGCTACTTAAGACTGGTTTTGTTGTCCAGGGTCACATATATGTTTGAACCAGAAACTGATTCTAAAGACAAAGATTAGATTTTCGAAGACTGATTAGCCTTTGGTTTGACTACATTATCAAACATGTAGCTACTGTTACACAAACCATGCTCCCGTTGGCCATTTTAGACAGCTACTTTCTAAAAATCGACATCCTTAATTATAAATGATTTGATAACGATATAAAAAGTCCCACACCGCAAGATGACTGTATTAATTACATGGTAGAAAACCAGCTCAAACCACATTTTTGAAACTGCAGTTTTAAAGGAGAAAATGCTATGCAATGATGTTAAATACTGAATTTGCACATGGTTTGTCTTTAAGCATATTAAAAACACCTGACAGACATGTAAACTAGATTTTAGAACTTAAAATGCTTAAGTAAAGCAGGGTGAATTCTGATTGTCTGTTTTTTATAATAGTGATTCCAATATTATTCCTCTGTGTCATTTTTTTGTTTACAGTGATGTGGACTTTCTTATTCTGACATAATTCAAAAGATTATTAAAACGTCACAGATATAGCTATAGTAATTGTTCTTGGTGTAAACGGGCCTATATAGAGCACTATCATATGTGACCCTGGACCACAAAACCAGTCATAAGGGTCAATTTTTAATATCATCTAAAAGCTGGATAAATAAGCTTCCATTCCACTGATGTATGATTTGTTAGGATAGGACAGTATTTGGCCGAAAAAAAAAAAAAAAAAATATAAATAAATATTGAGAAAATCGCCTCTTAACTTGTCCAAATGTCTAAGTTCTTAGCCATGCATATTGGTAATCAAAAATTAAGTTTTGATATATTTACTGTAGGAAATTTACTAAATATCTTCATGAACTTTACCTAATATCCTAATGATTTTTGGCATAAAAGAAAAATGGATTATTTTGACCCATATAATGTATTTTTGGCTATTGCTACAAATATACCCCTGCTACTGGTTTTGTGGTCCAGGGTCACATATATGTACCACTTTTTGATACTTTTAATGGTGCTTTTTGCCATTTTTGAAGATTGTTGGTTCCTGGTCACCTTTTATTTTTATTATATAAACATTCTACTAAACTTTTCCTATGCGTTTCACTAAAATCATCATGAGTAAACATTAATTTTCATTTGTGTGCGGACTATTTCTTGTAAGTCTACAGTGATTAAAGTGAGTGATGACTGTAGAAAAACAATGGGTAACTTGATATGCACTGCTACAACAACAAAACATCCAATCAATCACAAGTCTATGCTGGGAATTCACAGAACAGCGAACAGTGACTTCCCGCACTGCACTCTCTGCTGGTAGCCACTGTTATTGCACCCTAGTGAGGTAACCGCCACACGTCTCAGAAACAGAGCGTGCTGCTCACTCATAACCCCTCCTGATATTCAGCAAGCTTATAGTGAACACATGTTTAAACCTAAAACCCAATCTACATCTATCTCTGAAATATTTTCACTTCAGGGCCATAAAACCAAGCACCACAAATATAGACGGATATGAATGGGAGATATGTACAACTTTTTGTGAAGATCTACAAAGATGCTTATTATTCAGTGCACCTTTTTAAAAGAGTGCTGTGTTGATAAAGGCTGACTTACTTCTTAATTGAAGGCAAAGCTCAAGTGAATGCAAACATCAGTCAGGTTTCTACTACAGTACAGTGGCACATCTTTAAAACCGGACCAAACAACAACCCTTTCTGTAAAATGCAAAAATAAAAAAAAAGTTATGGTAAAAGGAAAATGTAAACACAAAGAAAATGATGGAATTCAAAACTTCAGCCCCAGGACACGTGCCGGAAGCCACTGCGGTTGAGGCCTGGCTCAATCCGGCTCGCACTTGCCCTGATGGGAAGGATATCAGAAGAGGGGTTTGGGTTCTGAGACTGTTTCTTCCTAGTCCAGTTTCACTCCAGGCTTCTCTGTGTTGAGGAGGTGAAGACTGTCATCTATGAGAAAACTACAAGAAAAAAAAAAGGAAAATATACAAAATTATTTTTACAGTGTATGTTTTAAAAGAATATTCTACTTAACAAGTTTCAGGTTTATTTCACAGGTTGCTGTTTTTCTTTTTATTTGTGAATTTAGCAGCAACTTCTGACTAAAAATGATTTCAAAGTAAATTCTACACACATTTCTACAAAGCCCCATGACATGGGGAATAAAAAATTAAATATGGCCACAAATTAAAGGATTAATTCACACCCATGTCATCTAAAATGTCTTTCTTTCTTCAATCGAAAAGAAATTACGTTTTTTGAGGAAAACATTCCAGGATTTTTCTCCATATAGTGGACTTCAGTGGGGATTAACAGGTTGAGGGTCCAATTTGCAGTTTCAATGCAGCTTCAAAAGGGCTCTACATGATCCCATCTGAGGAATAAGGTCTTTTCTAGGTCTTATCTAAATGATTTGTCATTTTCCCCCCAAAAAGTCAAATTTATATACTTTTTAACTCTAACTACATGACTTTTTCATCTTTACTACATAATGCAGGAAGTCGAGGTAGTGCAAGATGAGCATTTGTAGTTAAAAAGTATATACATTTAGATTTTTTTTTTTTTAGAAAATGATTGATCGATTTGCTAGACAAGACCCTTATTCCTCGACTGGGATCATGCTCTAGTGAAAAATAAATATACTAAAATGTATTTAAAATACATTTATTTCATGCCAAGTATACTACAAATACATTTACATATTATGTACTTAAGAAAAATACCCTGCAAAAGATCCTACAATCATCATCAATAGTGACATTAAAACATATTTTAGGCTTAATATTAATGATTGTGCATTGTGAAATGTGCATTGTGCACAAGCAGTACTGCAAATAAAGTTTAATTACAATTTTTATATCAGCAAGTCTCGAACGATATGTCATTTAATATGTTAAAGGGGGGTTACAATGGTGTTTCTTAAAGTCAGAGTTGTTTACAGTGTTACAGAGTTGGATTCTCATGCTAAACATGGCCAAAGTTTAAAAAAATAATTTGGACAAATGACAGAGACTTTCTTTGCCGAAAATCTTACTTCAGGGTTGGTACAAGTTTTGGCAGATTTTTTTCAATCGTGGCATTAATGTCGTAATCTGGTGGTGGAACTCCTTATATGAGCATTTCTCCCGGAAAAGCGCGTCCGTGGCGCCCGCGATAACGTCAGAGAAAGAGCACGCCATCAACGTGCTTCATTCGGCTGCACTCTGCAAGGGATTTATTCGGGAAGAAAGTCTCTAAAGAAGTGTGGTTATGCTTGTAAGGCAAAGATAACTTTGCTCAGCTTCCTGAAGAACCCAGCATTATGTGAACAGTGGATGCAATTCCTTTTTCTGGGGCAGCAATGGAGTTTAGCAAGTGAATGTTTCATATACGAGGACCAGTTCGACGCTGGATTTGCACATTGTTTGATACTGAAAGATGGAGTGGTCCCAGTTATAAAAGATCCCGGTAATGATTCAGAACTGCAGATGGTAAGTGAAACAACATCAAATGTTTTATTGGCAATCCCAGCACGAGCGACCGTCAAACTGAGCTCCGCCCACGGCGCGCCTCCAGAAGTTCGGCTTTTTCCGGAGAAAATCGGAAAGCTGTATTTTTCTTTTATAAATATAATAAAACTAAAAACTTTTTGGAGATATTAAGGATACATTACTACACTATATGTACTCAGGATTAACAGGTGAAAATGTGTATGTTATGTACACTTTAATAGACGAACTATACTTAGTATAAAATAAATGCATTTTAAATCTATTACTTTTTTACTAGGGTGTACAGCCTTTTGAAGCTGCATTAAAACTGCAATTTGGACCTTAAACCTATTGGCCACCACTGAAGTCATAGAGAAAATTCTTGAAATGTTTTTCTCAAAAACATGGGGGTGAGTAAATTATTAGGAAAGGTTTATTCTGGAAGTGAACTAATCCTTTAAAAACTCGTTTCCACAAGTAACTAAATTATTAAAATTTGTTCCTTCATGTTATGTAAATCGTAGCCACATTTGGGGAACGAATTAGTAAACTGTGGCTACAATTTAAATAAAAAAGGGAACGAATTCTTAATTTATGGCCACAGAGTGTGTATGTATATTTATACAGTGTCTCACAGAAGTGAGTACACCCTTCACATTTTTGTAAATATTTTATTATATCTTTTCATGTGACAACACTGAAGAAATGACACTTTGCTATATCGTAGTAGTGAGTGTACAGCTTGTATAACAGTGTATACAAGCTGTCCCCTCAAAATAACTCAACACACAGCCATTAATGTCTAAACCGCTGGCCACAAAAGTGAGTACACCCCTAAGTGAAAATGTCCAGATTGAGCCCAATTAGCCATTTTCTCTCCCGGTGTCATGTGACTCGTTAGTGTTACAAGGTCTCAGGTGTGAATGGGGAGCAGGTAGAAGTTCAGAGCGGAAGTTCAACATAGCACCTCATGGCAAAGAGCTCTCTGAGGATCTGAAAAAAAGTATTGTTGCTCTACATAAAGCTGGCATGGGCTATAAGAAGATTGCCAAGACCCTGAAACTGAGCAGCAGCACGGTGGCCAAGACCATACAGCAGTTTAACAGGACAGGTTCTATGAAGAACAGGCCTCGCCATGGTCGACCACAGAAGTTGAGTGCATGTGCTCAGCGTCCTATCCAGAGGTTGTGTTTGGGATATAGACGTATGAGTGCTGCCAGCATTGCTGCAGAGATTGAAGGGGTGGGGGGGTCAGCCTGTTAGTGCTCAGACCATACGCCGCACACTGCATCAAATTGGTCTGCATGGCTGTCGTCCCAGAAGGAAGCCTCTTCTAAAGATGATGCACAAGAAAGCCTGGAAACAGTTTGCTGAAGACAAGCAGACTAAGGACGCGGATTACTGGAACCATGTCCTGTGGTCTGATTAGACCAAGATAAACTTTTTTGGTTCAGATGCTGTCAAGCATGTGTGGCGGCAACCAGGTGAGGAGTACAAAGACTGCATGGAAGCATGATTGTGGGAGTGTCATGGTCTGGGGCTGCATGAGTGCTGCTGGCACTGGGGAGCTACAGTTCATTGAGGGAACCATGAATGCCAACATGTACTGTGACATACTGAAGCGGAGTATGATTCCCTCCCTTGGGAGACTGGGCCGCAGGGCAGTATTCCAACATGATAACGACCTCAAACACAACTCCAAGACGACCACTGCCTTGCCAAAGTATCTGAGAGTAAAGGTGATGGACTGGCCAAGCATGTCTCCAGACCTAAACCCTATTGAGCATCTGTGGGGCATCCTCAAACGGAAGGTGGAAAAGTGCAAGGTCTAGAATCACTTAGGAGTGTACTTACTTTTGTGGCCAGCGGTTTAGACATTAATGGCTGTGTGTTGAGTTATTTTGAGGGGACAGCAAATTTACACTGTTATACAAGCTGTACACTCAATACTTTACATTGTAGCAAAGTGTCATTCCTTTAGTGTTGTCACATGAAAAGATATAATAAAATATTTACAAAAATGTGAGGGGTGTACACACACATATTTCGACACATGTGCAGGGATCTGTAAATTTGTCAATACAGAAGTCACTTTTTCAAAACTCTTCACAGTGAGGACAACAGCAAAACATGGGCTAAACTGTATTATCAGTTGCTTTGGTATGGTACAAAACGTATCCTTCAAATAACGTGAATTCACATTTTAACAGTAATAAAACATATTTCAAATCTAAAAAATTAAGTATAAATATGATTAAAAAAAAAATAAAAATCAATGATTAGAGAGCTGATCTTACAGTTACTTTACCATCTATATGAAAGGACACAATTTTAGAACAGTTTTGTAATGCAAAGTAAACACAGACCATGCAACAAACTGCAGTGAATTCTAAACAGTAGGGAGCCGTCATTCGTGATTTATAACGGAATTTTACAAAAGAAAACACTATAGTGCTACCTATTAGTGTTTTTGTCACTGTCTTATGAGTGACAAAGTGTGTTTGTAGAGTGACAATCTTTGCTATGCATTATGGAAGAATCAGCTTTTAGAAACCAAAGTGTAATGGTAGTTTTAACAGTTTAGATGTGAAATTTACTGCTGCGCCAAGCTGAAAGTTGGTAAGGAGAACTGTGTGAAGAGTTTGCATATTGAGAAGTGTAAAAACTATAATATGGACACTAAAATTAATGTGCAATTTGTGTATGTGTACCTGTAGAAGAGGAAGTGGACGGGCACGGTGCTGAGGTGCCAGACGGCATGAGCGTCTAGAACCCAGAAGAGTGGAGGGAAATCCAGCAGCTCTAGCAGGGCAAGGCCATGCAGTAACATCACCACCATTCCACACTTCCACCAGTATGGCAAAATCCTGCGGTTCAGCCAACACCAGCATAGCCACCAGAATAGGTTTATCATGCCTGTGACAGAGAGAACCAAGACCAGAGGGAGTGAAATATGAGTGAGAAACTAATACCTAATGTAGCCTATTACTGCATTAGTTTTGTTTTTAAAACTTCAGTTTAAATAATTCAGTTTACATAATATGCTTCAGTTAATGAAAATTGCAATTAGAGGTATAAATTACAGTTTAAAACAACTTTTTAAGATCTTTTAAACTTTAAAATTAAAATGTAGAATTTTTAAATTAAATAAATGCAAACTTGGTTAGCAGAAGAGACTTTTCAATAACCTTAATCATTCCAAAATGTATATATAATAGAACAAATCATTGTGTAGGATAATACAAGAAGTTATTATGTACCATTTATGTCATTTCCTTCTTATTGTTATTTTATTAACTTTTTTTAATCGTGTGCAAAAGTTATTTTATGTTAACCAACACTTTGGCAACACATGCCTTTTAGCATATCATTAAAGCTGCCTAAATCTGAAATGGGGTGAAATGTCAAGTGAAGACCTGTTTTGTACTTATTCAAACCTAGTATTTACACAACACTAAGTGTATTTACATATAACAAAATGCTTAAAAATGACCAAAAACAAGCACTTTGCAAAAACCTTTTTAGATGTTTATGTAAATAAACTCACAATGCAAGAAAATCTATCCGTGTTTACATGAGATTTAGAAATAACAGATCAGTCAAAAATGTTACAAAGCTGACAGAACCACTGAGGCATGTGTTTGCATGCAAATATCTACAGTGATCAGTACGTTGATTGTGCTTTGATTACAGTCAATATGAAACAGTATATAACACTCCAGTATTTTTCTGAATGAAACAGGATATTAAAATATAGGTCATGACTTGATTTTATTCATGATGATTTCATTCAGTGGAAACTGATGGATTGTAAAATGCGGCTATTGGATTCAAGAGTCAGACCTCAATATTTCGCAGTGGATTATGGAATTTAAATCCCCTGTTTTTTATTTGAAATAATATCAGTGATGAATCATTTACATCATTTACACAATAAGCAACCCAGAAACATTTACCAAGATAGAAAATAGAATCCATTCATAGCCTTTCCCAAAATAGAAACAACATTTAGAGCATTTTTACATGAACATGTACATGTTATCAGCTTATCATACCCACTATAAAAATCATGTATGTAAACACACAGCAGTATTCACAACACTTACCTATGGTGGCATTGGCAGCCATGTTGTACCCATAGTCAAAACTGACAAAGGTCAGATAAGACACATGAGACGTGAAGGCCAGAATGAGCAGAACTCCCACCATACTGGAAATTGCGGGCCTTCGCAATCCCAACGTCCTGAAATACAAATATTAATCCCAAAATCACATTTAACAAGCAATTATATTGTTAATCAGCCATTTATGAGGATTTTCTGTTCACACACCTAACACAGCACAAGTAGATAGAGTAAAGAATGACAGCTGATGCACAGAAGTAGTCCATCTTCTACGAAATAAAGACAGAAAATCTCTATCAACACTTTTAATGACAATTCAACACTATTTTTGCCATGACAATCAATACTCTTAATGCAAGAACATAAGAAAATGTTTAGAATGTGTCTTTAAGGTTACCTCTGTTAGATAGGTATCTCTCGTGTGAAACACTGTAGACCAGAACCATGCATTCAGGGAAACCTGCAGAGAGACGCAAACATGGTTGAACACAACCTACAATTACAATTACATTGAATGTATTAGTATGTGTTTTGTACCCTTTAGCTTTAGTGATAACTGCACGAGACGCAATAACAAGTACAAAACTGATAACTATGTGATCCAGTAAGATTTCAGAATGTTCCAAAGAGTATCTGACCATCTTTCCAACACTATCAACTTCACTAATTTAAATTAGTGACCTAAAATTAGCAAAAAATCCCAAGTAATTTTTTGTTCATGCCATATATACAGTTGAGGTCAAAAGTTTACACTCACCTTGCAGAATCTGCTAAATTTATTTTTTTTAAGTAATGTTTAGAGACAAGTTCACAAGTCCCTTGTTCGTCCTGAAAAATTAATCAGCCTGCTGTTCTTCAGAAAAATCCTTCAGGTCTAACAAATTCTTCAGCATTTTTGTATTTTGTGTATTTGAACACTTTCGAACAATGACTGTATGATTTTGGACAACTGAGGGACAAACGATGCATTAAGGGACATGGGTGTAAATTTTTGAATAGAATAAAGATGTGTACATTTTTCTTATTTTGTTTGCCTAAATATATGTTTTTTTCATTTAGTAATGCCCTTCAGAAGCTACACAAGATACTTACATGTTTCCCAGTGTCCCAGTGAAGATACTTACATGTACAACACACACACACACAAAACGTTTGAACAGGGTCAAATATCTTTAAAGAACGTTTTTGTCAGAGCCCTTGTTATTTTTACACAAGACATATATATTGGTTATCTTAATCTGTAATAACTGGTATCAGCCCTGAAAAACACATATCGGTCAACCCCTAAAAATAATTATATAAAAATAAAATAAAACATTTTCAGATTTTAGGCCTCCTCTTTTTTATTTGCAAAAATGCAGAATAGGAATTGGAATTTTATGGAATTTAACAATACTGGATCCATCTGTTTTGCAGCTTGTTGCAACAAGTTAAAAAAAACCTAGTAAGATTTTAATCTTTTGGTTCAGTGTCAGCTTTGATTTAGAGAGTCATTAGACTAAATCAAACCAATATTTCATGAGTCTGAGACTGGTTTATAAGTCATTTTGACTGATGCATTGAACCAGCACAGAAGAGCAAATGTAATTACGCTGTTTGTGCTGTATGTTTGCTTTTGTTTGCAATCATCAAAATAGCAAAACACATTATATATTTATTGTCTTATTTTGCACAACTAGTACTGCACGATTAATCATACTTAAACATGATTTATGCTTCTCTGTTAATTAAGCTCAACCATCTGCGATATTGGCCTGCTGTTTTCTTTTTTCATTTGACATTTCTGTTATCTTCCATTGGTAATAAGCCTCTATGAGCTTTTGGGCTTGGGGTTTCCAGATGTCAAGAGTTTTAATTCCCCAGTCAGAGCTTTTCTCTTAATCAATCCCAACCTGGCAACCATGCACACATCCTCCCTCTGCACTGCAAATAAATATTTTTGATTGCTGAATGGGGGGGGGGATCTGTGACCCTGGACCAGAAAAAAAAAATCATAAGGTTTTTTTTTTAATTGATTATTCATCATCTGAGGCTTTCCATTGATGTATGGTTTGTTAGGATTGGACAATATTTGAGATACAACTATTTAAAAATCTGTAATCTAAGGGTGCAAAAAAAAAATCTAAACATTAAGAAAATCGCTGTTAAAGTTTTCCAAATGAAGTTCTTATCAATGCATATTACTAATCAAAAATTAGTTTTGATATATTTACGGTAGGAAATGTACAAAATATATTCATGGAACATGATATTTGGCTAATGAGCTAATGATTTTTGGCATAAAAGAAAAATGTATCATTGTTTTTATGGTCCAGGGTCACATTTGACAATCTCTTGATTAGTGCTTATAATAATTCTGATGAAATGTAAAAATACACTTCTCAAATGAGAACCATTGTTGTGAGCCCATCACACTACCCTGTATTTCTCTCATTACACTGAATAATAGTGCTGTAGGAAACTGAGTATTTTAGTGTGGTGTTTCGTCTGACTGGAAATTCAGGAATCATTAACGGAAATGAATGTCAAGGAAGTCATTCGGCTGCAACGTTTTTTAAGAAACGAAACCTTGTTATGAATAGGTATGGTTCTCAGTACTACAGCAGACAGACTCTGTCTCACCAGTGAGAAGGCGGTGATGGTGTGGTACATAGGACTCTGTCGAGGGACCGCGCTGCGGTATCTCAGTAGCATCAGCAGACATGCCAGACCGTTGAGCAGAGATGCCAGCGCAGACGCAGGCTCCTCAAAACACAGGAAACGAGCAAAAGGCCACTAGAAAAAGTTAGAAATAGGAAAAAAGATGTAGAATCAGGGTTGACAATACATACATTTCCATAGTGATGACCATTAAAATTGGTCTCCTTTCACACTGGTTGACAATTCTGACACTAACCTTCCCATGAAACTGTGGTACGCTATAGCCCTCTGCCTGGTACAGACCCACGGTGGTCCACATGCACTGATACCTGCAGTCATCCCGACACGTCCAGCCTGAAAGATCACAGACTTCAAATTAACGATTGTACAGGAAAGGTTGCAAGACAAAATTAATTGACATTGATAAAGTCTCACACAGAATTGGTCAAAACATTCTTGACTGAATTTAAGCAATTAAAACTCTTTTGACCTAAAGCAGTGGTCACCACACTCGGTCCTGGAGGGCCGGTGTCCTACAGAGTTTAGCTCCAACCTTAATCAAACACACCTGAACCAGCTAATCAAGGTCTTAATAGGTATACCTGAAACTTCCAGGCAGGTGTGTTCAGGCAAGTTGGAGCTAAACTCTGCAGGTCACCGGCCCTCCAGGATTAAGTTTGGTGAACCCTGACCTAAAGGTTTATGCTTAAAAATAAGTTATATTAAGTTATAAGTTATATTAATTTCTTTACAACTTTAATTATTTAGTGTAAGTCAGGATAGTGAAGCAAAAGTAGCCACCAAGGGTCATGCATACACTACCAGTCAAAAGTTTGTAACCCCCTAACTGTCACCCGTCTCACCTGTGAGAAGTTTACTTCACCATTTTACAAATAAATCCTAATCTAATCATGACAAACTATAAATGATTGGAAATGTCTAAGGCTCCTAAATAGATATTTGACCATTTTTTGTGTGTTAAAAATGATTTAGGAAAAGTAATAGATTAATTTTTGACAAAAGTGCACCTCAAAAATCTACTTCATAACAGGAGTTCTGACCATTGTCACAAAAATACTTTCTTCGTTGCCTTTTTCTCTATCATGCTTTAGAAATCAGAAGAAAATATATATCACTTGAAAACTTAAAATCTCAAAATTCATCCTTTGAAAATCATTTTAAAATCAGACATTGCTTTCCGTTCCATTCACATGATGGAAAATGTACATCAAAATAATAATAATCACAACTGTTTTCGTTCATGAATTATAAAAAAAAAAAAAAAAAAAAGTCTAAATACTGCATTTTCATGTCTATGTTCAAAAATCAGAGTGACAGTTAAAGGGTTAAATGTGAGTTTTTAATGTTTCTGAAGCCTGCATTTATTTGATCCAAAGTATAGTATAAACAGTAACATTTTGAAATAGGTGTACTATTTGAAATAACTGTTTTCTATTATAATATATTTTAAAATGCAATTTATTCCTGTGATCAAGGCTAAATTGTCAGCATCATTACTCCAGTCTTCAGTGTAACATGATCCTTCAGAAATCATTATGCTGATTTGCTGTTCAAGAAACATTTTATTATTATTATCAATATTTAAAATAGTTGAGTACATTTTTACAGCATTCTTTAATGAACAGAAAGATCCCAAGATCAACGTTTATCTGAAATAAAAAGCTTTTGCAACATTATACACTATAAGATTCAGTGCTTGGAGTCAGTATAATTTATATTTCATTTTTTTGAAAATCAATTATAGAAATTAATACTTTATTTAGCAAAGATTTGAAAAGTGATGATAAAGACATTATAATGTTAAAGATTTCTATTCCAGATAAATGCTGTTCTTCTGAACTTTCTATTCATCGAAGAATCCTGAAAAAAAATCTAGTCAGCTGTTTTCAACCTAATAACTAAATATTTATCAGAATAAAATCAGAATAGTAAAATGATCTTTGAAGGATCATGTGAAATCACAGGAATAAATGACATTTTAAAATATATTTAAATAGAAAACAGTTCTAGTTATTTCAAAGAGTATAAATATTTCAAAATTTTATTTAAATACAGGCTTGGTGAGCAGAAGACACTTTTATAATCTTACGGTTCAAAAACTTTTGACTAGTAGTGTACATCCTTCAAAACAGTTTAAAAAGCCAGGATGCACCTTTAAAGTTGGTTTTAGAGAATCTCCAGTGAAAATGCTTCAACTCTGTTGAACACGAAGGGTGAATCAAAAGTGATTTTTGTGGTAATCAACCTTTTGTCACAAATGCTGTTAATTTAGCTTGATACTAACGCCAGAATATTCATTATGTGGAATGCTTCCACTTCCAAACATGAATCTATACAATATTAAATGAAAAACCCAATATTAAGTAATAGAGTTGGTGTGCCCAGATGTTGCAAGGTGTAGTATAAATACTGTATATGATGCATAATGTTTCCTCTCAAGCAGGTAACCAGTCATAGGCTGCTTTTTCTGTGCTCTCCTGAGGGAAAAATAACACCACCAGTCTATGGTGGTTGGCTGGTCCTAGCTAGTTTAACCTGTCTCTGGTGTTTATCTGGTTGGCTAAGGATGAAAAGTGGCCAAAACCCCTCTAAAATCAGACAAGCCAAGTCAAATAAGACCATTAAGGTGATTGCTGAAATGATTGCTGTATTTATATACCATGGCACTTGGCACTCCAGGCTGCTTCAAACAAAACCATGAAATTAATTACTATAGTACAAGTCCATAAACCACACTATTATTATGAGTTAAGAAATAAGAACTTTTAAGAACACAGTCCTGCTATGAAGAAACAATACTGTTATTATGTCAATGCACATATACTTTCTTAGAATGCATGTCAATGTATAAACAAATGTTCGTATATAGGTCTGTTTTTTTTTTTTTGTCATGATTTGCATTATTACTCATATTAAAATGTACATCAACTACTGTTCAATTAAAATGGTCGTTAAATAATTTAGCACTCCTAATAATTTAATTTACAATAACATTATGACATTTTCTATTGCCAGCTGTGAAAGAAATTCAGTTTGCATAATACTCCACTTGGTTACTAACACAAATGGGTTATTATTGTACCTGTAAGTGCCATGTATGGTGGTTGAGTGGACTGGAATCCACGCAGTCGGGCCCCCGTGCAGTTTGTCCGGACGCATTGTTTGACACAGTCGCGATAGACGGGCTCTTTGTCCCCCTGAGAGGCGCTCGCAGGAGCGGACAAGAGAAACGCCGCGGCTGCTAGAAACATCAGGCGCGTCATGCTGCTGTTAGTCCGTCCGGTCATAAGGCACACCAGTGCAACATCAGGCCATTAGAGCGAGTCTAGTGAGAGTCTTATTCGCCGTGCATGACAGTATTCACCGCTACTGTTTCTTTTGTATTTAAATAATGTGTCGCTTTGAGCAGAGCTAAGGACCTTTTATTCGCTATCCGGGCAACAAGTTTCATAGATACATCGCAAGCGAAATGTTACATTTCAAACCCGGAAGTGTAAATGTACAGCGCATGCGCAAATATCACTTTCTCTCCCCACAGATACACACAATTATCTGACAAATCAATGAATGAATAAGGCAATTGGTAATTATTACGTTAATTTACAAGGTGCTCTGTTTTTGTATTTTTTATATGGGCCATTGGTATTGGTGCAAACTGCTGTCCCACAACCAAAAAACACTTAAAAAAACAATTAAGTATTAAAATCTTAGATGTTTACTAAGATCCTTCTATTATCTATTGAAACCCACAAAAATCTTTAAAATATCAGTAACTTATACACACACACACGTATATATAGGGGTGAATTCAGGTTGTTTGGGACACTTTTTCAAAGGCATTTCAATGACAAAAAGTGTCCCAATCAACCTGAATTCACCTATATATATATAATATATATATATATATATATATATATATATATATATATATATATATATATATATATATATATATATATATATATATATATATATATATATATATATATAACACCTTGTGACAAAAGGGAACACGTGACAAAAAACGTGACAAAAGAGAACACATAATCCTTTATTTGGGGACATAAAAAAACTAAATTTTAGTACAGTTATGCACTTTTTTGTATTTTAGTATGTTTTAGTATGCAAGTAAAAATTCTGTAATGTGAAATGGTCTTTACCAAAGCATACTGTCACCACGGAAACAAAATGTTCTGTCAAAAATAAAGTACGTTGAATTATCAGCCAAGATGTTATAGTTTTTGCATCAATGTATATTCAAACTACTGAATCCTTGAGTTTGAAATCAGTATGATCAACTTTTTGCCTTTTACAAAGAAATTTTGCATTCAAAATACAACAAATCTTATATATTACACTTGAAATATTGTAAAAAAATGTAATTGTTATGGATTTACTTCTGACATTTTTTTTAAATAAGCTATATTATATATATATATATATATATATATATATATATATATATATATATATATATATTTATATATTATGTTTTCTTATTTATATTTAGGTAGTGACAAATTTGGGGAGAGGTCAAATATTCCAAAACTATCTGAAAAAACAATATGTAAACAATAATTTACATACTATTTTTTTGGAAAAATACATTTTTTTCCAAGACTTTCCAACTCTGACTTTGGACCAGTTCTGTAGAATGGCCCATGTATTAAATATAAATGTTGTGTGTTTGTGTACCTCTGCTTAAAAAAAAAAGATACTTTTTTTTTTTTTGTGTGAAAAATATTACTATGCATGAGATTCAGCTATGCACTGTTTGGTAGTGTTAGGTAAGTTACTCAGTTACTAATTAATTACTAGCTACTCATTACACCTTCAACAGTGTAATTGGATCACTGTACTAATTACATTCTCAAAGTATTGCATTACTCAGTTACTTTCTAAATCCCATATCAACCTCAGTTGAACAAAATTAGGATAGACATGAAACTGCTCTTTTAATTATTTTAAATAAATAAATGGGTAAATAATATAAAACTGCATAAAGGATTCTTGGACTGACCAACATATTTGAAGCAAGGTTACATTAAAAACATACATTTTTATGTTAAATTGATGTTAAATTTTGATAAATCCACTATTGTTTTATATAGAATGGTTCTATAATCAAAACAGTATTTAATGCAATTATATCAGAAGTAACTGTCTTTAAATTTAGAGTAATCCCTTACTTTTTCAATGAAAAGGTAATTAAACTACAGTAATCAACTGCTTAGTAATGCATTATACCCAATATTGCTGGTTGATTGTGTTATGACCCTGGTCCCGGGTTTATATTATTTATTTATGATCTCAAATTAAAATACAACATGGAATATTTATATTTTAAACAGTCATTTGTAACACTGTAGGATCATTTAAAATAAACTAAAGGCAACAAGGTCATAAAAATGCTGAGAAACAAAAGAAATGCACAAATATAAAAGATACAGATTTTTCCTTACACACTGACATAAAGTTAAAGAAAAAAAGTAATGGAAAATTTGATTGATGATAGTAGTATTGTGCGTTTCCTAACATATAGGTTGTAATCTTTGAAAACATTATTTTCCCAGGAAAGGAGCATAGAGTGAAAGAAGACCTCATGTTCAACAACCTAAAAAAAAACAAATGAGATACTTCTGTATTCTAAAACAATATGTAACATCCAATATGTATTCCATGCATACAAAAAAACTTGGAAACTATGCACAGTAAATACACTAATTTCAAACAAATCCTGGTTTTACGGTCTTCGCTAACAATGTCATTTATAATTAAAAGCAAATGAAAATTACACAAGATGATCAATGCTTTATTGAAAATTGTATTTTGTATTTGGCAGCATTTTAATGGATCAAATATAAATGTGACAGAAACATATCAAACCAAATCTCTCTGGTAATAATTTTTTCTTATAACTACCTTGTGTTATATGAAATGTATCAAACATAACCATGAAGGTATACAATGAGCTTTTTCAATTAGGATCCACACTAATAAAGAAATTTACAAAATATAATGTCAGAATTCAAAATAAATCACTTTGTGATAACTAGTAACTTTTACAAAACAGAACAGTCCTAAAAATTGAAAAATGTTCTATGATATAAACCATGATATTTTGTGAGGAAAGTACAGCTATCACAGCAATTAAGATTCATGCTTTGGGGCCACCTGACAATCCACATCATTGCCAATCAATATGTCAATTTCATAACTAAAACAATTAAATAAATAGTTAGCCCAAAAATGAAAAAATGTCAAAACATGTACTCACCCTCAGTCCATCCAAGATGTAAATGAGTTTGTTTCTTCACAAGATGTTAATTCATGGACTGGATCTGTGTGGATTACTTGTCGTGATTCTGACAGCAACCATTCACTGCAGAGCATTTGTTGGTCATGCAATTTCTCCAAATCTGTTCTGATGAAGAAAAACTCATCTACATCTTGAGATGGCCTGAGAATGAGTAAACATTCAGCAACTTTTTATTTTTGGATAAACTATTATAAGTTCAACATTACTGCATCCATATTCAGATAATATTCAGCAATAATTTATCTACACTATATTGCCAAAAGTATTGGGACACCCCCTTCTAATGAACAGGTTCGACTACTTTAGTAATTTCCATGAGAACCAATCTTAATGTTTAAGCATATAATGATATTCTAAGGAATTATGTCCTAATTTTATAGCAAAAGTTTGGACAGGACCCTTTTTTATTCTAACATGACAATGCCTCTGTGTATAAGGCAAGGTTCATAGAGAAATGTTTGATTCACTCAGTGTGGAACTTGACTGGTCTGCATAAAACAAGTCCTAATCCCAGTTGAACACCTCTGGTGTGACTTTAAATGCAGACCTTGAGTCATAAACTCAAGCCAAAAAGCAATTACTTGTGCATATGGGTACAGTCATTTTATATACTTCCGAAATTGAAGCAACAGAGATGGAAATACAGTTTTTAAATACATAATTTACGCTTCCATCTTTGTTGCTACAGTTTTGGAAGTGCTGTTTTCTGTTCTAAAGAAGGGGGTGTCCCAATACTTTTGTCCATATAGTGTATGTACAAGTCATTGGTGTTTGGTGATGAGTTTTTGGCTCAAGGTCTGCATTTAAAGTCACACCAGAGGTGTTCAGCAGGGATTAGAACTTGCCTTATGCAGACCAGTCAAGCATATTATTATATGCTCAAACATTAAGATTAGTACTCATGGAAATGAATAAAGTAGTCAAACCTGTTCATTAGAAAGAGGTGTCTCAATACTTTTGGCAATATTAGAGCATCATAGAAAAAACATGGGCTCAAAGTATCTCTACAATGACAAATGTGATCACCCCACAACACCACGATCATGCATAACAGCATTTGTGCAATTTAAGATTCCGAGGATCTGCGTATCTCTTTCCGCATTTATCACAGATGTACTGCTTCCCTCCTCCATGAACGTGGCGTTTGTGAGTACGTAGGTGACTACCTTGACTGAAGCACTTGCCACAATACTCACAATTGTATGGCCTCTCACCAGTATGGACCCTCTGGTGCAGCTTTAGACTGTTTGTATTGTTAAACCACTTATCACAGTAATTGCAGCCGAAGGGTTTTTCTCCAGAGTGAGTGCGGCCGTGTGAAATGAGGCTACTCTGCTGACTAAAGCTCTTCCCACACTCCTTGCAGCTGAAAGGTTTTTCACCCGTGTGGATCCGTTTGTGGATTTTCAGATTCACAGCCTGCCGGAAGGTCTTGCCACATAGATCGCAACTAAACGGCCGCTGGTCCGTGTGGATGCGCTCGTGGTTTTTAAGATTGACGGCGTGTCGAAACGCCTTTCCGCAAGACACGCAAGAGTACGGTTTCTGACCTGTGTGTATAAGTTGATGCGTTTTTAGTGTCACAGCCCGTGTGAAACTTTTCTGACATATTGAACAACGAAACTCCTTTTCACCTGTGTGGGTGACTTGGTGCCTAGCAAGATTTTGAGCAATGTTAAATCTTTTTCCGCAAACGTTGCAGCTGAACGGTTTTTCGCCCGTGTGGATTATTTCGTGGGTTTTGAGGTGTGCGGCTTTCCCGAAGCATTTGCCACAGACTTTACAAACGAATGGCTTTTCTCCTGAGTGGACTCGTTGGTGGTCAGACAAACTTTGTTTGTGGGCGAAAGCTTTTCCGCAAAGAACACAGCCGAAGGGCTTTTCTCCAGTGTGAATTCGCTGATGTGATTTGAGGTTGCTTTGAGAAGAGAAACTCTTGCCGCACTCTGAACAACTAAAGGATCTCTTTCCAAAGAGTGTAACCGAATCTTGAGGATCTTCACTGCTGTCTTCTGGCAAAACAGATGATTCTCTGTCTTCTAAAGATGCGTTTAAGTGACCTGAGAGGAGAGCAATTAAATATTTGTCACTGGCTAAATATTTGTTCATTACAGCAAAATTCTTTTGGAACTTTCCCATACAAAGATCTGATCATTCACGGAGTCAGAAGTTAATGCGGTAAAATTCTGATGGATTCAGTATGCAATTCTATACATCTGCAACTTGTCTTTTGTATCGATTCATTAAACAGGTCATTCTCAGCTCATTCATTTGTAATTGAACACATCATTCACATACCAGTAGTGATGGAATTCAAGTCAACCTTTCCAAATTCATCTCTGATCGTCACAGCCAGCACCAATGGGGATTCTGGACGGTCTTCTGTAGCCTCATCAGACTGCAAGCATAAAGTAGTTACGTAATCAATCATAAAACAGCCAAGCAATTTAGTGACTTTATTTTCTCAAACTTACATTACTGGTCAAAAGTGTGGAATATTAAATGTTTTTGAAAGAAAGAACAAATGTCAAAGCCACATACTGTAATAATACTGTAAATGCACTACCAGTCAAAAGATTTGCATGTTTTTAAAGAAGTCTTTTCTGCTCACCAAGCCTGCATTTATGTGATCCAAAGTACGGCAAAAAGAGTACAATTCTGAAATATTTTTAGTATTTAAAATAACTTTGAATACATTCGTAATATGTAATTTATTCCTGTGATTTCAAAGCTGACTTTTTAGCATCATTACTCCAGTCACATGATCCTTCAGAAATCATTCTACTATTCTGATTTGCAACTCAAAAAAACTTATTATTATTATTAAAATTATTATTATGTTAAAAACAGCCAAGTAGAATTTTTTCAGGTTTCTTTGATGAATAGAAAGTTCAGAAAAACAGTATTTTTCTGAAACAGAAGTCATTTGTAACATTAAAAATGTCTTCTTTATTATCACTTAAAGCATCCTCGCTAAATAAAAGTATACATTTCTATAACTTCTTTCCAAAAAAAAAAAAAAAAAATAATTATACTGACTCTAAGCTTTTGAATACTATAGTGCATAAATGTTACAAAAGCTTTTTATTTCAGATTAATAATGATCTTTAGATCTTCCTATTCAAAGAATCCTGAAAAAAATTACTTGAATAATAATAATAATAATAATAATAATAATAATAATAATAATAATAAAAAAATGTTTCTTGAACAGTAATAATGCTGAAAATTTAGCTTTGATCACAGAAATAAATTACATTTAAAAAAATATATTAAAATAGAAAGCGGTTATTTTAAATAGTAAAATATTACTGCTTTGCTGTATTTTGAATCAAATAAATGCCGGCTTGGTGAGCAGAAGATTTTAAAAAATCTTGAGTTGTAGTGTATATTGTGATTACAAATTAAAATAGCAATTTAGTACTTTAATACATTATAAGATGTTATTGTTGTGATGGCAAAGTTGAATTTACAGTAGTATTCCTATGGTGCTTTTCTGATTTGTTACTCAGTTATTATCAGTGATTATTGATGTTCAAATATTAATAATGGTTCTTATTTTCAATGTTTGCTGCTTAATATTTTTGTGTAAACAGTGACACATTCTTTGATGAATAGGAAGTTCAAATGTGTTCTTGCTGAATAAATGTGTATTTTTTTAAATAATAAATTAATTAATAATAGTTAAAATTAATAATAAATTTACTGACCCCAAACTTTTGAATGTTCCACAAAATTAACCAGCAAAAACTGTAAACTGTTAAATTACATTAATATTTCATGAGTAGCAAATCAGCATATTAGAATAATTTCTGAAGGTTAATGTGAAACTCAATGTCACTTTTGGTTAGTTTAATGTTTCTTTGCTGAATAAACACATTATTTTCTTTCTTATTTTTTAAACTGCTCAACAAAAAAAAAAAAAATTAACCAGCAAAAATGGTTTTCAACATAATAACGGAAATAAAGGAAATCCTTTTTAAGCACCAAAGAAGCATACTACAATGATTTCTGAAGGATCACGTGAAGACTTTGCAATAGCCGTCTGCTAAAAATCCAGCTTAGCACCTTAAATATGTATAGCCTTGATGTACAAGTTGGTCAGTTTACCTCATTTCTTGTTCTAGTTTCCAGGCTTCGCGCACTTCCATCATAAGAATGCTCCTCTTCTAAAATTGAAACATATGAGAGTAATTAAAAACAAAAACAAACAAACAAACATTAAACGTTAAATACTGTATGCTTAAAATCACAGAATGCAATTTTTACCAAGCCCTCCAACTGACAGAATATTCAAGATGCTGCCAGGCCGCTTTGCTCTCTTGCCTGAAAATGTTTTACACTCTAGATCCAACAGAAATTTGGTTTCATCGACAAGTTTGATGATTTTCCCAAGAGCCTCGTTGCCCAGTACCTCCATGACTGATGCAAATTGCGTCTGAAAGAATAAATAATTACAAATTATTTGTTATGCACTAATATATACCAGCTGATTAATCAGGCACTGTGTGGTGATTTTGAGATTATTGGCAAGTTCATTCCACCTGTTGTCAAGTTTCAAAATCTTTCACAGCCTTGCCAATGGATTTTAAATTTAATCCCAGAATTATTATGTTTTGCTATTATTAAATTGCATGACCTCTGTTGGCTTTTAAAATTCCAGTATCATTTAAGTACAAAATACATTTTGATATGTTGACAGCAGCTGCGCAAACTGCGCACTGATCTTTATACTATCTGCACACATGCGTTTATAGGACTCTGAGCGCGTCGCATGTTTAAGGTTACAGGCCGCAGATCTCTAAACAACATCAACTTATAATCTTACCATTTTCTCCCCCTTTTCCATTTTTATTCTTGCCTCAACCTCTTGGTTTTCACGGCGACCTCTAGAAATATCACTGCTCAGATATGAAAGAGTCTCCTCTTCCATAAGTTTGCACATTTCAGCGATCGCGGCGTGAACTAACGCCTCTACCACGGACGCGAGATGCGTCTGTAACGCAACGCAGCGAGACATTCTGCCTGCAAATAAAACTCACAGTTCTGGAAGTCGCGCTGTCTTCCTGTGTTTAATTAAAAGACTAAACTCTGCATTGAGAGTTCATTAAAGTGAGCAAACGACGGTAAACATACTTTAGAAAACAGTGGTGCTGTAATAAACGGAAGTACAACAGCGTGCGACAATTACAATCCGGATCCTAGAATGCATAATAAAAGCACATTGTTGACTATTTTTTGCACAATGTATTTTATAATTATAATATACACGTAGTTTCGAATCACTTCGAGAACAACAGAAAAAATAGGCATTTTGGTAATAAATTTGTAGTTATAAATATTTTTTTAATTAATAGCTATCATACGTCATGACGTTTGTGACGTTTACACAAAGCGCCAAAAAATTTGGCGCGACATGCTACTGCAAGCCTGTGCTGAAAGCGCCTGACTAGCATCAAAGAGTACTCTTTGCTAGCATATTTGAACAGTTTCTGATCACTGTCATTTGTCAACGTTACTGTTATCTCTCTGGTAAGATCGTTTTTAAAACATTAATTTTAAATTGCTTTAAACGAACCTTGTTATTTTTAAAATTAGATGTGGTTGAGTGTTTGTTCACTAACGCATATGTATTACTGTATTCGTATTTGAAGCATTTAAGCTTAATCTTAAATTGTTTGTGATACTGACGAACATTAATTCAGTTAATTTGTAATGTTTAGCATTCATACGAAATCATCTTTTGCATGTTGTGTATTATGTTGTTTGAGTTAATATATTAATACATGGTTTGATGGTTCTTTTTTCTTGTTTACACAGTCATGGGTTTACTGGAGCAGTGTGAGGAGCTCTTCAAGACCTCGAACCTGTATGAAGTTCTGGGTGTTGTTAAAGAAGCATCTGACTCAGAGATCAGACGCGGATATTACAAAGTCTCTCTGCAGGTTCATCCAGATAGAGCTCCTGGTGATGAGTTAGCCACCACCAAGTTCCAGGTGACCACTGTTTTTCTATTGCAGTACTTATGCCCAGTAATCTTCAGAACCTTCTTGAAGTGTCTGGTGTTGTCTAATGGTGAAGGATCTCGGTAAAGTAGGAAGGCCTTTAAAACGTGATCCACAAAATCAACATCTGGTGCATTTAACTAATGAGTCACATTTGTTCTCCTAGTCGTCAAAAGTAAACAGCATCTTGTTAGTTCAGATCTCCAGGGGCCAGTTAATCAAAAAGTTTAATCAGGTTCAGAATGAACGTGCATCAACGTTTTGCTATCCAGGAAAAGAAAACCCATCTTACTTTTGTGCCATTTTTTTCACAAAAGTACGTGGATCGGATCACTCTGATCCAGATACATGCCCTTTTAGATTTCCAAATCTGTATTACTAGTGCTCTATGGACCCCTTAAAGGGATATGACATTGTGGATGGAAAAAATGCCAGTGTTTTGCATTTTAGTTTTGCATTGCATTTACAGAAATAACTACATCTGACTGGGCCATCTATGATGATTATGCCAGTGTAGTTTACAATATGTGATCTAAAAAAATCTTTAAATTAAATATAATTTTTGTTTGATATTGACAGCTGTTTAGGGATTTGAGGATATTCTACATGTTACAAATGTTGTATTGAAATCCACCATTCTGCTGGGATCAGAATAATCTAGTTTTTTTTGGGGATCAAAGTATCCCATTCTTACTAAAACGTTTAGAACAACACAAACTAAGGATTCAATCCAGATCAAAAGCAAGATTGGATTTTGTGATCTAATCTGAATTCTGAATCCAGTATTCAGAATTTTTTTCTTTTGAACAAGCCATTTTCAAGATTTGATCCAATCCGATGGCTAAAATCCAGATTAATTTTGATCAGCTGTCCCTAGGCCAGGAATATTGAATCCAGTCTCTTTACCAGATCTAGTTTTTTAATAGCTAGTGTTGTCTAATACCATATTCAGTTAAAACTGTATTTTGTCTGGTACCAAAACTGTATTAATTTTGAAGTCCTGAAAAGCTGATAAAGGATGCAAAAGAAAAGGAGAGACAAATCCAACAAATGTTATTATACCAAAGCAATAGCAATGGAAAATGACTGCTTTACAACATTGTCATGTGAAGTTAAAACTGAAGTAAAACTGAGAAATGATATCTAAGTGTGTATCTAAGTGAGTAACAGTGAAAACCCAGAAAAGTCTGTGTTTGGTGGTGAAAGAGTTAAAATCCAATGCAAAAAGGCAATTAGAGCCATCTAGTGGCAGTGGGGTGATTCATATGAAACTCCATGGTGTAAGAACTTGATGAATTCTCTGTATTTTAGTATTTTCCATTAATTTACTACCTCAGTCATTAATACATCTGTAAAGTTTTCAAATTTTTAAGCATTTTCAGTATTTCCACAGGTGCTGGGAAAAGCTTATGCCGTATTGGCTGACAAGGACCAAAGGGCAGTCTATGATGAACAGGGAATAGTGGACGAAGAGTCAGACACCCTTGATCAAGATCGCAATTGGGAGGAGCACTGGAGAAGATTGTTTCCCAAGGTATTTTTTTTCTACCATGTCTTGTTTTTTTTTTTCCAAATGCAGTTGCTAAAAGTGACAACTTCTCTGCTATAGATCACATTGCAAGACATCTTGGACTTTGAGAAGCAGTATAAAGGCTCTGATGAAGAGATTGAAGACTTGAAGAGACAGTACCTACAACATGAAGGTGACATGGATCTGATCATGGAGTCCGCGCTGTGCTGTACTAACGAAGATGAGCCACGTGTCAAAGACATACTACAAAAAGCCATTGATGCTGAAGAGGTGCCGGCCTACAAAGCCTTCACTCATGAGAGTGCCAAGAAGAAGAACACCCGCAAAAGAAAGGTGCTGATTTACTTTCCGCAGTTTTGCTATGAAATAATTAAATGTTTAAAGGATTAGTTCACTTCCAGATTAAAAAATTCCTGATAATTTACTCACCTCATGCCATCCAAGAAGTTTTTTTCTTTCTTTCTTCAGTCAAAAAGAAATGGAAAACATTTCAGGATATTTCTCCATATAGTGGACTTTAATGGGAGACAGCGGGTTGAAGGTCCAAATTGCAGTTTCAGTGCATCTTCAAAGGGCTCTACACAATCCCAGTCAAGAAATAAGGGTAGTGAAATGATCAGCCCAAAAAAAAAAAAAAAAAAAAAAAAAATATATATATATATACTTTTAAACCACAAATGCTTGTCTTGCAGTAGTTACGCACTGCGTAATGTCATTGCGCCTGCTGCACTCATGGCAAGGCAGCAAAGTTCCCTGATTATACTCTCATTCCAGCGTAATAATTCCTATCTATATCAGCCTGGAAAATTGCTTTTTTTTATCTTCTGTCGGTCTTAGTTTTTGAATTTTCATCTCATTCATCTCATTTTTGAATGAGATGCTAATAGTTTAATCAGATTCAATTATTTATGCTAAGCTATGCTAAAAGTGCTACCAGCAGACCCGGAGATCGGCTGAATGGTTTCAAAAACGGTAAAACTCATCTGTTTAACTCTAGGGGAGTTGGAAAATTAGCCTATTTTCAAAAAAAAAGTGGAGTGTTCCTATAAGTCATAAATGCGCATCAATGATCTAGTGCAAGATGGGCATTTGTGGCTTAAAAGTGTTTATTTTTTTTAAGAAAGTGGTTAATCGGTTCACTAGAAAAGACCCTTATTCCTCTGTTGTAATTGTGTAGACCCCTTCAAAGCTGCATTGAAACTGCAATTTTGACCTTAAACCCATGATCCCTATTGAAAAATCCTGGAATGGTTTCCTCAAAGACCTTTATTTATTTTCAACTGAACAAAGAAACACAAACATCTTGGATGACATGGGGGTGAGTAAATTACCAGAAAATGTTTATTCTGGAAATGAACTAATCCTTTAATAA
This sequence comes from Cirrhinus molitorella, assembly GCA_033026305.1. NCBI lineage: Eukaryota > Metazoa > Chordata > Actinopteri > Cypriniformes > Cyprinidae > Cirrhinus > Cirrhinus molitorella. The sequence goes on along the minus strand of CM065136.1, from coordinate 26,428,526 downwards.
AATTTAAGCATTTTTGATGAATTATCCTCACTTCCTAGGCGGATAAAGAGCGTAAGGAGGCAGAGGAAATGCAGAAGGAGATGGGCTTGAACAGTGAGGACAGCCTGGTAGCTATGATACAGGTAAAAAAAAACAATGCATTAATTTGCCAAATGTCTATTCTATTTGAATACATTTTAAAATGTAATTTATTCCTGTGATGGCAAAGCTGAACCTTCAGCAGCTATTACCCCTGTCGTTTAAGAGGTAGTGTATGTGCAAATATGTACAGAGGTAAATAAAGGACCATTTGGATGGGATTAGTTATCGAAATTACATTTTTAGTCAGTTCTGACCTACAATAACCTTTAGTTTCTATCAGAAATCATTATAACCATAAGCTGCATGCTAAAAAGACAAATAATATATTATTTGAGTAATGGGTTTTCGTCTCATCAAAATCATACATGTTCCATAGATGGGGTTTAAGCACATAGTACTGAATCCCTATTGTAATTGTTGGAATGGCCAAGGATCAGCAATCTCCATGTAAAACTAATCGGGCAGACCAAACTATAAGTCGTAAAACTTGGAGTGATGGTAGTACTCTCACCGTCTTTATCGTCACCAAGGCTCACCCCAGTCAGCCTGACCGGGGGCATTATAGCAAAAGTACAAAATCGCTCAACTCCTAAACTGTTCATTGCAGGCTCATTTGTGAAATCTAAATTATTGGTTATTTTCCATTTTTTGCGACCTAGTCCTAGTTTTTCGCAGGAACCAAACCAAGAACATTCGCTGCAGAGTGAATATCAATAATAATAAAAAATAACACCTTGAACTTTTCACCCTCTCACCCTTTCGACATCAATGTTCAAAAGGGGCAGGGCTGCCTTTACTAAAATGGCTATAATTTTTTTTTTTTAACAGAATGAGATATCTTTGCCAAACTCAAACATTTGCGTACCTAAAAAAACATTACAGATGTCCGATGAACTTTCAGCACCTATTAGACAAGTTTAATGGAGGTTGATTTGAAACAAAACTCTGTGGGTAAGAAATTTGAAAGAAATTGGTCACTGGGGGATGATATCGCATTTTTCATGGACATTGTATATTGCAGGATTTTCACACGTAAGCACGATATTTGTACCATACGGTAGACCTCATTCTGAATAACTCTTGCCTCTAGAACCACTGCTGTCAAACAAAGCTTTTTGTTAAATGATTGAGAATTTTTTTTTTATATATATATATATCAATAATTTAAATAATTTGCTTGCTTAAATGTCTTAAAGCTTGAACCCCTGTAATCCCTGCTTGCAGCTATATTAAAGGAACACTCCCCTAGAGTTAAACAGACAAGTTTTTTTCCATTTTTGAATCCATTCAGCCGATCTCTGGGTCTGCCGGTAGCACTTTTAGCATAACTTAGCATAAATCATTGAACCTGATTAGACCATTAGCATCTCGTTCAATAATGACCAAATATTTTCGATATTTTTCGATTCAGTGATTTATGCTAAGCTATGCTAAAAGTGCTAACGGCAGACTAAGAGATCGGCTGAATGGATTCAAAAATGCTAAAACTCATCCGTTTAACTCTAGGGGAGTTGGAAAATAAGCCTTTTTTTTTTTTTAATGGAGTGTTCCTTTGTTTTGTTTGGGTTGTTTTTTCTGCTATTATCAGATGTGTTCAAGTGACAACCTTATTAAAAATATTACAATTGACTTTATGGCTTCTGTTTATTATTTAGCAAAGACAAAAGTCCAAAGAAAAGGGATTCAACTCCCTCATCGCAGATCTGGAGGCAAAATATTGCAAGAAACCAGCAGCAGGAAAGAAGGGCAAGAAAAAGTAGACTAGGCTGTTTCTACCAAATGTTAAAGAATTCAACTTGTAAATAATAAAAGGACACTTTATAATGCATACTGACCCTTTCTTAGCCACAAAACACCTGTTTTAGGATACATATCTAATGAGACTAATAACAGGTGCCACACTCTCATGCATTTATTACAGTTGTTCAGACCAGCTTGTTGATCAAATAAGAATGTAGGATTTTAAATCTTTCTTTAACAGTTTTTTGTATATATGTTTTCCTGTTTCGTAAGTGTTGGCTGTATTCTCATTCATGATTATCTGAATATAATAAACTTGTTTTGATCAATATAAAAGTTGTGGTTTGTATTCATGTACTTTTTTTGATCATACAGAATGGAACACTATAAATTTACAACCAGCACATTGTCACTTTTTTTAAAGTCACATTTATTTTCAATAAAAAAAGCATTTCAACTGGGTTTAACAACACTACACTGTAGTAACAACTGATTACTTGGTGACACAGAGGATATCTGAGGAAAATTGGGCTGTCCGAACTCTGCGTCGTGAAGTATTTTTTGGATCTGAAGCTTCACCAATGACTGCTTTGAAGCAGGTAAGCGTCTTAATGCAGGTGCTAAGCTCCGAAGAAATAAATCGACTTCATCTTGCTGTTCATCTTTCTCTTTGTCTTTTGCATCTTTAGATGCCAGATACCTCTCCAACAGCTCTAGTGTCTCTGATCGCCGTCTCTTTACAATGTCAGACCGGATCGCTCCTGGACTTGTCACTGATGTTCCCGTACTGGTGCTGGCTGGTTCGGCCCCGCTGTCTTCATCTGGCTCATCATCCTCGATTTTGCTGGGAACGCTGTCCAGTATAACGCTGTACACCAATAAAAACCATTGTGAATAACCAAATGCTTTTGTTTGCTTTGTTACAGAACAGAGATAATAAAACCTATTGCTAAAATGTAAATACATTTAAATGATGGTTTACTGCTATTCTACAAAAAGATTAAATTAGGTTACCAGCTTTACCTATTAACAAGATTAATCAGTCAGTTTTTACATATTGGTATACCACAAAAAATGTGGCAGATGTGAAGGAACTAGTGTGTGTGTGTGTGTGTGATTAAACTTGCATTTATTAGATTAAAAATTGTTCATGTAAACACCTAATGTTTTTAATTGGTGATTTTAATTGTCATATAGTCAAAAATCCAGTTGTTCTAGAGACAAATGTTTTGTGTTAAAGAGATACTTGATCCAAAAATGAAAATCTGTTGGAAATGCACTCACTCTCAGGCCATCCAAGATGTAGATACATTTCCTCATCAGAACAGACTTGGAGAAATTTTGCATTACATCACTTGCTCACCACTGGATCCTCTGCTGTGAATGGGTGCCATCAGAATAAGAGTCCAAACAGCTGATAAAAAAAACAAATCTCAATAATCCACACGACTCCAGTCCATCAATTCATATCTTGTGAAGCTAAAAGCTGCATGTTTGTACAAAGCAAATCCAAAATTAAGACAGTCCTGCTAAAATGAGTCCTTTATCCATAATGCTTTCTCCCCTCAATCAGTCACCACATCTGAATCAGGAGAGAAGTCACAAATCAAGTACAGTTTACAAGTGATGGCAGTTCTAAATAAATCTGACAGTGGATTTTGATGTGAGAGGACAAGAGAGAATGGGCATTTTCATTGGAGCAAGTGTATGGATTATAAGCTGATATTTTGAACAGAAACAAGAGTTTAAACGGTAAACTGCCTTAATGGATTTACTAAAAATACACAGATTTATACTTCACAAGATTTTACTTGATGGACTGGAGTCGTGTTGATTACTTGTGGATGATTGGACTCCCATTCTGACGGTACCCATTCATTACAGAGGACCAATTGAAAAGCAAGTGATGTAATGCTGAGTTTTTCCAGATTCAATGAAGAAACAAACTCTTTTACATCTTAGATTTTTTTTTTTTGGTGAACTACACTACCAGTCAAAAGTTCTTGAACAGTAAGATTTTTCGTGTTTTTTTTATTTTATTTTAAGAAACCTGCATTTATTTGATCCAAAATGTAGCAAAAGCATTAATATTATGAAATATTTTTAGTAGTTAAAATAACTGCTTTTTATTTAAATATATATTTTAAAATGTAACTTATTCCTGTGATTAAAGCTATTTTTTCAGCATCATTACCAGTCTTCAGTGTCACATATTCCTTTAGAAATAATTCTAATATGCTGACATTTTTTATAATTATTATCATCAATATTTTAAACAGTTGAGTAAATTTTTTTTAGGATTCTTTGATGAATAGACAGATCCAAAGGTCAGCTTTTGTTACATTATACATTACCATTCAAAGGCTTGCAGTCAGTATAACTTTTTTCTTTTTTTGGGAAAGAACTTAATTAATAATTTTATTTAGCAAGGATGCTTTAGTAGTAGTATATATATTTTTTAGGCTATTTTCATGGCAAAAACTATAAAAAAAAAATAAAAAAAAATTACAAGTATAACAAATACAATAAAAACAAGTTAATTTTTTTTTTTACATTAACATGATACACATTCTAAAACTTTTTTTGGCAAAATTATACAAAACTCTTTAAGTGAGAATTTTTTACATACATTAAAACCGGGGCAGACAAATAAAATACATTTGACAGAAAGAGTAATCTTGCAAAACACGCATTGAGTAGGGTCTTCACCTTTAAGAAAAAAAACGCATGAGTCTGTCTTGACCTATGCGACATCAATTAATCAAATCTACTTTTAAAAAAATATTAAAAATCTAATGTAATTTATTATTTGTATATGTGCAAGGATGCTTTAAATTGATCAGTGATCAGTAAAGTGATGATAAATACATTTACAATGTTACAAAATATTTATATTTCAGATAAATGCTGTTCTTCTGAAGTTTCAGTTCATCAAAGAAACCTGAACAAATTCTGCTCAGCTGTATCAACAGAATATTTTTTTGAGCAGCAAATCAGAATATTAGAATGATTTCTGTAGGAATATGTGACTGGAGTGATGATGCTGAAAATTCAGCTTTGAAATCACAGGAATAAATTACATTTTAAAATCTATTCAAATAGAAAACAGTTATTTTAAATATATATATATATATATATATATATATATATATATATATATATATATATATATATATATATATATATATATTTCAAGATTTTACCGGTTTTGGAATAAATAAATTCAAGCTTGGTGAGCTTTAAAAAAAACATTAAAAATCTAAAAAAACTTGACTGGTAGTGTACTTCTTTTAAATTTCTACAAAAAACATGGAATTCATGTTTTTATTACACTTCAGCAATGTGACAGTAGTGTATTTTATAGTATACAGTGTAAGAGTGTAATAAACAGATATGTGGAAGCATGCATTATGCAAAGCTAAATAATTAAAATATGAGTATGCTTTATTGTGTTTAATTCGGCATGCAGCATCTGGCTGTCATCTCCAAAATTAAAATGTAATTTATTTATAAACATCGAATCCAATTTTATACAAAAATACTTGCCAGCACAATCAAATGATAAACCTGAAAGAGATACAGTTGTCACACTAGAAATGGGAGTTTGTGTCCACGGTATTTAATTGTGATCTGCATTCAGATTTTTTTTTTTTTTTTTTTGAGAAAATAAGAGAGTACTGTGGTAATATGCTATTTTGAGCATAGATTGATATACAAATGAAACAAGAGAGAGAAAAACAACAACAGTATTTTAACCAATATTCTAAGGACTAATATCACATGTACAAAATGTTACAATGACGTCAGGCTGTCAGCTGAATATAACAAGCGAACATTTAGTGAAATCTAAATTTTTTGCAAGCACTGTTATAATAATACAGCTTTAAGTGTATATAGATAGGCATAAATTAAACACACTCGACTACCTTCTGTGTTCTGTGGAGGGATCGAGGAAGTCCATCACTCGCATATATTTCCATTGCTTCTTTTTCTTAGCTGCCCTTCCACTCCGACTCCCATCCTGCTCCAGTCGCTTTTTCCTGGTGTACGTGTCTCTTAAATTTTTCCATTTAGCTTTCACCTCTTCCACTATACAAACACAAGCGTTGATGATGCTGGGTTAGGCGCGCTGACAGTAACGGTACATAACAAGCGACACCAATAAAACTCACCATCGACTCCCATTTTGTCTGCTATTCCTTGCCAGAGAACTTCTTTCCGCTTCGTGTTTTTGTACTCACTGTGGTTTTTATCATATAATTCCTTGTTCTCAGAAACCAAAAACAACAACAGCTCCGCGTCCATCTTGACTACCATTCTTCTTCTAACGAACTACTTCAGGATTTAGTGCTTCAGCGCCACCAAGTGTGGAGGAGAGGCGGGATTGGATACGTATAGATTAGGGCTGAATCTGATTGGTCAGTAAGTTTTTCCACTTAGTCAACGAAAAAAATATATCGTTTACAAAGTACTATGAATGTAAATATAAATTCAAATGACATCATGTACAATGTATTAAATACGAAAGCCTAAGTTTTAAAAAAGAAACAGTACATCATAAAAAACTACAAAACATATTTTTATACAATTGAAAAAAATATTTATTGGTACTGTTGTTAAGGCATGTAAAATAATAAAAACATAAATTTTAAAAACACAGGTTTATTAAAATGTTTTCTGCAAGAAATGTTAGTGTACTAACTGATTAGTACTATTTGAGGTAGAGCAGTGTGTTCTTGAAATTCGAATGCTTCTTGATGCAATCCATTAACACTTAACACTTGTTATTATTAATACAAGTATAACATATATGACCATGGACCACAAAACAGTCATAAGGGTAATTTTTTCTAAAACTGAGATTTATACATCTATTGATGTATGGTTTGTTAGGATATGACAATATTTGGCTGAGATACAACTATTTAAAAATCTGAGGGTGCAAAAAAAAAATATATTGAGGAATTGCCTTTAAATTTGTCTAAATAAAGTTCTTAGCAATGCATATTACTAACCAAAAAATTTAGTTTTGATATATTTACGGCAGAAAATTTACAAAATATAACCATGGAACATGATTTTTGGCATAAAAGAAAATCAATAATTTTGACCCATACAATGCATTGTTGGCTATTGCAACAAATATACCTGTGTTACTTATGACTGGTTTTGTGGTCCAGGGTCACATGTATGTAATCATGATTCAATCATAAGTGTCTTCTCATTCTATTATCATTCTCAATTTTTCATATTTATTCCCAGTCCAGGCATAATTTAAGTATAATAAAAGTCCTTTGAATATTACTAAAGATCCCTTCAAAAGTAGTACACCTTAAGTGTATTCTAGTTATCACAGCAAATACATCTTGTTTGGGTTTTCAAGTCTATTTTAGCTATAAGTTCCTATATTAGTGGCAACCCAACGCATGTAAATGCATGATTATTTGATTCCATGTAATTTTCTTGACAGCTGCTGCTGATTGGCCCATTCCTGAATGAGCTGATTGGCTATGGCATAAGAAGGCGGGACCCAGAACACAGGCGGATCTCTTCTGGGGTCACTTGGCGGTTTCTGTAGTGCTTCTGATATTTCTTCATAAGTGAACCAGCGAGCATCCTCAAGTTCTGCCTTGTCAATATTCACCTATTCATGAACACAGTTAACGCAGTTTACATTTATAATAACATTTTACCAAAATCATTAAAAAGTATCAGAAAATTTAATGTAAAAGCAGAGACTAAATCTCGAGAGTCCTACATGTGTTTGAAGGCATTTTTTCAGTAAAAAGATTTTCAAAAATAATGTTTGCCATGTTTTGTGATGGTAACTTTTATTTATTAATTTTAAATACAGTGTCCTTAATAATATAAAGTTGAAGTCAAAAATTTACATACACCTAGCAGAATCTGCAAAAAGTTAATTATTTTACCAAAATAAAAGGGATAATACAGAATGCATGCGATTTTTTGTAGTACTGACCTGAGTAAGATATTTCACATAAAATACGTTTTCATATAATCCACAAGAGAAAATAATAGTTGAATTTATAAAAATGACCCTGTTTAAAAGTTTACACTTTGTTTGACTTTTGATACTCTGTTGTTGTTACATAAATGATCCACAGCTGTGTTTTTTTTTGTGATAGTTGTTTGTTAGTTGTCCCTTGTTTGTCCTGAACAGTTAAACTGCCCACTGTTCTTCAGAAAAACCCTTCAGGCCCCACAAATTCTTTGGTTTTTCAGCATTTTTGTGTATTTGAACCCTTTTCAACAATGACTGTATGATTTGAGATCCATCTTTTCACGCTGAGGGCAACTGAGGGACTCATATGCAACTATTATAGAAGTTTCAAACACTCACTGATGCTCCAAAGGGAAACACACTGCATTAAAAAAATAATTTGAAGATCAGGGTAAATTTAACCTATTTTGTCTTCTGGGGAGCATGTATCTTCTGTAGCTTCTGGAGGGCAGTACTAAATAAAAAAATCTGATATTTAGGCAAAATAAGAAAAATGTCTTTATTCTGTTCAAAAGTTTACACCATATTTTTTTCTTCTGAAGCATCAGTGAGCATTTGAACCTTCTGCAATTGTTGCATATGAGTCCCTTAGTTGTTTTCAGTGTGAAAAGATCTCAAACAGATGAATCTCATACAGTCATTGTTGGAAAGGGTTTAAATACACAAAAATGCTGAATCTGTGGGACCAGAAGGATTTTTTTGAAGAACAGCGTTCTTCAGCGTTTAACTGTTTAGGACAAACAAAGTATCACTAAACAAACAAACAAATAAAAACACAGCTGTGGATCATTCAGGTAACAACACAGTATTAAGAATAGGGCTGTGCGATATTTGGACGTGAATTATCATGCGTATCTCGTCAGTAATGGCGGTTCTGTGATTAGTTGTAAATCTCATTCACGTGTTCATTCATGCAGCCGCGTTTATTACACAGAGCCGTAGTTCACTGACAAGCTACGCAAATATCGTCTTCATTATCGCAGGCAATATATAGCGATTATGCATGCGAAACTGCGTAGCTTATCAGTGAACTACGGCTCTGTGTAATAAACGCGGCTGCATGAATGAACACGTGAATGAGATTTACAACTAATCACAGAACCGGCATTACTGACGAGATGCGCATGATATCGCATCCGATTATCGGCACAGCCCTAATTAAGAATCAAGTGTATGTAAACTTTTGAACAGGGTCATTTTTATAAATTCATCTATTATTTTCTCTTGTGGACTATATGTAAACATCTTTTATGTGAATATCTTATTCATTTCAGTTCTATAAAAAATAAATAAAAAATAACTTGCATTTTGTATGATCCCTCTTATTTTGGTAAAATAATTAACATTTTGCAGATTCTGCAAACTTTTTGACTTTAACTGTGTGTCTCTAATCTGTAGTGTCTCACTATAATAAGTAGTTTAAGAGATCCAAGTCTCCAAGTTTATAGTACCTGTGTTTTGTCTGGGTTTACAGTTGCGTGGCAGGCTAACATAAAGGAGCTTTGTGGGAATGGCCAGTGCTGTGATCCAGAGTACTGTAGGTTCTCCACCTCTAGACCCACCTCTTCTGCCACCTCTCTGCGTAGAGCTTCCTCCACTGACTCTCCTGCAAAATATTTTGACAGAGCAGAATGGTTAGGTAACTCCACACAGTGATATGGTGTGCGCAGCAGCTTGTAATATAATGTGACTCACCCATGTCACAGAAACCAGAGAGCGCACTGTACATGCCTGGAGGAAACATGGCCTGGCGCGCCAGCAGACATCTGCTCCCATCAGACACAAGCACGATCACAACAGGTGCCATCTGTAAGTCAAGGACAAACAGATTCATGCTAATACTTTCAGTATGTACCGTAATTTTAGAACAACAAGAAATAGTATTCGCAATTCACTGAGAAAATAGATTCATCAGGAATTAATTAGGTTGTAAGTGAGCATTCTACTGTAGTTTGCTGATATTGAAATAGCTTTTATTCAATTAAATTAATAATGCCTATAAATTATTTAGTGAACTATTGTTTTAGGCTTCATTACATCCAATAGTAGTAACTGAGTCTCTGTCTATCTTTCTATCTATACTGCTGTTCAAAAGTTTGGATTTTTAATGTTTTTTAAAGAATTCTCTTGCTCATCAAGGCTGCATTTACTTGATCAAAAATACAGAAAAACAGTAATATTGTGAAATATTATTACTGTTTAAAATAAGTTTTTCTATTTTCTATTTTAATGTATTTTAAAATACAATTTATTCCTGTGACGCAAAGCTGAATTTTCATCAGCCATTACCTCCAGTCTTTAGTGTCACATGATCCTTCAGAAATCAATCTAATTACTAATATGTTGAATTATTACTTTTATTACCAATGTTGGAAACAGTTGTGCTGCTTAATTTTTATGGAATCTGTGATTCTTTTTATCTATCTATCTATCTATCTATCTATCTATCTATCCCTAGCAACTACCAAGAATGCCTAGTCTTTTAACTACTTTTTGAACTTAAAACTGCTATTAAACCTTAAACTACTTCAACCCTAAAATCTTCAAACCTCAATTGTTTTAAATTACTTCAAACTTTATGGCTAAAGTTTGTATTGATCGACTTTTATCTGGTTAAAATCTTTTGTTGTTTGCTGCTATTGCTATAGCCTTTATTACACTCTTGTTAACGTTATTGTGTAAAGTACTGTATAAACATTATTACATACCATAGTAACCTAAAACAATGTTTAAATATCTATTTAGATAATGGAAAAATGGTAATATGTGACAATGGACCACAAAACCAGTGTTAAGTAGCATTGGTATATTTGTAGCAATAGCCAAAATACATTGTATGGGTCAAAATGATTGCTTTTTTCTTTTATGAAAAATCATTAGGATATTAAGTAAAGATCATGTTTCATTAAGATATTTTGTACATTTCCTACGGTAAATTTTGTGATTTAGTAATAGCATTGCTAAGAACTTTATTTGGACAATTTAAAGATGATTTTCTCAATATTTAGATTTTTTTGCACCCTTAGATTCCAGATTTTCAAATAGTTGTATCTCGGCTAAATATAGTCCTATTTAAAAAAAATACCCTTATGACTGGTTTTGCGGTATAGGGTCACATATGCCATTATTTATTTAGTTTTTCTGAGTGGAACAGTACATTAATATTATTCAAATGTGTACTAGTGACATGAGAGATAAAACAGAAATTACAATATTTGAAAAATCAGACAATGCTTTCTGTCAAATGCCATGTATTTTTATACTGTGGCAGGTGAAGTGTTGTCTGACATTGTGAAAAGCACCTGCTTACTTTGGGGTAGTAGGTGATGCCACTGCTGTGGCAAACTCTGAGACTTCCTGATTGGTTCCTGACGGTAGGCTGCCCAGTGGCACTGCAAAAGCAATTGGTCTGGTGCCATCGAAGGAGAGCTTGTCCCTAAAACAAACACCAAATGAAAATATTTTTGTACTGATAACTTCCTAGAGACTGTCAACATACTAATAGCTCTAACTTTATGCATATAAGCAGATCTTTTGTTTTTGTAACAGAAGTAGCCACAGATCTTTTATTCTGTATTATGACACAGCCAAGTGAAACAAATCATTGAAAAATGAAGACATTTGGTCCTATATGGCTGTTGATTAGACTGAGGCAAATCTAAATGCAAGCTTGCAGACAGTTGTAAGAAAGTGGTGAAGTTTTTGCAAATGTCTGTATAAGTCTGTCATTTCACTACAAGATCCAGTTATCCACCTTTTTCTTCCCGCAAGAGTGGCTATTTTAGCTGCACAAAACAGCTCATTTATGAGGGCCGGACGTTATGAATATGCAACCTGCTTACTTACAGCATGTTTTCTGAAATCAACTAGAATTGGGCACAAAATCAACATGACATTTCAAAGCAATTACAATGTACTAGCATTACTGATCATTTATAAACCTAAAGTACATACTTTGGCTGCAAGAGGAGACTCTGGTCCTGGCAACATGAAGAAAGCTTTCCTGAGGTCCACAAACATACCTCTACACTCCTGCTCCAATGCACTTCGGTCTATATCTCCTACAGTAAGAAGAGATCCCAATGAGCTGATAAAGTAATATACAGTTTACAATATAATATAGTTTACAGGGTTCCCATGGTCACCTAGAAATATTAACATTGTTTTCCAGGCCTGGAAATTAATAAGAACTTCAAATGTCATGGAAATTCTAGAAACAATCAAACACCACACACAATTTCCATTCCTATAGCATTCTTGTAGCTTAAACTTTAGAGTATGGAGCTATATACAGTAAGTCAACGAATGTAAGATAAAACGACTTGCCAGATGTATAAAGAAATGTCATACTCTTACATTTTCCATAGTATTTTGTAGTAATGGCTGTATTAACTGACCTACTTCCAGTGAGAACTGTGGTTCACCCATGTCAGTGCATCCCAGAAGAAAAGATTCATTAACAAAGAGTTTGTCCTTTCCAACCTTCTCCAGTATCTGTTCCAAATCTAGAGAAATGGGCATAGAAATATACAAATGTATACCCCAAATCCTTTTATTTATGAAATGGAAGTTTTTAAATGGTGCTGTATGGAAACCTGAGGTTTTTAGAGAAGCCAATTTGTAAATGCTGCTGCTGGTCTTTCGCAGTAGAGGAGAAAGCTTATGATACAATAGAAAGTTCCCAGACTTCAGTGCCTCTCGACATGCCTCATCGTCCTCCTTTAATCTCGTAAGGTACCTAAACAGAAATATTTTATTTTATATTAAGATGTTAAAAAAAGAAAAAAAAAAAAAAAAGAAAAATTGAATTGCCCATAATTAATTCTGGGAACTATTACAGACAACACTTAATAATACTACTATTTATTATTAATTTTCATTAATAACAGTAGTAATAATAACCTGAATAAGTTCTCAATAAAAAGAACAGATCAATAGTTAATGTTCATTAAACAACTTTTAAAAAGTATGATAAGAAAACAAACTATTGTAAACTCATGTTTTAATAATTATTGATTGATTACAAACTCTTTTCATTATCTTATATATTATAATATATATTTTCTTGTGTCTTTCTTTTCATTTAGGGGTCAAATACGACCTGGATATGTTCTTGACATGTTTTGAGAGATTCACTGTGCTTCACTAAATTATATTTCCAGTACTTCAGTGGCATCTCATATTACAAATAAATGTATTTTTAAAAACAGACCTCATTCGAGACACATATCCAGAGAAAGAGCGTGATAGCACCAGGTTGCAAAGCTTGAATGACTGCAGCATGTCTAAAAGTTCCACAAGATAATGCCTGTATGTTCAATAGAAAGATTTTAACAAATATTTACATTAGCTCGACCTAAACAAAACTTTGAATAGTTCAACAGTCATGTATTTAGGGGGTAAGAAACAGAACTTGCCCTTGGAAAAAACGTAAAGCGGCAGTACAGATTCTTCTTTCAGTATCACGGTTTCCTGTAAATGGCAGTTTCTTTGATTTTGTTCGTGTAAAGGCACGGCCAGGCTAATGGCACAAAATACATATATATTTGTAACAGAACACACAGTTGTACCACACCACAACTATTTCAAAGAGTCTGTTTCGTAAAACTTGATCGCTCTCCACTTCAGCAAGCTTTCCGTTTACACAACATACAGCACCCTAAGTAACATACTGTCATAAATAAACATACATGATTGTTTGTATTGTCCTGCAAATGACGTCTGCGCGTAATGTGTACGACGTCAGTACGTCATCAAAAGCGGCTATGGAGTCAGTGTGGAAACAGAGCCCTCTGTCGATGTAGACGTGTAATTATACAAAGAGGTTTTTTTGTACGTAATTTGTGACCCTGGATCACAGAAATAGTCATGAGTAGCACAGGTATATTTGTAGCAATAGCCAAAAATGCATTGTATGGGTCGAAATGATCAATTTTTCTTTTATGCCAAAAATCACTAGGATATTAAGCAAAGATCATGTTCCATGAAGATATTTTGTACCTTAAATATATCAAAACTTAATTTTTTGATTAGTAATATACATTGCTAAGGACTTCATTTTGACAACTTTAAAGGCAATTTTCTCAATATTTAGATTTTTTTCACAATCAGATTTCAGGTTTTCAAACAGTTGTAAACAGGCCAAACATTGTCCTGTCCTAACAAATCATACATCAGTGGAAAGCTTGTTTATACAGCTTCCAATAAAATGAAAATAAAATTACCTTATGACTTATGACTTTGTGGTCCAGGGTCATATTTATGCTTATATCTGTAGTTTTTTTTTTTTTTTTCCCCTGTATGCACTTAATTATTTTGTGTGCATTTTTTTTTAAGTTTACTTGCAGATAATATATTAAATAAAATAAAAGCACAAATTAAAATTCATTTGTAATAACGCCAAATTAAAAGTTTTGCTTTAATTTTTTTGTTTTAATTCTGACATTGCTATTACATTTAAATTTACTTTCAATTATATTTAAGTGTAAATGACATGCAATTAAGTCTCCAAGTATATTATAAAGTATACTTTTTTATTAATATATAATTTTTGTACTAAATACTCAAGTATGAGAAAGGTACATGGTTACCATCACTGTACCACAGTACATTTTAAATATTTATAACATTTATACAACTTTATTTATACATTTCTATGATTAAATAACTTGTATGTATGGGTTTTGTTATTTTAGCCTTGTCTTAAGAAAATCCATGATGTGCATATGAATTACCCCAAACAGATAATTTATTAAATAATAAAATAATAAAGTTTATTGTGTTAGTTTTTTTTTTTAATGTATAAAACTGGCCCTCGTTTGGACCATCTTTTTGCACCACAACAAACACTTGTCAAAAGTTAGTGCACAAGTGCATGATGAATATGAGACATATCACCCACAGAGTTGAGTTTCCCCAAAAAAAAATTCCCAAAAATTTGTATGAATGATTTAAAAAGTAATAAAAGTCTGTATATACTACATACAAAATGGGAAAACATTCATATTTTCCACTGTTTCTGGAGAGCACAGTTGTTTTTTATAAACAGCAGATGGCACTGCAGTTCAATCATATCCTCTGTGGCTCTTTCCCTAGTTCAGATCTTCACAGCTCTGTAGCAAACGAGCCGCTGCGCTGAGGAGCGAGAGAGGCAGAGGAGCTAACCAAACAACATTTTCCCATTTTGCAATATCGACTAATTTCAGGGAGGATCAGTGAGTAGATTTGATTATTACGCTCCAGTTAACATATCTAGAGATGACCGCGTACTCCCACTATAGTCTCGCAGACACAGGCTCAAGACACTCTAGAAATTTCCCCGCATATTTTCAGTTTTCCCGTTCCGTGTGCTACCATTGCTCGCTTTACTTGTAAAATGCCGGTTGTCAGTATATTTTCCTATATATTTTTTTCGTCTTCTCTTGGATTTGGGGGAGTAGATTTTATCAGTTGATGGAAAATCATCTTGCTTTCTGATTAAAAAGAAAAAGAAGAAGAAGAAACACTGCAAACATAAAATCACATACATTACGATTTTCCTACAGTTTTGCATGGGATCGAATAGTTGTTTGTTACGTGAGTATAACATATAGTGATATTAAAGTCAAGTGTACTTATTTGTTAAACCATAGTACCAAAATTGTTTAGTTTCATTTTATTATAATCAATTGAATTTAAAATAACAAGAGTTTCTTGTATCTGTCTCTTTATATCTGCTCTAAAAATATATACAGGCTAAAGATATTTAAAGATCATTTGCAGCGGTCAAGAGATACAGAAAAACACTTTTAGAAATTCACGAGTTGTAACAATGAAGTAAGAAGTCAGTATAGTAAAGTTACAGTGTTTGTATGATGTGCTGGGGGAGGGGAATGGACGTGGCACTCAATCCTCCGCTTACAAATATCCCGCTTACTGTAAAACACTCTTATAATAACAGTTATTCGTCTGTTATAAGCTGTTATAATAGCGTAAGTAATTTTGTCACATTTGGGTTAGCTTTAGAACATTAGAACATATTCTGTTTGCACAAGTGCTCGTACTTGTACTTAGAAAACTCACTCTTGTTGTACCATATTATTACCATGGTACATTTAAAAAAAACTGACCAAAGCAAAACATGTATACTTTTTGCTAGTGTTATGGATACTGAAAATGCATTTCTGTCTGACTGACCTTTATAATTAGACCATAAAAAGTCAAATTGTTACAGTCATATTAAACAATAGGCATATTTTTGACTGATAATTTAGTTACCATTTGAAGCATGTTTTAGTTTATTTGAAAAGTATTTTTTTTACAGTTACAGTACCATGTTAACCCTTATTTTTATATCAAAATACTACTAACTTACTTCAACAATCGCATTAATATAATTAAATTTTTTAAATTATTTTATAAATGTTTTTATTAATGAATTAATTATGTTCTCACTGAACTTACTCGCATTTTACTGAATCCTTACTAGGATTGGCCTTACTTCAAGGGGTGTAGTCATTCTCTGTTATGGTGACCACATGCAGTAACCTTCCCTGACTTCACCCCAGGCTATTGCTTTTTTAGCGTATTCACTGCTTGATTTCAGGCGAGCCTTTTCTACAAGTTAACACTAGTTCCTCAAAGGTTTAGTCAAGTCACATGTTCTGATCACATTCTTGCCTTTTTGAGTTAGGAAACAGCTTAACATTTTTAACAGGCACTTGTTTTCACAGGAGGTCTCTAAAACAGTTTGCTTGCTACCGTTTTCAGGTGTTATTTGTGTTTATGTAAATTCCTGTAGTGCTTGTTTTAGCAGCTGTTTTTACACTTAACAGATGGTTGAGTTTTGGGAATGGTTGGGAAGTGCATTCATTTTGTGCATTTGTTTTGTTTTTGTTTGCTTTTTTGCAGAAGACTCAAGTGAAGCTTAGGTCAAGCAACGGTCAGAACAGTTTTTCCAGATTTGCATTTTAATGATTGAGGAACAGCTGTTTTGGCTTGTTTCAGTTATTCAGTTTGGAAAGTTACAAGAAGCCTGTATTCTCACAGACCCACAGCCTGACAGATAAAGTTATTAGTTTCTAGTTTCTCTGGGAGCTGTTTGAACAGGTAAAATGAGTGAGATGAATAAAGTCAGTTATTCAACCCAACCAAACATCCATTGTATGGGTAACCTACTTAAACACAATCATTTGTTCTTAAATACAATGCTACAGTCTCTATTGTGCTTGAAACCACGTATAAACAAAAGTGAATAGAGGTCATACTAAATTAGCCAGCTAAAATGAAAGTGATATATGAGCAATGTTTGCATGTATAAAACATAAGCAATGATGTTATGATGAGATACATCTTAAGGTTGGAGTATTGAAATAATCTGTTTTAAGATTCTTTGTGCAGAATAATTCAACATGCCCTCAGATGACATCTAAATGCAAATATAAAAGCAAATATATGTCTGGGACACAAACTTTTGGATTTCTGTGATGTTATCTAGCTGGTTAACATGAGTGAGGTTTTGATGAAATTGCAGGATAGTTTTGAAAACATCAGGAAGAATGTGAATATTGCATATGACTTTGTAAATACAGATGAAGTCAAAAGTTTACATATACCTTACAGAATCTGCAAAATTAATTATATTACCAAAATAAGAGGGATCATACGCAATGTGTTATTTTTTATGTATCGACTCGCCTGAATAAGATATCTCACATAAAAGATGTTTACATATTGTCCACAAGTAAAAATAATAGTTGAATTCATAAAAATAACCCCATTCAAAAGTTTACATACACTTGATTCTTAATACTGTAATGATCCGCAGCTGTTTTTTTTTTTTTGGTAATGATAGTTGCTAATGAGTCCCTTGTTTGTCCTGAACAGTCAAACTGCCCACTGTTCTATAGAAAAATCGTTCAGGTCCCACAAATTTTTTGGGTTTTCATTCATTTTTGTGTATTTGAAACCTTTCTGACAATGACTATGATTTTGAGATCCATCATTCAACTATTACAGAAGGTTTAAATGCTCACTGATACTTAAGAAGGAAACACAATGCATTAAGAGCCAAGGATGTAAACTTTTATACAGAAATGTTTTTTTTTTTGCCTAAATATCATATTTTTTCATTTATTAACTGCCCTTCAGAAGCTACAGAAGATCCTTACATGTTTCCCAGAAAGCAAAATAAGTTAAATTTATCCTGATCTTCAAAATCTTAATGCATCGTATTTCCTTCTGAAGCATTTGTAACCTTCTGTAATAGTTTTTTTCTGACGAACAGCAAGCAGTTTTTTACTGTTCAGGACAAACAAGAGACTCATGAACAACTATCACTAAACTATCAATTAAACTATTATTTTCTCTTGTGGACTATATGTAAATGTCTTTTATGTGAAATATCCTATTCAGGTCAGTACTAAATGAAAAATAACATGCATTTTGTATGACCCCTCTTATTTTGGTAAAATAATTAACATTTTGCAGATTCTGCAAGGGGTATGTAAACTTTTGACTCCAACTGTAAATGCATACCATTTGAAAGTTCAAGAGGTCTCTTATGTTCACGAAAGCTGCATTTATTTGATCAAAAAGTACAGTGAAACAATACCAATGTAAGATATTATTACAATCAATTATCATGTTGTTATTTTGAATTATTATTGCAATCAAATTAATGCATCAATGCTGTATAAATATATATTGATCCATTTATAGATTTTTTTTTTCCTTTGGCGTACCATTTTTAAAGCATTGTGATTTGGGTTTCTTATCTTGCATGCTATTTAGGATGGACGGAATGTAAATTGGGACAAAATGAATGCAGTAAAAAAAATGATTAGGGAAGGAAGTTTGTGCAGTCTGTTTGGTTGTTCTGCTCTATTTATAAATTGAAGTTACAGGCTAACTGAACGCAGTGAAGCTTCTGGCGGTGAGCTGGCAGCCCTTTCTTGTTTCACAGTGGCAGTGGGGTTATGTGTGGACAATCTGTCTGGCTCAGAACAACACATACGCCTCACTGCTGAGTAATAGCGGCTGAAACATGTACAGCAGCTGTGAGAAGTTTATTTTTCTGTTTAGGTATTAAAGGGATAGTTCACACAAAATTCTGTCACCATTCACTCATCCTCATGTTTTTCAAACCTGTATGACCTATTTTCTTCTGTGGAACAAAAAAACAAGATATTATGAGAAATGTCTCAGTGCCCCCCACACACAGTAGAAAGAAGTCGATGTTATTTCTTATTTCTGCAGAAGAAAGAAATGCATACATATTTGAAATGACATAAACTTTGATTTTTGGGTGGATTGTCTCTTTAATGAACACTTGAGCAATTTACACTTGGGTTATACACTTCCTTTTTTGTGAAAATTATCTACATTTTCTTTGTCAGTTCCTGATTTATTTCTAGTATTTCTGTGTTTATGTTTTGTAGCTGTGTGTACATTTGACTTTACAAGTTCAGGAACAATATTTTTTATGCAGATGTAATGATTTTGATTCTTCATTCACAAGTGATGTGCCCATCTTTGGCTTGAACTATTAACCACTTCCACTTCTGAGTCTTTTTCCATAGGAATTTGTTTTCTGACTTGTAAATTCTCAGCTCCTTGTGTAGTTTGCTTTACTATCCGCTGGACTTTTTACTTGCCCCGCCAACATTTTCACAGGCTCCAGACCTCCAGCACAAAACAATAATATATTTTCATTTTTAGCAATGCATTATTATATTTTGTAAGAAGTATTCTTTTCAAGAAGGGTTTTTTTCCTTTACAAAATATTTTGTTAACTAATACTAATAACTAATAAAGAAGCACAACAAGCAAAGATTTTGTGTCTATAATTTAACCAAAAATTCTCAAACACACTTCTGCTGGAAAATGATAGCATATTCAAAGCATTACTGATTGTTTTTGTTTTCAACACATTTATTATAGAGTCATTTATGTAAATCTGAACAAACCTCATCTAACTTACCTCATCTTGACTGTCTAGATAACATTGTTTTGGTGACAAATCAGCAGAATTTTGTGTGTAATGTGTAATGCATCAAATATTAATGTTTGCAAAACATAAAAAATGTTTTAATGATAGACTTGGATCTCACTATGTTAAGTTACAAGCTGAAGTTGTACAAAACATTACACTTACTAAACAGCAAACAAATAGGCTATTATAATTTTTTTTTTAATTATTAATTCATTTTTATTTTTATATTTTTCAGTTTTTATTTAAATTTTAGTTAAATTTTTAGTAAATTTTAAGTTTGTTTCTGTTCGTTTTAAATATTAAGTTTAATTTATTTTTAATTTTTATTGCAGTTTTAGTTTTTGTATTTCCAGTTAATTAATTTTAATGCTTCAACAAACTTAGTTCTGTTAGTTATTTTTTTTAATAATTAAGTTGATTTTAGCAACATGCTAGTAACTTGCTAACCGTGCTAGAATCATGCTAGTAACATGCTAATCATATTAGCAACATGCTAGTTACATGCTAATCATCCAAAAAGCATGCTAGTAACTTGTTAATCATGCTAGAAACATACTAGTAACTTGTTAATTATGTTAGAAACATGCTAGCAGCATGCTAGTAACTTGGTAACCATGCTAGTAAACATGCTAACAAGATGATAATAACACACTAATCATGCTAGCAGCATGGTAGTAACATGCTAGAATCATGTTAGTAACTTGCTAATCATGCTAGCACATATTAGTAACTTGTTAATCATAGGCGAATTCCAAACCGATGTGAGCATCCCTATGCCCTACTCCCTTAGAGGGGAAGAGCCCTTTGAAGTGTGTTATTTTAAGAGTGTAGGGCATTTCTGTCTCTTATAAGCGTTTGAAGCTCCCCTGGTGAAGGGAATGACTAGCTAAATGTTACCTTGACAACGCTGTGTGTGCATGCAGCTTTTAGCACTCTTTTGTTGAAATAAATATTTATTTTTATTACTTTATTCAAATATTGTCTAATTGTGTCTTATTTATTATTAAACGTTTTCAAACTAAACATGCTTAAACTAGCTTACACTACTGTCTTAAATCATATTTCTATCACTGACAGAAAATATTTTGTATGTAAAGTCAAAATCAACCCCAACTTTGCTTTAAAATGCATCGCAAGTGCTCCTAACTGTCACTTGCCCTTGAAGGGTGCAAAAAAGCCATCTGGAATTCGCCCCCATTTTAGAAACATGCTAACAAGATGATAATCATGTTAACAGAATGCTAATAACATGATAATCGTGCTAGAATCATGATAGCAACATGCTAGTAACTTGCTAATCATTCTGGAATAATGTTAGCGACATGCAAGTAACATGCTCATCATGCAAAACGCATACTAATAACTTGTTAATCATGCTAGAAACATGCTAACAAGAAGCTAATCATGCTAATAACATGCTAATCATGCTTGAATCGTGCTAGTAACTTGCTAATCATGTTAATAACATGCTAATTATGTTAACAACATGCAAGTAAAATGCTAATCATGCTAGCAACAGGCTAGTAACATGCTAATCATGCCAACAACAAGTTAGTAGCATGTTGATCATGTTAGAAACATGCTAGCAACATGCTAACATGTTAATCATGCTAACAACAGGCTAGTAGCTTCTTATTCATGCTAGAACCATGCTAGTAACTTGTGAATCATGCTAACAACATGCTAGTAACATGCTAATCATGCTAATGACATTGTAATCATCCTATAAAAATGCAGGCAACAAGCTTATCATGCTAAAACATGTTAAACATATTAAGTCATGTAAGCAATGTGTTAAATAATGCCAGCAACATCATCTTTCATACTTTTTCAAACTTTCAGGCTAGGCTTTCTCAAGCCAACTTAAAGTTTGTTCTCAAATTTTACTCATCTAGTTTATATTTTTAACTTTATTTTACTTAACAAAATTAACACTATTTAATAGTTTTACTTCTGGTTAATGATAACTCTCATTTAAATATATACAGTTTAGCAGTCATTTTACAAAAATATTGGGCTTCTCAGTGACAAAATTGATCAATCAGAATCAAGCTCAGAGAGCTATGTAACTGTTTATAAGCTGAATCTATTTTTTCTCTTTTAGGTTGTGGTTGAAAAGGGTGAAGATGGGAGTTAGGAGTGTGTGCTGTATTTTACTCATCTCGCTGCTAAAGTATTCCTCTGCTCACAATGACTTCTTCACATCAATTGGTATGCAACCTTTTTATAAATTTATGTTTGAAATGTTCCTAAAGGTTCTAACAGGCAATATAAGCCTCTGTGTTTATAAATGTTTACCACTGTTTATTAAAGCAATAAGCCCCAAATAAGCCTTGGAAGACGACCCTAAAAGTGGACGTGAAGCAGAGTGCCTAAAACCCTCTTAGCTGTTATAAATTCACTGTAAACCACCGCTTCACATTGCTTAGTGCTTTCCATATACATAGTAAGGCTTCACAAAATGAAACAGGGCAAATAAAGTGTAATGATAATGAAAAAAAACATTATTCTTACGCCAAACAATGTAGTTCCTCAGAAACGGTTGTGGTTGCAAAAAAGTGGTTGCAGAGCAACACACAGACGTAAACAAAGGTGTATGTTTGTAGAGTAATTTACAACAGCTTAGAATGCAGCTCAAAAACTCTGACTCAAGGACTGGAACGATCTGTTTTATAAACAATAATAGAACATTAGAAGATGCAGCTGACAGGTGTTGTGGAAAACTAGGTAGGTCACATCACTGATGCTTGGTTTAACCTGTGTTCTTTGTTGGCAGGTCACATGACAGATTTGCTGTTCACAGAAAAAGACCTGGTGACGTCATTGAAAGACTACATCAAAGCAGAGGAGAGCAAACTGGAGCAAGTGAAACAGTGAGTAACAGTATCAACATGAGCCATGTAATACGCATAACAGACATGTATCGTGTCTCATACCTTTTTGAATTGGTTTTTGAATGTGAAATGACAGAAATCTCTAAAATGGCTGGTTAAGTTTACGTTTCAGTTCCAATGACAATATCTCACAAAAGTGAGTACACCCCTCACATTTCGGCAACCATTTTAGTATACAGGTCCTTCTCAAAAAATTAGCATATTGTGATAAAGTTCATTATTTTCTGTAATGTACTGATAAACATTAGACTTTCATATATTTTAGATTCATTACACACAACTCGAAGTAGTTCAAGCCTTTTATTGTTTTAATATTGATGATTTTGGCATACAGCTCATGAAAACCCAAAATTCCTATCTCAAAAAATTAGCATCTTTCATCCGACCAATAAAAGAAAAGTGTTTTTAATACAAAAAAAGTCAACCTTCAAATAATTATGTTCAGTTATGCACTCAATACTTGGTCGGGAATCCTTTTGCAGAAATGACTGCTTCAATGCGGCGTGGCATGGAGGCAATCAGCCTGTGGCACTGCTGAGGTGTTATGGAGGCCCAGGATGCTTCGATAGCGGCCTTAAGCTCATCCAGAGTGTTGGGTCTTGCGTCTCTCAACTTTCTCTTCACAATATCCCACAGATTCTCTATGGGGTTCAGGTCAGGAGAGTTGGCAGGCCAATTGAGCACAGTAATACCATGGTCAGTAAACCATTTACCAGTGGTTTTGGCACTGTGAGCAGGTGCCAGGTCGTGCTGAAAAATGAAATCTTCATCTCCATAAAGCTTTTCAGCAGATGGAAGCATGAAGTGCTCCAAAAATCTCCTGATAGCTAGCTGCATTGACCCTGCCCTTGATAAAACACAGTGGACCAACACCAGCAGCTGACATGGCACCCCAGACCATCACTGACTGTGGGTACTTGACACTGGACTTCAGGCATTTTGGCATTTCCCTCTCCCCAGTCTTCCTCCAGACTCTGGCACCTTGATTTCCGAGTGACATGCAAAATTTGCTTTCATCCGAAAAAAGTACTTTGGACCACTGAGCAACAGTCCAGTGCTGCTTCTCTGTAGCCCAGGTCAGGAGCTTCTGCCGCTGTTTCTGGTTCAAAAGTGGCTTGACCTGGGGAATGCGGCACCTGTAGCCCATTTCCTGCACACGCCTGTACACGGTGGCTCTGGATGTTTCTACTCCAGACTCAGCCCACTGCTTCCGCAGGTCCCCCAAGGTCTGGAATCGGTCCTTCTCCACAATCTTCCTCAGGGTCCGGTCACCTCTTCTCGTTGTGCAGCGTTTTCTGCCACACTTTTTCCTTCCCACAGACCTCTTGCTTGAGGGTGTCAATGATGGCCTTCTGGACAGCAGTGAGGTCGGCAGTCTTACCCATGATTGCGGTTTTGAGTAATGAACCAGGCTGGGAATTTTTAAAAGCCTCAGGAATCTTTTGCAGGTGTTTAGAGTTAATTAGTTGATTCAGATGATTAGGTTAATAGCTCGTTTAGAGAACCTTTTCATGATATGCTAATTTTTTGAGATAGGAATTTTGGGTTTTCATGAGCTGTATGCCAAAATCATCAATATTAAAACAATAAAAGGCTTGAACTACTTCGAGTTGTGTGTAATGAATCTAAAATATATGAAAGTCTAATGTTTATCAGTACATTACAGAAAATAATGAACTTTATTACAATATGCTAATTTTTTGAGAAGGACCTGTAGTTTCTCAATACTATAGAAATGAAACTTAGATATATTTTTAGATTTACTGTCCTCTAAAAAAAAAATAACTCAACTTACAGCCATCATTGTCAAAATAGCTGGCAACAAAAGTGAGTACACCGTAAGTGATAACATCAGTATGTTGTTTAACCATGCAAAGCCACATGTCCTATTCATCATGTTTGTGTTTTTGTCTGCTTGACAGGACTATACAAAGTTGTGTATCTTGTATTAGAGCAGTTAAAATTTAGTGCTTTGTGTACAATTCTCTCATACTGAGCAATGGATATTCAACATGGTACCTCTTTGCTGATGATTTGAGAATTAGAATTGTTGCTCTCTACAAAGATAGCCAAGGCTATTAGAGGTTCAGTAACACCCTGAAATTGACTTACAATACAGTGGTCAGGGTCATACAAAGGTTTTCCAAGATGGGTTCCATTCAGAACAGGCCTTGCAAGGGTCGATCAACGAAGTTGAGTGCTCGTTCTGCACATCAAATGCAGAACCTGGCTTCAAAAAACAGATGCTTGAGTGCAGCCAGCATTGCTTTAAAGGTTGCAGAAGTAGAAGGTCAGCTTGTCAGTGCTCAGATCATATGCCACACACTGCAACAAGTTGGTTTGCATTGGCGCCATTCCAGAAGGACTCTTCTGAAGCTGGCTCACAAGAAAGCCAGCAAACAGTTTGCTGAAGACAACCTGCCCAAGAGCATGAATTACTGGAGCCATGTCCTGTGGTCTGATGGAACTAAGATAAACTTGTTTGGCTCAAATGGTGTCCAGCATGCAACATGAGCAGAACATGATGCCTTCCCTCCAGAAACAAGGCAGAATGGCAGTTTTCCAAAATAATAACGACCCCAAACACACCACCAAGATGACAACTGCCTCGCAGAGGAATCTGAAGGTGATGGGGTGGCCAAGTATGTCTCCAGACCTGAACCCTATTAAACACCTGTGGGACATCCTCAAGCGGAAGGTGGAGAAGCACCATGTGTCTAACATCCATGACGTCATTATAGAGGAGTGAAAGAGGATCCCAGCAACAACCTGTGCAGCTCTGGTCAATTCCATGCCCAGAATGATTAAGGCAGTGCTAGATACCAATGCTGCTAACACAAAATACTGACATTTTGGACAGTTTTGACAAGTTCACTTAGGGTGTACTTACTTTTGTTGCCAGCTATTTCGACAATAACGGCTGTATGTTGAGTTATTTTCAGAGAACAGTTAATATATACTGCTATACAAGCTGCACATTGACTAATGTAAAATATATAATATATATATATATATAGTTTTATTTCTATAATATTGTCCCTTGAGAAGATATATTAAAACGTTTGCTGAAATGTGAGGGGTGTACTCACTTTTGTGAGATACTGTATGTATGCCACTAAAACCTGATGGATAGTGATATCTAGGGATGTAATGATTCCATTAACATGTTATTTTAGTATCATTAACATACCATTATATTTTTGTATTAATATCTATCTATCTATCTATATATCTCTATATATATATATCATAAGTGCATCAGTAAATGCAATGCATAAAAAATCTCTCTCTCTATATATTTTTAAGATGCACCCTAATTTTGACATTGTCGCTCTGACACTATCTGTGTGTGTGTTATCAGGTGGGCTGAGAAGCTGGATGCTTTAACAGCGACAGCCACACAGGACCCAGAGGGGTTTTTGGGTCACCCTGTCAATGCCTTTAAACTCATGAAGAGACTAAACACTGAGTGGGGTGAAGTGGAAGACCTCGTGCTTAAGGACATGTCTGACGGTTAGTATCACTATAATTCAACCTATTAACATGCTAAAAACACCAAGCAATGTGTCAAACACATTCAAGCAATGCCTTGCAACATTATTTACAACCAATAAAAGACTATTCTTAAGACATCAAATGAATGAGGTTTTCAGATTTTCTGGGTGGGGTGGAGTAGTGTGGCGGTTTGTCTGAATACAGTCTGAAGTAGTTGATGTGGTTTCTTGGGGGTCAACTGAGTTTTAAAGGGATAGTTCACCCAAAAATAAAAAATCTGTCAATAATTACTCACCCTCATGTCACTCCAAACCAGAGAGATGTTTGTTCATCTTTGGAATACAAATTGAGATATTTTTGATGAAACCTGAGAGCTCTTTGACCCTCCATGAACAGCAAAGGTCCTACCACGGTCAAGGCACAGAAACGTAGTAAGGACATCATAAAGAAAACAAAAATAATGACTTTATTCAACAGTTTATAATTTTCTGGGACAGTCTGCTGCCATTCACGAAAGTACCACAATGTATGCGTGTGGTCTTGCTGATGTAGATAAGCTGCACCTTGTTTATGAGCAGAGGAACGCACACAAATGCGTTCTAGTACTCTCACTAATGGCCCCTACGTTGACGCGGAGTAGAAGAACTTTTTCAAAGCTTTTAATCTATTTCAAAATATTCAGACAAGGTTTTGTGAATCCAACATCAAGGTTTGTCTTGTCAAACTTTAATGCCTAATCATTGTTTGGTAGTTTTTGGAGCTTGACCGCCCCATTTACTGTACATTTTTCTTACATATAAAAGATAAAAAAGGTTTGAAATGATACAAGATGATGACAAATTTTTCATATTTGGGTAAACTATCACAGTTTTTTTTTATAATCACTATGACCCATTTCTCAGCACTTAGGCCCCCGTTTACACTAGTGCGTTCACATTTTAAAATGGCATTTTAAAATGAAAAACGATTCTCGTCTACACTAGCGTTTTCACTGAATTTCAGAAAGGATACACAGAGTGAATGTGGGCAGCCACACCGTAGTCTTTAAAAGTCTCCATTTTGGTCTGTTTACACTAGAAACGAAACACTGGAGTTTTCAAACTAAAATGGGGTCTAAAGCACTTTCTAAAGGCGTTTGAGGGTCAAAAATGTCCAAGTAGTGTAAAGGATAGGCGTAACCGTAACAAAGGTTATGCGTTTAAAAGTGTAAACATAGCCTTAGGTCACTTTTTCAAAATTTCAAGTTTAAAGAGTAGGTCATATGGTATTTTAAAGTGTTCTAATATTGTGTTGGAGTCCCCTACAACAGGGTTAAGTGCATCTAAGGTCAGAAAATGTTGTAATTTTCTCAGAAAATACATTTCATATTAGAATCATTTTGCACTTGTTTTGAAATTATTTGTTCTAAGCAGTTCTCATTTGTATTCTGTATAAATAAAATACGTCATCAGATTTTAATTGAAAGGATTATTGCTGCTTTCTTTACACACATGCATTTAACAAACTCACAAACATCGTTGTGTATTTAACAAATGATTTTTTTTGTTAGTAAATAATTTAAATGACTAAAACATTATTTTTATGTGGTTAAAAACACTGAATATAGACTAAAAGCACCGAGCACAGATCTCTACTATCTAGAAGAAAGCACTATCTGGCTCAGCAGCAGACAAGGTGCAAAAACATGTTTAAATTTAGCAGTGAAAGTTTAAATACACCAGTGGTGATTGTCCGAATCGGATGGTTAAAATAGACAAGTTTCGGGGGGTTGGAGTGGATGGGTGCCCCCAAGCCTCTCCTTGATGCTGGGCCTGACAATAAAAAAAAATAGAAATAGAAAAAATTTATTTTAACCACTGATTCTTCAAATCATCATCATTCGGTAATGAAAACAAAAAAACTTGCTTTCACAGAGCAGAACACAGCATCTACTCAACATGATGTAAACACACTAACTAGCAGAAGTGTTTGTGGGCAGGTTAGACTGCTCATATTTCGCGGGCAGGCGGGATGCTAATGTGTTACCTAGTGACGTATATTGGTAACGGCAAAAATGTAAAAATATGACTCGTTAAAGGAACACTCCACTTTTTTTGAAAATAGGCTCATTTTCCAACTCCCCTAAAGTTAAACTGATGAGTTTTACCATTTTTGAATCCATTCAGCCGATCTCCAGGTCTGCCGTTAGCACTTTTAGTATAGCTTAGCATAAATCACTGAATCAGATTAGACCATTAGCATCTCGTTCAAAAATGACCAAAGATTTTCAATATTCTTCCTATTTAAAACTTGTTTCTTTAAGGTGGTTCAGAGTTGACTCTTTCTTTTGAGAGATAGTATCTTTATTTATCATGCACTTTTTTGATTGATAAATCAGACTGTTCACATCGAAGGATAGCTATGCTACAAACTGCAAAAAGTCTTTTTTGGAAAACCCATATGACCTGCTCTTAAAATGTAAAACATAATATCAGTTGTTCTAAACATTTTTTAGATTACCACAATAAATATATTCCAAATCTAAAAAATTAGATGCTGCACAAATGATTACAGTAGTCAACATTTGAAGTGGATCAAAACCTTTCATCAAAAGTAGTCCTAAAACCAAGACAATACTCGTTTTTGCCTTAGGACAACTTTGATTCACTTTTTTGATCCACTTCAAATGCTGAATACTGTAGATGCAGCTGAACACCAATACAGATGTTGATCTTTCAGTTTCATTGCCATCAGTACAAAAGGGGAAAATAATAAACGTGGACCATGTAACATACTGCAGAAAGCTAGAGAGCTGTCATTCTTGTTTTGTGTGGAAAAAAATCATGTAATATGTAGTAACAAAGTGTGTTTGTTGGATGAAAACTTTTGCTGGTGATTTGACACATGTATGAAGTGTTTTAGTAGAATTAGTGCATTTTGAATGCAAAATGTATTGCTGTGCAGTTTTAAAAAAGTATTTGAAATGTGTCCTAGCGATTGTAAACGGTAAGAAACGTTCTTAAATGTTTTTTTTCTTATGAAAAAATAACTAAATTTTCTTCTAGGTTTTATCTCAAACCTGACCATTCAGCGTCAGTATTTCCCTAATGATGAAGACCAGACCGGTGCAGCCAAAGCTCTTCTCCGACTGCAGGACACCTATCAATTAGACACGCAGACCATCTCTTCTGGAGACCTGCCTGGTAAGTGTGAACTCTTCTCTTTCCAAACATCCCTGGTATTTGTATGACATCTCATTGCATGTTTTCTTGTAGGTGCTACTACAACAAGCTTGCCGTTTAAAAGCACCCTGACGGTAGAGGATTGTTTTGAGCTGGGAAAAATCGCCTACTCTGACGCAGACTACTACCACACAGAGCTATGGATGGCCCAGGCACTCAAGCAGTTGGATGAAGGAGAGGAATCCAGTGTTGACATTGTGACCGTGCTGGACTACCTCAGCTACTCTGTCTACCAGCAGGGGGAGCTGGAGAGAGCTCTGGAACATACCAAGAGACTGCTGAGTGTGGGTTAGTCTGCTCTACAATACAATAGAAGTTATAATAGGGCTGACATCGATCAACTTGTGCAGGCTGCGATTTAATTCAATAAATATATGCTTTACCGATTTCAAGTGTGGCATTTACACACGTATAGCTTATGATACAGTGTTTTAATATCTGAATATCTCAATATTAAAATCACAATAAAATTATTACAAGTAGTTAATTATTTTACAGTCATATTGAATTGGTCAAAAACAGTTGGAATGTGGAATACAAAAGCTCAAGTGTAAAGAGATTTTTCTCTGAAATGGTTACTGAAAGGGGTTTGAGTTGGTCCTTGTAAAACACAGGCCCAAGTATGAACACCCAGATTTTCAAGTTTTCCAAAATCTTGCAGCCCTAAAGGATTTCACACGACAAACTCAGAAATCATTTTAATATTTTGATTGGTTGCTCATTTTGTTATTATTAAAACAGCTGAGTATAATTTTTTCAGGTTTTTTTGATGAATACAAAGTTCAGAAGAACAGCATCTGAAATAGAATTTTTTGTAACATTATAAATGTCTTTATCATCACTTTTGATCAATTTAAAGCATCCTTGCTAAACAAAAGTCTAAACAAAAGTATTCATTTCTATCTTTTATCCCCCGCCAAAACAATTAAACTGACTCCAAGCTTTTGAATGGTATAGTGTATAATGTTACAAAAGCTTTTTAATTCAGATAAATTCTGAGTAGATATGAAAGATATGATCTTTAGATGTTTCTATTCATCAAAAAAAAAAAAAAAAAAAACTGAAGAAATTGACTTAAGTGTTTTAAATATTAATAATAATAATAATCATGTTAATGAAGACTGGAGGAATGATGCTGAAAATTTAGCTTTGATCAAAGGAATTTTAAAACATTTTAAAATATATTCAGATAGAAAACATTTATTTTAAATAGTAATAATATTTAAATGTACTTTGGATGAGCGTGCTATTAAAGCAAGGATACCAGAATATCGCACCATGACTTTGGCTATTGCTTGAATTTTGGCTAATAGAGATATTTGAGACATTCAGCAGTTGCCCAGACTATTTCAAAATGTTTAACATATTTATCTCTGCTGCACAGATTCTCAGCACCAGAGAGCACTTGGGAACCTAAAGTATTTTGACTACCAGCTAACCAAACAGAAGAAGGCTGAAAGTGAGCAGAGTGCCAAGGAAGAAAGCAAGAAAGATCAAGAAAAGACAGCTGGGAAAGGGGACTATCTCCCTGAAAGGAGGAAATATGAGCAGCTATGTAGAGGACAAGGAATCAGAATGGTGAATAATAAAATACTGTTAACTGCTGCATTAAAATAAATATTCACTGGAATGTTACATTAAGCACGAAATGCTGATGCATTAGCTGAAGTCAGTCATTTTTAATATATCAGTACAGCTGTAGCTCCACAGGCACCTAATTTAGCTGTTTCAGCTATTTTTTACTTTGCATTGATGTAACTTGACTTATTTATAAAGTAGTGATTTCTTTATATGAGGTAATTAATTATTAAAGGCAGGACTTTAAGTTATTTATGCTCAACCACAGTGGTCATACGGCCATGACACAAAGCTCTATTTTTGTCCATTCAGTCCACCAAAGCTTAAAGCATACTGCAAATAAGCCATAAAAACTCAAGTGCTTATGCAGCTTTAGGAAGTCAGTGAATGACTATTTTCATGATAGTGCCTAGCTGGTTCATCACATTAAAAATAACTTGTAATGCTGTGAAAGAACATGAAATACCAACCAATTAAATTTATTTGTCATGCAGAATATACAGTTGAGATCAAAAGTTTACATACACCTTGCAGAATCTGCAAAAAGTTAATTATTTTACGGAAATCAAGGGATCATAAAATATGCTTGTTGTTTTTAATTTAGTACTGACCTGAATAAGATATTTCACATAAAAGATGTTTACATACAGTCCACAAGTGAAAATAATAGTTGAATTTATAAAAATTACCCTGTTTAAAAGTTTACACACACTTGATTCTTAATACTGTATTGTTACCTGAATGATCCACAGTTGTTCATAAGTCACTTGTTTGTCCTGAACAGCCCGCTGTTCTTCAGACAATTCCTTCAATTCTGTGTTTGTTTGTTTTTCAGCATTTTGTGTATTTGAACCCTTTCCAAGAATGACTATGATTTTGAGATTTATCTTTTTTACACTGAGAACATGTGAGGCACTCATAAGCAAATATAATCAGAAGGAATGCTCACTGATGCCCCAAAAGGAAACGCAATGCTTTAAGAGCCGGGGGCTGAAAACTTTTTAAATTTGAAGATCATGGTAAATTTAACTTACTTTATCTTCTGGGAAACTTGTAAATATCTGCTGTAGCTTCTGAAGGGCAGTACTAAATGAAAAAAAAAAGAAAAAAGAAAAGATATTTCGACAAAATAAGAAAAATGTACACGTCTTTATTCTGTTCAAAAGTTTACACCCCTGGCTCTTAATGTGTTGTTTTTCCCTCTGGAGCATCAGTGAGCATTTGAACCTTCTGTAATATCCCTCAGTTGTCCTTAGTGTAAAAAGTGGATCTAAAAATCATGCAGTCATTGCTGGAAATGGTTCAAATACTCAAAAATGCTGAAAAACCAAATAATTTGTGGGACCTGAAGGACGTTTCTGAAGAACAGTGGGCAGTTTAACTGTTCAGGACAAACAAGGTACTCATGAACAGCTATCCCTAAACGAAAAAAACCAAACACAGTATTAAGAATCAAGTGTATTTAAAGTGTATTTTTCTCTTGTGGACTATCTTTTATGTAAAATATCTTACTAAGGTCAGTACTAAATAAAAAATAACATGCATTTTGTATGATCCTTCTTATTTTGGTCAAATAATTCTGCAAGGTGTATGTAAACCTTTGACATCAACTGTACAAATTAAATGACTAATATATATATATATACATTTATATATTCTTACTCTTACAGAGCCCTCGCAGACAGAGCCGTTTGTTCTGCCGTTACCACAACAATAACAGACATCCTTTTTACGTGATCGGCCCAGTGAAACAAGAGGATGAATGGGACCGTCCACGTATCATCCGATACCATAATATTATAACAGAAAAAGAAATGGAGAAGATCAAGGAGTTGGCCAAACCAAGGGTGAGTTCCACTTTTAAACACAGTTTTATATGACTTGTCTTCAAATTCATTGATCAAGGTACATACATAGAGCACATCAAATATGTTGAACAGAAGCTCAGATAGGCTTTTTTTTTTTACATAATAATATATGTCCATTACAAAAATATGCATCCCTGAAATAATTTAAAGGTGTGCAAGTATTCTTCCATGTAACAAAGTTTCATCTCTAATAACACTTTTGAAAAATATGTTTAAAATGAACGCCTTTGCTTTTGTGTGATGCATTATTGTGGTAATCTAGTGACAACTGAGGTATAAACCATAATTTACTTACTGCATCTTGAAATTACATCATCATTTGGTCTGTAAGGTACATGTGCATTTGTGTATTCATAACAGTTCAGACATTTTCACTTCTTTGGTATTAGTTTATTGATAAGGATCGTTTTGTGTTATAATAAGCAAATACAACCTCCTGTATTTGTATTATAACACTCCCCAGAGTATCACATCCTCTGATATATCATTAAACGGGGCCTTTAAAATGATTACTTACTTACTTGAGTGTAATTAAGGGCTCATATAGAATTAGAAGCTGCACTGCAAAAAATGCTTTTCTAGCTAAGATTTTTTGTCTTATTTCCAGCCAAAATATTTAAAAATTCTTAAATCAAGAAGGATTTTCTGGACGAGTAAAAATTATTTTCTTGTTTTCAGAAAAAAGAAGTCAAAATTAAGTGAGGTTTTGCTTGAAACAAGCAAAATAATCTGCCAATGGGGTAAGCTAAATAATCTTATTTCAAGCAGAAGACTAGATTATTTTGCTTACCCCATTGGCAGATTATTTTGCTTGTTTCAAGCAAAAACTCACTTAATTTGAACTTCTTTTATTCTGAAAACAAGACATGTAACGTGTACTTGTCTAGAAAATAATTCTTAATTTAAGAATTTTTAGATATTTCGGCTGGAAACAAGACAAAACATCTAAGCTAGAAAAGCATTTTTTGCAGTGTGGTACTTAAGTTTAGTAGATATGAAGGAAAACAGAACAAGTGTTTTAGTCTGTAGTCAGTCATTGAGACTACAGCTGCTGTGTAACTTGTGTACTCTTGGCCGGTTGGCTCAACAGCTGCGCAGAGCCACCATCTCCAACCCCATTACTGGTGTTCTAGAGACTGCCCACTATCGCATCAGTAAAAGGTAAGGCTTCTGTTGGCCTGTAGCATTGCCAACCCACCAGTTCCCCCTGCTGCATGGTGGAAAAGCAACAAGAGCCCACATAAAGTGGATTTCTATCACATATTATGACCAAAGTCAAAAATTTGAAATAATCCTATATTTTTGAAAGTAGATAAGTAAATAAATAGATATCCCTGTTTGTTTTGGCATTCTTAGGAATGTTGCTTTTCCACTGCTTCTTTACACACAAGAGGTACATAATCAGTGAACACCGTAGTTCTATGAGATATAACTTTAGCGGTTCGACCTGGGCAAAAGCTACGTGCCACAATACATATACACCACCCACGCAGTCCAAGTCCACAGCTGGTGTAGTTCAGTATAAGCTGTGTATCAACAGCATATAGTGACAACACCTTTCACCTCTCTCTTTCTATTTCCTCTCCTTTTCTCTGTGCTGGCTCTATAGCTCAGGCGCGCCACCGTGC
Organism: Cirrhinus molitorella; assembly: GCA_033026305.1. Lineage (NCBI taxonomy): Eukaryota > Metazoa > Chordata > Actinopteri > Cypriniformes > Cyprinidae > Cirrhinus > Cirrhinus molitorella. The sequence goes on along the minus strand of CM065136.1, from coordinate 26,394,028 downwards.
ATGACCCTCAAACTGGCAAACTCACCACTGCCCAGTACAGAGTCTCCAAGAGGTAAGGGGTCAAAGATAAAGGGCAGAGGTCACATCTGTTTGCTTCCCCTTTGCTTCTGTTCCCAGAATCCTCAGATATTCAAATATCATTTTGCTCTTCTTTAGACAAAAAATGCATACAGGTTTGGAATAAAAAAAGAGTATGTAAATGAGTTACTGAGATGGTTTGATTTTCATAGAAACTATTTGAAACACACTTCAGGGGTCAGGACATGTCTTGGCTAAAATGTTCACTGATGCTCCAGAAGGAAATATGATGCATTAAGAGCTGGGGGGTGGAAACTTTTTGAATTTGAGTATCAGGGTAAAATTAACTTATTTTGTCTTCTGGTAAAATATGTAAGTATCTTCTGTAGCTTATGAATGGCAGTACTAAATTTAGGCAAAATGATAAAAATGTACACAAATTCATTCTGTTCAAAAGTTTACACCCCTGGCTCTTAATGCAACTTTCCAAAGCATCAGTGAGTGTTTGAACCTTTTGTAATTGTTGCACGTGATTACCTCAGCTGTCCTCAGTGTAAAAAAAGATGGATCTCAAATCATACTGTGATTGTTGGAAAGAGATCAAATACACAAAAATGCTGGAAAACTAAAGAATTTGTGGGACCTGAAGGATTTTTCAAAGAACAGCAGGCAGTTTAACTGTTCAGGACAAAGAAGGGACTCATGAACAACTATTAGACTAAAAAACAGCTGTGGCTCATTCAAGTAATAACACAGTATTAAGAATCAAGTGAATGTAAAATTTTGAACAGGGTAATTTTTATAAATTCAACTTATCAACAACTAAAATTCAAATTTTCACTTGTGGACTATATGTAAACATCTTATATGTCTTATAAATCTTATTCAGGTCAGAACTAAATAAAAAATAACGTGCATTTTGTATGATCCCTCTTATTTTATTAAAAATTAACATTTTGCAGATTTAAACTTTGTATTTATTTAAACTTTTGACCTCATCTGTGTATATAACATTTTAATAAATTTGTTGCACAAAATCATGATATTCTGTCCTTAACAAATGACTCATACATTTTGCCTATGGTATGACATTATTATAATCTTAAAACAGACACCTCTGTTGCTTTTATTAATGTGAGGAGCTCATTAATAAAAGAGTGCTTTCATATGCTGTTGTAAAATTTGGAAAAACTCATGATAGTTGCATAACATCTGAAATGATACTATGGCCTGCATGGGTGCCTCTCATAGAAAATTCTACTTTATCAAGGATGCTGCTTTTGTAAATTATTTATAGTGTTTTAGTAACCCTGACCTCATCTCATCTCATCACAGACTTACTTGGTCGAAACATCAACCAAACACTGACTCATTTCTGTCAATAACTCACAGATTGATTCACAAATTCATGAATGTACAGTATCTTATAAACCCTATTTTAACGATCGTCAATTTTGACATGCTTGGCGGTGAAGAGTTTCGCATGGGCAAATCTAAATGTATGTATGTCTTTATTATGTGAATGCTTCATACTAACAATACTAAAAGTTCAACCACATACTAAACATTGCTTTACTTTATTCCTGAACTCTTAATTCTGCAGCTGGATTTGTTCTGTTTCTGAAATGTTGTAATATGTGACCCTGGACCACAAAAACAGTCATAAGGGTCATTTTTTACATGATCTGAAACCAGAATAAATAAGTTTTCCATTCATATATGGGTTTGTTATGACAGGACAACTATTTGAATATCTGTAATCTGAGGGTGCAAAATAATCTGCCTTTAAAGTTGTCCAGATGAAGTTCTTAGCAATGCATATTCCTAATCAAAAATTAAGTTTTGATATATTTACAGTAGGAAATGTACAAAATAGCTTCATTAAACATGATCTTTACTTAATATCCTAATGATTTTTGACATAAAAGAAAAATCGACAATTTTGATCTATACGATGTATTGTTGGCTATTGCTACAAATATACCCGTGCTACTTACGCCTAGTTTTGTGGTCTAGGGTCATATATGTTAAACTGATTAAAACAATTCTCAGTAGGAATATGCAGTTTATATGTTATTATTGTCTCTTCTCTCAGTGCGTGGTTGGCATCCTATGAGCATCCGGTTGTGGATCACATAAACCAGCGCATAGAAGACATTACAGGCCTCGATGTCAAAACAGCGGAAGAATTACAGGTAAGGTTAACGTGTCATTAAATGCTAGACTAAGAATAGTTTGATTTAGTTTTTTTGAATGTATCATTTTTTCTTTCTCTCTTAGGTGGCAAATTACGGTGTTGGTGGACAATATGAACCCCACTTTGACTTTGGACGGGTAAATACAAAGCTCTCTAATTGTTATCCTGTTACATTGATTATGAAGATCTTGCAAGTTATACCTAATATGTACCATTTGAACATGTTTTTCCCAATAGAAAGATGAACCAGATGCCTTTAAAGAGCTGGGCACAGGCAATCGCATAGCAACCTGGCTCTTCTATGTGAGTAGGATTTGATCTTTCCTGTTAGGATTGGCTCTTCTGCTCTTATCATCACTTGGTATGAAATTCTGTGTGAAACTTGGGCTTTGTTGCAGATGAGTGATGTAACAGCAGGGGGCGCTACAGTCTTTCCAGAAGTTGGAGCTGCAGTAAAGCCAATGAAGGTGCTGTTTGTTTATATGTTTGAGGGTATGAGGTTTTATAAAAATGAGTCATTCTATGGGTTAGTTTATTTACACAAGTTACATATCACAATATAGCTAGAAGTTCAGTGAAAATGATTAATATTTTACCTTTAGCATACTTTTAAAATGAGTACTCATTGTGGAAAGAGTCATACTTAAGTGTGAACTGAATGACATGGCTGCTCTTTCTTTTAATAATTATCACTTCATTTTTTGGTGTCTGTGTTCAGGGTACAGCAGTATTCTGGTATAATTTGTTTGCCAGTGGAGAGGGAGATTACAGCACGAGACACGCAGCTTGTCCAGTACTGCTGGGTAACAAGTGGGGTAAGTGTCGCATACACAGTTTTTACAGTGTCATACTTATTTTAGTTATCTAGGTATTTCTATATAAAATGTGTATCTAAAATAGTTTATCCAAACATGAAAGTCCTGTCATTAATTACTCACCCTCATGTCGTTCCAAACCTGTAAGACCTTTGTTTATCTTCGGAATACAAATTAAGATATTTTTGATGAAATCTAAGAGCTTTCTGACCCTGTATAGATAGCAATGCAACTGAAACGTTCTCAGGCCTGGAAAGGTAGTAAGAATATTGTTAAAATAGTCCATATGACATCAGTCATTGTCAACTATGTTACTATCAGCATCTACAATTTATTCACTCGAGCAAATAATGTCAACTTAAACTATCAACCCTTTAATTTTTCATGAGTTTTTCCTGCTGCATTCTGAAAAAAAAGCACATTACTGTAAAAGTTTTGAAAACCTGTGCCAGCCCTGTTATTATCATAGTTATTTTCCAATAAAACAATAAATTATTCCAATAATTAAAAAACGCATAACTTCATCATCGTTTCAGGAAGTGATCACAAAAACACATTTCTGATAAATGTATTTTATATTGTTCGGTTTGTCACAATCTTACAATATCAGCTGTGTTACTATTAGCATTACATTTTTAAATTAATTTATGCTCCATAAATGTATTGAAGTCATGTTATGTGTCAACCCTGTTACCATAGTATTTATCACTTTTTAAAATAATTTATTATCCCATAAATGAACAAAAAATGATAAAAAAAAAAACTCAAATAGAATTTTTTTTGTTACTATATAGTTTTAAATTTATCATTCAAAATGGTCAGCTATGTTACCATCAGCATCAGCAATTCATTCACTTGAGCAAATAATGTCAAAATCAACTAAAAACCCTTTTACTTTTATTTTTTCATTGGTAATTCCTGCTCTATTATCAAACAAGCACATTTTAGCTGACAATCTTTCATTTAAAAATCTTGGAAACCTGTTATGTGTCAACCCTGTTAACATCATTATTATTTCTTATTGAAATAGTAAATTATACCAAAAATTTAAAAACACATAATGATTTCATCATTCCAGGAAGTGAACACAAAAACACATTTTTGATGAGTGTATTTTATATTGTGTTCTGCTTGTCACAATTGTACAGTATCAACTATATTACTATCAACATTGCATTTCTTTTTTGATTAATTTATGCAGTTGAAAAATCTTGAAATTTTGTTATGGGTCAAATCTGTTACCATCATATGTATCACTTTTTAAAATAATGTATTATTCAATAAATGAAAAAAAAAAAAACTTCTTTGATGGAAATTACATAAAAAAGTCTTCTCATTTGTTTCTATTTTGTTTTGCTTGTCACAATCGTACAATATCAACTGTTACTGTCAACATTGTATTTCTTTTTTGATTAGTTTATGTAGTTGAAAAATCTTGAAATTGTGTTATGTGTCAAATCTATTACCATCATATTTATTACTTTTTAAAAGAATATATTATTCAGTAAATCAAAAAACTGCATTGATGGAAAGTACCTAAAAAAGTGTTTTCACTTGTTACAATATTCTTTTAGATTCATCACTAAATATTGTCAGCTATGTTACCATCAGCATCAGCAATTCATTCACTTGAGCAAATAATGTCAAATTGAATTATTTACTGCTCTATTAACAAACAAGCACATTTTAGCTGACCATCTTTTCTTTAAAACCTGTTATGTGTCAACCCTGTTCCTAATTATTGCTTATTAAAATAATAAATTATACCTAAAATAAAAAATGAAAAGAATGCAGAATGATTTTAACTTTATTTGAGGAAGTGAGCACAAAAACACATTTGTGATAATTGTATTTTATATTGTGTTTGGTTTGTCACAATCTTACAATATCTGCTGTTTCCATCTGCATGACCCTGTTACTATTATATTTATCACTTTTTGTTTTTAATAATTTAGAAATGAGTAATGTCAAATTCAACTATCAACACTAATTTCAAAAGCTTCCTAAACTTTACTGTTGCTTTTCTGAAAGCATAGTCATAAATATATGATCGTATGTCACCATTTATTAGGCTTGAAATGGCAAAACGGATTTCTTACAGAAATGTCAAAGATCAATCCATCTAATGTCTTTTTCATTCTTTCTTTCTGTCATTGCTTGTCCATTAGTGTCAAATAAATGGATCCACGAGAGAGGGCAGGAATTCAGGAGACCATGTGGCCTGAAAGAGAAAGATTGATCCACTCCTCCACTATCTTCCTTATGCACTCCTCCCCCGGACTCTGAAAAGACTCTAAAAACACAGCACCTTCCTGCTGTTCATGTCCACTGTGTTCACAGCAGCCAACATGTGACCCGTCACATTTATTTTTAACTGAAGAGTATGTGTGTGTGAGCCACCCTACAGTTACCTTACCTCCGTTAGTGCCTTTTGTCTTGCACAACTGGGCTTCAAACGATGGAGCTATTCCTGACAACACTCCTTTACAAACAGGCCTTTAACCATTGAGCTGTATAATGGCATCATTTCAGCATATCTCCAACACTTATTCTGACTGACAGCCAGACCAAAGTGATAAATGCCAGAAAGAACACAAAATGCTTGTTCGCAATGTTCACAATACGATAGGAGACAGTCTAATAAAAACGTTTTTTCCTAAATTAATCTTTTTGCTTCACTTCTGGTCTTCTCCTTTATAATAACTCATATATAATACATGGATACTGTACATACGTACAGTGCATTGCAACAGTATTTATTTTCTCATGTTTGTTATATTGATGCCTTATGTTAAACTGCTTTAAATTACTCTTTTCCCACATCGATCTACACTCCATATACTAGGGGTGTAACGATACACGTATTCGTATTGAACCGTTCGGTACGAGGCTTTCGGTTCGGTATGCATTACAAACCGAACGATTGGATTCGTTGTACTAATCCTATTACATTTGGAAAATGAACTTATAGTGTGTGAAATATAATGTTCTCAGTGCAACTGTACTCTACAATGTAGAAATGAACAATGCGATAATGAAGGCGATATTTGCGTAGCTTATCAGTGAACTACGGCTCTGTGTAGTAAACGCGGCTGTATGAATGAACACGTGAATGAGATTTACGACTAATCACAGAACCTGCAGTACTGACGAGATGCGCATGATATCGCGTCCGAATATCGGCACAGCCCTACTCCAGTAGGGTTGTGATGGTGAGGTAGTTCGTTAGAATTTTCCTTCTTTTCCTCGCTTTTATTTGCTTTTAAACAGCTTGCAATTACCTGTTTTAGTTTCACTTTTGAATTAGCGCCAATTCCACGTCAACTGATTGAATTGACAACAACAAAACAGTATGGCAACCTCACTTATATTAAACATAGAATGATTAATGTATTAACAAACCAATGCTTATTTGCTTAGCTTTTAGGCTATAGGCCTAATATAAAATAACAAATTACTTACACAAAGTTTAAATATAAAACACCGGAGATCAGCAAATGGTGGAAGCTTCCAAAATCATATAAGATAAACAGCAAAAGTCTGAAATATTGTTAAAGCAGGCACTTTTGTATTTCTTTTTGAAACTGAATATTTAGTTAACTTATTGTTTTTCTTACCTCACTGGTCAGCTCCACTCACTCTCTTCATGTGATAAATGAAATCTGACTCCTGCCACTGATCTGAGATGCATACTTCATGATGTTAGTTTTAATAAATAAAAAATGTGTACAAATTACTTTCTTTTTGCTGTATTGAAAATGTACCGAACCGTGACACCACTGTGTCGTATCGAACCGAACCGTGAATTTTGTGAACCGTTACACCCCTACCATATACCATAATGACGAAGTAAAATCAGAATTGTCACAACGTCAGAAATTTATAAAAAAAATAAAAATAAATAAGTACATTGCATAAGTATTCATACCCTTAACTCAGTAATTAGCTGAAACACATCAGCATTTGACAGTTATCTGCCATTCTTCTCACCTCTTCACCTCTCAAGCTCTGACGGGGGCAGATGCACATTTTCAGGTTTCCTCAGAAATATTTTATTAAGTTCAAGCCAAGGTTCTAGCTGTGCCACTCAAGGACATTCACAGAGTTGTCTTTAAGCCACTCTTGCTGTGTGCTTAGGATCATTGTCCTGTTGGAAGTGAACCTTCTGCCCAGTCTGAGGTTCTGAATGCTCCTGACTGGGTTTTCATTAAGACTATCTCTATATTTTTGGTACACTGAGCTTTCCTTCTACTCTGAGGAGTTCCCCAGTCCCTGCCACTGAAAAACAGACCCACAGCATGAGGCTGCTACCTGCACACTTTACTGTTGGGATGCTACTGTGCAGGAGATAAGCGGTGCCTGTTTTTTTTTTTCAAACATGTCGTTTGGAATTGAGGTTCATCAGACCAGATAATCTTGTTTCTCACAGTCTGAGAACTGTGTCTTCAGTGTGTTTTTATGTGTCTCCACTGATTGAGTTTGGCTACACCGCCATAAAGCCCAAATCGGTGGAGTATTGCAGTGTTGTTTGTCCTTTTGTAAGTTTCTCCTATCTCCACATATGATCATGAAGCTCAACTAGAGTGACCATCAGCTTCTTGGTCACCAATTTAACCAAAGCCCTTCTCCATCAATTCCTCAGTTTGGCTAGAAGGCCATCTCTAGGAAGAGCCCTGGTTCTTTCAAACTTCTTCCATCAAGGGTAATGGAGAGTACATTCTTCTGTGAACCTTCAATGGAGCAGGTTTTTTTTTTTTAACTCTTCCCTAGATGTGTGACTTGACACAATTCTGTTTCTGAGCTCTACAGGCAGTTTTTTGTTTTACCTCAGGGCTTGGTTTTTAGACCTTTAGATCTAGATGTTAGACCTTTTATTAAGATGTGTGTGCCTTTTCAAATCATACTTATTCAACTGAATTTGCCAAAGGTTAACTTTACTTTAAGTGTAGTAACATCTACAAGCAATATGAATGCTCCTGAGCTCAACTTCAGCTGTCCCAGGTATGAATACTTATGCAGTGGAATCATTTATGTTTTTTTATTTGTAATAAATGTGCAAAGATGTTAAAGTATGTAATTTACATTCACACTGAAATGTAAACAAGAAAGTACACTGTTTGAACACTCTTGTTTCCAAATACACTTTTAAAAATAAAGGCTCCAAAAGGGTGTCTTTGCAGTTATGCCATAGAAGAACCATTTCTGGTTTCTCAAAGAACCTTTCAGTGAACAGTTCTTAAATCAACAATTTTGAAGAACATTAAAAAAAGCAAACTTTTTTTGTCTATAAAGAACCTTTTCTGTATTTGAAGGGTTGCATGGATGTTCAAGGTTCTTCATTGAACCACTGATGCCAATAAAAACCTTTATTTTAAAGAGTATACAGTCATAGCCAAAAAATACCATCGCCCTTGCAATTCTGTCAGAGAACACATCTCTTTTTTGGAAAAGAAAAAAAAAGGAAGTCAAACTTGATAAAATTTCACACAGAACTCAAAAATGGACTGGACAAAATTATTGGCACCTTGTCAAAATTAAATTAAATAATTGGTTTTCAAGCATGTCATGCTCCTGTAATTTGTATTTAGACACACTTGTGGCAAGTAACAGGTGTGGGCAATATAATAACCTACTTGCAACCAGTTCAAATGGAGAAAAGTTGACTCAACCCTTTGTTTTGTGTGTCACACTGAGCATGGAGAAAAGAAAGAAGTGTAAAGAGTTTTTGAGAGAAAAAATTGTGGAAAACATGGACAGTCTCAAGGCTTCAAGTCCATCTCCAGAGATCTTAATGTTCCTGTGTCATCAAGAGGTTTACAGCCCATGGCACTGTAGCTAACCTCCCTGGGCGTGGACTGAAGAGCAAAATTAAAGAAAATTACAACAAAGGATTGTTCGAATAGTGGATAAAGAACCCAGATTACCATCCAAACAAATTCAAGCTGATCAGCAGACACAGGGTGCAAGAGTGTCAGCTCGCACTATCTGTCTCCATCTGAATGAAAAGGGACGCCATGGTAGGAGACCCAGGATGACAGTAAGGCATAAAAAAGCAAGACTGGAGTTTGTCAAAACGTATGTGTCAAAACCACAATCCTTCTGGGAGAACGTACTGTCGACAGATGAGACAAAATAGAGTTTTTTTAGTAAAGAACATCATGGCACTGTTTACAGAAAAATAGATGAGGCCTTAAAAAAGAAAAGAACACAGTGGTCACACATGGTGGAGGTTCAGTGATGTTTTGGGGTTGCTTTGCTGCTTCTGGCACTGAATGCATTGACTGTGTGAACAGTATCATGAAATCTGATGATTATAAAAAAAAATGTTGGGGCACAATGTAGTGGCCAGTGTCAGAAAGCTGTGTCTCCACCAGAGGTCATGGGTCTTCCAGCAGGACAATGACCCGAAACACACTTCATAATGCACTCAGAAATGGTTACAAAGTCAAGAGAGTGCAAGAGAGTTCTGAAATGGCCAGCAATGAGTCCAGATCTGAATCATATAGAACACCTGTTAAGAGATCTCAAAACAGCAGTTGGGAGAAAGCATCCTTCAAATATGAATAACCTGGAGCAATTAGCAAAAGAGTCGTCCAAAATTCCAGTAGAAAGTTGTAAGAAACTCATTCATGGTTACAGGAAGTGCTTAATTTCAGTTATTTTTTTCCAAAGGGGGTGTTACCAAATATTAAGTTAAGGGTGCCAATAATTTTGTACAGTGCATTTTTTGGGCTCTGCGTAGAACTGTATCAGATTTGACTTTTCTTCTCTGTTTTGTTGTGTTGTTCCAATGCAAACAAAAAATTAATAAAATGTGAGTACCAAAACATTTGCAACTGCAACAATTTTCTGAGAGAAGGGTTGCATTTTCTGACAGAATTGCAAGGGTGCCAATATTTTTGGCCATGACTGTAAATTTGTACATTTTAACTGCTGGAATGTTCATAGTTAGTCAGGCTCCTATATTAACGGAACCTTGTTACTATGTTTTGATATCAGACAAACCAAAAATGTTCTGTGCTAGTTTTTGAACGTATATATATATTGGAAAACTGTAAATTGTGTAAAAACCATTTGGAAAACATTTTAGTTATTTTTAAATATATTTTTAGTTTGTTTTATTTCTTGCATTAAACATTGTTAATCAACTTGGCAACAATGGCTTTTTAATGACCATGATGTTGCCTCTGGGAAAACAAACAAACAAAAACAATTATAATTTATGTATAGCTTTGTACTTTCTGCATATATAGTATCATTTGCGTATATCTTTGGAATTCATTTTTATACAGGAATAAAATATATGGAAATTACAATTTTCAATTCAGAATAAAATGATGGCCTTAATGATTACAGTAAGTAAATATATATTAAAAAAAAGAAAAGAAAAAGAAACCAAAATCACAAAAATGAATCCTGTGATCTATGGATTTGGAATTTTGTAATCTGGCTCATGAGACCCCTCGCGGACCCGTCCAAAGCAGCCCAGTAACAGATCCACAGCAGCGTTTACTGTTGATTTAATTTCATCCTCTGTTTTGCCCAGATTTGGGTTCACTTCCACCATGTCTACAGCAGAGAGTAGCCCTGGAGAGAAGTCAAGAACATTCATATCAACAAGCCAAACAAAGACCAATGAAGGATTATGATCATTGCTAATTTAGCAATAGCCAAGGAAAGAAATGTTAAAATGGCTTTTTATTAGCTGATCCAGAGTGCACTCTAAAGAGCATAATGTAGACCTACTATAATTCACTTTACTGTGACGCACACAAAATTGATTAAACCCATATTTTACAAAAAAAATGTTGTATATTTATTTATTAAATGGGTTGTTAGAAGGTTTTAAAACTGATATAAGAGGGAGCTAAATCATTTGTTCATCAGCCAAGTGGGTTCTGATTTTTTATAAATCTCTCACCCGTTAGAGATCTACATATCCTCATGTTCTCACCTGTCTGACAGATGTGTTCAGTGATGTAAATCCCCTCTCTATAGGTCAGTCCTCCCGCTACAGGTGTGCCTGTTGCAGGTGACACTGATGGGTCTAGTGCATCGATGTCAAAACTGAGGTGGATGGGTTTTTTCACCCTGATTCAGAAAGTGTAGGAATGCTTTTGAAGACTTTTTGAATATTAGGTCACAATAATTAAAAAAAGGTCATGCACTTACTTTGAAAACATGTGATCACAAGTCTGCTCCATGACTTTTGCTATTCCAAGTCGATCAACTTCTGTCATGGAGAAGGCTTTGATTCCAAGGTGCTTCAGGATGTAACTGTGATTTAAAGTGTGATTTTAAAGGAACACTCCACTTTTTTAAAAAATAGGCTAATTTTCCAACTCCCCTAGAGTTAAACAGATGAGTTTTACCATTTTTGAAACTTTCAGCCGATCTCTGCCGGGTCTGCCGGTAGCACTTTTAGCATAGCTTAGCATAAATCATTGAATCTGATTAGACCATTAGCATCTTGTTCAAAAATGACCAAATATTTCTGATATTTTTCCTATTTAAAACTTGACTCTTCTGTAGTTACACTGTGTACTAAGGCAGACAGAAAATGAAAAGTTGCGATTTTCTAGGCTAATACGGATAGGAACTATACTCTTATTCGGTCTAATCAGATTCAATTAATTATGCTAAGCTATGCTAAAAGTGCTACTGGCAGAGATCGGCTGAATGGATTCAAAAACTGTAAAACTCATCTGTTTAACTCTAGGGGAGTTAGTATATTAGTATATTTTTTTAGAAAATTTGTATATTTTTTAAAAAAGTGGAGTGTTCCTTTATGTCATCATTCACCTTTCCATTCCCTCTATTTAAAATACTTTATTGGCATGATGAACATTTTGACTTTATAAAGAATCAAGAAATAGTAATATGATGCATGTATTATTATGTAAAATCTACAAACTTACTGTTCTCCTGGGTCTAGATCTCTGAGTCCAATGAAGACAACATCCTTAGCTGCTACACAAGGCTTTAACCATGAGAAATTTGGAATTATGGGAATCTAAGAAAGATTAAAAAATGTACAAAATATTACCAAAGTGGCATACTTGCTGCAAGTTTCAGGAGTGACGCATATCCGCATATAAATGGGGGATTAGCTTGAAATCTTTCTTTCTTTCTTTCTTTTTCTTTCTTTCAAATATTTTGTGTGAAAAACCATTGCACTAGAGAGAGTTGCTATGATTAATGTTGAGACTGTCCTCTATCTGTGTGAAAAATTTAAGAACTTTACCACAAGTGGTTCAAAAGACTGCCATAGAATCAATAGTGGAAGAAGATGAAGAAAAATGTCAACCAGTAATGTCACATTATGTTAATTGAAATTTCAGGAGAAATGGTTTTAATTTGTGATAAACTAATGTCACGTAGCAAATTAATCCCAATGTTTTTTTTTAAAAGACATGAACATGTTTTTCTAAAAATTTTCTGAAATTGTTACTGTTTATTAGTTTTAAATCTGCTAAAGACGGAAATATTGTCAACTCTGACAGCCACAGTCTGAGACTGACAGTAACATAATGACTGTGTAACATATTACACAAACTTTAACACAAGGTGCTGAAATAATTAAAGACCATTAGTCACCTTTGAGTGCAGTTCATAGATGAGGTACGACAGCGGTTGGCCGTGAATGTTTCCCGTTGGCGTGGTTAAAGGTGTGTTGATGTCTGCGTGTGCGTCCACCCATAAAACACTCAATTCATTTCTAGAGGCAGCATGACCAGAGATCGAACCAATTGCCAAGCTATAAAAAGCAGTAAACATATTGCTGAGAATATGCATACAGGTTCAATTATGATTCCCTGCTTAAATTTAACAGAACTCAAAACACACAATGACCTGTGATCTCCTCCTAGCATGACACAAGTGTTGCCATCGCTCTTGATCTTCTGCACAGCTCCTGCGAGCAGCTCATTGGCACGGCCGACTGCTCTCGGAGTCTTCAGCATGCCAACTGGCTCATCCTTGGGAACGTCCTCGAAAGTCAGATTCCCATAATCCTTCACTACACAACCTGGAGAGGGACAGAGTGCTTTCTGTGATCACTTACACATAACCGCTATCATTTTGTAGTTTTAACATAGAATACAAATGAAAAGTGTACTCGTCATTCTTTTCTATACATTTAAAATGAATGGGGATGGCACTTGCACTCAGGACATATAATATCTAGGCCTAAATTTAAGACTTTTTTGAATTCCATCCATTTCCATTTGGATTACACATAATGTGAAGATTATTTTTCACTTATATGTACAGTTGAAGTCAAAAGTTTACATACACCTTGCAGAATCTGCAAAATGTTAATTATTTTACCAAAATAAGAGGGATCATACAAAATGCATGCTTTTTTTTATTTAGTACTGACCTGAATACGATATTCCACATAAAAGACGTTTACATATAGTCCACAAGAGAAAATAATAGTTGATTTTATAAAAATGACCCTGTTCAAAAGTTTACACTGGATTCTTAATATTGTGTTGTTACCAATATGACCCACAGCTGTTTTTTTTTTTTTTTTTTTTTTTTAATATTTGTATATTTGAACCCTTTCTAACAATGACTGTATGATTTGAGGTCCATCTTTTCGTACTGAGGGACTCATATTCAACAATTACAGAAAGTTCAAATGCTCACTGATGGTTCAGAAGGAAACAATGCATTAAGAGCTAGGGGGTGAAAACTTTTAGAATTTGAAGATCAGGGTCTTCTGGGAAACAAGTATCTTCTGAAGGGCAATACTAAATGAAACAAATATATATATAATATTTAGGCAAAATAAGAAAAATGTGCACATTTCCTTTCTGTTCAAAAGTCCACACCCCTGGCTCTTACTGCATTGTTTTTCCTTCTGAAGCATCAGTGAGCATTTGAACTATTCTGTAACAGTTGCATATGAGTCCCTCAGTTGTCCTCAGTGTGAAAAGATGGATCTCAAAATCATACAGTTATTGCTGGAAAGGGTTTAAATACACAAAAATGCTGAAAAACCAAAGAATTTGTGGTACCTCAAGGATTTTTCTGAAGAACAGCGGGCAGTTTTACAATTATCACTAAACAAAAAAACACAGCTGTGGATCATTCAGGTAACAACACAGAATCAAGAATCAAGTGTATGTAAACTTTTGAACAGGGTCATTTTTCTAAATTCAACTATTATTTTCTGTTGTGGACTATATGTAAATGTCTTATGTGAAATATCTTATTCAGGTCAGTACTAAATAAAAAATAACATGCATTTTGTATGGTCCCTCTTATTTTGCTCAAATAATTAACATTTTGCAGATTCTGCAAAACTTTTGACTTCAACTGTAATACTATCTATTTTATTTAATACTATCAAAACCCTGGAAGATGGTGACTGAACATTCACTAAGAGAGTATCAAAAGTGTGTGATTCAATTATTAAAAGAATGCTGTTAAAAGTATCCTTCAAATACGTAAAAATCTTAGAATGAATATTTAAATAAATCACTCATTTTAGACAGTCTGTCACTGATTTAACTTTTAGACCTGTAGAGTTCTCTGTTCTACCATCAACTCAAGCTTTTTGAGGTAACAGCATTAAACATTACTGGGTTTGTTTGAGTTTAGATGTGCAAATACACGCTTCACTCTTATTCAGTAACAGACCTCTATCCAAAATATTGCGATAGACACAGACAGGGGAGTGGTGCAACGTCAGTGTTACTGCTCCTATGAGGTCATATCTTAGGTAAATAAATAAAAACCACACATGGCATCAGTCTAGCTGTTTGTTTAAAGTTATAAAACATTTGTGCAACACCAGATATTTAGACATCAAATATAGACTCTGAAACACTCTAAAGCTCTTTTTTTTAAAAATAGCAATGATAAACAACGACTGCATGTTGTCTGACCTTAAAATACACTTTAGTAGTTGCAGGTATTGTGTAATGGCAAGTTGACACATAACACATTGCCATTTTTACGTCAAGATATTAGTTAAAGTTTAAATTAATTCATATACAGTACAGCTTATAGTTTTAGATGTTGAGCTGCAAATATAAAATTATATGAAATTGCATATACAGTTGATGTCAAAAGTTTACACACACCTTACAGAATTTGCACAATGTTAATAATTTGACCAAAATAAGAGTGATCAAATTTATTAAATCAGCCGGGTTCAAAAGTTTACATACACTCGATTCTTAATACTGTGTTGTTACCTGAATGATCCAGTTTCACAGTTTTTTTTTCTTATTTTTTTAGTGATATGCTTAGTGATATTTGTTCATGTGTCCCTTGTTTTTCGTGAACCATTGAACTGCCCGTTGTTCATCAGAAAAAACCTTCAGGTCCCACAAATTCTTTTTTTTTTTTTTTTTTTTTATAGCATTTTTGCATATTTGAAACCCTTTCCAGCAATGACTGTATGATTTTGAGATCCATCTTTTAACAATGAGCTGACTGATGCTCCAGAGGGAAAAACAATCCATTAAGAGCTTGTAAGCTTTTGAACAGAATGAAGATTTTTCCTTTTTTTTGCCTAAATATCATATTTTTTTATCTGAAACTTTTATGTGAAATATCTTATTTAGGTCAGTACTAAATAAAAAATAGCATGCATTTTGTATCATCCCTTTATTTTGGTCAAATAATTAACATTCTGCAAGGTGTATGTAAACTTTTGACCTCAACCAAATAAAATTAGATAACACTTTTATTAGTGTCCTTGTTACACAAACTTTCTATAGTAATAGCAAGAAATCATGCATAAATATATACAATCCTAAACCAAATCCTAATTCTAAGTACATGGTATTAATTGATTTTATTCAGTACCTAAATGTATAATTACACTGTAACACGAACATCTTAAAGGAAAGTGCAACCAAAAATTAAAAAGGTGTTGCTTAGAAGCATTATGTACTCAAACATTGATAAACGCAGTGTAAACATCATGAGGTGTTGTAGTGGTACCTTGCCCTTTAAGTTTCTGCACCAATCCAGCAGCACGAATGTGGTCTGCTCCTCTCTGCACACCATCCCTCTGCTGCAGTAACAGTCAATAACATGAGCACTGGACCACTACCATACTGCACCATGCATGGATTTATAGCAAACATATTATTTTTTTAATACGTGAATATGATTATTTTAAAAGAGAAGATGAGGTTTTGTGGGCTATATATCTCACCTGTCCTTTAGAGAAAGGTGCACCTATTATTCCCACACTGTGATGATGATGGAGGTCTCTTCTGAATATGTGAAAAGCGGCTCGTAATCCGCTGAAGCTCTTCATCACTGTTATAATTTATCCAGCAGCAGTCTGGAATAAGCGGCTCTAAAATCAAAGCAGATTACAGGACGTGTGACGACACGCTGGCCGGGGACAGTCATTGGACTGCTCGCGCTCTTCTGTCTTAACCTGGGGTTTCTTTTCTGTTTTGTTCAAGAAAAGTAAGTGGGGAAGAACTAATTTTAGATGACGCCATTGCCTAATTTGCATACGAAGTGTTTTAACAAAAAAAAACAAAAAAAAAAAAAACGCATATGCAAATCTAATCTTCTAGTTAGAATCAAGAAATTATATATATATATATATATATATATATATATATATATATATATATATATATATATATATATATATATATATATTACATTATTGGCGTTTAAGAAGTTACCTTGTAACTTCAATACAATATGTATATTTAGATATGAATTAGTTTTTATTTTTATATTTTCTGTTTTCATTTTAATTTTAGATACAGTTATGTTATTATTTTGTTGTCTGTTTTGGCATTTTTGTCATTTTCTTTTCTTTTAGTTTATTTAATTTGTATTTTATTTTAGTAGTTAAACGAAGTTAAACGAAATGCAAATTGGCAAGGGGCTGATATTAAAATAAGGTTTTCAGTTCAGTTTTATTTTATTTCAAGTAACAAACTTTATTTTATGGCTTTACTTTTGCATTGCATTAACTGCAATATCCCTATATGTTATGTGTTATTATTCCGTTTTCATATATATATATATATATTTTTTTTTTTTTTTTGGGTAGATGTCTCTTTTGCCTTTTTTATGAGTTCCTCTTTATTAGTTAACCTTAAAAACCTGATACTGAATAAAAAGTTTGTTAATGATATTTATTCATTACGCTTTACTCAGTATATGGTTTTATAATTACACTAAGTACACTTTACAGTGACACAGTCAAGTTACCTTCATAATACGTTATACATTATGGATTGTTTCAAAGCAGCTTTAAGGAAAAAAAGGGGAAATATTCATATTGCATTGCCATGTTGCAAATAGTATAATGTCATCCAGCTCAGTTCGATTATCATCAAATAGAACCATAACAGTAAGATAAATAATTATTTTTGCTGAATATGAAGTGTCCCTATCTAAGCAAGCCAGAGGTGACAGTGGCAAGGAACTCAAGACAGAAAAAAAAAAACCTTGGGAGAAACCAGGCTCCAGGATAGGTCTCTATGTATAGTTTAGTTGTCTCTGCTGACATTCAGGGCTGTTGTGGCAGGTGCAGGTCCACCATCTGATCCGGATACGGTTTGGATTTAGGTGCTCAGTAGGAAAAGTATCTACTGCCTGCAGTCGATTTTGAAATTCTAGGTTTGATCAAGGTCCAGTAATACTAAGGCCCCGATCACACCGAACACAGTTGCTTTTTTTTTTTTTTTTTTTTAACTTCAACGCTCGGAGCGCTCCAGCAAAAACGCGAGGCGCAGCAGGCGGTTAAAACACAGCACGCTCACAGCCAACCGAAAACAATTCAAAAAAGGCGCACTGCACAAAACGCGTTCTGTCTGATCGGGGCCGAGCGTTGGGGAGTTACTTTTAAAAGTAATGCATTGCAATATTGAGTTACTTTCTAAAAAATGAACTAATTACGTTACTTAGTTACTTTTTATGATAAGTAACTAATGTGTTACATTTTTGCTTTACTTTTTAAAATATGGGCAGGGTTTGCTTGTTTGTTTTTAATATCAAAAATTCTACATGGCAAATGTAAAAGCCCTTTCACACCACACAAAAATAAATAAAATAAAATAAAAATAAATAAATAAATGTCTGTACAGTAGACCAAAGAAGAAGAACGTTCAACACTCTTCAGCAATAAAAAAAAGAAAGAAAAATAAAAGTAATTTTTGGTTATTAGTATGGTTGCACTGGATCATCAGGTCAGAAGCAAAGGCACTGGTTAATAAAATGGGAAGATATTTGTATTATATTGTACTGTTTTTATTAATTTTGAGGAATACCGAATCTGTTTTTTTGTGAATGAGATTAATTAATGCAGAGATTGGTCTGAAGTTAACTAATTTGAGGACCTTTGAGCCCGGGGCTCACCACCACCCGGTGGCTTTAGGAAAACAGCAAATGGTGGGAAATATGTTTTTAAAGTGGTAAATACAGAAGGAATATGTCAAAGGTAATTTATTTTATATGTGCCAAAATATCCTGCAGCCAGGTGGTGGTGCTATGACTATTAACTGGATATTGGCATGTAGATGTCCTCAAGCCAGCACTTTTATCAAACATGAAGTTTGATGCAGATTCAACATGCTATGTTTGAATTAGTGCAAAGCATGAAGTATCCTGTTGCCAGCAGGTGGCGCTATGACTATAACAGAATATGGTCAGAGGCATGTGTTCAGGACAGGACTCTCATCAAACAAATGAAGTTTGAGGAAGATTGGACATTGCATGCCTGAATTACAACAACTTCCTTTTTCATGGCAAAACAGACACCCCCTTTAACAAAAACTCAAGTATTTCCCAATTTAACGTCATAAAGGACTTTAGATTACACTGACTAAATTTGGTATTGATCTGTTTAAATCTCTAGAAGTTTGTTTAAATACTTGAGAGGAAACTCAAAATAACAGACTTAGTGTTGGGTTTCAGACCTTGTACCGATTTTTTGTGTGCGTTACATGCGTCTACCGAATTTTGTACATATATGTGAAACGTAGCTGGAGGGGCACTTTGTTGACATTTTATAGGTGGTGCTGTCAAGCCATTTTCCACACCCACTTCTGAAACCATATCAGATGTCAATTTTCACCAAATCTGGCATGTGTCCAAAGTTTCACGAGTTTCCGAGCACGTTTAGGCCTTCAAAAATCCAATTCATTGTGGAGAAGAAGAATCTAAGCACCACCGGTGCTTGGGCCCTAAAGAGGATCTATGACTAAGCTTCTCTTTCAGCCCTTCTTTCTGGCCCTCACTGCAAACTAACGGTTGCAGAAGCCTGGTTAAGGATTTTCTGCTGACACAGTCAAACTGACATCATCAGAGAAGAAATGTCATTCCAGAGTGGAGGCAAATATTAAGATTTTAATTAAAGATTACCAAAACAAACCATTTGTTTTTTCAGTGGATTAACTTGCACAGATTAATTGTTCACCTTAAAACTAGCAATGTGTGCTAACAAATGAAAGTCATTTTGATTTCATGAGGACTATAAGCCCTTTCTACAGGCAGACACTATACTTCTACACAATTCAAAATACCTCTAGTTTTATTTTCCCCATTTACCGGGCTGCCCTTTTTAGGGCGCAAGTGCGGTCAGTCTGAATAGATTTACATGACAGATATCGCATGTATGCAGCTTGTTGTTGTCCAAAATGTAGTAATAGCATAGTGTTGTAAACCACATTTCATTACACCCTTTTCATTTTTCTCAACCAAACACACAAATGCACATTTTCCAGACTCAACTGTTTTATGATATTCAGATTCCAGAGAGGTACATCAATATGCGTTAGAAAATTCAATATAAAACCATTTCTTTTTTAAAAACAACAGACACATTTAAACATCATGCGTGTCATTTTATATAACCCTACCATCAATGCATGTTGCATCCAGTGATTTGCGCCTTGTAAAATGTGTGGCTTTTTACATTTACATACACATGGACACAAGGGTAGGACAGGTCAAGCTGTTAGTCAGGTGTGCAGGTGGAACAGGTAGGCATAATGTGTGTTCCAGAAGAGCAGTTCATCACTAAATATTATACAAGGATAATGAATGCACACTTAAAGGGTGTAAGAAGCGCCTGGGATTAAAAGTAGCTTTGCAATGGTTCACCGAGGATAGTCTCCATTTCATGAATGACCTTCTGCACCTGCTTCTCCACTTCTTCACATTCATCTGTGAAACAAAGAGGAAGAATAATTAATTCTGTAACATTTCTGACTATTAAAGAAACCTTTAAAACGCTGTTCTTAAAACGCAACAAAGACTCAAAACGACAACAAAGATAACACTAGTAACACAGTGTACTTTAGATACAGAATCATGTGTGCCCATTTGATTAAATATTGACGTAACGTTCTTACCCTCCATAAGCTCAGCCAGAAATGGGATAGTCTCTGGCAGAAGAACCATGTAGTTCTCCCTCAGCTTGCTTGCCAACTCCAGCAGCATGACAAGTGCAGAGAAACGCACCTGAACAAAAAGGCAAACATGGTCATTTATTTTCATTTATTTTTTATTTTAAAATAAATTTAAGCAAAGAGAAATCAATTCACATATTACAGCAAGCCTAAAATTATAAGATTAAGAGCACTCATTTTAATAATTCCCACAAACTCTGTCTTTTATAATGCAGGGCATTCACATAATCAGACGTGAACAGCTATGAACTAGCAAAAGGAAAAACATGTTTTTTTCATAACTATATAATAATAAAAAGAATCATTTTATTTTACAGAACAACACTAAAATTACAATAGCCTACTAATATTTAAGACCGTCTTTATTTCTTTGATATGAAATGTTAATCTAGAGCTTTTAGTTTGGTGTAAAAATATCTGGGAGAGATCAAATCTGCTGCATTGTTAATTTATGAACTATTCTCATTTCAAATTTGTGAAGAAGGTTGGTGCATTGCATTTTAAAATGCACATAAGTGAGGGCTTACAGAGATTGAGTTTGTGCGGAACAGCATTCACTGTGAACCAAGAAAAAAAAACTGATCATGAGAGATGCTTTCATATAGTGTTATTTATTTAAATTAAAAAATATAATTAACATAATTTTCCCCCATGACTTGTTGGATCATTTCAAGACAAACTTTGACAAGACAAACTTTGCTGTCATTTGTTGAAAACTCTTAAAATCTATACCATTTTAAGATGAGTGGTATTTATATCTCTCCTATTGCAATACTTAACTGTTTAAAGATATTTCAGGATAAAAACAAATCTGTGGTTCTTTTATGTGCGCCACACCATAAAACATTAAGTCACACTAAAGGACAGAAATGGCAGTTAATACCTCTCTTATCCCTAATGTCTTGTAGTGGGTGTGATTTTTACTGTGTTTGTATTTGTTATGTGTTTTAATTTGTATGTAAGGTGACCTTGAGTGTCATGTAAGGCACCAATAAATACATTATTATTATTATTAATAAAATATTTATATTTAATTTTGGACATGTCAAAGGAGAAAGAAAGTTTAATTTTGATACAAACAATATCAACATGTTTTTTTAAATATTTTCATCAACAAAATTCTGTCTCTTAGTCAGTCAATACGTTACTGAATCTCTCCTGCTGCATGTGCAGCACAACTAAATATAACTGATATTTAAACTTTACTAATTAAGATGTGAATACATTTTTAAAAACTATATGGCCATTCTTTTTAAGGCATCATTTTGATTATATTTACTTTCTGCATCTTAGGATCTCCTCACTTCTGGTGAAACCCATATACGTTTTCATAAATTAATTTTGGGCCCTAAAACATACCACATACACCGGCACATCACTTCAGCTCTATCTCTGTATGTTTAAAACTCAGATTTAGCATTTGCATACCTTTGGTGAACTGTGTCGTGTCTTGAGCATAATCTGATAATTGAGAACTTTCCACTGCGAGTCGTCTCCCATGGCAACAGCAAACTGGGCAACACAAGGCACCAAATGTTTGGTAATGTGGGTCTCGTAGATCTCTTCTCCTAGCATGTTCTCCATCTTCACACACACACAAAAAAAGTTATTAGACACCACAATAACAGGAAAAAACTTTAATACCTTTTTTATGATTTTAATCATAATCCAACATTTTAATCTAACAACTATAAAAACGTCAAGTGGTGTAACCATGTATAAGGTAATAAAATGTAACTTGGAAAAAATATTTGTGTTGTGTATTTGTGTTTTTTGTAATCATGAAAATGCTGACTTTTCTTGGGGTTATTCCATTTGACAACCTGAACTTGCTCTATTATAAAAAAGTCAAATCAGCCAATATCTTCAGAGACAAGGATACATATTCATCAGAGTCTACATGGGTAATCGGACGATTTTACATTGTGATCGGTCTTGAAGACATCCACGATCTACTCTTCAATTGAATCATAGAGATTATGATCTTTTATGCCTTGGAAATAATGTTAAAACAGCAATGACTGCCTACTAGATGGCTGTGCTGACTGGCCAAATTACATCACGTCTCTATCATGTGTCTTTCACGTAGTGACATTTGAAAAAACAATTCTACAAGACCTACTAAAAGGGCTGTGTGATTAATCACATTTTTGTTTCAGCTTCGATTTAGGCCTGCAATGATTATGAAAACAATCCAAATAAAATGATCATTGTGCTGTATTTAGTTTATTTCCTTTAAGGCGGTGAGTGTTTGCCCCTACTTAAAAGCTAAACCCAATGTCAGAATGCAACATGACTGTAGTAAAATACAGTCTGAGAAATTCACTGCTCTTGAGTAAATAACTTAAGTGGCCTTAATAAGAATAAATGTAGATTTAATTAATAGAGTGAAGTGTTTTGAAGTTCAACTTGTGTTTAAATGCATTTTGACAACTGACTGTGTTTTAAACTGTGCAAACAGTAAATTGTCCAAAAGACCACAGGATTGTTCCAGTCTAGATATGTCGATAGTATTTCAATCTCAAAATAGAGAAGATCACAATTCAGATTGTGGATCATGATATTGTGTCAAAACATTGATATTTTGGGAAGATTGCCCATCCCTTGTTCCTACATGCTGGTTACACCAGTGTTTACCAACTCTGATCCTTGTGGCACACCAAAAGTACACATTTTGGTTGTCTCCCTGTCCCAGTCTTGGCATATCTACTAATGAGTTAAATCGAGTGTGTTTGATTAGGGAGACATCCAAAATGTGTACTTTTGGTGTACTCAAGGACCAGGGAACAGGAACACTTGGTCACACTGCCCTGACCTCTATTTTGTTATTGTCAAACAAAATTATTATATTTACTCAAGAACTTTTAATGATCTCAGTAAAGCAGCACAATCTAGATCATTTTTACTTTAAGCCCCCCAAAAAATGAGCTACAAGGGAAAAAGATTACAGCTGTTGACACATTCAGTTTATATGCCATACTGACCTGATCCACCAGGGGGCCCAGGAGAGCATCAGCCCTCTCCTTACTGAGGAAGCGCTGAGTATCATAGAGGAAGATTTTATAGAGGCAGTCCAAAATATACTGCAGCAGCAAGCTGCTCTTTGCCACATTGTTGTCGTTATCATCATCATCATCTGAATCCTCATCATCATCAGAATTAAAGAAGGGTTTGTCTATGGGCAAGAAGAGGTGGAAGTCAATGTAAATTACAACAGTTAAAAAGTGCAAAGAAAAATTGCTGGAATATTGTAGTGTTCATACAAAACATCAATATGCAACTAGACTACCTGTGTGGGAAAAGTTGAGCTGTTGCAGCAGCTCAGAGAGGGGTTTGACCAGTTGGCCAGCAAACAATACAAACAGTCCTTTGAGTTTGCTGGCGATAC
Source organism: Cirrhinus molitorella (assembly GCA_033026305.1). Classification (NCBI taxonomy): domain Eukaryota; kingdom Metazoa; phylum Chordata; class Actinopteri; order Cypriniformes; family Cyprinidae; genus Cirrhinus; species Cirrhinus molitorella. The sequence continues at coordinate 26,370,199 of CM065136.1, read as the reverse complement.
TGTCTGCCAGTCTGTAGAACGTCAATAGGCGGTCTTTAGAAGCACCTTCCATCTTTGACCAGTCAAACAGCTGCAGATAAGTGAAAAAAAAGATTTAGCAGGCATTTCACTTCTAATACTTTTAATAGAAAATTCATAACCAAAGTAACAAAAGTCAAGGACATATTGAGCATTTTGCTAGGGAATTAGTTTTCAACTGATTAATCGACCAGTTTAATACATCATACCACCCCCCAAAAAAACATATATTTCTTTGAATTCTAGGGCTGGATATTGACAGAGATTGACCGAAATGCTTTCTTAAAGCAAATTTTACTGTACATAACTTTCACATGGTTGAAATGCTGATTGAGCAATTACAGGTTGTGCTTCTTTTGTTTAGCATACCTTTTTATATTCATTAATATGTATTTCTTGCCATAAGCAGTAGTAAAGAGTAAGATGTTCATGTCACATTAAAAACAACATTTATCATTTGCCAATACATTTTGAAGTTTGCAATTAAATTGACAGAATTTTAAAGCTCAGACTCCAAAGCTTGTTTAGTGAATTCCAGGGTTTTTTCTGCATAGAGAATAATGAGATGGCAGCCTCCGTCAAATTTTCTGCCGCCTCTGGATGTCAACAAAATTCAGCCAGATGGTCATGTGCATGCGTTACTGAACCAAGTCCATTAGGGCTTTTAGTCTAAAAGTGGGCATATTTGGGGAAATACTGATGTCTTTACACATTCACTTTATATTTCTTTACAAAGAATCATCATTTCTATAGGTCCCTATGATTTCCATGATGTGAAAAAAAGTTTTTTGGATGGATAAATCAAAGGTATAACGTTTGTCAATATTAAGCTGCAAAAATACTACCCGAATATGAATTTTGCACGTTCTGTGAATGAATGGCGCAGATGCAAAATTTTGTTTATTACGTTGAAGCGTGTGAGACGCTCGCTGTGTTTTCAGTCTTTGCTGCCTCAATATACACGAGAATGTGAACACAAACATAATCTAGAACTGCTCTGAGAGACACTTAATGAGCATTTTACAATATTATCATATACAAACAAAAACTTAAAGGTATTCACAGCAACCCATCAAAATAAAAGATAATACTACTACTAATAATAAAACTGTTATTAAATTTTTTTTTAAAGGAATATTTACAAGAAATATTATTTTCCAGAATTTATTTAGCAAAATATGGAAATACACAATATTTCTGAAAAAATAAATAAAATAAAATAATATTTTTAGAGATTATTTTGATATTGAAATTTAATGAAACCAATCCATAAAATTGATGGGAAATAGAATTTGATAAAAATAATGGGTGCAATGTGTGCACATGATCAGAATGGTACCAGCTTATTTTGAGCCAGGAAAAACCCTAAATTCTAAATCACTAAACATCATTACACATTATGTCTTTCAGAGTTGAGATGCAAAAGCCTCTAAATCCATCTGACGTATTTCTTTAAAAGAAGCATTTTTATCAGGCTCCGATGTATAGGTTTCTACCAAAGTAGAGGCTGGGATTTTAGCAAGTTTGAAGTAAAAGTATTTGATGGATGTATAATATGTGTTGTGAGCACTCACAGTATCATTATCTCATTTTTGACCAAGATTGCTTTTAGGGGGTTTTGCATCTGGCCTGTTCATATGTTATTTTATTAATTTGTAGGGCTTGTTTAGTTTCATGAAACATTTAAATAATTAGGCCAACAAGAGACAATTAACTACTACAATTCCCTTTTTTTTTTTTTTTTTTTTTTTTTTTACACGCGTCTACATTACAAAGCTGGTCCAAGATCAGTAAAAACACCTAAAGACTTGAAGAGACTTAGAGACTTGGTTTGAAAATGATTTGATTTTTATGTTTCACAATGCAGTGGTTTGAAAGAACCCATCACTTATTCACCTTAAAACAAGATAATGTCTTATTGGAGGAAGACTTTTTTTTTTCCACTAAACAACAGAAGCTTACCTTGAAGAAGAGAGGTCTAAAAGTGACTTCTGAAAGTTTCATAACCATCACTAGCAGACAGTCAATTACATAGCCCTCTATCTCACCAGTCTTCTTCAGATCTCCCTATTAAACAAAGTTATGGTCATCATCAATACATGCATTTATTTAAAAAAAAGGGAAAAATTGAAACAGGGGTATGTAGTACCTGGCATTGCTGGGCACGGAAATCAAGACCAGACAGGAAAAAGGAAGTGAGCTCTGATTGGTGGTTGTTGAGTTGGTCCTTCTCCATGTGAGTTATATGATCTTTCAAAATGATCATCAGAGGACCAAGACGGTTCTGCAACAGGTACGGAAAATATGGGAATTGGATGAATAAAACAAACAAACAATAGCAATAAACCGTAGGAACTGTGCATTAAATGCATTAACAGACCCCTAGTCCATTCAAACTCTTTTGTATTTCTATGATTTACCAAATCTTACCTGGTGAGCATCCACCATGGTGGAATAGCATTTTGTAATTGTGGGAATGAGGACCCTGGGAGGCACTTTTGTGGCAAGAGTGGTGCTGAGCGAGGAAAGACGTACAGAAAGCTGAGGGCAAGCTGTCAGTTTCTTGGCTAGCAGAGTTAAGCGGGCGACCTAGAGCACCAGAGAAGAATGAGAAGATTCAAATGAGAATTGTAATCTTGTAGATTAAATTTATTGGAATAACATTCTCCTCTAAGGTTTATCTTAAAGTAACAAGGTGACACTAATACTGACCTGTGAGATGGTGTCCTCCAGGTAGGGGCTGATAAAGTGTGGCAGCGTCTCTGATACGCGCTGTAAAGCTGTCACAGCACTCAGCAGGTAGACTTCATTATTCATCAGGTCCTTTCTCTCCTTCAGAGTGTTCAGCACTGCAGGCATCAGGCTGAAGACAGAACACATTAACATACAAGTAATGAAGGTCATTCACTTCCAGCCTGTTTAGATTCCCAACCCTAGTGTTTTACACTGTTTGTCATCTTTACAACTCGTACTTACGTAAAATTAAACTATGAATACTCCAATTATACTTCTGTTTTAAAGTAAATGCTTAACATATGCATACAGCTGAACACATAGACTTTGAAAGTACTTTCCATTTGATAGCATGCAAAAACACAGGTGACTAACAAGTTAAATCAATGTCCTCTCTGCATTGTTTCTCTCCAGAAGTTATGAAGTAAATGTCCTTGTAAACTTATTTAACTAAAGATACATGCATTTATTAAAAGATTAGTTCACTTTCAGAGCAAAAAATTTACAGATAATGTGCTCGCCCCCTTGTCATGCAAGATGTTCATGTCTTTCTTTCTTCAGTCGTAGAGAAATTATGTTTTTTGTGGAAAACATTTCAGGATTTCAGCATATAATGGACTTCTATGGTGCCCCCAAGTTTGAACTTCCAAAACGCAGTTTAAATCCAGCTTCAAAGGGCTATAAAATGATCCCAGTTGATGAGGAAGGGTTTTCAAAATTTTCAAAACAAATTGACAATTTATATACTTTTTAACCTCAAATGCTGGTCTTGTCTCGTCTCTGTGATGCGCATGCATAGTCTGTGTGATCCGGGTTAATACTCCCATCACTTCTTTCTCTTCAACTTCAAAATCATCCTACAACCTTGTTTTACCTTTTTTTTTTGTAAAGGGCATTTGATCTTCTTTGTATGTTCACTTTGTAAACACTGAGTTGGTACTTCTACAGTGATGTATTTTAAAGTTGGGGAAGAAAACGAGACATACCCTAACTGGATTAACCCGGATCACACAGACTACGCATGCGCATCGCAAAGACGAGACAAGACGAGCATTTGACATTAAAAAATACATAAATTGTCAATTTATTTCGAAAAAGACTGATCGTTTCAGTAGATAAGACCCTTCTTCATTGGCCGGGGTCGTTCAGAACCCTTTGAAGCTGGATTTAACTGCATTTTGGAAGTTCAAACTTGGGGGCACCATAGAAGTCCATTATATGGAGAGAAATCCTGAAATGTTTTCCTCCAACAACAATTCCTTTACGAGTGAAGAAAGACAGACATGAACATCTTGGATGACAAGGGGGTGAGTATATTATCTGAATTTTTGTTCTGAAAGTCCTTCGTCCTTTAACCTCTCACAAAAGTGCTAATCTGTGCCGGGAGTCTGTTGTTGTTGCATCTCCAGTAGTCATACCTGTGCAACTGTGGTATAGCAAGGGCTTTCAGTGTGCTGGTCACTTCAGCCACACACAGCAGAGCACTTCCCATGACGTTCTTTTCTTCATCTTTATTAGCAACTATCTCTACCGCTTTTTTCAGCACTGGTACAAACACCTCCTGGTGACCAGAGCCAAAATTTCGGCACAGAAGCTTAAGGCTATAAAGGGCTGTCTGTCGATTGATATCCAGCTCGTCTTCCTCCTGTGCCGTGACCTGTCCGTGATTCCGACCTGCGATTTTTAGGAGGATGCTAATGAGCTCCAGAAGTACAATAATCTGTCAAGAAAAATAGAGAAAACAAAGTGATCAGCTAATATTTAAACGTTTTTAATAATGTAAAATGGGCAGTCAATCTTTCTAAGTTATACAATTATATAAAAAAACATTTTCTAAACAGCCTAAAAATGCTTCATTAAAAATGGCGTGCATTATATAATTAAAAAAAAAAAAAAAGTTTTCGGAAGTTTTTTACCTGTTCTTCCACCCACTGCATTCGCTGCTGTAGTTTGTTATTGAGTAACTCCATTGCCTTCCTTCTTACTGATGCTAACTGATTACCCATCAGGCCTCTCATTACGATAATGAAGGAATCCATGGGCAGCAAGGCATTAACCTAAAAGTCAGATCATGTTTTATGCATATACATGCATGAATTAAAGTGTACACAAAAAATAACTGCTCCACGTCACCAATTCAGGATAACTGTTTCAGTTCAGAATAGAAAAGTATCATGTTACTCTATTTCTGTGCTCATTTAAACAGGCATAATGGGTTATTTCAATAAACTATCTAAATTTCTGATCAATCTGGTGCTTCCTACCTTGTCCAGAATGTCATAGGACTTGCTGAGCATAGCTCTCCAGAACTTAGCCGTAGGTTTGTCTGCATTATCCTCTACACATCGAGCAACTGAATGGATGTAGCGTAGAACTTCCTCCAGCAGACTAACAAGTAAACACAAACATTAAACCCTGCCAATGTCACCATAACCACCATCACCATCAAGTCAAGTACTATAAGCTTCAACTCACTTCTGCTGAAGAGCCTGTAAGGTGCTTTCTGTCATGTCCTCACAGTCAGACACCTGTCAGTCAAAAAAAAAACATATTTACTGAAAAATCCCATGGGTATTTTAATATGAACTTTAAATAGAATGCCTCCTATTCTGAACCTACCTTCCCAACAAATTTGTCAGAGGCCAGAAGCTGAGCCGTAAAAGAGACGGAGAGGAATTTAAAATGACGGAGGTCTTTGCCACTATGAGCCTCCACACTAAAGATGACATCAGAGGCGCTTTCTTCTTTCTTCACAGCACTTCTTCCACGGGCTCTCTTTTTCTCCGGAGCTGCCCAGAGAAAATATCAAACATAATTTTCATCCCTGTTCTTTAATTTCTAGATTCAATTCAGATGCCAATTCACAAGATCTTGATTAGTTTCCGAGGTGAATTCAGAAAGAAGCTCTTAATTTAACAGGGAACCCCATCTGTAGGGGTTACTACAATACTAAAAAGGTAAAATGAACAAAGTAGTAAAAAAAAAAAAAAAAAAGAAAAAGAAAAAATCAATGGCTATTAATTTTTATATACGAGGAGTTAAGACCTAAATATAAACTATTTGGTATACAAACACTGCACATAAAACAAACTGCACGTAACTTCTTAATAATATACAATGACAGTTAAACAGTGACTTTCATAAAAATGCGTATTCAAACACGCATTTTACATGATCACTAACAGGTTAAGTTAAAATATGTACTATATAGTGCATATATTTAGCAAAATCCTCCCTAGAGTTTTTTTTTTGAGCTATGGACACTGCATGTCTTTCCTAAGGTAAACGTAACATTATGTGACACTGTTTACAAGCTGTTTCATCAAAGTTTTCCCATGGTTGAAACACTGACTGAGTGATTAGACAAGACATGATACATTTCAGTAAGCTGTACTGTTTCTTTTAACATCTTTTATATGCCAATTCGTTTATTTCATGCTATAACTAGTAGTAAATAGGAAGAGACGATTGTTTCATGTGTGCTCCTTACTGCAAATACAGTTATCTGTCACACCATGTTTAAGAGTGTCAATGGCATTTACATCATTTGAATTTCATGATAAAAGTGAGAGAATTTCATTGCTATTACTGGATGGCAGGCATGCTACAAATAATGCTTGAAGCTTTGTTCATCAACTGAAAACAGCATAAACCAAAAGATTAGTCTTTGAATTTAAGAATCAATAAAGGTCCATCAAAATAAAGATCAATCTGAATCAACAGAACAATACTGTCAACCTTAAAAGTCAGAGGCAATTCATTAAAGAAGGCAGTTCTTACCTTCTTCTTTGTCCTGTGGCAGAGTCATGAGATACTGCAGGATTCTGATGATAGAGGTCAGCTGCTCCTTTACCTCAAACTCACAGCACACTGAGATCCAGAAGTCCTGATCTCTCTCCACAACAGCCTCCTACACAACCAAAAAAGGATCATGTGACTGGAGTAATGAGGCTAAAAATTCAGCTTTGAATTCACAGGAATAAATTACATTTTAAAATGTATTCAAATAGAAAACAGATATTTTAAAAAGTAAAAATATTTCAAAATTGTACTGTTTTTGCTGTTTTCTGGATCAAATAAATGCAGGCTTGGTGAGCCAAAGAGATTTCTTTAAAAAAACAATACAAACCTTACTTACACTGGTAGTGTACATAAAACTTTCTTTACCTTATCAGCCCCAGCTGCACTGACGGACGTTTGTGTGACATGCTGCTTGAACAAGAGCAGCATTAGGACCCAGAGGAAGCGAGACGGCCCCAGTGTGCTCATCAGCTGGCTGAGGATGGGTAAGCGTCTGTGCTCAGGCACATGAGGCAGGGCATCAACAAACACATGCACAATATGTGATACCACAGTCTCCATATGCCCCTCAGACTGGCCACTTCCACCCTCATTGGCCTGTGGAGAAAAAAATAATTGAAAATGTTGTAACAATTGAATGTTTTCTGTAATAAAACTTTCACATTTTATGAAAAAAATGTCAGTATAAAACTGGGTAAAACTCCCCACAACTATGATACAAGGTTGTGTTTAGTTAAAGGAAATTAGTCACCCATTTTATCATCCACCAGGCAAAATAATTTAAAGAAGTCCTATAGCTTACAACTGTAATAACATACTTCTTACAAGCCATATACAAAGAAGAATTGTTCATTTCAGTAGCACAAATCATTATGAATGTCTGATATTGTCAAAAGTAAAATAAAAATAAAAATAATAACAATTCTCAATATTCTCTAGCATTTAGTCAATAATGATAATTAGACACAAAATTACCTTAAATATAAACTTATAACCACCAATACGTGGCAGCAAGGCAGTGTGAGAATGAGTGAGTCATTTAGCTGACTCATTTAAACAGCTGTTTCATTCAATAAGGCACCGCTGTGTACTTCTTGAATGAGTCACTGAATTATTGACTCACCAGATTCATTCAAAAACATGGATTCATTCACTAAATCACTTCTGTGTGTTGCTCGAAAATGCGCAACAGAGTTTAGTTAACTATCTTCATTATTATAACAGCACTATTTCATTTTACTATAGAGCAAAAACAGACAAAGTTGATACAATACTGAGTCTAAAATGTACCTCAGAATATTAACTTCATTCAACTGCTAGATAAAATCAGTATCACATTTGCAATAGTGCTGATATTCAAGAAAATGACCCGTATGACATTAACTTTATTATGTTAGAAAATTAAAAAACAAGAATCTAGAATCTAATGTTTTGGTTTGTTTTTTTACACAGTGAGCAACACAAGAAGTCAGCTTACACATCATTAAACAGCAATTATGATATTACAATACACATCGCACACCCCTACAAACCAGCGACACAGTGACATTTAATACTATAGATTTGAGGTTTGTTCAAATCTTAAAACTCTTATGGAAATCAGACTTGCTTCAAATATTTCAAACAGTATATAGCACAACCATATTTTTCAACATACCTTTATAAGAGCAGGAATGACTGCCTGGACAGTCTTGTTGATGACCTGGAAGCTGTAAGTGTCATCCAGTCGCATGATGTTGGAGCCCATGAATGTGAAGATGGGCATGATGTTGTGAAGAACCTTCTCCTAAAATTAGAGAGAGAAACACAGTTACCACTGTGTTTGAATGCATGCACAGGGCTCTAGACTGTGACAAAATTGGTCACATAGATGCAAGGAAAACAGACAATTATCTTTTCTTGTAAAATGTGACAACATCACATGGTAATAGTAAATACTTTCGTTACCATAAAAATGATGTGCTCTTGTGGCCAACTGAGAAAGTTAGTCGTAAAAGAGCGATCAGTGGGTAGAATGAGTCTAGAGCCTTGATGCGTGTGAGTGAAGTGTACTTACAGGATAGATACCCGCCAGAGCACCGAGCAGAAGCAGAGCATGATGGTGAGTTTGGGGCATGTCTGACATCCTGACACACTGCACTACCAGCTCCACATTAAATTTATCCTCCTCCAGCACATCTGCACACACATACACAAATGCAGTATTTCCAAACGAAGTTTCCTGATTCAAAGAAACTTAAAGAGAAAGCTTGTGCTTTTTATTATTTAATAAGGACTGCAAAATTATGCCACACCCTCATGTAAAATATTACCATCCGCATAGAGTAGGGATGCACTGAAATGACAATTCTTGTCGGAAGCCGAAACCAAACAAAATGAAACACTGGGTCGAAGGCCAATTACGGAATACGTTTTTTCCCCCCCATGTGTTTTGCCAATTTTTTTCACCATTGCATGAAATTAAAAAGCCAAAATTTGTTTTTCACAGTTTTGTCTTGCTTTTCAAAGAAAAATAAAAAAATCACTTACAAAACAACAATTCAAAAATATTTCCTTAACACAACATTTTTACGTTCTAGTAGACATTATAGCCTACCAACAAAGCAGAATTTAATTTAAAATAAATAAGTTAGTAAAACAACCTTCTTTGGCCATTTTTAAAGGAACACTCCCCATTTTTTTTTTGAAAACAGGGTCATTTTCCAACTCCCCTAGAGTTAAACAGATGAGATTTACCATTTTCTAATCCATTCAGCCGATCTCCGGTTCTGGTGTTACCACTTTTAGCGTAGCTTAGCATAAATAATTGAATCTGATTAGACCATTAACATCATTAAGAGTTTCCCATTTAAAACTTGACTCTTCTGTAGTTACATCGTGTACTAAGACCAACAGAAAATTAAAAGTTGTGATTTTCTAGGCTGATATGAATAGGAACTATATGCTCATTCTGGTGTAATAATCAAGGAACTTTGCTGCCGTACCGTGGGTGTAGCAGGCGCAATGATATTAAGCAGCACCTGAATATAGTCCCCATTTTACTATTAGCTTAGTGCTGGTCACATTGTAAGTTACCTAGCTGGGGACTATTTTCAAGCGCTGCGTAATATCATTGTGCCAGCTGCACTCATGGTACGGCAGCAAAGTTCCTTAATTAATACGCCGGAATGAGAGTATAGTTCCTATCCATATCAGCCTTGAAAATCGCAACTTTTCATTTTCTGTCGGTCTTAGTACACAATGTAACTACAGAAGAGTCAAGTTTTAAATAGGAAAAATATCGAAACTCTTTGGTCATTTTTGAACGAGATGCCAATTTGAATACTATGTGTGAATAAGATTGAATAAGATTAATAGAGCTGTTGTAATTATTGTTATTATTTTTGTCTTTTTTTTATTTCATTTTACAGAACCACAGTAAAATTACAGTACTAACATTTATGAATGTTGGTTTTTATTTTGGCGGAAACCTGCATAAGACATCAGTACTTCTTTTTGTTGACAGGAGCAGATTTATGAATGATTCTCTCATTAAGCTGTTTCAGCGCAGATTTTCCTTGCGCTTTGGACTTTGAACCTTGGCTAAGAATACAAACAATTTGTGCGTGTAATCGAAAAAATAATGTTATGTAGATTATTTACTAATGGTTTAAGGTTATTTCAATTTCAGTCATCATACAGTAACCAGCAACAACCACCCGTTCCTCTTCTCATCAAAGACATGAATTGCAGTTTGAAACAGTCTTTCGCTGTTGGTGCTTGTAATGATGTTTGCGTCTTTCTCTGACAGTTTTAAATGCTTCTACACTATATCTTTTTGCTTACTCTGCTTATTCGTAATAGCTTTTTTTTTTTTTTTTTTTTTTGGTATTTTCGGCTGAATAATTTAAGTTGCCTAACATTAGGTGCATCCCTAGCATAGAGCTAAAGACAGTTACATAATCATTTGACCTGATCATAACTTTCTAATCATGCCATATTTCTGGTACCTTTGCCGATAGGCCCACCATCAGGAGACAATTTCTGACAGACATTCAGCAGGCAGCTGAGGATGAGTTGTTTTGTGTACTCAAGATTCTCCTGTACAGCTGCGGCAGGCTCCAGACATCTATAACACAAATAAAATGGCCTTCACAATCCATTATACTTTTATGTGACGTACATTATAGAATATTCAATCAGAAAAGCCACAAAAGAATGAGAGTTTGATAAAGGAAACTTGTGTAAATGTTAAATGTCAAAACATAGCAGAGGATCCAAGTTTAACATACCTGGAGAGCAGATTAAACAGAGCGGGCACAAGACACTGGGCTCTCTTTAGCTTTTTCTTGTGTTGCAGAAGCTCTAAAATCAGGGTAACTCTTGGCCAACAGACAACATTCTCCTCTGACACTGGCCCGGATAAGTCTTGGGTTTTTCTGTGAAAAAAAGGAAGATTTTAAGAATCCTCCAGAGCTGGAATTTGAAGTTGATTAACTAAGGACAGCTACTCACCTTGTTTGCATTTTACTCCTGCGTGTTCGTTGAACTGTACCAGTAACTTTTTGTTTATCTACAGGCATCATCTCATTGGCCACTAGCTCGGCATCCACAGAAATCTAGAAACAGGGACACAGCAAAACATGGGTTATTGTTATTGCAAGAATAAGCAAAAAATAATATAATTTAGTGAATTAAAAAAAAAAAATACCATACCGCTTTAAAGACACTGTTGATAGATTGGGCACACTCAGGGTTTTTGTTCCCCACCAGCAAGTCAAATAAAACAGACAGAATTTTCTGCTGAATCTTTTCATCTTCAAGAGCAGTGAAGAATGTCTTTGTGATCTGAAGAAACATGCCAGTATATAATAACCAACACATACTGTGGCACAATTAAATGGAGACCAAAAATGTTACTTTTTTAACATATCCTTAATAGGTTAGTTCACACAAAAATGAATTGTTCTTGTGTGTCACACAATGAGACAAAATATTAAAGGTTGCTTTGCTACAGTTGCACAGTTAATGGCTAAAGAATATAAACGTCCACCAACCTGCTCCAGGGCAATAATCTGGAAACTAGGCATAGTAGGGTATGGCTTGGCTGAGGTGCCCAATGCCCTAATGAAGACTTCTAGGCATTGTGGGTCTTTGACCAGTAAAGGTGCAGACGCCTCATTGAACTTGCTTAGCAGGAGCCGCAGAAGATGGGCCTCATCTGGCAGGAAGGTGCATGAGTCCGAAGCGCACTGCTCAAGAAATCGTTCCACAGCAGGCAGAAGAATGGCCAAAACGGGCTGGACAAAGAGCATTATTATAAGAAAAGCATAGCAAACTAACATCAAACACCTAATAAACAAAAGTGACTTAAAACTGCTATATGCGACTGTATATTTATAGACAACTTAATCTAATAACATTATGCAATTGCAATGCAGTGTAAATGCATTCATGCCACCTCTGAACAGCATTAAACCGTTTTTTGTCAATACATGTAAATGACACCTCAGATACAGCTTGTGTGTCATCTCTGCAGTGCAAAGATGGATTTTGCTGGTACTTATTTCATTTGATTAGTAACAGCTCCAATGCATATTGTCACGCTAATTGTGTTTAAACAGAAAAAAAAAGAAAAGAATAAAATTTAAAGGGAACCCTGGGTATTAAGACTTAACATAACGTAAATGATGCCTCTTGCTGAATATGTAGTAGAAAACCCATAAAAGATTAAAATTTTAAAAAAGAAAAATCCACACTGTTACATACAAATTTTCGGACTATGGGTGGCGCCATTACACACGGTTGCACTCTGTGATTACTTACACTGAGCTACGCTATTTCTACCGCAACACAACTCAGAAAATAATTGTGATGCACGATCATGATTTTTCATGCCCGATTCTGATACCGATTTCCGATTATTTTTTTTTTTTAACAAGCAACAACAACAACAAAAAAAATAAATAAAAAATGAAATGAATGTATACATAAACAAGGTGTTTATTTGGTATCTAACAGCAGTAACTGTGCAGTAATGCTGCATTTTCAACAGTTTCATGGTTGAAACTATAAACTGGAAAACATTAACTGTAACCATGTAATTTTAAAGGCAACAACTGCATAGTTCCACAAACCAAACAACACAATCAAAACACAATCAACACCCCAAACAAAGATCTTATTCAGCATTTGTTTTCGTTTTTAATTTTGGTTTAAAGAAAAAAAATTGTCTTTACCAGTGAAAATAAATAAAACCAAAGCAGGCTATAAAAATAAATTACAAAATGTTAAATAAAATTATGTTTAGTGCAATGAGTAAAACAAAGTTTATACAGCAGGTGATTTTTATATCAAATGAAGTCAATGTAATTTTAAGGTAAAAAAAAAAAAATAAATAATAAAATAAATAAATAAATAAAATTAAAAAATAATCCTAAACTGACGTTTACTTCTGGCTTTTCAAAAGTGCTTTACAAAGCTTTACAAAAAGAAACATCTCACGTTAGTCTGTTTCGTTTCTCATCCAACACGTGAGAAGCTGAGCTGTATAAATGTTCCCCCGACGTGACTCTCTAATGAAATCGGTCAGGTTTTCTCTGTGTTTGGGCCATTTTGAGCTTACTATTTGAACTCATTCGTTTACAGGATCCTTTAACAGAAAGTTTGCAGGGGTTTACCGTTTTAAGGAATTTCCGATCGTAAAAACCTGCTTCCTTTTATTTGTAAGGTATTGTTTCCGTTATTATAAAACGGATTCAAATCAGTAATCAATAATACTTTCTTCACTCACGCGCCATGCTCTCGCTTATAAAGGGGCATCTGCGGAGCGGGAGACAGAGCAGGCGCGGGCGCATCAGGCGCAATCATCAAGCATATTTCAAAGCAAGCCGGCGCCACGGTCCTGACTGCATCATCACCGTCTTTTTTTTTTTTTTGTGAATATTTGCAATTATTTACTGATGTGGTGGACAGTCATGGATTGGCTAATACAGGACACTATGAATGATGTGCATCAAGAGGGTATTAAATGCGGGTATGCGCAAAGCCGCCTGATAAAGAAGTGAGTACGCTGTACATCTGCTTATAGCCTACCCTTCACTACACCACTGATTAGACCTACAAATAGTATGTGCACGGGGACGCACTTACGGAAAAATCGGACGTAAAAAACGGGAAAAACCAGCTATAAATCAGAACCGGTTCTGATTTATGGCCGGTCAACCGGTGCATCCCTAGAAATAAAGAAAAAAGTGCTTCATATGCATTTGTTAGCTAGCTAACCAATTCAGAGCAATGTAGTTGCAAAGATAGCAGAAATACAATGACCACAGCTACTGAAAGAGCTTACAGGTGGCGATGGATAAAAGCCTAGGCTTAAACCAAATGTTGTACCACTGATTTTCCCCACAAAGTCCAAATATAAAATATTTTTACAAAAAAAAAAAATCGAAATATTATCATCATGACACCAAAGCCAATGAATCAGTTTCTCAGCGCATATTTCACTGGATATCCGGTTGCTTTAGACTCTTTGTGGGGAAAATCAATGGTACAGCATTTGGTTTAAGCCTATACTTATATCTATCGCCACCTGTAAGCTCTTTCAGTAGCTGTGGTCATCCTATCAGTATTTTATTTTCCAAGTTGTTGTGAAATCTAAATTGTGTTGCAGTAGAAATACCGTTGCTCAGTGCCAAGTAGCTTCCTGAGTGCAACCATGTGATGTAATCAAAATAATGGTGGCCCCCATAGTTTAAAATACATATTTTTAAATAATGTGAATCTTTCATGGTTTTCTACTACATATTTCAGTAAGAGACATAATTTACGCTGTATTACGTGATTCAAGCCTTATTGCCCAGGGTTCCCCTTAACATTTAAGAATTTAAGATAAAAGATGATATATTTAATAAGGTTAGCCCTACACCCCTGGAAATCAGTTTATAGGAACACTTCACTTTTTTTGAAAATAGGCTCATTTACCAACTCCCCTGAGTTTTACAGTTTTTGAATCCATTCAGCTGGAAAAATCGCAACTTTTCATTTTCTGTCAGTTTTAGTACACAATGTAACTACAGAAGAGTCAAGTTTTAAATTGGGAAAATATCTAAAATATTTGGTCATTTTTGAACGAGATGCTCAGATTCAATAATTTATGCTAAGCTATGCTAAAAGTGCTACTGGCAGACCATCTGAGATCGTCTGAATGGGTTCAAAAACGGTAAAACTCATTTGTTTAACTTTAGGGGAGTTGGAAAATGAGCCTATTTTCAAAAAAAGTGGAGTGACATTAATGGAAATTAATGGAAATCACTGATCAAAAGGTAATCCTAATTTTTTGCCTGATTTTTAACATGTTTTTATTTAGGATTGCAAGTGCTTCTAAAAAAAATAAATCACAGAACCCTGTACTTAAAATGTTAATTTTCTTTTGTATTGCAATGAAATGCATAGGCCTAATATGCAAAAAGAGATTACCCAAAAATAAAAATGGAATGACATGAAGGTGAGTTAATAACAGAATTTTCATTTTTGAGTATTCCTTTAACAATGACTTAGGATAACCGACAATTTTGTTTTCTGCATGTCTCTTGACTGTCACTGATTTCGTGCTCTCAGCAACCAATAAGTCACCCCATGGAAAAAAGACACTGGTTGGCAAAACACGTTTATCCATATTATAGGAGAATGTATTGTTAATGCAGTCTGAGTCTCATCTGTTGAGAACTACTGTTTTAGTATGTTGCATGGTCATGTGGAGCTGTTTTTGTGGCAACTAGGACACCTGATTAAATGGACTGCACACTGTTTATATAAACCAAGTTACCAAACAAACTAAAATGATCAGTTTGGTGGCAATACCTCTCCATTGACATCCTGAAGTGCTCTCAGCAGTGTTTTGCAGGTGTAGGCAGGGCAGCAAGGTAACTGCACACACTTCAGCAGTTGCTCAATTGATGCCAGCTTTTTCTTTTTATCTTTCAATAACAATGCATCCTCGTACATCTTGGACAGTGCCTACGGTAAAATCAGAAGTGTTATTTACACACCCAACACTTCTAAAATTTACACAACACAAAATGAAAAGCTCTGTTTACCAAAGCTATGATGCTGTATTAAGCTTTGACTGACCTGGCTGAGGTATGAAGGGTCAGCGATGAGCTCCTCAGATGATTTAAGGAGGTTCTCCACAATCGCATAATAAGGTGAAGAAACGACTCCTGACAGAGAGTGGAGCACAGCAATGGCAGCTCTCCGAACTTCACACACGCCAGAACACAGACACACCAGCAAGGACGGCACCACTGCAAGAACAAAACCACAGTTAGTTACAAATGAGCTACAGCTGAGAACAAGTGGTCTTAGATTTATTTTCTTAAAAAGTAACTGTGTAGTAAGATTACTCAGGATTAAATTCTAAATAGATTTTAAAATATATTACATAATTGACAGCCCTTGTAAATATACTAACTTACAACATCCTGTACAAATGTGCACATAGCCAAAATAAATTCAAATGTAACTAACCTAGATGTGAGAGAGACCATATTGACATACCTGGTGAGGAACCTGATGCAAGCAGGTTGAAGGTTTTTACTTGCTGATTGCAAAGCAAAGCTTTTCCCACATAAAGAGCCTGAGTTTGCAGTATGGCACTAACTTTGCAATCCAACTGATCACCCAAATTATTGTTGTAGCCCCATAAAAGAGAGAGGAACTTAAACAGGGTTACCGGCTCATTCAGGTGCACCTGCAAAATAAACAAAGCCAGAGAGAATTAGCCATCTAGCCAATGCCTTTGATTGTAATGAAAATAAATAGTAATTAACAATTTCCTGACTGTCACAATGGCGGTATCTGGCTTAATTATAGCAAGGCAAGAGTGAAAAACATGTTCAAGAAGGGCATATTTATAACTACTAATGTGCCTCTGCTACATTCGTAAAATAAAAAAATAACAGCATGTTATTCCACCTAGAGAGGATAAGTATAGAGTTGTGTGTTAAACAATATCTGTGAAGAGAATACAGTACCTGTAACAGAGGCTGCATTAGGCTCTTGAAGCAGGGAGCCAAGGGTCCTTGACTGGCCCCTGATATCACCACGTCAAACAGACGACACAATAGATGGAGATAACAGCAGGTACTAGCGTCCATTTTCTCTGGGTTCCACCATGACTCATCTGAAAAACACAACCTTGTTAACTAACATTATATTAAATATTTGTAGTGAATTAAGTAAATGCCTATATTCCTAGAAATGCTTTGCTCTCTGAACATGGTTATTTCATTGAAAAAAACATTTTTTCTTTTATATCTAATTAGGATATTAATGCAGATTACTAATATTACTGCTTTTGTTTAGCAATGATGCATTATATTGACAGTAATGACTTTTACATTGTCACAAAATAAATAAATTATCTCTCTCTCTCTCTCTATATATATAATATATATATATATTTATTTATTTATCTAATCTCTCTATCTATCTATGTATCTATCTATCTATCTATCTATATATACATACACACACACACACACACACAGGTGCTGGTCATATAATTAGAATATCATCAAAAAGTTGATTTCATTAATTCCATTTAAAAAGTGAAACTTGTATATTATATTCATTCATTACACACAGACTGATATATTTAAAATGATTATTTCTTTTAATTTTGATGATTATAACTGACAACTAATGAAAACCCCAAATTCAGTATCTCAGAAAATTAGAATATTGTGAAAAGGTTCAACACTGAAGACACCTGGTGTCACACTCTAATCAGCTAATTAACTCAAAACACCTGCAAAGGCCTTTAAATGGTCTCTCAGTCTGGTTCTGTAGGCTACACAATCATGGGGAAGACTGCTGACTTGACAGTTGTCCAAAAGACAACCACTGACACCTTGCACAAGGAGGGCAAGACACAAAAGGTCATTGCAAAAGAGGCTGGCTGTTCACAGAGCTCTGTGTCCAAGCACATTAATAGAGAGGCGAAGGGAAGGAAAAAATGTTGTAGAAAAAAAAAAGTGTACAAGCAATAGGGATAACCGCACCCTGGAGAGGATTGTGAAACAAAACCCATTCAAAAATGTGGGGGAGACAAAGAGTGGACTGCAGCTGGAGTCAGTGCTCCACTACGCACAGACGTATGCAAGACATGGGTTTCAGCTGTCGCATTCCTTGTGTCAAACCACTCTTGAACAACAGACAGCGTCAGAAGCGTCTCGCCTGGGTTAAAGACAAAAAGGACTGGACTGCTGCTGAGTGGTCCAAAGTTATGTTCTCTGATGAAAGTAAATTTTGCATTTCCTTTGGAAATCAGGGTCCCAGAGTCTGGAGGAAGAGATGAGAGGCACAGAATCCACGTTGCTTGAAGTCCAGTGTAAAGTTTCCACAGTCAGTGATGGTTTGGGGTGCCATGTCATCTGCTGGTGTTGGTCCACTGTGTTTTCTGAGGTCCAAGGTCAACGCAGCCGTATACCAGGAAGTTTTAGAGCACTTCAGGCTTCCTGCTGCTGACCAACTCTATGGAGATGCAGATTTAATTTTCCAACAGGACTTGGCACCTGCACACAGTGACAAAGCTACCAGTACCTGGTTTAAGGACCATGGTATCCCTGTTCTTAATTGGCCAGCAAACTCACCTGACCTTAACCCCATAGAAAATCTATGGGGTATTGTGAAGATGCGATATGCCAGACCCAACAATGCAGAAGAACTGAAGGCCACTATCAGAGCAACCTGGGCTCTCATAACACCTGAGCAGTGCCACAGACTGATCGACTCCATGCCACGCCGCATTGCTGCAGTAATTCAGGCAAAAGGAGCCCCAACTAAGTATTGAGTGCTGTACATGCTCATACTTTTCATGTTCATACTTTTCAGTTGGCCAAGATTTCTAAAAATCCTTTCTTTGTATTGGTCTTAAGTAATGTTCTAATTTTCTGAGATACTGAATTTGGGATTTTCATTAGTTATCAGTTATAATAATCAAAATTTAAAGAAATAAACGTGAAATATATCAGTCTGTGTGTAATAAATGAATATAATATACAAGTTTCACTTTTTGAATGGAATTAGTGAAATAAATCAATTTTTTGATGATATTCTAATTATATTCCTTTTAACTTTCTATTAATTAATAAAAAAAAAATTACAGTCTCCATAAAAATATTAAGCAGCACTACAGGACAACATTTGTGTTTGTGTTGTGTTTTTGAGCACCAAATTGGATGCTGAAAATTCAGCTTTGCCGTCACAAGAATAAATTAACAAAATATATACCGTTCCTGTATTTCTGTTTAAATAAATTTAGTCTAAGTGAGCATAAGAGATTTCTTTCAAAAAATAAAACCTTACAAACCCCAAACTTCTTAACGGTATTCTTTTTCTTTCATTTTACATAAAATGTAAGATGCCACAAATGAAGACATAAATGTATGCATTATTTATTACATTATTTAGTTCCCAGCTAAATAAGCAGTCCTGTACCTTTAAATGAGGAATCTGGACATTTGAGTGCCGTGATGAAAAGACGCAGGAGTGACAGCAGAAGGAGGCCTTGTTCTCTCTCTGCATTCAAGCCAGAGCGCATTTTCTGCAGAAACTCACCCAATATCTCAAAGACTGGCAGACACTCATTTACCTCCTCACTAGAAACCTAACATAGAATAAAGAAAGAATTACAGATTAACATTAGACCTAAATACAATTGTGTAGATGTCAAATGTACAATTCACAAATATAAGATATAATGCGAATATACTAGTATCTGTATTACTATTAAAATTTGTGATTTATAATTTTCAAAAAAATAAAATACAGTAAAATTGTGGAAAAAAAAACATTACAATTTGGAATAGCTGTTTTCTATTTGAATATATGTTAAAATGTAATTTATATGTAACTGTATATGAAATAAATGTTTTTTTGTACAGAAACTACAGAATTTAATTCTATTCATCAAGGAAACCTGAACAATTCTACTCAGCTGTTTTCAGCATTATTATAATAAATGTTTTTTTTAACAGCAAATCAGAATATTAGAATTATTTCTGAATCATGTGACACTGAAGACTGTAATGATGCAACAAAAAAAAAAAATCTGATTTGAAGTCAGGTTATTATATTTAAAAATATATTTAGATAGAAAACGGTTATTTTAACCCTTTACCTGTCGCTTTCATTTTTAAACAGACATAAAAATGCATTATTTAAACTTAATTTTTATATTTCATGAAAAACATATTTTGTGATATGATTTTGATGTACATTTTCCATCAGAGTGCAATGTCTGGTTTTAAAATGGTTTTGAAAGGATGAATTTTGAGATTTTAAGTTTTCAAGTGCTATATAATTTCTTATGATTTCTCAAGCATGATAGGGAAAAAGGCAACAAAGAAAGTCTTTTTGTGACAAAGGTCAGAACTCCTGTTATGAAGTAGATTTTTAAGGGTGCACTCTTTTCATATATTAATCTATCACTTTTCCTACAAAATATGTTACAGAAAAAAAATGGTAAAATATCTATTTAGGAGTCTTAGACCTTTTCAACGATATATAGTTTGTCATGATTAAATTAGGATTTATTTGTAAAATGGTCAAGTAAACTTAAACATCCCACAGGTGGGACAGTGACAATTAAGGGGTTAAATATTTAAAATATTTCAAAATTTTACTATTTTTCTCTATTTTGAATCAAACAAATGCAAATGTCCAAAAAAGGGATTTATAATTATCAGCAGTGAACATTGGATGTACATAATACTGACAACATAAGGTTGTTTTCTTCATAACTCAAAAGATACATTCATTGTCCAAACAACAGAGAGAAAAAAAAAAACAGTTTGAGCCAATTTGTTTCTACATTTGTGCTCTGACCTGTTCAGGCTGGATTGTGTAGACCTGTAGCAGTAAAGGTTCCAGTAGTTTGTACACACTCTGTGCTGTGTGAAGGTGTTGACTCTCTGTCATGGACTGAAGACTCTGTAGCAGTACATTACTGAACACCACAAATGCTGCTCTTTCCCGCACACTGCTGCCCTGACGGCTCAGGATGTCACACACATTCTGCAGCTGCAGGATTGACACATGAGAAAAAAAATAAACTGAACTGAGCAAAGACCATGTTTGGCATTAAGATTTTGTTTTTTTTTTAAGAATGCAACATTAAAAAAAGCATACAGGGTTGGAATGACATGAAGGTGAGTAAATGAGATTATCCGTTTTCATTTTTACACTTACAGTGTTGCGTTTAGTTGCAGGATCCATGTTGGCCAAGTTTTTGGTCAGAGTTGTTGTAAGCATTTGGTTGACCACACTAAGAACATCTGATGGAGCGGTTTTGGCCAGAACATTCTTCAGCACTATAAATAATTAAAAAAGCCATCAAGACAACAAGAAATATATCAGTAATGATTTCATTGAATTATCATCACATAATGTTCTTGTTCTCTCTATTTCAAGCACCTGTGGGCTCACAAATAATATTAACCAAGCTTAATTTTCACTATCCAATCAAAGACCAATTGATAAAATGTTTAATATTTTTACATTATGGAAGGTAAACATCTATTAGGAAACTGCTATTTGATAATTAAGCAAACCTAAGTTGCTTCAGTCTGAAAAGTGTTCATCATGACCAATACTACTATCAATTTAAAAGGTATTCTGATGTGTACTTTATTTTTAAAAAAAGACACACATGCTAAACAAATATGAACTACTAAACAAAAAACAGAAGCCATATAGAATTGTGCACAAGTTTTTTAAGCAATATTTTCTTCCAATATATTCCTTCTTGCAGTAAAATAGATTTCACTGTAAAACAGCAGCAGTTTACCTTTGGCCCAACCATGAGTAAGGGGATGCTGGGACAGCAAAGTGGTTTCAGCTACACAAGATGCCATCTGCAGCTCCACACACTTGGGTGCAGCATTGGTCAACACCAGGAAGGGCAGAAGCTCCCAACCAATCTGTGCCTTAAGATCTGGGTTTCCATCAATAAAACACGGGTCACTGAAAACTCGCAATGCCTCTTTAAGCACTGAACACCTGTGGAAAACAAGACCAAATAAGGCTAAGCTAGCGCATCCTTCTTAGTGTGGAAAATTGTTTTTTGTTGAAAAAATTTTTTTGTTGTTGTTGTGGATTTCCCAAATGGGAAAATGTAAACAGCCACGTAGTTACTTGATATCGACTGCAGACCCTTGAATCATCTGATTTACACCCCTTATAATCACATTTTCATTATCATGGATGAAAAGCGCAGTATAGCTTAATGATACATTCAAAACCTATTACGCTGCTTACCTATGCATCATTTAAAGTCACTATAGGCATGCTGCCAATGCTACTTTTTAAGATTTCTTATTTTCCTCCCATGCACTTCAGGTAATTAATACTATTTGAATGGCACAAAATTGCTTCTTACGTACACTGTTCCAAATCAGCCAGGAGGTATTTGACTAGAGGTCGACCGATGTATTGGTTTTGCTGATTAGTCGGCACCGATATTTGATTGGCATAACTATCCTAACTATCGCAAATCCATGCCGATGGTTTTTCCGGGTTGCGTTCATTGCTAAGGCGACTGAGAAGTCTCTGCTGTCATTATGCAGTATGAGAGCCATAGATATGTATGATGAGAGCGGCCTCTAGAGGCGGAAATCACTGACAACACGTGCTGTTTGTTTACACATGTGATACTGCCGGGCTGAACAGAGAGGGACACTTCAGATACAGATTTAAAACATCGACAACAAACTATAGTGCATGTTTTCAGATCATTACTTAGTAAGTACTTTGTTGACTAGATAGTGCATTAGTAGAGAAAGCAGAGCAGTATGTTTGCTATCAACGCTGAGAGGAAGCGAACATTAGGCACACCTCAAGAGGTTAAAACAATGTGACCAAAACAGTAAGTCCAACCCAAATGTTTAATGTCACAATTGTTACAATCTATTTGCATTAGCAATTTTTTTGGTCAGCATTTGCATTTATCCATCTGATCACATCAATGCATTTGTTAGCCAGCAAGTTGCATATTTAAAGCTAATGATGTGAGACAGCAAACTGTGGTCATTCAGCCGACAGAAATCCTGCGCTATCACAGAGTTTTACATTAAATACATAAAATCTGTCCCAAATCAATGTAAATGTACATAAAGACTTCAAAAGCAAAACAGTAAGTACTGTGTGTTTTTAGCAAAACGTTTTTCTTTCTGTGGCTCTGTATGTTTCATATAGAGAGCTATAATATAGATTGTGCTTTCTCTTTCTGTTTGTTGTTTTAAACACCGAACTTCAAAGTCATCTATGCTGTTTTTTGATAATTATTGAAGTAAACACATGTCCGTTTGGTGATTAAATAAAGCTTTAGACCACTGTTTGAAGAGACAAAGCCGGACGTGGAGTTGGGCTTTTGCTCGGTTTGTGACTAAAATATTTTGTTATTTTAGAAGCAGTTATTACTGTGAGACTATACATACAATATCCATATGATGTAATTTCAAAACTATGGCTTTTGTGAAGATGTTTAAAGACTGTTGATATGAAATGGTAACACTTCACAATAAGAGCCCATTTGTAGCATTAACTAAGATTATTAAAAGCTGTAGAATGTAGAAAGTATTGTTCCTTGTTAGTGTGTTAATTTCAACATTTACTGATATTTTTTAAAATATATAATTAATGTTAATACATTTATTCTTTTACAAAGTAAAATCCCTTTTTTTAAATAGTAGACCACTGTTTTAGTTTCCATTCAGTATCCATTTTAAAAACTATCGGTCAATTCATCGGTATCGGCCGGTGTGGTCCAACCTAGCTACCAGTAAAATCCAATATCTGTCGACCTCTATATTTGACAGCTCATTAGGTTTTTGAACAAAGACTACAAGAACACCTTTCTGTTCTAGAGTTTAAATGGGTATAACATCAATTAACTAACCAATCTGCAGATGGTTTGATGCGATGAAGAAGTGAAATCAAACAGGAAACGGTCTCCTCTGCATCCATAAGGTCCATGTGAAGCTGTCAGGGAACCATAACATACATTTAACATTTAGATTGTACCACAAACAAGACAAATTTACATGACCAAAACACACCGCATTCATGATGTTGTCATTTTACCTGCAAAGTTTTCAGGGCAGACAGCACAACCTCTGGCACATCGTCTTTAATTCTCTCCAGCAATGCATCCTTCAGAAACTCCTCATCAAAGCCATTCTGCTCCATGAAAACAGGATAGGATAGGATGTTCGATAGGATGTTATGATAAAAACAAGGTTGAATGGTAAACTAACATTAAAGGTGAATACAAAAGATACACACATGTTCTGAGGTGAGGATCTCCTTCAGGTAGTCTACAGCCATATTTCTCACAGAAGGTAGTGGATGATTCAGACTGAGCATCAGAGAGGTGTCGGAATCTGGCAGGATCTGCAAATAGGAATAACATTTTGAAGTCTTGTTATGCAAGGCTGAATTAATTAAATGATAAATGCCAATATTTTTTAAACAGTGTTAACGCATTCATCTGTTCTGAGGGATTCAACCTGATCGCAAACTTGAGACAGGACTGCAACGCAATCATAGAGACATTAACAAATTTAGTATTACAGATCAGCAAATTTGGCATTACAGATCAGTAAATAATGAAGACAGACCATCATTATGGGTAATTTATTTAAAAATTAAACTCAGATGGTCATTTGCAGCCATTGTATGGAGAAATGTAATTACTTAAGCTTGTGTGTGAAACGGTCAACGTATATGACATGTACGATTAAGTCTGTACAATGTTAGTAAAGTTGTTTCATTGCTAAATTTTTACATCAGTATATTATATAATATCACATTTGCATTTCCAGAGCTTCATGAAGAACACATAATATATTTTTTGTCCAAAAATCACAAATAAACGATAAACTAAAAACTTAAACATATTTCTCATTATTGATAATATCTATTGTTATTAAAACACAGCACTCTGAAATACTTGGTTCTGATTAGTCAGTAATTTTTGTATAACTGATCATTGTCACAAGCAACTAATTTAATATGCATCTGTGTCAGTTTCATGTCTCATTTGTTAACACATTTCATTTTCACATCAGGGTCCTTATTATCTGGTGAGAATTTATTTCTTATTTTCCTCCCATGCACTTCAGGTAATTAATGCTATTTGAATGAATAGCAAATAGCAAAATTGCTTCTTATGTACACTGTTCCAAATCAGCCAGGAGGTATTTGACTAGAGGTTGACCAATGTATTGGTTTTGCCGATTAATCGGCACCAATATTTGATTGGTTTTCTGCAAAAATCCATGCCGATGGCATTATGCAGTATGAGAGCCATAAATGTGTATGATGAGAGCGGCCTCTAGAGGCAGAAATCACTGACAACACGTGCTGTTTGTTTACACGCGTGATACTGCGGCACTGAACAGAGCGGGAAATGAGGATTTAAAACACTGAAAACAAACTATAGTGCATGCGTTCAGATCATTACTTAGTAAGTACTTTGTTGACTAGATACTGCATTAGTAGAGAAAGCAGAGCGCTATCACAGAGTTTTACATTAAATATATAGAATCTGCCCTATTTGATGTAAATGTACATAAAGACTTCACCATGGGCTGGAAAACAGTGAGTACTGTGTGTTTTATAGTAAAGGTCAACTGAAAGTACAATATTATGGATTATTTGTTATCGCAGAAATAAATGCTGGTTGCTTAAAATAATAGACCTGATAAACCTACTTTATATTTTCCACAGCTCATAGTAAGTGAGATGAACTGATGAAGCAAGCTTTTTTCATGGTCGGATGACACATTTTTGACATGATTTTCCAGTGCCACATCCAGTGCACCTGGATACCTAGGAGCAAAAAACATTCAAAGATAAACACCAGAAACAAATAATAACATTTTATGAGCTGTACTATAGCATTAAAGTGCAGACAAGACTATAAACCTACCTGGACTCAAACAGTCGTACAATAGACTGAATTCTCTCATTAAAAGCTGAAATCCTATCAGAAGGAAGCTCATTGCTGCAGGAAACATACTCCTCAAGAAGCAGTCTGTAGAAAACGGTAATTGTAGAGGATTAAAGATCTAACATATTGTCAGACCATCACAAATACATAATGTCCAGCAAAAAGAGAGACTCACTCATAATTGAAGCTGAATTAAACCACACTTACTTGGCTGCAGTGCTCTCCAGGTTGCTGGACAGTTGAAGGTCCTGAAACACTGACTGTAATAGTCCAGTACTGTCTGACAAACTTTCATTCTGCTGCTCATCTATAGGGACACAATTAATAAAGCAATTACCTGTGTGATAAGACCAATTTTACTATGATTATTACTGTCTTATTAGACATGAATGATTCAGGTATTATTGGGCACAGAGTCAATTTGAGTTACAAGAGTCAATTTTGTTTTACTCTCCAAGTTTAGAGAAGTGACATTTAAAACTAAAGGCTGGAATACAGTATATGACTTTTGGCCATTTTTTTTTTTTTTGCCCAAATTCTCAGTCTGGACTTTAAAACGTTGAAAACGCCATTTGCTCAAAAGCAGAACCAGTAATCAGATCTTCAGCAGTCAAAGTTAACATATTTCACAGAAAACTGCATAGTGTATGATGAGAACAGACTATTTTTTAGCTTCAGACCACATTCAGACGGAAGATATCAAACAAATAGATTTTAAAACACATTAGGGTTATTATTTTCACATTATAGTTTTCATTTTTCATTCTTTAATTAGAAACGAGGCACATATTTCTGCATGATTTTCTTGTGTTCGGAACAACTTGAATGTCTGGAAGTGTATAATCCTCAGTCGTTTAGTGTATGACACCAAGTTTTCTTATGTAACCTTTACAATAATCATGAACCACTACAAAGAGGGCAAGTGTATGATGTCTAGCAATGTAGATGTAGTGTATTCCAGTCTTTAGAAATTTTTAGTAGACAGGTTAATTAATGTAGTGATGACATATTCTGCTGTCATCAACAAACGAAGTCACACATGGATTTATTTGAGCATTATGAACGTTGCTTGGAAACAGCTCCAAGCAGAAATTTCATTATTACTGTATCTACGACAAAAAAACGAATGCAGCATTTAATGATAGATGAGAAAAGGCTTTTTGCCAATATACTCTACTAGCTGTCTGATATTACACAGCTCTTACAATGAGCAATTTGGTGAGGGTTACATTTATCCAAACCTGTAAATGGCGTATCCGAAGCAACGTTTATCATAAGATCCACCAATATTTACAGCACACATTGGCAAGTCTATACGAGGTTAATGAAAAGAAGCAACATTATTAAGTCAATGTGAAAAGGAAATTAGGAAAGTCTTTTCTTCACTACTGAAATAGATTCTTGAGCGAGAAAAAAAAAAAGTAGGGCAGGACTTGAATTCGTCCAATAGTAACTGATTGGAATGTTGTCATCTGTTGTCAACTAGTGAATATATATCATCAGAGAAGAGATGTTACTGCAAGTTTACACAGAGCACAGATAGAAACCAACCATTTGGGTTCATCACAGACTGTATGAGATGGGGCAGCAGGTAACGCAGCAGGGGACTGATGTCATGGACTGTTTCTATACTCTGGAGAGTGGTCACAAGGTTGGGGATAGCACACAGGTACCCAAATGCCCTAATGAGAAAAGACAAAAAAGAAAATAAACAACTTTAGATGCAGATAAATGTGTGAGAAAAAAAAAAAAAAAACACTAGACAAAACCTACATAACTACTTATGTAATGTAAGATACAGAGCACAAAAATCACTACAACTTACTTTGGACCAACTACACATTCTTTCTGATTCTGCAAGAGGACGATAATGCAGCTCAAACCCTCTCTGGACAGCTGAGGTGTTCGACGTAGAGACTTGCACAACTGCACGCTCAGAGAGTCCACGAGCTGAGCCTCCATTACTACGTTCACTGCCATTTGACACACGATCATGTAAGTGGCAGCCATGTAGTCTAAAAGGTTTGATTTAAGTCCCTGAGAAGGAAAAAAGCAGAAATGAATTTCAATTCTGCTGCATACATTCACAACATTCACATTCATGCACCTCCATTTGGTGATAATATTCAGGTATAATATGAGGTAGACCAATTTTTCAGATGATTACAATTAATATACATATATTACATATATACATGCACATCAAAACTCTGATATGAAATGGAATTTGGCAATATTCAAGTAATATAATATTGGCAATATTTTAGTCATGTACATATTCTGATTCCACAAATTCCAGTTTTCACGCCTGAAATATCCCGTTTTTAATTGTAAATTTGTTACATTAGAAAGAGTGTGAAAACTATTCTTTTAAAACTATTAAAATAAATGAACATGATTTATTATTAATATTAACATTTACAAATGCCTGACCCTTGCCATTTTTAGGAGGTGGGGTCGGGCATTTTTAAGTGTAATAAGTGTAATCAGAGATATTGGGGGGAAAAAGGAGTAATGAAACTAATAAATTATAATACTGCAGGGCTTGAGGCTTACTTTTCTTTTCAGGAGCACCAGAATATCTGATCAAAAAATTGCCTCTCCATTACGAGGTGATATTTGAAGGGGAATTTTGTTTTTACTTACGCAATGGCATTTTTGGCAACTTTATTAACAGTATGTTATCTTTGATGTCAATTAAAAAAAATAAAATAAATAATAGTAATCATAATATTATATATTTATATATATATATATATATATATATATATATATATATATATACACACACACACACACACACACACACACACACACACACACACACACACACACACACATACATATATATATATATAGATAGATAGATAGATAGATAGATATATAGATATAAAATCTAAAATTTTGAATATGGAAATATTAAACAATTTAAATAACTGAAAAGATACTTAAAATTTGAAACAACTCACTGATTTAATTACGGATTAATGTCATTCATTTGATCTGTTCTAACAGCTGATTCATTCAGGAATAAAGCAAGTGACTGTCTTTATCAATCTTTAAAAGCGATAACTGACAATCAACAGAATGTGCATGTATACTTATTTTAAAAACCCATATTAACTAGCTACTCAATAATATTCTCAGATTCTAAATAATATTTATGTGTCCTAAAAATAGTTTGTTATACATTAATATAATTCATTAAAAACACACGTGTATACATCTACATATGTCACTGCATTATTATCTTACCAGTTGTACAAATGGAAGCAGTTTGGCAATAATAGAGTTGGTTATCTTCTCCACTGCATCAAGTGAAGAAACAATGGTGGATGCATAGAAAGAGAAAATCACACGCAGCTGTGGACAGTTCCCATCGTTGATGAACCCAGAGTATGCCTACAATATGATTCAACAAGGCATTAAACAGTGCAGCGTTATTAGACTGACAGACTTTAACCTGCACATAACCCAGTCATGGTGTCTTACCTTTACTGAATCTGTGACCATAGAACAAATGAAATCCATGAAGCCTAAATCCTTATAGCAATGTGTGAGCAGAGTTCCTCGGGCCAGGGGAACGCCAGGTTTCTATAGATAAAACACAGGGCAATTAGAAGCTATAGCTTTCTTTACACTAAGTGCATTTATGACAGAATCAGAAACAATATGGTTTACCTGAAGTCCATGCAGCCAGTGCCATTTGTGGGTTGGATCTTCAATCTTTAAAATCTGAATCACTCGTACAAATACTTTAGTCTCATGATATGGTAAAACACAAGCAATCAGGCTGTCCAGGTTGTACAGCTGAATGTGGAATCTGAAATCAAGTTCAATTTACATTAGTGATTGGAAAAATTATGACCAAATCAGTATTTTTCAGGAAGTCAGCATACAAATGGATTACTTAATACAGCGGCCTCTGTATATTTCAATATAATAATTTACACACAACATCTCTAAAACACATCACAATTTTGCCACTTATAAAACTTATCACACTTTGAAAAGATTGTCTGAAAACTTACAAGGTGAAACTCACACAGATAATGTGAGACAATAGCAAATCTACTGAAGGTTACCTGTGTATTAGCCATTCAATGCATTTCAGAGCAGGCTTGAGCAGAAAGTATGGTGAAAGTCGAGTGAGAAAGAGTGAGATGCTCTTGTCCAATTTTTTGTTGACCTCCTTGGTCTGAACGCTACGCTCTAAAGTCAAAGAGGCTTGACTAAACAGAGTCTCCTGAAACTCACTGAACACGGAATCAATACCCATCAACTCCTCAAGTCCTGTGCAGCCTGTTCAGAATGATCAATAAAAGCAGACATTTAGATGAGATGACTAGTACTACTCATTGCAATGAAAGATTGTACATATACAGGTGAATAATTACAGTAAATCTGCCTGTAAAGCTAATCATTTAACAATTTCAAACGTGAAAAGATGGCTGCAAGATAACCCTAAACCATGAGCAGCTCAACATATATATATATATATATATATATATATATATAAAATAGTATGTGAATATTTAACAGAGTAAAACAGTTGGGTTACAAAAGTAAAAATCACTCATGTTCTTCATCCATTTTTTTCATTATTTGTTAAAGCATTTTCAGCAATAAAAACAAAAATGCTCGAGTTCTAGCAGGACATTTGACTTACCCAGTGCATAGAAGGTGCTGTGGTCCATGCGGGCAGCATCGTTAGGGTCAAATAGCACAGAGTCCACCACTCTCCGGCTGAGCAGATTGGAGTCATTCTGCGGCAAAGCCAGCCGCTTCAACTGATGTGCTAATGATGTCATCTAGAAACATTACAATAATACGGCAATTTCAGTTTTCAAACAAAAGTATGTGCGTAACACATTGTAAGGTTTCAGTGGGTCAGTGTCACAAAGGAACGCATCATACTTCTTCAAAGGTCACATTTTTACCACAAAATAAGTTGAAAGTTAGTTGAAAGTTCCATGAAGGTTTTTTTTTGCCATTGTGATTTTAATTACTAATACAACAATGAGGGTAAAAGATGACTTGACAGGCTTCGTGAGATAACGTGACATTCAGTCCGCATATGTGGTAGACCACATTATGTGTGTATACTCATGTATATAATACAATATTTATACTGTCTTAGATTGATAATACAACAAAAAACAGACCCAGATGTTAAAAAGTATATATATACGGTTAGAATAAGCTATGTTTCGGAACTCTATTGGGTTGCCAAAACACATTCTATGTATACCACCCTGATACAGGGTGTCTTTCATACACATACAGAAGTCTTTCGCATAAACGATTAAACGTTTTGATCTTGTCTATGCGTTTAAATATATGTAGTAAATATATTCCCATACCTTTGATTTGAGTTATCACACCAGTTTCCACGTGTGTGAGACTGCTAGCGCAATTTTCCTCTCTGTTTTGCTTTCGGTAACAGATGACTCAATTGATGTTTTACTGCCACCTAGTGCATCGGATGGTTTTTAGCAAATTGTATGCGATCAGAAACCCCCCACCCCCCACTCGAAAAATCCACACACAGAGCGAGCCATGCAAGTAAACCACAAGCTATAAAACATCTTTGAATTGTATTTTAATACGAACAGCTTAATAGTTTTTTTTTATATATTTACCACATTTCATAAAATGTGGTAAATGTTGGTAACACATCTTTTCATGCAGTCAATACCTGACCTAACCCTAAAAATATGTTTGTGCAGTGCTGAGACTGGGAGAGAGGTCAGGATTCAGTACATCAGGTTATTTAGCATATAACTCAAGCGCTAAAATAAGCATAGATATTTGTTATTCATCCTATAGTTTACTTGGGCCTGGGGTCCACCTATTACAAATTTTCACAAAATTGGATCCAAACAAAGGACATGCTGTGCTATTAGAGCTGGGTAGTAACTGATTACATTACGGATTACGTAATCAGATTCCAAAAATTAAGTAGCTACTTGTAATTAGAGTAAACTACATTTTAAAATACTCATAATCAGACTACAGTTACTTTTCTATTGATTGCATGATTACATATTATTCACACAATAGCAATAAATGAGAGATTTACCATTTACTGATTCTCTCTAATCTCTAATTTTATCTTTAGAAGTTCCTTTCTAAAATAGTCTAGCGCTCATATACATTTAGAAAGTCAAGTTTTGTGGACATTCACACATAGACTAGTTATTAGTCAGGTGGCAGCACAGCATTTGACCACTGGATTTCCAAAAATCATTTCAGGTTTAATGTTTAACCTGAAGTGTTTCAACATTGCATCAACTACTAATGCACACATTCATTTTTATTTGAAGTATCACTCAATAGATTATTTAACCAAGTATTATTATGTATAATTGAAAGGTTTTTGTCTTTCAAACTCACACAATTTACAAATTCTCTTTCTCCTAATATAGGCTATTTACTTTAAAGGAGTGGTCAATCAGCTAATCTAAGCTAATCTCCCTTTGCATTGAACTTTGAGCGTGGTAACTTTGCAGATGTTGTTTATGCTCAAACAGAAACATTGCACACTGTAAAAAACACAATTTGTTGAGTCAACTTAAAATAATTTGTTACCCTGCTGCTTTAAAATTTTAAGTTCAGGCAACTCAAATAAGTTTATTCAAGTTGAAATGTTCAGTTGTACTAAGTGACAACTTAGAAAGTCAAGTTGACTAAACTAACATTTTTTTTTGTTAAACTTAACAGCTGTGTTTGTTACTCAGCTGCCTTAAAATTTTAAGTTGAATCAACTCAAATATCATAAGTTATCATTTACTAAAACATTTCAAGTTGACTAAAGTTTTTTCAAGTTGACTGAACTTGTAAGGCAGCCATGTAACAAATTATTTTAAGTTGACTCAACAAATTGTTTTTTTACAGTGCTAACTAAAGTTAAAAAAGTGAAATCATAATCAATGACCCCTTTAAGTACCCCTGAGATTTTAAAATAAATGTAATAATTTAATAATTATTATATTTGAATGTTAATGGTTCTCTGACATTGGTTAATGGTCATATGGCTTGCAGGTAAACATAAAATATTTCAGATTTTTTAGTAAGTATTTCTCTTTTGATTGTTATTTGAAAATGATTTATTTTTATTTTACCTTTTTTTTGCAGTTTGGGAAACCTTGTTGTAATATAATGTTTAATACACTTTATGTTGTTAATTTCAATGAAAGGAATATCGAAAAGTCATCTAACAGTAATCTAAAGTAGTCTGATTATATTACCTAAAAGGTGTAATGTAAGGGATTACGTTACTGACTACAATTTTTGTCATGTAATTTGCTATGTATGCTATGCTAGTTTATTGCCTAATATGCTCAAAAACTGTGAGACATAATGTATGGTCAAAAACCATCTGTCATCTGCTGTCTCCATCTGCACACACACTGATAAAAATGATTTTGTGGTGAAGTAAATAACACAGAAAAACAAATCTAATTTTTACATTAAATAATTTAGCTCAGGCAAGAATAATAATAACAAAAGAGTAAATTCAATATTAGTACTCAATTTAAGCTTGTAGAATTAAAAATTTGAACTTATAAGTATATTTTACTTGGAATCATTTGTTATTTTTACAAAGATTGTTAAAGTCAATATCAAAGTCATGATCCCATTGTTCCCAGCATGCACTTGGGCACAAATAATTAATAAGGTTAATTTTATTTATTTATTTATTTTTATTTTTTTTGCTGTTTTTGAGATGTATTTACACTGTTTAATGGTTGTCTTTGTTGTTAGGTTAAATAACTTGCTGTTTTGTAACATCTAGAGTTAATTTACTACTCAAAATGACCCGTTCATACTCAAACTATTTACTGATTGTTACCGTTATTGTGTATCCTGTGCCAAGTATTGAGGTCTCTTGTTAATTTGGTTTGTAACTACATTGTGTCATCATATAACCTTAAACAATAAGGAGATGTCTACGTGCTTACGTACATGTTTGTAAGTGAACATCTTTAAAATCCTGCATTTTTTTCAGCGCTATAATGTTTGAGTAAAGTTTACAAACCATGGCTGAGTGAATTGTACTTGATGACTGCAGGGTAAACTTAAAATAATTAAATAGAAATTCTAACTCTAACACGTTACATTTATTTATTTCCTTTGCTAATTTTACTTAACTTAGGTAAATAGATTTTACTTAATTCCATACTTAAATTTTACTTTAAAAATGTGCGTGGAAAAACTTACAAAATAAAAATTAAGTAAATTTTACTTATTGTTTTTTTTCAGTGCAGTAAGACCAAAAATTGTTGTAATTCCTTTCTTATTTATTTACTCATATTTTTGTTGACATAACAGGAAAAAAAAAAAAAAAAAACATGAGAAAATAAGAACAATAAGATCAATAAAATCAGGTGGAGTGATTTGGTGAACAGGTGCTGATCATAGCATTTATAGGCTATTTCCACAGCTGGAATGCTGTCAACCAATCAGAAGCCAGAATTGATCTGTTAATACAAAATAAAAGAATATATATATATATATATATTTTTTAAATGTGCAATAAGCGCCAATATTGGAGTAAAAAAGTTAAAACCAAATTTATTGCTGGGTCTCAGTGGCGTATATTGTATGGAACCCTGGTATGAGGACTAAAATGTGTGACCCCATAAAAATCAATGTGCTGAGAGGGTGTGAAATGAGACGCGCTCTATGACCCTGTATCTCTGCTGCGCTGCTGCAGCATCAGTGGGAAAGGCAGAAATCTGCAGCTGACTAAATCAAGAGATCAAAACGATCCGGATTATAAACGCACAATCTGCCGTGAAAATTCAGGGCGCATCGCTGTTCTAGTTTCTCATTTGGTCGTTCATCAATGTATGTGTGATTTACACATTAATCAGCGTTTTTTTTTTTTTCACAGACGGGAAGATGGTGCGTTGCCTGTGCCATGCTGCTGACGGACACTCTACACGCATTCATGGGCATTAATTCACCGTTCTCTTTATCATATTCCAAGGCACATTATTGTTTATCAGCGACAGCGTTGTCCTGACAGAAACGTCTGGGCCACGGACTGAGAGATGCTGTTATCGCATCGCCTCGGAGAAGCCTAACAGACCATGATGAAGACCGAATCCTCATCCTCCTCCAAGCCAGTGAGCACCACCGCGCTCCGCAGCCCCTCTCCTCACCGCAACGCGTACGAGGCGGCGGGGATTCAGGCGCTGAAGCCGGCGAACGATGTCTTAAATAACCGCGACGCTCAGGATGGCAAGCCTAAGCCCACCAGCCGCGGTCGCACGTACGGCTCGAACGTGCACCGCATCAAGAACATGTTCATGCAGATGGGCGCATCCTCACCCACCGAGGCTGAAGACGCGCAAAAGACGAACGGCGACGGCAAAGCGGTGCGTCTCACGCTACCGCGGGCTGGCAGCCTAAACGAGAACGTGGATCACAGCGCGCTGCTCAAACTGGGATCTAGCGTTTCCGAGCGCGTCAACCGCTTCGACAGCAAAACGGACGCGTCGCCCAGGTACTCGAAACTACAGGAGACGAGGAAGATCTTTGAGCAGCAGCAGCAGGAGAAGGAGAAGCAAGCGGCTTCTAATCGCGTGTTACTAAAGAAAGAACGCGCCGCGGGCTTTCAGGATGCGTCGCGTTTGGATGTGGTCGCGCGATTTAACGGCAGCACGGAGTCGTTGGATAGCCTGGACGCGATCGGTGGGACCGGCGAGGCCGTGTCGCCCACCGTCAGTCAGCTCAGTGCCGTTTTCGAGCGGGCCGCTGAGCTGCGGAACAACCTGCACCGGCTATCCAACACGCCCCCGCTGCCCCTGCGCGGGGTCACCGGCCGGGTCGGTGCGCTCAACTCAAAAATCATCACCAAACGGGTACGCGCTTTTCCTTCAGGGGGAAACAAGGAGGATGGGGTTAACCAGCACCAGGAGGAACAAGATGGGAGGTGTAGCAGCCTTAATGGAGCCGCTGAGCTTCAGGACAGTATCACAGCTGTGGATACAGAGCCCTTAGATGAGAAAAAGACAGGGGAAAAGGATGAATCTAGTGCCATTAAGACTCCAGATAAGTGTAAGCCAGGACAGGCCAATGCCACAGAGGCAAAAGGTACTCTTATTTCTGCTGATATCCGTAATTTGGAAAATGGGGGAGTTACTTCCAATGGAGAGGCCCTGGAGAGAGACACTATGGAGTCTGGCATCACCAGCACTGGAAGAAAGGGCGAAGATGGACATGCTCGTCCATCAGTAGGGGTCAGTAAGAAGGAGGATGATGATGGTACTCTGAAGGAGAATTACTCAAAGGCTGATTTGGTGGATATCAGTGCCTACAGTGCAGTAGGAGAAGACTCTGGTGGTAGCCAGCTTGAGGATGAGGAGGATGAAGATGAAGTATATGAGCCGGAGTCAAGCTGCTCAGAGATTTCTGGATTACCTGCGGAGGAGGATCCGCCCCCGAGCCGGAAAATTAAATTCAGTACTTCACCCATTAAGGTGAGTTTATACCTCAAGGAATATTTCACTACAAATTAAAATTCTGTCATCATTAACTCACTCAAAACCCTTTTTGATGTTCTTTCTTCTTCGGAACACAAAATAAGCTATTTTGCAGTACGTTTTGCCTGCCTTTTAGTGGGCCTCTGCAAACTTCCTTAAGGGCCTCAGGTTTAAAGTATTTAAATGAATAAATTATTATTTATAGATCAAATAATTTAACTGTAATCAGAATTAAACTGCTACAACAAGAAGTCAAGCTGTAAACTGAAATAATGTTTCTTTCTTATCCCTCAATTACTGTTGTATATAAATAAGAACAGTTTGTGAAACATCTGGATTTATTCAATGAATTGGTTAATTAATTAAATATATCATTACTTACAGTTTCTGTTGATTTGTACAGAGGAAATATCTATAATAGCCTATATATATATATATATATATAAACATGTATAATGATACATAACAGTTTCATAAAGGTGACCGGTGCGCTATATATCAAAGTTTATGGAGTCATTTGATAGCTTTATTTAAAAAAAAATTTGAAATGATTTAGCTTTAAAGTTTAATTTGAATTATTGAAACCAGCACCACTGGATCTCACAAGTTTCATAACCAAACATGAAAATCTTATTATGAATGAGATTATGATAGAGGGTATGATTTTCAGTGTGTACATATTACATATATTAGACATTATTTAATATAAAGACTATATATAATAGATAATATATTAATATAATATAATAGATTGAGAATGGATAATAGAATATTTAACAAACTACCTTTAACAAAAAGCATTTATTACTCTGTATTTAGATTAACTTTGCTTTGTGTTCCTATTTTTATGTTTGGCTTTTGTTTTTTTTGTATTTTGTTTTTCCATTTTATTTTAATGATCATTAAAATGAATGAGAGGGGTCTGGTTCACTTAAAATGGTCGCCTGGAGCCATGGCTTATGTGTTGGGTTGAGTGAATGAATGAATTTCATACATTACATCATTCAGTCTTTTATTTATTGGTTCCTGTCGAACCCTCAGTCACTGTTACTGATGGTACACTTTTAAACTGAATGAGTTGAATAGAATATAACATAATCCAGACTGTCAGTCGGTTTGTCTTGGCATCTATTCTCTTTCAAGCGCTTCCTCTCTTTGATTAGGTGTGACATTTATCCAGGACAAACGCTGACCTGACATCAATGGCTGAGGTAACAAACATACCTCAGACAATGTGTCTGATAAGCTCATCTGGCCTGCTTGTGATCAGGATGTAGCTAGTTCTGCTCTGTAAATCTGTGTAAACATAAAACAAAACCAACATTTACCTTTCAGGATACCATGTCCAATAAAATAGTCTCTAGAATGAGAACGTCCCTTCCTCTAAACTATAAATACAATCGCTCATCAACTAGCAATAGCAAACATCATGGGTCATCTCTGTGTCTTTGATTTCTCTGATTTTTTTTGCACATTTTCTTTTGAAACGTGTATGTCTTGCATTTAAAAATATTTGTGATTACACATTTATAATGCAATACAAGGTTGCAATTTAGTATATTAAAAATATATTAACAATAACACTGAGTAACAGACTTCAGTTAAAATTATAATCAAGTATTTTACATGTGATTCAACAAATACTAATACATACTAACACTAACACACACACAAAAAAATCAGAAATGCTATCCAATCAGTGGTGAGTGCTTAGTAAAAATGTAAAACTGTTTTGTGATTTAACAATTTTGATTACATTTGGAGGTAGACAGAAACTGAAAAATGAATTGCATAATGAATGTGGAACACAGCATCTGTCCTGATACATCCTGATTCACCTTTCTGTCAATCAGCTATTTAGCTAAAACAGGGGTTAAAAGGTTGTGATGTAAATATAAAACTGCAATTCTGAAAATTCATGCAAATTAAATACACTTTTACAAATTATTATTATTAGAAAACTGAGAACATTCAGAAATCTGTTTTAGTGACATAAATATAAAGGTATTAGCATTAAGTAATTATGAGCTTTCTAGTTCTGTACGGATGTCTAAAAGCGTGAACAAGCTCCCATGATGCATCTGAGAGAAAGGTGTGATGCAGGAAATGCGAAAACATGATGAAACCCCTCCTGTAAGTGATAAGAGTATAAATAGCTGACCTATGAATAGACAAAAGTAAAGGGTAGATTTATTGTGAATATATCAGTATCACTGATAGCCAGGAGAAACCTACAAAGAAACAGTAGCTCTTTTGAAATAGTCAGGGCTAATGCTGTTTGTGAGAACCAAACTCACAATGATCCTGTAGTCTGTTAATGATTGTTCAAGAGAACAGAAAGAATGCAACTACAAAGTCTGTAGTCATGTTTTAAAGATGGAAAGCACAATAAAACCACCACGATCCGTGTTTGAGTCAGATTTTCTGAAAACACTTAAAAGAATAGTTTACCCAAAATGTAATTTCTTATACTGTCTAAACATGTTTGGCTTTCTTTCTTCTGCAGAACACATAAGGCTATTTAGTATGATGTTCACATGCCACTCTGTTTTCCATGCAAAAACAAGAACAGAATAGGGCTGAAACGATTAGTCGACCTTATCGACAACATCAACAATAAAAGATTGTTGACCAATATTTTTGTTGTTAAGTAGTTGTTTGATCTCATATGAGGCAATGTAAAAGGCCTGCAATAATGCGGTTTGACCGGTGTGGCCCTGTAGCGCAAGACTGTAATTCAGCCCTCCTGTATGCAATTCAAGAGAAAAAGACAAACAGTGCTTCAGAGCAAACGCAGCGTTTTACTTCCAACTGGTTAGTTTTTTTTTGGAAATAAAAGTGATTTCTATATTACCCATTCAAAAGACTATGAAAGTGATCCCTATTCTGCATATAAACAGCAAAATATAAGCTAAAAACGCAGCGGGATATTTGTGTCTATGGTTGGCTGCGCACTGGCGTTTTTTGCCATAATAGACTGCAGCCATTAGAAATGCTTCTCTATCGCTGCACGTTCTGCTCCTCACAGCACAGATCGTGAAAGCAGACTGTAGTTTTTGCCATTCATTACAACAAACAAAATGTAGAGACGATGTTAATAATAGATTCAGTGTGCAGTGGAGAGAGTTTTATTAATTAAAATGCAAGTTTGTGAGATCACGATGAAGACTTTTTAGACAGCGTTTTAATGATAATAAAGGAAGTTTGCAAATGTGAAATTGAATTTATACACCAGTTTTATACATTTTTTATTTTATACAAACGTTAATATTAAGCGACTTATATTTTAGAAACACTGTTGTCTGATTGTGCTCTATTTCATCAACAAAAATAGTTCCAAACAAAGCCACAGTTGAGCCGCTGCGCATTTGACACAGTACTGTTTAATTTATAAATGAAACTGCGCTTTTGAACGCTTTTGTCACGTTTGTCACGGTTTCAGTTTAATTTTTTTAAAGTATAAATTGAGTCATTAAATTTTTTTACATTTCTGTATTCAAAACTATATATTTAAAACAATCTCATAACATTGTTATTATGAAATGCATTAATTCCACCTCTGTGTCATGTCAAAAATTCTGTAAATATTCAATAATGCCACATTTGAGCTCTTCTGTACCATGTAAAGATGAATTGTTGATGCTGATTTAACTTGATTGGTAACTTATTCAGCCTGATTGTGTCTTATTATTTTATTTGAATTTATAGTTTAATTAAACATTTTGATACAAGTTTATAAATCTAATTTTTTTGGCACAAAAGATGACGTACATTTAATAAAGTTAGAAAAATGGCATTACAAAGGTTAAAAAAAAGTCAAATATCACCTTGTGGGAAGGTTCATTTCTGTCACTGTTCCTTATTTATTTATTTATTTTTTAAGTAGGAGCACTAGTGCTCCTGACAAGAAATGTAAGCGTAGAGTTCTTAAGAATGTAATGTTACCTAATCTAGTAAAGGCTAAACTGATGGTCCTCTAGGAACAAGACTGGACAGCCCTGGCACAGGCAAACACTAAAAACAACACAGAACATCTTAGAATATAATTGCCATGGCAGATATCCAAAACACTCTAGCATTGTGCTGTTATTTTTTTTATTTTTAATGCATTGTTAATATTTCTTTTTTCAGAAAAATAATAAAAAAAGTAAATGCCTATTCATACATTTCACTCCAGTTTCCAGCTGAAATAAACGTTATTGCCAGTAAAACACCAACAACTTTTGTTCCTTTTCACACAAATTATGATTACAGGGGAAGTTTATCAAATAACACTGTGTTTCTTGCACAATACTATGTTATAACCTTATTTATAAAACATTAAAACATTTTTACTATAGTATGTGATTTTATGTATTATTTTTTACTGCAGAAGTAAGCCAATGGGTGAAACTTCTGGTACATTAGACGCTATAGGGAAATAATGAGAAGAATAACAATGTGCTGTAAACAGTAAAACATTAAAAACATAAAAAAAAAATATGGTAAGACACACCAATTTGCAATAACAAGTAGCAAAACAAGCAGTTTTGTGCAGCTAAATAATAGCTAGGACGTGGATCAGACCGGAAGACAGACCCATAAAATGTACAAATGGCCGTGCCCACTCTTACGAGAAGAAAAAGGTGGATACATATGTATTGCTTTCGTGAAGTAGTAAACTTGCTCAGTAGCTCACCTGGTACAGCATTGCACTTGCAATGTGAAGCGCTTGGGTATGACTCTTGTAAAATATGAGTCTAGATTACAGAGCTCAAAGACTTTTTGCCACCGGGATGTGTATTAAACCTGCATGTGCAATGGAGGAAAAAACATTATATTGTTATATGTTTTGCAAAAATGTAGTCAGAGTCTTTCCAAAGAGCCTGGGTTGAAAAATTTGTTTTTAAGCATAAGGTCCTGTCAGAAAAGTTGCTTGAGCATTCACTTTGCACTAGCATTTCTGTGTAACCTTTAAATTGAGTAAGAACTGTTTTTAAGCCATCCGTTCTCAATCTGGAGTCTTCGTACAGTGTTTTTCACTGGTGTGTGAGATCATATAGAGGCCGCAGGCCGAGGAGACAGCATTCAGTCGCTGCCAAGCTGTGGCTGCCTTTGTGTTGGTCAGTAAGTGGCCGTGTCACTCTCTCTGTTTCTCTCTCTCCTTCTGCCCCTTTTTCACCCCCTTTCTTATTTGCGGACAGAATTTGGGACAAAGTTTTCTCCCTAAATGAATTTAACAGCTCTCCGTCAAACACAAGGCCTGTTGTGCTGGCTAGGGTGTTGGGTCTTTATTAAACCTCTCTCTCTCTCCCTCTCTCTTTAGGCTGGAGAGTTGAGGCTGACCTAAGAGGCAGATCTCACACTAACCGCTTTGTTCTCATTTTCTTCCCTCCCTCTCTCTCTACCCCTCTTGCAGTTGCTCACTTCTTCTTCTCTCTGTGTCCTTCTTCAACCCATATTCATCTATGATGAACATATTCATTCAAGTTCATCTAGTATTTTTTTTTTTTTTTATCTTCCTTTAATTTTTTGACCGCCAAGTCACTCATTCTCAGTTTAATCCTATTTTTTCTCTTCTCTTTTTCTCTTTCACTTGTTTCCCTGTCTCTTCTTCTTTCCCTGGCTTGGCAGTGCTTATAAATAGCAGTTTGTCGCTGTCAGTCCTCCCCTGCAAGGCGTTGTGCACACCAAACGCTCAAACGTACAGCATTTTTGATTAAGTCTCTCAATGTTTTTCTCACTCTTATCTACACATAGTCAGTGTTTCATTTGGGTGAAAAAAAATCTTCCTATATTGTACACCTCACCATGTGGCCGAGAATCAATAAATGTCAGTTATTTGAAACTGTTATTCAAGATGTATAAGTACCTGAGTAGCTTTTAGAGTGTAGTTATTCAACTTTTTTATAA
Source organism: Cirrhinus molitorella (assembly GCA_033026305.1). Classification (NCBI taxonomy): domain Eukaryota; kingdom Metazoa; phylum Chordata; class Actinopteri; order Cypriniformes; family Cyprinidae; genus Cirrhinus; species Cirrhinus molitorella. The sequence continues at coordinate 26,328,265 of CM065136.1, read as the reverse complement.
GTTAGTGAGTAAAACTTATGAAGAAACATCTAGGTCATATTTAATCTGAAAATCAAAAGAAAAATTATATATTGCTTAAAGAATATAAAGATGTTTTTAGAACAGTTTTAGAATCAAGACTGGGGATTTAAAAAGCTTTGTGAGAGGAATAGACCAAATTATAAGTTGTTATACAGTAAATATTGTGTATTAAAGTAAATGCATGGAAAAGAGTACTTTACTTAAAATGTTGTTTAAAGGGATAGTTCACCCAAAAATGAAAATTACCCAATGATCTACTCACCCTCAAGCCATCCTAGATGTATATGATTTTCTTCTTTCAGAATAATACAGCCTGAAAGTCTACAGAGTTATATTTAAAATGCCCTGGCTCTTCCAAGCTTTATAATGGCAGTAAATGGGTGTTGAGATTTTGAAGTCCAATAAAGTGCATCCATCAATCATAAAAAGTCTGGTTTTCCTTTGTTGTAAACAAAACTTATTTTTGCGAGACTAGCATATTTTCACTAGAGCTTCTTTGCCTACATTCTACATCATCTGCTGGAATGCCACTCTATCTTGAAAATGAATACAATAGTATAAGAGCTAGAGGTTACAGTTTATGTTTTAAATATGAATATTATTCTTACACAAATGCATCGATTCGCTTCAGAAGGTCTATAATAACCCCCTGAGGCAACGTGGAGCACTTTTTATGATGGATGAATGCACTTTTTTGGACTTCAAAATCTCAACACCCATTCACTTCTATTATAAAGATTGGAACAGCCTGGATTTTTTTTTAACATAACTCTGACTGTATTTGTCTGAAAGAAGAAAGTCATATACACCTAGGATGGCTTGAGAGTGATTAAATCATGGGGTAGTTTCATTTTTTGGGCAAACTATCCCTTTAATGCATCTTGGCTTGGGTATATTTTAGGGTGTTGTTTGAGTATGTTAGAAAGGAATGTGTAGCAATACATTTGGTCTGACATTTTGAGGCATTTCTGTAGACAGCTGACAGAAATATCAGGATGATGCAGACAACCCAGAACTGTCTGTGAGTGAGACAGAGGGACGTTCCTCACACCTCTGCGCCAGAGGGACACTACAGGAAGTTTGACTGTACTCACATCAAGGTGGCTTTGCCCTACTTTACATTCTAGCCTTGTGCACCTTTAAACCTAAATAAAATATGCTATCTTAAGAAAAAAGGCTTTTATTAATGCATTTTGGTAGTGTGGTTGTATTCCTATATAAAATTAGAACAGAGAGGTGTGTATTTATAGGAAGTGCATGCATATTAATCGTATTTGAACAGCAGGTGTGGTTCATTCATCCATGCCTCAATCTTTACTCAATCCCAGCACTTCATTAGGATAAAATCCAGCTCGCTTTGCAGTATCTCACCATATGCTACATTATTGAACAAAGCCTCAGAACAGCAGGATATAGATGATGTTTAGGAACGACTGCCGAAATTCTACAATATGTTATGTTTTGCCTGCCTGGCATGTGTTTTGCATAATTGTTCTGGGAAAGCTATATTAGTGCTAGCGTTTCAGATCATGTCCGTGGCATAGCCAGAAATTGTAAAATACTTTGGTGTGGTAAGATGGCCTTTTCTACATTTAAAAGACACTTTTATCCATGTTTTCCATTGGTTTATGCATTCTCTGGTAATCGATGGCCTTTTCTACATTTAAAAGACACTTTTATCCATGTTTTCCATTGGTTTATGCATTCTCTGGTAATCGAACACAAGACCTTGGCTTAATGTTTGAGCTACAACAGTATAACTGGTACTAAGCAAGTTCTAGGTAGTACTTGGATTTGGATCGGTTTTGTTTTGTTAAACCTGTAAAATTTTAGGGTTGTTAAATTTGTTATGAAATGACAACTTTTGAATACTTGAATACTACACACTTCTCTTTTTTTTTTTACAGTCATAACAGTACAGCTTCAAATACAATTGCTTCCAGGCAGAGAAGATTTAAAACTTGTAAAAGACAATTAAGTAAGAACTTGGGTCTGTTTTTCACTGCGAGTATTGATCCCTTCTTGAAGTGCTAAATGCTAAGTGAGATCCAGTATAATATAAATTTAAGTGTCAATAAAGGTGCTACAGAGTTACATAAGATGAAAAAGATAGGTGAACACTGAACTGTATTTTGCAGTGTACCCCTAATGAAAAATGTACAAAAATGTATTTAAACACTGGTAACACTATAGGATAGGGTACATATATTTACTAGAGTTTTCCCTTAATAAACTCCTAATTTGCTGATATATTGATATTATTTAAAGATCATACAATCCAGTTCCTTTGCAATTAACACAATTTTTGCTTACTTTAGTAAACCTAGTGTTTTTAAATGGTTTATTAATGTTTTATTACATTAGTTTACTGTTGGAGATAACTGAATAGATGCAAACTACCATGATCCAGTGAGAAGTTTGGTGCAAACTGTTACACTTCATCATAGACTAAGTAATCCAAAGATTTCATATACATTTTGCAGACAATTTTATTCAAAGCAGCTTATATTGCGTTCAAGGTACATATTTACATTTTATCACTTTTTGTTTTTCCAAGAATAAAATCCATGACCTTGGAGTTGCTAGCATCATGCTCTACTGATTAAGCTAGAGGAAAGCCTTTTTAATAAACAAAAATACATACATGTGAGCTATAGTTGTAGCCTATCCCTTGCAACTAAATATTATTCTATTTTATTATTTTATTTATTTTATTTTACAAATACATAACATTTTATTATATATCTTAATATTGTCAGTGCCATACAACATATATTTTATGTCTGGCGTATGTAGATTTAAAACAATATATATAATAACAGGAGTATTTGAAAAGAAAGGGGGGAAAATACTGGAAAACCTCTGCCTCGTGTGTATGCAGAAACATGGAGTGCCTTCTGGTGTTCACAAATCTATTCCTGTCACCTGGAACAGAACCAATCTTACTGCAACTCTCTCTTGTTCCCGACCTCAAGCAGAGTAGAAATGTCAGTGGTTGTGGGCAACAACTTTTCAACCATGTTATTTGGATTTATTCCTTTCCCACATCCTATTAACAGTATTCCTTAAAAGGGTTTTCCTGTCAGAACTTCTCACCATATTTTGTTTCGTTCATTAGTACAAGTGTCTTCTGTTCTCCAGTCTTGGAGCACTTCAGCAGGCATTTTTTGCATTATTATTATTGTCATAAGCACTATCCCCCCAAAATGCTTATTATTGTGATACTAAACTGTGATGAGACTGAGACTTCATTCATACCTTTAGTAGGGCAGCAGAGCCAAAATGGGATGGTTTAAGCAGAGGAGGGGCATTCCTGGCCATCTGTTAAGAGATGTGACCTACTGGTACTCTCACACAACTGGAGCACCACTGTCTGCCTCTCTCTTGCTCTCTCTCTCTCATTCTATCCTCCCCCTCCTTAATCCGATGTTTGTGTCCATCGGGCACCACCAAAAATCCCAGCCACAGAGTCTAACTGCATCATGTGGCCATGGCAGCTGGTCTCAGCTGGTACATGTGATGCTTCATGGGGTATTTTGCTGTTGGGGAATAGGTGCAGGTGGAATTAAAGCACAGATGGGAGTAAAGCACGATTTTTCTCTCAGGGCTTGTGTTTAGTGTGAGATGTGCGGCTAACAGTTAGATGCTTGTGGCAGGACATGAGTGGGTGAGGATTTAGGATGCTGGTGGTTGTCTGGCATTGGGGAATAAAGACAGTCTGGTGTTATTTTAGTTTTATTACATAACAGGAAACGGCATTCACAGTCCATTTTACTTCTGTAATGTGACTCATTTCTGAGTGAAACAGGATATTCAAGGAAAAAAAGTAGGGCAGGACTTGATTTTATCCACTGGGAATTGATTGGATTCTTAAAGTACTCTATATATAACAGGTGGCTAAAAAATGGTCTTGGTGGCATCAACCAAACCCAAAACTCTTTTCATAAAAATATATAGCACAGACAAATAGTGCAAACTATCGTTTAGCAATATATTTCAGGGTTGAATTAATTAAATGTATATTTATTTGGGTTTGTCTGCCATCTTCTAGCAATTGTTTTCACTAAGCTTATGACAGTGCAGTCTGGAGTTACCTTCTCTGTGAAGAACAATTGTGATTTTTTTTTGCCAAAAGAACATACAGCAATACAAAAGTAAAATGGACATTGACATGCTGTATATCAAAGCATGGTCACCTAGATTATTTCACATTAACAGTTCAAATTTAAAACATGCATGTATGCTTAGGCTATAGGTTAAGTTGGCACCTGCACCCACATTAAAAAGATTATATAAAACTAGCAGTAAAGCCTCAAGAACTGCTGTGTAGTGGGCACACCTGCTCTGCCCACACAACTTTGCTTTCAATAGAGAGCCACTTCGATTCCATAGTCAGTGCATCAGTCTGTAGTTGAAGTTATGTTTACATTAAAACACTTTACTGACACAATGTCAGTAAACAAGAGAATTAGAATTAGCAGCTAGAAAATTACCGAAAACAGCTGTTGTGGATTTTCAGGTTCTTGTTTATAAAATTTGGAGCTTTAGATTTTAGGAAAGTCTAATGTTTCTTTGAAACAGAAAAAAAAACATGGTTGTATTAATAATATTGGCTTAAAAAGGTGCCATTTTTTGCTTCAGCAATGTCATGTAGCCTTTTGTAGTGCTTTTTACATGGAATGCAATTATTAGCACATAGAGAGCTTCCCTGATTTGAAACCCATAATAATAAGTAATAAATTGTGTAACTTGTGTAATCATCTACAAGTACCAAACATGAATGATATCTTGAATTCTGCAGCTTGTTGAGTATAAGTGTGCTATTACTTTTCAAAGTGATCAAACAACAAGAAAAATAGCAAAAACCATTGAGGGGAGCTATACTTGTTGAAAGCTGAATCCAGAATCCAAAAGTGTATCTGGCTGTTGTGTAATGTAATCTCCTAAATCTACTATTTAAAAGATTGGAGTGGATCTAATAAAAGCAGTGGAGTATTTATGCAATCCGAAAAGATAATTAAAAATATTTACTTTATTACATACTTGAAAAGCTTGTTTCTGAAGCAAACAATAATATATGATCAACATTTCAGGTGTTCACTACCTATTCTAATGAGGACTACGACAGGAGGAACGATGACGTGGACCCCATGGCTGCTTCTGCTGAGTATGAGCTGGAGAAACGCGTGGAAAGGCTGGACCTGTTCCCCGCTGAATTGGAGAAAGGTATTTGCAGAGAGGGGGTTGAAATGATTGATGCATTGAAGAGTCAATAAGTGGGTGGATATATTGATGGATGATGGATGAAAAGATTAGAGATTGACATTATGGATGGGTGGATGGATGGATAGATAAATAGTTGTAGGAACAGCCAACCTCCATCCAACAATTCATCATGTTTTTTATTGGTCATTCACGTAAGTCAAATTTAAAATTAAATTTTTGCACACTTAAATGACTGCATAAACAGAACAATATAGGGTCATTTCAAATTAAATAAAGCTACTAAATCCATTTACAAACTTCCTATCCACAACGTTGTTAGCAAAGTGTACATACAGTGGTGATTTTAAGGAAGCAATTGTGGCATTCATAAACACATGATACTAAATGATTCATTTAAAGCAAATGTAACAATTCATAACAAAACAGTATGTATAGATTTGTGTAGGGTGTTTTAATACAGTAATACCCTGCACCTTATTGACTATTAATTTCAAGTGATAAAGACTCTAGTGAACAAGAATGATTGAATGATTAAATTTAAAATATTTAAAGAGCTAAAGGATTATATACCACAGAGCACTGGTAAAGGTTTTTGTTAATGTTAACCTAAGTTTACGTTGGAGAGATTGTGTTGACATTTTTATTTGCAAATTTAAATTACAAGTGTGATACATGTCTTTACCCAGAATTAAAAACGGGCCTTAGATAAGGCGACAATAATTCGGGGTTAAGTGGAGTCTAAAAGGCCCTTTTGTTGTCGTGAATGGAACATTCCCATACTGTGATGAACAGAACTTGTATACAAAAATCTCTGCATTGAGTTCTCCATTTGTTGTCCATCAACAGACAATGAGGGTTTAGGTATCAGTATTATTGGAATGGGTGCTGGAGCTGACATGGGTCTGGAGAAGCTTGGCATTTTCGTCAAGACCGTCACAGAGGGAGGGGCGGCTCATCGGGATGGCAGGTAGATGTTAAGCATGTTCCACAGCATCATAATTATAGTTGAGGTCAAAAGTTTACATCCCCCTTTCAGAATCTGTAAAATGTTAATTATTTTACCAAAATAAGAGGGATCATATAAAATGCATGTTATTGTTTATTTAGTACTGGTCTGAGTAAGATATTTCAAATAAAAGATGTTTACATATAGTCCACAAGAGACAACAATAGCTGAATTTAGAAAAATGACCATGATTCTTAATACTGTGTTGTTACCTGAATTATCCACAGCTGTGCTTTTTTTTTGTTAAGTAATAGTTGTTCATGAGTCCCTTCTTTGTCCTGAACAGTTAAACTGCCTGCTGTTCTTTAGAAAAATTCTTCAAGTCCCATAAATTCTATAATTTTTCAGAATTTGTGTGTATTTGAACCCTTTCCAAAAATGACTGTTTGATTTTGAGATCCATGTTTTCAAACTGAGGACAACTGGGGGACTCATATTCAACTATTACAGAAGGTTCAAATGCTTACTGATGCTCCAGAAGAAAAAAAAACATGCATTAAGAGCTGGAGGTTGAAAACTTTTGAACAGAACGGAGATGTGTGCATTTTTCTTATTTTGCTTAAATAATATATTTTTTCATTTAGTATAGCCTTTCAGAGGCTACAGAAGATAGCTACATGTTTCCTAGAAGACAAAATAATTTACATTTACCCTGATCTTCAAATGCTCTTAATGCATTCTGTTTTTCCTTCTGGAGCATCAGTGAGCATTTTAGCAGTTTAACTGTTTAGGACAAACAAGAGACTCATGAACAACTATCACTATAAAAAAACTATAAAATAAATAAATAAATAAATAAAACACAGCTGTGGACCATTCAAGGTAACAGCACAGTATTAAGAACGGGATCATTTTTATAAATTCATTATTTTCTCTTGTGGATTATATGTAAACATCTTTTATGTGAAATCGTATTCAGGTCAGTACTAAATATACAATAACATGCATTTTGTGTAATCCCTCTTATTTTGGTTAAAATTATTAACATTTTGCAGTTTCTGAAAGGGGGATGTAAACTTTTGACCTCAACTGTATTTCTCAACTTAATTACTGAAACTCATTTCACACTGGTCACAATGCTCACTTTTGTCTCTTTCAGAATCCAGGTGAATGATTTAATAGTGGAAGTGGATGGAACAAGTCTGGTTGGTGTAACTCAAAGTTTTGCTGCCTCTGTCCTGAGGAACACATCTGGCACAGTTCGGTAAGACCAGGTGGATTTAGAACAATGTGGTACACACGTCACTTCCCTTCTGATATCTAATCTCAATAAAGTCAAAATTTTTAGTATTATTTATATTTATCTACAGATACATAAAATTGAAAATCACTTTTGAAGTTCACAGAAGCTAAGTGGGTATTCATCACAAGTTTTAATTGTAAATGAGCACTGCCTGTGTCTGTTTGCCTCTTTAAGATGAATCGCTTTATGTGTTCCCAATTGTAAGTCGCTTTGGATAAAAGCGTCTGCTAAACATAAATGTAAATGTTTACTGTATAATTAGTATGTATTAAGAACAGCAGTAGAATTTGTTGATCAGACAGCAGATTTGTTTGACAAAACTGCATGTCCCTTGATTTATGTAGCAGCTCAAGAATGATCAAACACATAGACAGAGCATCACTTATTTAACTAATTTGTATCCTTTGCTTTTCATTATGTCACATTAGCTCTAAAACAGCTTCCTGTTTATGATATCGCCCCATTTATACTTTGTTCCCTTACCAAAATCACTTGGGCACATTGCATCATAATTACAACTTCCGAAATCATAAGTAGTAACTTCCCAGAAGGAACTTAAGGCAGCAATAAATACAAAGTAATTAGAGACTGTACTTTTGACTTCATGACAACTTGATTTTTACATTTAGCTTCTTTATTTTAAACTGTCTTACTTTATATAAACATTTTGTATGAATTCATGGCAGGATACAAACAGACATCACACTTGTGTAATATTTTACACTTGTCTGCAGTTGTATTATGTGTAATATTTGTATGCTCTCTGTAGTTAGTTCTACCTCAATAACATTTTGTAAAATAACCTTTTTGATACAATATTTTTTTCCTAATTTAAAACTTATTCAAATATAGGGTCTTAAAGTGTTTAAAGAATGATTTGGATTCATTGATTTTATCTTTGTCATTATCTTTCTCTACTCTTGTCCTAGTGCATTCAGCCAATGGGGATCATTGTGACAGCTGTAATTATGATGTGTTACAAAGACTGTATTTAGAAGAGAAGAATATTTCATTATGATAGATGAGTGTTAACGGGGGAGGGCGAGAACAAGGAAAGGGTTATATGCAACCAGACACTGGGTGGAGGCGACACACGCAGCGTAGGAGCAAAGAAAAGGGAGGAAATTGAGGATGGATAAATATAAAACAGAGGAGACAGACCAGCAAAGAGAGATCTGTAGAAGCTTTATCAAAAGTAAACAACAGTATAAATCTTGTCTTCTCTTTATTTTGGACTGACCTTACAAGAACATGTTTGGAAGGCACAAAAAGAGCATTTATATATAATTATTTATAAAATCAAATCTTATTTGATGCACGGCTGTATTATCACCTGCTATTGTGCATATCCACATTAGAAATGAGCAGCAGTTTATTTTTAAAAATATCCCTGATCAGTTTGGTCTGATGTGAACCATCTGAGAGGCACATTTCAGTGTGGATTGTCTTATTGTAATGTAATAACTGGTGAATTATAGACCATTAGTGATTCTGAAGAATGCAAAGAAGGCATGTACACTGAAATAAAAAATAAATAAATAAATAAAATAAAAAATAAAATAAATAAATAAAAAAGTATAACGACCCCTTTAAAAGATAAATTCAAAGTAAAAAAAGAGAACTATTTCCTCTTATAATCTAGTGTATACGCATGCACTAACAGGTAAAGAAAAAAAAAAACTTTAGATTACCACAAGGTATGTGATGAACACATCTGTTTCCAGGTTTATTATTGGCCGAGAGAAGCCAGGAGAGCAAAGTGAAGTGGCCCAGCTCATCCAGCAAACCCTTGAACAGGAGCGCTGGCAACGAGAGATGATGGAACAAAGATACGGCAACTACATGGGGGATGAGGAAGAGGTCTGTAGTACTGTCCTAGAATAGTTTTTTGTATTCATGGTATAAAATTAAGTTAAAATACAGTTCAGGTCAAAAAGTTTATATACACCTTGCAGAGATTTTACCAAAATAAGAGGGATCATACAAAATGCATGTTATTTTTTATTTACTTATTTACTTATTTTTTATTTACTGACCTGAATAAGATATTTCACATAAAAGATGTTTACATATAGTCCACAAGAGAAAATAATAGTTGAATTTATAAAAATTACCCCGTTCAAAAGTTTACATACGATTCTTAATACTGTGTTGTTACCTAAATGATCCACAGCTGTTTTTTTGTTTAGTAATAGTTGTTCATGAGTCCCTTGTTTGTCCTGAACAGTTAAACTGCCTGCTGTTCTTCGGACAGGCTGTTCTTTTGTGTGTGTGTGTGTGTGTGTGTGTGTGTGTGTATGTATTTAAACCCTTTCCAAAAATGACTATATGATTTTGAGATTTTCACGCTGAAGACAACTGAGGGACTCATATGTAGCTACTACAGAAGGTTCAAATGCTCACTGATGCTCTAGAAGGAAAAACAGTACATTAAGAGCCTGAAGATGCCTACATTTCTTACTTTGCCTAAATATATATATATGTATATTTTCTTTTATATTTCACACTTCAGAAGCTACAGAAGATACTTTGATGTTTCCCAGAAGACAAAATAAGTTAAATGCCTGATCTTCAAATTCAAAGTTTTCACCCCCTGGCATCGTGTTTCCTTCTGAAGGATCAGTGAGCATTTGAACCTCCTGTAATAGTTGCATATGAGTCATTCAGTTGTCCTCAGTGTCAAAAGATGGATCTCAAAATCATACAAACATTGTTGAAAAGGGTTCAACTACACAACAAATGCTGAAAAACCAAAGAACTTGTGGGACCTGAAGAATTTTTCTGAAGATTTTTTGCAGGCAATTCAACTGTTAAAGACAAACAAGGGACTCAAGAACAACTTTCACTAAACACACACACACACACACACACACACACACACACACACACACACACACACACACACACAAACACAGCTGTGGATCATTCAGGTAACAACACAGTATTAAGAATCAAGTGTATGTAAACTTTTGAACAGGGTAATTTTTATAAATTCAACTGTTATTTTTTTTACTTGTGAAGACTATGTCTTTTATGTGAAATATCTTATTCAGGTCAGTACTACATAACATGCATTTATGATCCCTCCAATCCTTTGACTTCAACTGTAATTTAAAATTGTAATTCAATTGTAATTAAATTATTTTTTTTGTTAAATTTGTAAAAGAAAAAAAAATCTGGTGTAGGTTGTGAGAAAGAGTTAGGTTATAGTATTTATAACCAGCTGTATATAAAAACAATGAAAATCTATGCAATGTCCCCATTTAGATAGTTAAGTAAGCATGTCATAGTGAAAAAGTGGCGCTAAGTATAATAAAAGTAAAATAGACAGCAAAAGAAGACCATCTGCTCTTATTGAATACTTCCACTAATTTAGAGACAGTTTGTTCAGGTTGCTTATTAAAACACTTTTAGGTTTTGTGTGATATGTTTGACTATGTTAGCCACAGTTTTAAACATTGTACATCAGAATAACAATAACAGTATAACATTTAACAAAGTAATAATTTTCTTTATCATCATCTGCATAATGATAGGATGTCATGACGAGAACCTAAGGTGGCTAAGGGGGCTTAGACTCATCTGCATGCAATGATTTTGTAAAAAGTTTCCTCCACAGTAATTTCACATAACAGACATTTTTGGTAATATATATTTGCCATGTTGTTCTGAAATTCACATCCACTCTAATTGTTCTTCCTAGAGGTCAATATGATTATATCAAAGGCAAGTCAGCTATACTTGACATTGACAAGTTAACACAATATCACATCTTTGGGTGACACTGTATTATATTTAAAAATTGGATTTGAACTAAAATCCATCCTGAGACCCTGCATTCTTTTTCTATTGCACTGCATCCTGTGTTTTTGAATGCAATAACATCTTATGTGTAAACAACCACTTACAATAAGTATAAAACTTTAGCATAACACTTGCTATAACACCATATCTGTACCCTGATTTTTTTTTTTTTTAAAAAAGGAGAGTGTTAAAACACATTTATTAACAGATGTAACAGATTTTTCTCTAGTTTATTCGGATGTTTTTTAAAAATATGTATAAAACTTGCGACAAACTGCAGTTCCTTTATACTTCCCTTCTAGCCAGGTGATTACGGCACTGATGAAGAGGAAGATGAGATGAGCCCTACATACCCTAGTGCCATTGAGGTTTTTGACTTGGCCGAGAATGAGGACATGCTGTCACCAGTAGAAGTGGACCCTGAGAAGCTTGCCCACAAATATAAAGAAGTAAGACAAAAATGTAAAAAAAAAAAAAAAAATTAACTACTATACTACTATGTTTGATAGAAAAGTGGATGGAAATACTCCACATCAATAAATTGTGGAGGTCTCTGTTGATATTACAGGATCTTAGTAGAATTTGTAATTGTAAAAACAAACTTGGTTACTTTTGCTTTGTCTCTTTATGAAGATGCAAGAAAGGGACAGATCAGCATGGGTGTAACTATTCACCTTCACCTAAAAAGTAGTAGTTCCACCCCAAAAAGCCAGTTTACTAAAATGACAAACTAAAAAAAGTGCTTTACACACTTGATACATGTTGATGTTGGTGTCTTTTTTTAAAGAAGGTAAGAAAGACACCTGTTGCTGCAGTAGTTTTTTGTTACATTTTATAACAAGCCATCCATTGAAAATCTTACAGAAGTCATAAAGTCCAATAATTTTCCATTAAAATGCATGTTTTATCATTGCAAAAGAGCAGATTGAGTTATATTATTTAACCTGTTACTACTTTGGTATAGTTGCAGATCAAACATGCTGTGACTCAGGCTGAAATCCAACAGCTCAAGAGGAAGGTATGAAAACCCTTTTCACGCTAATCAGAACCACACTGGAACTTCTAGAATGAAATGGAAATTGTCATCATTTACTTGTCTTTGCAAACCTGCACAATTTTATTTAAAACACAAAATGAGATGTTTCAAAATTCTTCATGCTGCTCATTTACATACAGCAGTAGTGGACAGTGATTCAAATGGTCAAGCTCCAAAAAAAAAAACATAAGCACCATCATTTGCTTAAAAGACTATTTAAACAAAACAAAAAAGAAAATTTGCTGAACGTTTTCTTAGCCTCAGGACATCCAAGACGTAGATGAGTTTGTTTCTTCGTTGGAGCACATTTAGAGGAGTGTAGTATTACAATACTTGCTCAGCAGTGGATCCTCTGTAGTGAGTAGGTGCTGTCAGAACGAGAGTCCAAACATCTAATAAAAATATCAAAATAATCCACATGACTCTAGTCTTGTGAAGGAAAATGGTTCAAGTCTTTAATAAACAAATCTATCATTAGGATTAGGATTTAACAGTTGCTTCCGAACGTTCTGAACAAATATGTTGGTGGATTTTGATGTCAGAAGATAACAGAAGACTTTTTAGTGGAGGAAGCATTATTATGGATTATAAATTAATCCATAATGCCAGAAGCAATGGTTTAAAGTTAAATGCCTTAATGATGGATTTGTTTCTAACAAACACACAGCTTTTCATTTCACAAGAGGTCAGCTGATGGACTGGAGTTTTGTTGGTTACTTTATTGTAATGTTTTTATGAGCTGTTTGGTAGAGCTGTTCGATTCCGAAATTTGGTTAGATTGGATTGCTTAGATTGGAGGAACCTAATTTAGCAATGACTACAGGATATAAATGTTGTAGAAAGTAGTCTTTTCATAATATGAAGCTTCATTTGTAAAAAATTCTATACATTTCTGTAGCTCTGACTGATTTTAAATCGTAATTTTGTAGCATTGCCCATGAAATTAGTCATAGCTCACAGCTCAGCAGTGTACATGTGTTTATTGCATTAATTTAAGTGTCTAAAATACATGTGTTCAGTTCAGTAAATGATGTTTACTTTAACCGCATTCTTTGCACTAAATTAGCTAATGAACTATTGTGGTTTATCTGTCAATCAGACGTGTTCTCGGCCACTGATTGGTGCTCTGCGTTTTCTTTCAGAATTATCATTGGCTCATCATATCATAGAAAGGTTAAAAAATAGCATTTATTTAGGATGGAAATGAGATCAAGACCCTTGATCACGTCATGATGTATTCTATTGTGCAACGCTCAAAACTGTGGACAACATGAGCCAGTTCCACCGTAAAATTATTTCTGAATCGTTTTATTGAATTGGTTCATTAAAACGATCCGAACAAACCTTTTTGTGGAAACGAATCAGACTTCTCATCTGCATCCTCAGACGTCAGAAGTCAGTACAGACTCGTTTTCATTCGGTTTATTTTTGTGAATCGACGTTTAATGACTTCCATTTGAGAGGCACCCAGATAAGCTTTGTTGAACTGAAAACAGTTCTGAATGAGGAGTCAATTCCCCTTGATGGAAACGATTCCAAGTGTTGGAATCCAAACTTTGGAATCGACTCTTTGGTCGATTATTGAAACTTTGGAATCCAAACTTTGGAATCGACTCTCAATTTCCAGTGCCTCTGAGTCAATTCTTTTTGGAAATGATTCCCAGCCCTACTGTTTAGACTCTCATGCTAATGATACATAGGGGCAATTTATTTAACTATGTTGGCGTCAATGGGCAACCAGGTCAGACAAAGGGCCCAAGACTAATCCAGGGTTCCTGCAGGATTGTTAAGCTCAAATTTAAGACTTTTTAAGACCTTTTTTAAGACCTGCACAAATAAATTTAATACCATATGAGCGGGGTAGGGCAATGTCTGTGGTTAAATATTAAACTGTAAAATGACTGTAAACTACTGTAAAAACTGATTTACAGTTCAGATACAACTTTTCACAAAACAAAAAAGCTTTATTTAAATTATATACTTCACATTTCAGCCTTTAAAGTACCCATTTTTAAGAAAATGGATCAAAATCAAAAGTAATTAATCAATTAATCAAAGTATTACTTATATAAATTTAAACAATTATTATCTATAAATTATATTAATTAAAAAACAAACACATTTTACTTTTTAGATTTTTATAATGAATTACCTTCTTAACGATTCACCCTTTCACATTTACAACTCTGCACATTTGCAGAGTAAAAACTTTTTTACGTGATTAAATCTAATAAGTGCGCATTTAGAGTGCATTCTTTCACTGCATGCTTCAGTCTATTAAAATGCTAGAATGATCACATAAATACATACGATTTCTGCCCCTATATTTTGTATTCTATCATTTTATGTAGTTAAACAATATCACATGAAGAGTGCTGTCTTTTTCTTCAAAAATCAGCATGACTACAAATGTGATATTGGCTTTATACAACAGTTCAATAAACAAGAAGTGAATATTAAAAGACTTATGTTTTAGACAGCATATTTCCTATTTTTGCTCAATTTCACCAACAAAAATCATTCCAAACACTGCCACAGTACTGTTTTGCATCTCTGAGCAACATGAAGGTGCTTCGTTTCTGAATGAATCAACCTTTGAAATGATTTGGTTCAATCTCAATGACTCACTTATTAACAGCGACTTACTGACACCTACTGGCGGTTTTAATATCACATTCATAGTATCTTTTCATGATTTTAAATATAATTGAATTTTCATGTGTAAATGCATCTAAATGCCACTTTATATGCAACTTCTGCAAAGATGAGTTTTACTGATACTAATTTAATCTGTTTAGTAACAGCCTTTAATGTACTATTATTATAATTGACTGATTAAATGTAAGTAGTAGACTCAAAAGATGATTTTAGAAAAAATGGCTTTATAAAGGTAAAAATGTCTATAAAAGTTAAAAATAATTTTAAACTTTTAGGAAAAAAATCTTTTTTATCACTGCTGTGAACTGACCACACAGAATATGACAAATATCAAAAACTTCAGTCACTGTAGTCCTTAAGAACACACACAGCAAAATATTGTCTAATTATCATAATGAATAAAATCCCAGAAAATATTGAGATAATATTTTTTGTCAGTATCGCACCCCCCTTCTACACATTTCCTTCCTTCAAATATCCTGAATTGAATAGCAAGTGCTATAAATAGTATGAGCTGTTAATACATACAAAAATAAAACAAAAATAATAAAATAAAATAAAAAATACTATGGGATCATAGAAATGCGGTCCTGAAAATACAGACTTCCTGTATTGCAGGGATACCCTACTCAAAACAACAGGCTTATTGAAAATGCCCACTAGAGGGCGCATTCGAATCTATGGAAATACGTTTCCCGGGTAACGGCAGTAAACAAAGCAGCGCAGCACCAGGCTTCGAACTTGCGGCGCTTAAATCATACCCTTTTGAAGTTTAACCATTAACTAAGCTATAATCGCAAATCTGATCTTCACTTAAACAAAATTCAAGACCTTCTTAATCATAATTAAGACTTTTTAAGACCTTTTAAGTCCTTAAATTTGATAAACTAAATTTAAGACTTTTTAAGACATTTTAAGGACCCGCGGGAACCCTGTAATCTAAATTATCAAAGAATTTTCACTGATTCTTTGGGAAATTGGCCACTGCACTCCAAATCTGTTCTGATGAAGAAACAATCTCATCTACATCTTGGATGGCCTGAGGATAAGTAAATTTTGTTTGTTTGTTTTTGTGAACTATTCTATTCCATAAAACATAAAATTTGATACGACACCTTGAGCCACCAAGTTGGTAACATTGCTTGGTGGAAGGGAAGATTATCATTGCTTTACGGCTTACAGTCTTGGGCGAGACTTGCTATAGGGAACTAAAATAACAACATGCAGTAAATAGTAAAACTGTTTGCACTGCAAACCAATGTGTTCATAATTAAAATAATACATTAAAATAATATGGTAACACCATATTACGTGGTGAGACCGAAAGTCAGACCCATGAATCTTACACATGGCTGTAAGGTGGATAGACCTTTACATTTTTCAAAAGAACACATTATGGAGTTTTTTCCTCTGACAGAGAATTCTAGTTTTCCACAGTTGTAAAGTTTTGATATATGTTGCTTTTTGTGCGACAAGTCTAAAAAAGTAATCACCTGTTTGTATTCATGTGTGAAGCTAAATCATGCAGACCAGGAGAAGCAGCGCTGGCGTGCTGAAAAGGCCCAGATGGAGCATAACATGCAGGAAAACCGGGAGCGCATGGAGAAGCTGGAGGGATATTGGATGGAGGCGCAAAGTCTATGCCAGGCTGTGGATGAGCACCTGAAAGAAACACAGGCTCAGTACCAGGCTCTAGAACGCAAATACAGCAAGGCCAAACGCCTTATAAAAGAGTATCAGCAAAAGTGAGAGAAAACACACACAGACACTGATCCACATCCACATTCATAATGAAGATCCTGTTAACCCTGAGTTTTTTAAAGATGAATATATGTGGCTAATAAAATACACTTAAAAAGCAAAATGTGACTTTAAATACAATTAAAATTACACAACAACATTCTGAAAGACATGCATACTAACTACTGAACACACACATTTCACATTTATATAAACAATATGATGTGGCAAAATTATTCAAAACTGTTAATAATACAATTTATTAAGATGTGTACAATCTATCTAAAATGCATGGAAATTGTTACCTTTCCCCATTTGACAATTTCGTCATTAAATCACAATGACACCCTTACTAAAAATTCTATAAACTAAATCAACATGAATACACATATCACATTTCTAAGTACCTTTTTTAAACTAGATTTTTGAAGATGTGTTTCTTATAGTCATTGGGCGAGATCATTTTATACAGCCACGTGATTAATTCATATTTAATGAAGTATTCAATCTAATTTTAGAACACTTTTAATGTCTTTTGCCTTCTGCTTTTCATACAGGGAGATTGAGTTACTGAAGAAGAAAACAGCTCAGCAGAAAACTGTAGAGGAGACTGAAGCTTCACATAAGGAGGAAACAGAGCAACTCCAAGACAAGGTATAGTGATGATTCCTGTGATATCCAGTAATAATTAAATCCTTTTGCTTGCCACTAATATATTGATTTTACAAACTATTGTAAACTTTATAAATATGGCAACTAGACATTTCAATTCTCAGTTATGTAAAATATCTCTTTATACAGGTCATAGATCTTGAATCACAGGTCGAGGAGTTGAAGTCACTGGATCCATCGTAAAAGTAAACAATTGTTAAAATTATACTTACTTCAGTGTAAATGTATTGGGACTGGGGAAACAGAGAATCTGTACTTTGTCCATTTTGTTATTGTCAGTAAGTTTCATTCCTCCATACCTTGATTTCAGGCTTTTTATGCTTTTAGAGATTTGTCTTATTTTCTTATACTCATTCTTAGTATTGTGAATAATTGTTTTGCCCTGCAGTGTTTGCTCCTTAAAACCCTTTGTATTTTCCTTATATTTAACATTAGATGATGATTCGGCTGTCAGTAGTTTGCCAAAGTTGTTCCTGTAATATTCTAATGTACACAGCAGAATCTGTTCTAATTTACGTTAAAATATACATTTGGCAGAACAGAAGACTGATTTTTCATTAACAAAACACTACAGTGTAACATTTTTCCAGGTTTCAAATCTGAAACTAATGAAACAGTGACCCTGATTCTACCAGAAGTGGTAAAAACAACATCTTGTATTTGAAGACATCTGTTTCTGAAACTACAGTAATGACCTGCCACTGCTGCTGTACCTTAAAAGTCTTATTTTCATTTTCTTTAGAAAGCACTGTTGTATATGTGATAAAACAGTATGGTTTATCTAGATTCTTCAAAAGTATATATTAATTTAAAATGGGAAGCACATCATTTATTGTGAAATAGGAGGGACCTGAGGAAAATAGGAAAGACTCAAAATGATAAAAATGGTCTTTTAAAAACCAGTTAAGGAGGAAGTATTTCAGCTCTTATTTTGTGGTCATTAAAAAAAACAACATACAACATACTTAGCTTAGCCTTACTATATAGCCAGATTTTTTAAGGGGGTTATGTAAACACCTCTCTCCAGATGCCTCTCTTCTACCTATAGCAGTCCACACTTTACCTCTTGTGCAAGGTTTTGGTGACTTGAACCTTAAAAACCAACTGCTGCCTTTTTCTCAGTATTACTCCTGTTCATAGTCACTCTCCAGTGTTTATTTAGACCTTCCCCTTAAACCTTCATTTCAGAGGCAAAAAAAAGGTGTTTGCTACTTACGTTTTTCAGTGAAACTGTTCTTTTGTTCAGCTATACCAGATACTGGTAATAATAATAATAATAATAATGTATGATTATGGGACTGGCCTCCACATGTGTATAGTTTCTTTTTTTTTGTTTGTTTGTTTAATGAGTGTGGTTTACATTTAAATGCAGTTGAGAGATTGACCTGTATGGGCCACAATAGTTTAATGAAATCGGGATGCATTTAAATAAAAAAAGAGGACAAAATTTTGATTCTACTGCCTGGAATGAATCTGCCTCATGAATTGTTCAGTATGTTTTAACCTAATACAGCACACATTTCTTAGACTAGCTGTTGGAGGAATATGTGTTAGATACAGTGGCAGTGAATTCCACATCTTTTAGGAAGCAAAATTATTTGTTAACATAATCATGTGAAATGTATGAAGGAACCAAGAACTATAAATGATTGTGATTGTAGTATTTAGTCTGTCATCATTAGTCTTTACACAGGACTAAATTAAACTAATGAGGCATGTAAACAACTTTTTATTTCAGTGCAAGGCTTGTATGGAAAACACACTCATGTGGTTTGTTAATGTGCTTTTATGAAATAAACAGTAAACTGTGGATTTGTAACCAAGGTTGCTTTGTTTTCTTTAAGTGGTACAACATGCTTTTTGATATGCTTAAAATAACTGATATGGACATATAATGTTAGCCATAAACTTTTTATTTATCCTAACTAATTCTATCAAGGGAGCAACTAAATTTAAGACTGCTTAGCAGACTAAAACTGGAGACGTTCACATTACCCAACACTAGAGGGAGTGAACATACATACGTAGCTTACAATCACCTACAATAAGTATGGCACAGCTTTAAACGCTTAAGTGACTCATTTAAATGATTCTTTCTGCCAAATAAAGCAAATGAAATATCTAATAAACCTAGCCCTAAATGAATCAGATACCAGAGGATTTTTCTTCTTCAACCTAAGCATCTTATATAGCATTCTTCTTTGCTCAGTTTTACAGTAAAATCTTGAGTTTTAAATGAAGCAAAAAACAAACCATTTAACATAGCTTTTAATCTGAGTGCCTCTGTAGTACAAATCGAGAAAAAATACAGACTAAATTCATATTTTATATACATACTCTGCATTACAGAACGTTTCGTTAGTCAATGGGGTGAAGGAGAAAGAAGAAAGCTTGTTCAATTAATTATTTTATTTTATAAATGTATTTGAAGGTTAAATCGTTTCCAAGAAGATGGGAAATTTGCATAGCACCATTGTGCATGTCAACAATGCATGAACATCTTCTAGCTCTCTGAAATGGTCACTAATTTCTAAGATCCAATGGTTTTTTGGGAAGAATTCGCAGCAATGACACATATGGTGTTATGTAATTATGTAAGTCTTAACACTCACAGTTCAGCACATAAAGCACTTCAGTGAAGCCTTCAGAGTTAGTAAACACCGCATTCATGTGATTTTACATGATTTACACAAGAAAAAAAATGATGTGATCTTTATGGTATCTATGATATATCTATATTAAAATGAAATATAATGTAAATATTATACAACTTATAATTTATATAATTATAATAAAGGACAGATGGATCTCAACTTGTAGACATCACATGTACATGTATCATCATGATAAACCAGCTCTTTAGTGTGGTTAAAGTCAGAGGTGGAGAGTTTTTTTCTACTTGGTTTGTGCACATCATGACAAAGATGAATTTAAATCAGACATTAAACACATAGCATTTATACAGTATACAAATATGGCAAAGACACATGACAGCAACCATGGTCACAGCGCATAAGCATCAAAATTTTTAGGCGACCCATTTGTAACAAAAGAAAAATTAAAAGAGTATTAGTGCCAAACCAGACTAATGAAAACGGTTTCAGGTTGCATGTTTTTCAACAACCACAATAAACCATAGTTAGAAGTAGTAGTTTCTTGATACCTACCATTTAAGGGGAGATAAGCTGTACTAAATGGATCTAAGATCAGTTGTATGCCAACTAAAAAAAATAAAAAATAAAAAAATAACAGTAACACAAGAACAAATGATCTAATGCATTTTGTTGCACAGATGGACGTGATATATTTTCTTATTTGAGGAAAATACATGAAGACTTATGCATCTATGCAAACTCAAGAGTTCTCATTTTCAAAACTTTCATTTTCTCATATTTGAAGTGTCTTGATGAAAAAAAAAAAAACACGTCTTGCAACACATACATTTACAAAATTATTTTACTATGATCATAGGAACATACTGTTGAACAATTACACATTTTGTCATTAATAAAATATAGTTTTGACTTTTGCTTACTTTTTTCAATAAACTGATTACAACCAGCCTAATGGCTCTGTGTCTTTGGGGTCCAACTACACCAAGCAATATTGTGCCCCATTATGTAATACTCAAAAACGCCTTGTTTCGACCGGTCTAACAGTCTCAACAAGAACAGGATCTTATGTTGTCTTACAGGAACTTAAAGATTAACTAAAGATGACCTCAAAACAGGAACAAACAGCTTTTCGTAAGACATCCTTCATACTTCAGGAGTGCATTTTCTGATGATGCCGGGTGAGATGGTATCTACGAGTAAAGCTTTTTCCACACTGAGTGCAGGGGAAAAGTTTGGTGCCATTATGAAGCTGTTGGTGAGCTTTGAGACTTTGGGGCCGACTAAAGCTTTTTCCACAAACAGGGCACTGGCATGGTCGAACGCCTGAATGCTTCTGCTCATGCCTCCTCAAATCTCCTGACTGCCTGAAGCTTTCGCCACACTGTGAACACAGGAAAGGTTTTTCACCCGTGTGTGTTCGGAGGTGCACATTCAGTTGTCCGGAGTGGACAAAACTCTTTCCGCACTGCTGACATGTGTAAGGCTTTTCTCCTGTGTGGATGCGCTGGTGTTGCTTGAGGCTATTGAACCAACTGAATGCCTTTCCGCAATCTGGGCACAGATACACCTTCTCCCCCTGCTTGAAGCAGCTGTGGTTCTTGAAGCCCTTGATTGTGCTAAAGCTCTTGCAGCACTGGCTGCAGCTGTGAGGCTTTTCAACGGACAAAACACCCCCTTCTTGGAAACTCAGATATTTAATGCTCATTTCTGGATGGTGGCGACGGATGTGCTTGTAAAGATAGCGCTCATCGGTGAAGGAGAAGGGGCAGTATGTGCAGGGAAAGATGCTGGCATCAACAAGGGCTGAGCTCTGCCGGTGGGCTTTGCGGCGTGAGTGGCTTTGCTGGTGGCGCTTCAAGCCAGAAGACTGGGTGAAGGACTTGAGGCACACCGTGCAGCAGTAGGGCTTCTCCTTGGAGTGGATGGTGCGCTCATGGCGACGAAGGTTACACAATTGGTTGAAGTAAAGGTTGCAGTGGGAGCAACAGTAAGATCCGTCTCCCTGCTGAATGCACTCATGGGCTTTGACAAGATCATAATTACTGAAAGCTCTCAGGCATTCGCCACAGACATGCTGAGAATATGCTGCTTCCTGTTGTCCTTCTGATTTATTATTATTATCCTGTTCTGCACATTGGTGAGCTTGTAGTGTCTCCAAATCAGAGAAGCTTTGTTCACACTCTGTGCAGATAAACAAACTCTTCTGCACTTCATCCTGAGCTGCTTGCTTGTTTTTAGGTGGTCGCCCCCTTGGTCGGCCAGCAGGCACTTTTTTAGGGTGACTCCTGCCTCTCAAAGTGTTCTTCATAGGCCTCCTCACTCGAGTGGGAGGTTCATAGTTTGGGTCACGCTTGTCAGAATTTGTCTCCGTATCTCCCTCTGTCCCTGCTGTGAGCGAGCCGCTCTCAACTAACCTGAGGTACTCTCCATGGTGATGGCGTTTCAGATGTTGATATAAATTGGATTTGGCCACAAAAGAGAAGGAGCACTTTGTGCAAGGGTATATATCAGAAGTTCTGTCAGCATCTTTCTCTCCCTTTTCCTCCCCCTGGTGGGTTTGTTGGTGTCTTTTCAGCCCTGTTGCTTGACTAAAGCACTTCCTACAATGGCTGCAGCAATAAGGCTTCTCTTTGGAGTGAATAGTGCGCTGATGTCTCTTCAGATGACAAGATCTCAAAAAGTTACGGCCACACTCACCACATTGATTCATTTCACCCAAGACCTCAATTGCCTGGTCACTCAAACCATTACTGCATGTATCAGACAAATCAGCACAGTCTGTCTTTTCTGACTGATGGATGGGTTGTTCATTTAGGGTTGAAATTTGACCCTGACAGCTTTCATTCACTGGCTGGGTTGGAGGAGCTGCATCAGAGGCCAGAAGGCACTGGTCTATGTCTACAGGCTCAAGCGGCTGTGTCTGCATGAAGTGTGCATACTCATCAGAGTGTGAGCGCTTCACATGAACACGCAGATAAAAAATGGTTGGGAAGGAGTAATGGCAATAAGGACAAAGACAGTCCTGAGTTGCCTGTTCTTCAGTTGGACCTGAAAAAAGAAATCAAATTACTGGATTGCTATTTACCCATCCCTTAAAAGTTCTTCTAACTTTTAGCTAAATAACTGAAATGTTATATACAACACCTGTTTAATTATCTTCAACAACATGTTATTTGAACATCCAGTCAATGACTGAGCAGGTCATAGTGACGAAAAGCAATTATTGCTTTAGTTTTTCTAAATTAATTATATTACGTAACCACTCTAAATAATTCAGCAAATTAATGATAAATATGCCATGAAAGATTCAAAGCTGCTGCTAAACAGAAGTGCAAGAATAATTGTGGTAAGTATATGCGGTCAATCCAAACCTGTATGCATTTCTTTCTTCTGTGAAACAAAAGATATTTTGAAGAATGCTGGCATATAGTGAAAACATACTTTAGCTGCTATCAAACAGGGTAAAGCAATTTGACTTATTGAACAACATCTGTAGTTACTGCACAATAAATAAACATTCATTTAGAATATAAGAATAAAAAGAAACTTCTATTTGATAATATGGAACAAAGATGCCACAGAGAAGATAAATATCTAAGATGTAGTTACCTAGAGAAGTGCATTTTTTGTCCCAGATCTTATCCCAGGTGATGCCAAGTCCTTGAGCATATTCTTCAGCATACCAGACTCTAAATTCTTGCCCTGGGCTAATAGGGCGACAACAACGGAACAGAATACGTCCATTTTGCTGGAATGCCACAAGATTCTGCTCCGTCTCACTCCTTGAGCACACCACAAACCTAAGCAAGACACAAGATTGAGAAAACCACTAAATAAATGTGCAAAATATGACGTACAACAGAAGGGAATAGAATAGGCTTACTTCATCCAGTTAGAGTGAGTGTCCCTCCCTGCATCTACATAGGTATACTGATTATTGCCACTGCAAATCTATAGAGAGAAAATAACATTAATATTTGTTTAGCCAAAAGCTTACACTGAAATTATAACTCTTAAGAAAAAATAAAACAGTAAGGTTGACACTCACTACCCAGGAGAAGGCACTATCCAGCGCCTTTTCTTCAGAGGTCACCTCTCCATCAAAAGGTCCAAAATGCATCCCCAGAGGCACAGTCTGGCCTTGGTTGAAAACCCCAAGTCCTGCACTAGAGATGCTTGAACGACCTATAACCAAACCTTGTGGCAATGTTAGCAGAGCTCTCTGAGGAATGCCCATAGCTGTTGGTGAGTCACATGTGAATAATGGTGGACCATGAATCTCACACTGGTCAATGAAATGCTGGTGACACATCTCACAATCTGCCAAAAAAAAAAAGAAGCATAAGACAAGAAGAGGGTATTGCAGACAGAAAGTGTAGAAGGTAGACATAAAAGGAAAGGGGAAAAGACATTTAAATTTCATATTTAAGTTTGTATATGCTAATTACTTACAGAAACGTTGGTCATTGAATATGCCATCATCCTGTCCCTCCATCATCACAACAGAAGAACAATTAGTAACAGAGTCTTGTATTTCTAAATTCTGCTTATCGCGTGGTGGCAAATCTGTGCGGAACATTTGACAAAAAGAGTAGATTTAGAGATTATTGTTTTTAGTTAACAAAAGCAAAAATGGCGTCAAAGTTATGGTGTTCCATATTTTGTTTTCCTACACCTCACTTAGCAAAGAAAATAAGAAAATAAAATAACAAAATTAAGACGTCAAGCTTCAATAAAACTGCAAAACAACATGATGCATTACTGGCCTTGGCCAAAACTGAACATTTCGTAAGTCAAATTCGCTGTCGTGACACATTTATTGTGACCTTGTTTTAATTGTTAAAACTGCCCTTAATACTGGCATAAATTAACAAAATTATTAATCATTCATAAACAGTTCAAAACAGACATGTAAAACAGTGCAGACAAATTAACAAGAGAGATACATTTTAGGTGTATACGTCGCTTTGAGCAATCTAAAGCTATCATGGTAGGTCTGCAAATAGTTGGCTAACTACTTCGCTTTAGCATACAACAGTACCCACCCGGACTGCCCGACATTGTTTCACCAAATGCAGTAAGTCGCACCTTTTGGTTCTCAACACTGTACAAACATTCGGACACGACGGTTATACAGTCCTGCTGAACATTCACGCTTACTAGCAAGATAGCGAACAAGAACCCAACTCAGCGCTTCCCGAAACAGGAAGCTGTAATACGTCGGCGTCTATGACGCCATCATTAACCTTGTTTTCCTTCCGCGGCGGTGCGTGTGCACTCTGCAAGTACAAGATTTGTAGAGTAATCTGGGACTTTTTTTTCGATATGTAACACATTAGACTTTTCTGAAATCCCTAAAATGTTTTCTAACCACACCAGAAGAATGAATGTAACATACCCAGAGACGACATGCCATATTGGTGTTTTTGAAACAAACAAACAAACAAACAACAAAAAAGAACATTCTGCCTGATACTGATAATCTGGGACAGGTCACTTTGTAATCTGGGACATACAGGTCCTTCTCAAAAAATTAGCATATTGTGATAAAGTTCATTATTTTCTGTAATGTACTGATAAACATTAGACTTTCATATATTTTAGATTCATTACACACAACTCGAAGTAGTTCAAGCCTTTTATTGTTTTAATATTGATGATTTTGGCATACAGCTCATGAAAACCCAAAATTCCTATCTCAAAAATTAGCATATTTCATCCGACCAATAAAAGAAAAGTGTTTTTAATACCAAAAAAGTCAACCTTCAAATAATTATGTTCAGTTATGCACTCAATACTTGGTCGGGAATCCTTTTGCAGAAATGACTGCTTCAATGCGGCGTGGCATGGAGGCAATCAGCCTGTGGCACTGCTGAGGTGTTATGGAGGAACCTCTAGCACAACTGGCAGATTTTGAAGCCAGAAAGCAGGAACAGAGGGCAGTAAGGTTTTGTGTCATTTAGGCCTACTGTAGTTAATGGTCTGCTTGTGCTTCACCTGCAGATCTGTGAACCTCGCTAAGAAATGTATTCCAACAAGTGACTGAACATAAATTCAAGTTTATTGTTGGAATGTGACTATATCGTAATGCAACAGTTAGTATTGAAAATTGCAAAATTAATTTGCACATACTTTACTGTTGAAATGGTTAGTGTCAACAAATTAATACTTTCTTACTATTCAGAAAGGATGCATTAAACTGAACAGAAATAACAGGAAAGCTTTTATAATGTTAGAAAAAGATTTGTAAATAC